>CAXIVR010000002.1:82555095-83217595 GCA_964035755.1 Teleogryllus oceanicus | reverse complement strand
GCGTGCGTGCGGGTCGCCATTAGCAAGTAAAATTATGTTTACACTGTTCATCGGTGGGAAATGGCGGCACCGATGTCATATTTTTCATGCAAACATAATTTACTGCTGCCCCTATTATGTGGAGTGACCTAGAGAATGTATTCCCTCTGATACAGGAGGCAAGCTCTTTTTTACTTTCACATATACGTATTGTGTCGAGAATGTTATGTGCGAGTACGTAATATAATAAAAAACGATTACAAGATTTTGATTTTGTACACCCTTTCCGATGGTTCGTAATTACGAACTACTTTTATATTATTTCATATGTATTTCTTTTCTTTTGTAAACATCCACGGTATATATCGCCTACAATTTCTTTCAGTATTTTTGTATAACCAATAGTTATTAAGTACTGCTTTCATATAATACATATCACAGAAAAACTAAGTTTTTAAATGTGTCTGTATATCACGGAATACAGCATTGAGATATTATGTTTTGTCTTTATGTATAAAACTCCACGTACCGCCACCGACATCCATATAACTTCGAGCAAGCTAAATATTATAAACATCCATATTTGAATTAAACATTAACATTTTACAGACACGCAGTTTTATCAACCAGTGTTTAATACATGTTCAAATTAAATGAGATTATCTGGGCAAAACTATTCCATAACAAACATTGGTATATTTTACCCATTTAACACGCTTTGGGAATTGTTATTCGCGCTATTGCCATGATACAAAAGTCTTTTTTAGATGCTTCTGTTCCGGACCTGGTTTAGATGAGTCAAGCGTGTCAGGGTCGCGGGTTAGGTGAGTACGCTTAATTGTGTTCGCCCCCAGTCTGCTCCGCGCGTCCGAGCTGTGACGTTCGTCTCAGTGGAGCTCCGTTCACCTCGCGTAACTTGGTGTAGTAAACCTTGTATAAGTTGAAGTAAACCAGTAATCACCTAAGTGACTTTCTTTTTTTTAGGTCTAATGGCACACTCTCAGCATTTAGCCAAGCTCTGCACCCAGTCCACAATGACAACTATTTACGCAATGGTGAAGTGATCGTATTCCAACATTCTACCTCTACAGAAGAAGCAATGGCGTCGGTAAAGCTAGCACCCCCTGTTTCGAAAAACTGAAACATATTTGCGCCATAATTTTGGACTAATTTCAGCCCCCATTTAAAAATTTTGGGCTGCCGCCCAACACCCCGAAATCAAAATTTCAAATTGAGGCTGGTAAAGCTAGCACCCCTACTTACTCAAAACTTAAAAATTTTTGTACGCTCGAAACAAGTGAATTTTGGGCTCCTGAGGGCCACTTTTCGAAATTCCGAAACTCACCCCTAAATAACAAAACCAAAACCACCCAAATTCTCAAAACTCAAAAATTTTGCGCCATAGTTTTGGGCTAATTTTGAGTTTTGAGAATTTGGAGTGGTTTTGTTTTTGTTTTTCTTATTTAGGGGTGAGTTTCGGAATTTCTAAAAGTGGCGCTCGGGACCCAAAATTCACTTATTCAGGCATACAAAAAATTTGAATTTTGAGGAATGGGGGTGCTAGCTTTACCACCCCTTATTTTGAAACCTTCATTTCGGGGGGTATTGGGGTACAAAAATAATGTTTTTGGTATCTCTGAAGAGCCCCAAATTAGCCCAAAATTATGGCGCAAAAATGTTTCAGTTTTTCGAAAGTGGGGGTGCTAGCTTTACCGACGTGAAGCAATGGACATCCAACTACAGGCAGCCTTGAACCAGCAAACCAGCGAATCCGGCAATGAAGTGGCCTCCATCTCATCAACCTCAGAGGACACGGTCAAGTCAATATCAACAAATAAGAGTGATCATCGTTAAAGGTCAGTGAGTGAATCCGAAAATTTACAAGATGCGAAGAAGAAAAACGTGCGGGTTTCGTATGTGACAGTGAACAACCAGACCAATCCAACTTCAATTTTAACATGCCAGTGGAACAAAGATTAAATATTTTAAGGGAATTAAACCTAAGCATAGAAATCAACAGATTTACATATCTAAAGGAAAACAATAGTGAACAAACCAACAACACAAATAAAATTCTTACCATTTTCGTAGCCAACAGTCCTAATTTAAACAATTTCGTTGAAGAACTAAGATCAAAAGTGTCAACAAATTTCATAGCACACTCTAGATATCAGAAAGTAACTAGAGGTGCTACTGAATGGCACAGACTTTCTCATACCAAATTTTTCTAATTTCCTTGATGTGGTCTGGCTTTAAGGTCGTGCTCCATTCTCTGGCCAGCTGCGTATATCGTCACCCAAAGCACATTTCTTTAGCAATTTCTCAACTTTTGTTTTCTTAGTAGTCCAACAGAATCATTACTTTAAGAATATTAAAGAAAAAACTCGTTTTAAATAAAAGTTGTCATTGAAAAATTCGTAGTCGTTTTCAAAAAAATGGCGATTAAACATTAGTGTAAATGCAAAATTTAAGCTCTCTTTGAAAGGAATCTATTGAGTTTTTGAAAAACTTCCTTTAATGTCCTTTCAAGCACATCGACTTACAAATGTAATAGTGAATACAAATTGATGGAAATGTCCATATTAACGGCTTGAGAGGCATTTCAAGAAAATTACATTTGTGTAATTTTTGAAAAACAAAACAATAACCAAAAATTAAAATTTCCGCCACAATAAATAGAGCAATTAGCACTATATATTGCAAACAATTAGAAGAAAAAAATGTGGAGCTATTTTTGAGAAAATGGCGTTTGATCGTTTCTGAAAATGCTGAATTTTGTGCTCTTTTTCATAGAAAACTGTTGAGTTCTCGAGAAACGTTATTTGACACTATTTAAATCAAATGTGCTCATAAATATAATAATATGAAGAAACCTTTAAAAATTTTACGAGTGAGAGACAAGTCAAAAAATTTCATTTTTAAATTTTTGAAAATCAAAAGAATACAGCAATATGGCATTTATGTCACGGCATAGGGTTTGTTCGGCACTAACCTTATTAAAAATGTAAAGAAAAAAATTGGAGCCGTTTTCGAGAAAAGTTTGAAAATGACCGAGGGGTTTCATGTAAGTACCCCCAAATTTTAAGAAATGTTTTTCAAAATTTTAAAGCTTTAACTAGAGCCGGATCGACTCAGGATTCTTCAATTTCGAAAAGATCGTACCTGCGTATTAGGCGCTAGTAGTGTTCACAGACGGACGGACAGACGGACAGACGGACAGACGGACAGACGGACAGACGGTCGGACGGACGGACGGACGGACGGACGGATGGACTTCCAATTGGTTTTAATGACCCACAAAACAGGGAATCGGGCTACATCACGTGTTAGAGAATTTTCTTCTCTTAATTTAGCAACTGATTTTTTGCATTTTTTCGCCACCAGGGCCTACCAATGAAATTTTTCCGCCGAAAATTTGCGTTTTTTCGCGCAGCATTACATAACTTTCTCTATTCTACGTATATTACTCCGTATATAACGTACGTATAAGGAAAGTAAAATCTACCACATACTTCAGAAACCTGGTGAAGTACTTAATTAGCATGCAGAGAAGTTTTCACACTTACAAAGGCCCGGCAAACAATAAGTACTCTGTGTTTTTTTAAAGCATTAGCCAAACTATTTTCCAACTGGAAATACTACAAGACATAAAACAACGGCACCCATCAATTATTTAAGTAACTAGACTACGTAAAGAAAACAAACCCATTCTCATTGTTGCAGCAGAATTTCGCGGGAACGAACCATTAGAGAGTATGTTATCAGTTAGCGAAATATGTAATCATAAAGTGAAAACAGACAGAAAACGAAGACCTTCTGGCCTCATTCAATGTCAAAGTGTTAAATTTGAAAAGTTAAGTGGTCACAAATATTGAATATTGGTTTCAAATCAGCTATTAGAAGCCAACAGTCATCCGAGAAGTTCTACTGAGAAGATTTTGCACCCGTAGTTCGTAAGGTCTTATCCTGTAATTAGGTTAAGCATGTTAGTATATGGGTATTTTTTTGTCTTAAATTTTCTCAAAAATTGTAACTTGTAAAAATCAAACTGTGATCTCATGGCCATGAGAAGGTACCAAAAACCTAAGAATTTATTACAAAGATCTGATTTTTTGGTTGGTTGAGCTCTGAGAAAAAATTGGCATTATGTGTAAAAGTTTTTATTACTTTCAAAACAGGTTTTTGTTTATTATAAGAAAACTATTGGTTGTAGAGGGTTCTAACAACAAAATCCGTAATTTAGAGTAAATTTAGGGTTGTACAGACACCTCGTTTGCCTTTGTAGCTTTAAAATTAAGGTTTTTATGGCAAAATAAAAAATGTTACATTCATATGCTGTGATTTCTGGCATTTCTGCCAGGGGCCACCACCTTCGCTTCCATGCTGCGCAAGTTGCCTACCCTCTAAGGGGCAAATATAAATTGCTTAGGCAAAGTGTACTACTCTATGTTGTATCGATATTTTCCCGCTAATCCCCTCACTGCCACAGTGTCACCCTTCTGGGGTTGTATAAAAGACGTGCGCTTCCCGGCACACCGCCTTTGCCATTTTTCGCCATTTACTTTGCCATTCTGCCTCTGTTCTGTTGTGTAGCATGCCTGGCGCATGCTTTTTCTTACTTTTAAGAGCCATTACTTGTGTTTTATGAAAGGCCCGATTCCTTTAGAATCGTATAGTGTTATTTCAAAGTGTGCATCAGTGCATGAAAGCCTGATTTGGGCAATAATGTGTTTTATGATGTGGAATTGGATCTTGCTTTGAAATCTTTGTTGTTTTTTATGGTCGTGTAAACTAGCCTATGGTTGAGCAGGTTTACTCGTATTGGTTCTGTCTTGTATTTCTGCTTCTAGAAGCGTTTTTTGATGTTGGCCTCCGATATTATTGGGTTAATTTTGTCTTACATTATTCATTGTTATAGTTAATGTTGCAGTTTTTCGCTCCCGTCGTGAGTAAGACGGCGTTCGACCGCATTCGGCAGTTTGGGGCGTTTTTGGAAGGCGACTGCTAGGCCCGTGCGGCAACCTCGGCCGCGGCCACTGGACAGCAACGCTGAAATCTGGTCCCGTAGCCGGCAAAGAAGTCGGTTGGGCGACAGCACGCCGCCGGCACGAATTGGTTTGATCACATGCGGGCGTTTTTTGGCCGTGTGCAGGTCGGCATTCGTGTTCGGTCGCTGCTTGTCGAATGAAACACGAACGGGCAGGAGGCCTTTCTGCTTCATTCCGGAGTATTCCTGTCTCATTGTTAAATTTGAAAAAGGGGCGTAAGTTTTGGTGAGAGATCCATTTCTTTGTAACTTGGTAATCATGCACTCATACAAAACTTGGTTTTTATAGTTAATGGCTCGTCTTTAGTAGTACAGCATATCACTCTTTTTGTATTGAAAGAAGACCGAGGTCGGTTTCTTTGTCAATTTTGTATATTTATGTATTCACCTTCCTCGTCCTAAAGTGGGCATTGTTGAGGTTGTCTAGAATGCTGTAATTCTGATTAAGGTTCAGGCATATTGTTGTAAGCGCCTTTTAATTGTGTTCCTATTTTACTACAGCATTTTTGTATAGAGACGGCATTTTTCCGTTGTCAATTTTGTACTTGCATTTGTAGTTCTGTATTGTTTTTCTTGCAGCCTTTTTAAAAAAATTGGTTTTGTAAGCTTTCTTAGAATTGCAATAAATGTAAATTGTGAGGTATTTGGATTGTTATATCTTCACTCTCTGAGATCCTTTTATATTTATGATCCTGTTTTATTCCGAATCTGGAGCGTCCTTTCGAAAGGTTTCGAATGTGACGACAGTCTTCGCGAATCTGATAGCTTAGGGGTTCTCTGTGTTAGCCCCGAACGGTAATTCATTAGGTAAATGCATGGTCACCTCGCTTCTTTTGTTTCATAGCGAGGCTTCGTTCAAAATTTTAATTTGTGCTGCTTTAAACAGCTGACGACCGTACTTTGTTATCTGTAATTGTTACTTTTTCCAATTCACGAGTTTCGCCAAGTTTCAAATATAACACAAAGATGCCTTGACTACGGACTCACAAAAAACAATTGTAACCATGTAAAAAAATTGTGCGTATTGCGCAAGAAATTACTACACACTTACATACCAAAGTAAAAATCCAAAACCTAAGTGTGCTAACAGCAACGGGGAACACCAGGCAGATGTTAGAGATCCAATCTGTTTTTACTCTAAAGCTATAAATGAAAGAAATGTCAATAAAGTAAACTATAGAAACAAATCTGACACCAAACAAGAAACCTCATCCCTCCTCCTAATAATACATCTCAATTTCCATTCCTGCCAATGACTCAACCCCTCCACAATTTTACCCATAGTAACGATGCCCCATCCCGAAATCAGAACAATGTCCAAATTCAACCTTCTCACAGCGTGAAAGTAATACGCACCCCTCCCAATCAAACAATACCTTCTAAACACAAAAATCAACACGATTACATCATGTCTCATCAACTTCATCAATCCCCACTATCATTACAACAATTAATAATTCAGTATCCTCGTATTTAAGCAACAACTATGGCAGTTAATCTCCACAATAACTTCTCATAAATTGGAACGCAAATGGCATTACAAATAAAAAGCAGAACTAATTAACCTTCTTCATTCTCAAAAGTCGATATAGCATGCATAACCAAAACACACTTAAAAAATTAAGAAAATAAACTGTATATACCAGGCTACACCATTCACATGCAGATATAATAATAACAACAATGGAGGTGGAGTTATGATAGGTATAAACCAATAATCGAACACCATGAAACATACATCACTGATACTCAGGTATAGAAACAATTGCAATCAGATTAAGAATAAGTGACCAAAATTGGAACGCAATAGCAGCATATAAACCACCACGACTACTTCCACGTGGCCTGCACTTCTAGTGGATGCGGTCTAAAAGAATGCGCGCCGAAAATGAACATACCTCGTAAACGCACCGCTGTGAACGAAATATTATTTATTTTTTTATTTAATACGTAATTATTAAATACAAATTAGAGAACGTGATGCTAAGTGGCTAGGCCAAAAGCCTTTAAGCCATTACAATACCTGCATTCTACGGCGTTCTAACTTTTCGTATTCTGGTATTCACCCCAAATGGTCTTTTCATCGCATCAATGCCGCGGAAAAGAGACCATAAGGTACGGCTGAGGAAAAAACCCCTGAAGGAGGAAAAACGTGCCGTCAGAAGCCGAGTACATGCTAATCTATCCGGTTTTTAAACTATTTATTTATTTGGCGCGGGCGTCAGGCATTCTCCTTCCCGTGTTTGGCCTCCTCAGCACCTGAAAACAAACAGCACCACAGAAGATCGTCCGCACCAACGCCTCTGCCCTAACATTTCCGATTCCCACTTCCCTTCGCCCCCTAATGTGTGTTATTTTAACCGTTTCCTTTTATTTTATTTCAATTTATTTAATTATTTTAAGTTAATTTATTTTTATTGACTTATTTATCTACTTATACTTAACAATTGACTACAACTTATGACTTTTTTTGTACTGTTTACTAACCTAACATAACTTAACTGGCTCTGCTTGTACTAACCAGTGCTGTTTTCCCACTCCCTAATTTCAGTTTCTCTAATGGTCCGAACCTTTCCTAGAAATGTTCCTAATTCTTTCATGAAGTTAGATCTTTTCTCACGTAAAATGATTTGGGCGAGCGTTACGGTGAACGAAATAACAACAAGCTGGCAATACTAAATAGTATGAAGAGGAATACGAAGGACAGTGCTACACAACAGCGGAAAGGGTTGACAGAAAAACGGATACTCGTGGTTACTAAAATCTGAGTTTACCCAATGCACGATTACAAAATTTCTCTTCTTATAAAGTAAGGCAAGAAAGTAAAAATAATAAAACAAAACATGAGTCTGCAAATATGTGTAATGTAAATAACAAGGTATAATTTAAGTATGCTAATACAATTTCAGATGCTATGAAATGGTTTCTAATATAATTTTAGGTGATTCTCTGCTACTGAAAAGCGCCCTTTTGAAAAATCTATTGGTAATCATTGCTTAACAATAATATTTTTAAATTTTTAAATTAAAATATTTGATCTTGTTCCTCTATCAAATGCCTGCACGAGATTATTACAGAGAATTAGTGGGCTAATGTTTGAAACTCTCACGAAGATAAGGTGATTTTCTCTGTTTAGTGAATACAAAATTAGCAGCATTGGTTTCAGCAATATGAATTTACTCAATATTCAAACACAGATTCGCCCTTGCAAATGATTTGTGCTAATTAATAGAACATGCGCTCATTGAATGATTAATTCACATTCGCTTCGGGATATTAGTATTACATTTTCGATGTAATGTGGGTAATCATATAACCACGACGAGTACCCGCTCCGTTGTTTGATGAAATTATTAGATTTTGAACAGTAAGACATATTTAATTTTTTGAATAAACCTTCGATCATACTAATAGTAATTACAACAATGTAATTACCCTTTTGCCTCACAAATTAGCCTTCTCAAATGCCTTTTATCTTTATCTGCCACGAATGTAAATGTTACAATTTGTTAATGAATATAGTAGTTTTTTTCCTTAAGCCAAATATTCAAACATTTTTAATGTTTACTTTTGTTTTTATTCGTGTCTATCACATTCATAGAAGCTCGGGCGAGTAAGATCTGATTCTAAGATAAGGATTAATTTATTAAATGTACAATTTTATATTTTTTTCATTATTAATTTGTAACTGAAATTCCAATTGTAGCCGAAATGAAAAAGTATGGTAATAATGTTTCGGTGCTAGAATTAGATCAAATAAGTTAATCATAAATAGGTAAGGACTTCAATCTGATTACTTAAAATGTGGTTTCCGTCCTACCATACGAATAAACAAATACCGCTTTTCATAACACAGTAAGGTAGTATATTTCATACCGCCATAGGCAACATCACAAATCCTCTTCTTGACAATTCACTCTGAATTCACAGAGACTACCCATCCTATTGCATTAATTCTGAATGAGTATTGTGTTACGTTAAGTTAGAGCTTTTCTTTAAAAGGTTTGAAGACAGGGCCTACTGGAAAAAAGAAGATAAATAAATTACCTTGCGTACTAAGGTTCTCGAGTGGCACATGGTTTAAGGTTTTCGTGTGGCACGAAGGTTGGAAAAATCTTATCTAAGTTCTGAGTGACAGTAATGCTTTTTTGGGCTCCGTAGACGAAGTGATTGGTTTCTGTTAAAAAGTTTTCCGTTAACAGGTTCATTCAACTGCTCCATTTCCATTAAAACCTGTTTTAGCTATTTTTTAACAAATATTGTCAGTCAAAACCAGTACATTTTTCACATCAATTTTGTTTGTTTAAAAGTGTTGCTTTACTGTGAGAAACACCGGCATCTGTACCAGCGAGTGTAACAATAACTGTAAAGTCGCGAAAGAGATACTGGCGAAGTGCCAGAAATTTGCTTCTCGTGCTGGACAATCTTGCGGCGTTTGTGGCTACTTTTCAATTGCAAGTCATATATTGACTGTCCTGATTGGTATTAACTACAGGAGCAGCAACCAATTCAGCGGGTCACGTACCGTGCACATATTGCTATACATGATGTCGCTCAGCCTAGTCGGAATGAAGTGGAGAAGTACAAGAAATTTCTTTGTGGCTTGAATAATTTTCTATAATAATAATAATAATAATATTAATAATAATAATAATAATATAATATAATAATAGTAATAGTAATAACAATAAAATAATAATAATAATAATAATAATAATAATAATAATAATAATAAATATTGTATGACATTTGTAAAACAGTCATTTTATGCTGTATTCCTTTACTATATAATAATATTTCTCGTGTTATCTCTTCAGATTCCAGACACATATTCTGGTTTGTTCACTAAATATTGACGAACATGGAAACTGCTTGGGGCAATGTAACGCGTAATGGTCGATTTGTGAAGACAAGGAACTTGTATATATACATAACAGAAGAACAAAGAACCTTCAGTCGATCTTTCTGACTTGCAACTTTTTTAACTAAAACGCTATACGCTCGTAACAAGGGTAGATTTTCTGTAATGTCTCCATTGCGCCGGTAGCATTATTCCCATATATCATTGCCACCACACCATAGAGTATACCGTCTTTACCAATACCAGTAAAGGCAGGGGATAAAAACAGTAAAAGGTTCCCAAGGACAAAACGGAGGACTGAAAATGTCCCATTCCACAATTACTAGCTAATGTTTCCATGCATTACGAGGAATTCGAACCTACAGTCTAGATATAACGCGCACTTTTATGCAATGTCCTCAAACTATTCCATTATTAGACTGGTACAGAACTCCTCGCGCTGGGAATCGAACATCGAGGCCTCAAGCATGTTACCTCTTGTACTCTGCTTCTAAGAAATTGCGCTGTATGCTTTTTGTTCCATTATTATTATTATATAGACCTCGTCCCATCATTATTCTCTTATACTCATCAAAACACTGAACATTCTTGTTGCAAGAAAGACCGTTAAACTAACTTGCAGTATGGATAAGTACAATTTGATATTTTTAGTAAAAATATAAGACTTGCCTGACCCAACGGTCTCCGTTCTAAGATTTGTGCAGTTATTTGCTGGTCACGCATACTTGTTCTGGTAGATAACAGATAGTTAAAACGAAAAAAGAGAGGAAATATATTATAAATGTTTATTGTTTTCATAATTAATAACCGTTTTAGAAAACTTCTTAAACTATTTCCATTTCAGATACCATTTTAATATAAAAGTCAAATTTCAAATTCAATTAATTTTTTAAATTATTTTTTGAGATACAAAAGACAAACTAGTAATACACACAGCCCCAATATTTAACCTCTTACTCAGTGTCTAATTGATAAATTTCATGCCACTTACTGCGTCTGTAACGATAATGCACAGCTCTTGCAATTAACATTTATCAACAGCACTTACGCCAATCGCCCTTTTCGAGTGTGCTTCGAAACCGCACCTTTGAACTTTCATTTCTGCCATCCAACATTGTTCCATAGGAACATACAATGTGGCGACCTAACTTTATTGAGAGTTTGTAGTGCACTATGCGGGTTTGCGGTAGATTTCCCTACGTTTTCCTCCCCTTATTACATCATTATTCATCAGCACGTTTCGTCTGATCTATATTGGACCATTTTCAGACTACTTTAAACAAGATTATAATTATACAACCCAAAAATATCAACAAAACAGATACGGTTATGTGATAGATAAATCATAGACAGAACATAAAGCAAATAGAAGCAAAGGGTACCCTGGATAAGATGCTAAAACGTTCCCCTAAACCAATTGCCTTATGATTGGTTACAGTATAATTCTAACATAAAAATACTTGTTTTGAAGGGTTTTTAGCCCTGTCCCCCTCACACCCTCTACATTAAAAACGTGTTATTATAATTTTAATTTTTTTGGCAACTTAACACTTTAATCTGCGCAAAAAATAAATAAGAAGAAAATTTATACCATCTGAACAATATTTTTTGACATTGTCTTAGACCCAAATTCTAACACAAAAATATTTTTTTAAAAAAATTAACAAAAAATAATTTTTATGGTTTACTAGTTTATTGCTGTGTGTTTACGTATCTCAAACAAAACACGTAACGGTATTGTTAATACCCTTGTGGGCCTTTCTACGTCTTTATGCCCTCGGGCGTTTTGAATACTTTATGGCCCGCTCTAATACCAACACAACACAAACAACATTTTTATGAATTCGATTTATTAAAGTTACGATGCAAGCAAAAACAGTAAATAAATGGAATAATGCCCAAATAAGTTAAAACACTCGTTATAAACTCTAACTTCCTTCATTGATATTAAAATTGCAATTTTGAAATGTTCCCAACAACTGCTATGTCACTCATATTTCACTGTTCTATATAACCTTTTCTTAGAGACATAGTATGTGCTTCTTGATTAGCAAAACTACTCGTAGTAATAATGTGTATAAAGAACATCAGCTAGCATCCTGGAAACGTTAATTTTTATTTATTCTAAATAACTTTTGTCAATAGAAGTAAATAACCTATGAGTACTGTTTCATCAACGCAATTTACACTGTTATTCACGCTGTTATATAACTCTAAAATACACGAGTAAGATTTTCATATATTTTTCGAGATTTTATTGGAAACCGCTGTCCGTAGTTTTATTAGCTTTTGTGAGAATTTCCGTAGAACCTTCACAATATTCCGTCCTTTTGTACGAACAAATCAGTCCAATAACGATTATGCAAAAGTAATTAGAAACAAACCGTTTTGTTTACCTGACGTCATAATACAATGCAACTTTTCAGTTTAGACGTGAGAAAAATTATAAAATGTTTCGAACTCTCGATCAGCAACGAACTAGTAAACCATAAAGTTTTGTATATTCCATGGGCGTCACTAGATGTTTTTGCCCCGAAGGCAACTTCCAAACCCGAAGGCTGAGGGGTTGGAAGTCGCCTTCGGAGCAAACACATCTACTTAACGCCCTTGATACATAAATAACTATTATTGTGTCTTAGAAACATGGTACAGCCTTGAAAAAAATTTCAAACGTTCCTCTTATAACACAAACTGTTGTGAATTTGTTTCAGATTTTTCCCATGGCTGAACTTTACTTAAAAAATAAAAAAAAATTCCCACCTTTAAAACACCTTGACTTTAAATATTCTTTGAAAACTACGCAAGAGTTCTGTACATTTTTTCGAGTTCATTATACGTTTGTAAACATTGTTGTAGACCCAGTAATAAAAATTGTAGTTTGTAACTAAATCCAAAATCAATTTTTTAAATAAAAAATATTTTGATTTTTTAAATAAAAAAATATTTTGATTTCGGAATTTAGTTACAAAATTAGTTTTTGAAAATTAAATTTAATTACAAATTCTAATTCTTTTTAAATCTTCTAATCCTTTGCATAAATATATCATACGCTAAGGAAAGACGATAGTTTTTGGCAATTTATTAGAAACCATCGACACAAAACCTTCTAAGTGCGATACGGGTGGATAGAGAATTACACCTCATCCTAATCGAAAAGATTTAAGAAGAAAAAATAAAAGTTTGCAGAATATGACGTATAAAAAATAGTTATTGCAATACACATTATAATCTGGAATAACTCGAAAGCGCCTAGGCCTCCTAGGCCTTTTACACCAGTTTTGCGTGTCTCATGGGGACAACATTTTTTTAAGGACATGTAAATTCTGAAGACGTGGTTTGCAGCACGGCTACATGACAAATGTGGAAATTAGGGACAGTTCGGGTGCAGGTGAAGGATAGATGGGCAACAGTGGGGAAATCAAGGAAGAAAGGTTCAATACGGATTATGTTCTTAGACAGTATTCTACGAAATACGGCTTTTATGATCGTTCTTTTTTCTTCTTTCAATTTTGCATATTTAGTTCTTTGGGGTGCCTCCAACTCCAAAGCATAGGTAGACAGAAATGAATAGACGAAATCAATGTAAAATTAAATTGAAGGAAAATACCAAAATGATCTTTTTCACGATAAAATTTAAAAGAACTATTTTATTTTCAGTGAGTTTTTATCTCAATGCTCAGCAATACTGAAGTAGGTTCTCTCGCTGGTACTAACCGGGTCTCTAATTCTGTAAATCGCATTTCAGGGGATGGGTGTTCAAAGTTGGATGCTGCATTAAATCAGTTTTCAGTTTCCATAAAATTATTATTTACAAATGACAGAGTTTTCGCAGATTCCGGATTGTATATACTTATTTATAAGTGTTCAAGAATAAATACTTAGGTAAGGGAAAGAAAACTATTTCTCTAGTCTGAAACATCTACATATGTGAGAACGTAGTTTTCCGTAAGGTAGGCTTGCGAGAACGTAGGAGTCAGTAACTATTTAGCTGCGCGGAAGATACCGCGTCCTAGGCACAGGTACCAACATTTCAGACTCCTTCCTCCCAGAGGAAGGTCACAGGTGTCTAGGAGGCGGCGTCTACCGAACAGCCAAGTACTTGGCTACAAAAGCTTTATTTTTTAAAACTATGGCACAGCAATTTAAAAAAATGAAAACATTCACAAGTGTTCTGAGAGGAAGTTTTAAGATTTTTTTTCGTGCCTGAGACGGTGTTCCAAGACACAGTAAACCAGATCTGGCAAATCCGGGTTCAACCTGTTCCCCTTCATTTCTCCACATGTCTCCCACTTATCCTTCACTTGTGACCGAATTAGTTTGTCATCTTTAGGATATGATATACTTATGCAAAGGATTAGAAAGATTTAAAAAAAATTATAATTTGTAACTAAATGTCGAAATCAAAATATTACTGGATGCTTCAACAATGTATACAAATGTATTATAAACTCGAAAAACTGCACAGAATTGTTGCAGTTATTTTGAAAGTATATTTAAAATTAAGGTCATTTAAACGCAGGAAAATGGTTTTTATTTTTTTAACTGCAGCTCAGCCGTTAGAAAAATCTTTAAAAAATTCACAACAATCTGTGTTTAAAGAGGAACGTTTGAGATTTTTTTGAAGGTTGTTACATGTTTCTAAGACACAATAAAAATATTTTTTGTTAACATATTTGTGTTTGAGTTGGGGTTTGAGAAACTTTAAAAAAATATTTTTCTAATAGTATAAATTGTCTTCTTATCATATTTTGTCAGTCAGATAAAATAGTGTTAAGTTGCTGAAAAAAATTAAAATTAAAATAACACATTTTTGGCTGAAGAGGGATGTGGGTGGTGGAATGGGGCCTAAGAAATATTTCAAAAATACTATTTTTATGTTAGAAGTATAAAATAACCACTCATACGTCGTTTGGTTTAGGTCAACGTTTTACCATTTTTCTGGGGGTACCCTTTTTGTTGCTACTTTAAGTTATGGTCTCATCAGTATCATACTCCATGTGGCCCTGAAAATTGGCCGATATAGAGCCGAAACGTTGCCAGCGGGAATATGATAATGCCATTTTTTCTAACTCTAACCCAATAATGATTCTCTTAGTTAATCAGGGGTTAAGAACAATGAAACAATCCAACCCTTCAATGAAACTTTACGAAGTCATTATTCTTGAAATTCTACATCGCGCAAAGGAAGGGTACTACCAATCGGCGGAGCATGCGTACACCCGTTTCATCTGCGCCTGCATATTACTCTCCGCAGCGCGGCCGTCTGCTATTTTTCCTAAACTGCTTGCCAGCTAAAAAGGGACAACTTTTGAAAAATATCACTATTGGATGAGAACATGTATTCATACTCAATTTAGGGTAGTTTCGATTTGTGTTGGTAAAAGTCGCTGCCAACCTTCACATAATTACACTCTTTATATTACGTTTACGAAGTAGTGACATTTTTTCAATTTACGTTTGCAACAAAAAATTTTTTACTACTTCCGTAGATTCCGCCAACATTAAAAGTCATTCATGAGAGGTGCTGTGCCAATTTGCTATTTTTGCTAGCGATTTGACTTTAGCGGTTTGCCGTTTTTTGTAAATCTGCAATTAACAGTTTTAGCCTAGGCGTTTTTGATTTTTATTTATTATTTTCAAATTGTTTTTCTTCGGTAATCATTGTGAAGTTAGTTGTAATATTTTAGTAATAAAAGTAACCAAGTTCCGATTTACCAATTTTATTATAGTCATTACTAATTTCCCTGAATACTATTTATTAATAATTAGAAAATACTGAATAACCCAACCAGAACTGCACTTGTACTTGTCACGCACACTTGTCTGATAATAGGGATGGCGAAAGTCTTACAGGTACGATTAATGTGTTTTTTTCTAAATCTTATATTTTGAAACTGACAAGTGTAATTTTATTAATTAAAATAGTGATGTGTGTAGTTGTTGATTATCTATAACTGTTAATTATCATTATTTGTGTATTGAATAAATCCGATTTTCTTTTTTTCAAGTTATTGGGTGTGATGTTTGTTGAAACAATTATCAACAAAGACAAAATACAAGAAGCCCTGACCACACTTAAACAGAACTGCAAGAGACAATTTCCTCTGAATGGAGGTGACAGTGAAATAAGTTTTGTTCATTAGGGGCAAGTTTAATTTTTGCACAGATTTGGAGAGGGGGCCAAATTTAACTTGGTGCTATGAACAGTGAGAATATCAAAAGGTAATGCGTTATTAATTTTCATTATGATCAAAGTAATAAACTCGTTCTTAAATCAATATTTATATTGTTTTTGCAAATTTCCAAATATGGATCCAAGCTCAGTTAATTCCTGGCATTAAAAATGTGTGACCTTTCCTAATCATAATTGACAATATTCATTTGTAGTAGATGGAAGAAAACATTTCATCAAGATGAAAAAAAAAGATTTGGTCGAAAGTAACCATTAAAGATTAAAGTTTTAATTTTAAATATAAATTATTTTAACAATACATTGTTTATAGAGGTGGCTACAACAAGGCATACCAAATAATGCCACTGTTGGTTTTTGAGGCAACTATGCACATTAAAGTAGTCAATTAAAAATATTTGCTCTCATATATAATTTGCATTTTCAAAATGTTTAATGGAGAAAATATGTTTGAGATGATTGGTTTCTTTTTTCTAGATATATTGTTGACAAACCTTTGGAAGATAAGGTGCACTAAGTATTTTGTCACTGTTTTTAGTGCCTTAGAACGGTCTGAGACAAAATGTCAAGGGCAGACAGTGGCGTTGAAAGAATTAAACAGGTTTGGGAGGAAGTATTATTATATTAGGTGTGCCTAACATTTCTAAGAGAATATTTAACTCTTGAATGCAGGTATTTTACATTTTTTGTATTTCGTTGCTTTTCTTTGTGTAGCCCTTATTGCTTATTATTATATTTATTATTTTCAATATTTATCTCAGTAATTTTAATTGTATTATGAAATCCAATATCATCTAAATTTTTTGACCATATCCTTGTAGGTGACTCAATAAAAGGAACAATTTGTTAGCACCAGAATGAACAATAAAAAATATTGGAGGAAAGAAATCCAAGATGTTTCAGAAGTTGATGAAATCATAATAAATTTGCAGAACATTTCTGGAGAAGAGGGTGTCAATGACAGTAAGGGATAATAGGGTACGATATTCATTACAACAATGTTTCTTATGTTTTGAAAAGTTTTTCAGAAAGTAATTCATCATTTATTATCAAAATCATGGAATTAACTATTTATTTATATTATGCATTTAGAAGGATGCACTATGCATTGCTTCTGAACTATCACGCTCCATCTTCTTCCTCTTTCTAGTTTTTTTCCAGCCGACAGCCGGTTACCCTTTGCGTCCCGATGGGACGCATATTCGACCATACACTAGACACCAACACACTTGCGGGCTCCTCTGATCTGGGGTCAGCAGAACGCGAGGCCCTCCGCGACAACACATACATACAACGACAAGGGACAAACAACCATGCCCAAGGCGGGACTCGAACCCGCGACCCTTCGGACCGAAGCGCTGAGTCGGTACTCGCTCTTAGCCACCTCGGCCATCCAGGTCGGCATGCTCCACCTATTTGGAAAAATGTTTAACGTGATGCATAGTCTGGTACGATTTCAGGTATGGTATTAACCTTATGGTTAATGGTGAATGTTGTATTGCATGAAGTAGGTGCAAGATTGATGGAATAATAACTTTTCGTTTCCCAGCATTTGAAAGGTGTGTGAACTATCACCTCTTAATCTTTTATTGGAGCCAGTTTTGTTGACCAATTTTACATGATATGTTTTTCTTTAATCGTCATTAGAAAGTATTGATTTTGTAATATCCTAAACATAGTTTATCTCCAGACATTTGTTTTAACCCTTCAGAAGAATAATTTCTCATATAGAGAGGATCATACCATATATTCAATTTACTTAGTCTTCACCATTTTCATTATTATTCAAATTTTTTTTTTCTAAAACTGTTTTGAGCAAGTGGCACCATGTTTCTCTCTTTAAATCCCACATGCATTTTGAATTTAACACATTACACTAATTTTAAATCTGAAAATAACCATTGTCTTACTTTGAATACCTTGAATTTTTTCACAATTCCTATAAGCACAACAACATAACAGGTGTAATAAGTATATTAATATTGTACTTCTTGCTGACTATTGGGAATTATTTGGCATGCATTTGTTATGGAAACTGGTATATGAAATAATTTTCATTTGAATTATTTAACAAGTGAATGAGTTATCTGGTGTAATTACGCATGTTAGGTAGTGTTTATAGTAATGTAGTTACAATTATATAGTAGAAAATTCAATATTATTATGCAACTATATATTTATTGTGTCATTTATATTCATTGTGATATTCATATTTCAATAAATAACTCACAAAACCAAAAAGTTCTATTTATTTCCATAAATATCCCAATCATATGTATCTCAATTGAAATGGAGAAGAAATATGTATAGAGAGAAAGACTGTCTCTGGTAACAGCAAACCAGTTACTCAAGACTTGGTTACATTAACGATGATTTTCTATTTTTTAAAAATATTTTCTTTTAAAAGGTAATGAATAATTCAACAGTGAATTAAAATTGATGCATTTGTAATAATTTCCACATCACTAGACTGTTGAAAACAATACATTAGGTCACTTAAAAATTGCCATTTATAAAAATTTAATTAAGTTAAATAATTGTGGAATTTATTTATGTTCAATATAAATCATTAAGAGTTGAAAGCATGAAGAAATTGATAATTATTAAAGAAGGAAGGTTCACCTGAGAGGATATTTATTTTAGAAATATTTATTTACCATTTGAAATTAATAATAATTATTAAGACAAATTTGACACATAACTTTTAAGGTTATATTTTTCATTTACACTCAACACTTTTGAACGTCTCTTTTGCTCACACCTATTGATAATGGTAACTTCTTTCTTGTTTTTTTTTATCCAGCCGACAGCCGGTTACCCTTTGCGTCCCGATGGGACGCATATTCGACCATACACTAGACACCAACACACTTGCGGGCTCCTCTGATCTGGGATCAGCAGAACGTGAGGCCCTCCGCGACAACACATACATACAAAGACAAGGGACAAACAACCATGCCCAAGGTGGGACTCGAACCCGCGACCCTTCGGACCGAAGCGCTGAGTCGGTACTCGCTCTTAGCCACCTCGGCCATCCATGTCGGCGATAATGGTAACAGTTAATTAACTTGTTCACAGAGTTAATATTCGTTTATAGATCAACATCTTTTTTTAATTCTAACGAAAAACGAGACATGCATTATTATACAGTGAACAGTCTCTCAACCGCGCGAGGAGTGTGGATGATAAAAAAAAAGCGAGAGAGTTGATCGGAGTAATAGTTTCATAAGTTGGCTATTCCGACAGGAAATTGTTTATGCTGCCGTATTGCGAATTTAGTGCGGCCTAATACACGGCCTGGACTATAAGCGACTGATGCCCGCAGCACCGTCGGTTCATTTCACGCGGAGCCCGGCGCCCCCTCTGGAGGAAACTATGATGTTCGCGGGAACCAACCAGTCGTGCCCATGGGCAGGCACAGGGGTGGTGTGTAGGCGGTGCATCCCGCCGCCAGCAAAACGCGAGAGGTGGGCTGGAAGAGGGGGAAGCATGGCCGACCACGGGTAGGGGATTGAGAAGCAGTAGTGCGAGGCGTACCGATAGGGACGATAGGAATGGACGAGATGTGAGGAAAAGAGGGTGATCAGTTTAAAATGGGGCTAGACGAAAGGAAGTGGGGTGGAAAAACATTGGGTATCGTGGAACGGAGTGGAGTGTGATGAAGGAGAAGTGCACGGTGAAGAAAAAGGAGTTGGAATAAAGAGAATGGTACTTCTCTGCCACACGTTACATGCTTTTTTGATAATGACTAAATAAATGAATGAAGAGAGGCTGAGTGTGGAGGACGGAGAGAATGACGGAAGATGGGGCGAGATGTGGCAGAACAAGACTGGGCGGAATAGAGTGGTACAATCCAGATGAATGCAGAGCCAAGCGGGGTTTTGTAAAGGGCAGGGCAGATTTGAGAGAGGATGGTGCGAGGTGGGTAAAAGCGGGATGGCATGCGGCAGATTCGGCGGAATGGGATGTCACGGAGCGAGGTGTGTTAAATTTCAAACTTGGCGAACCTCGTGAGTTGGGAAAGGCAACAATTACAAATGACAAGGTACGGTCGCCAGCTGTTTAAAACAGCACAAGTTAATGTTTTGAACAAACCCTCGCCATAAAACAAGGAGGCGAGGTGACCATGCGTTTACCTAATGAATTATTGTTCAGGGCTAACACAGAGAACCCCTAAGCTATCAGACTCGCGAAGACTGTCGTCACATTCGAAACTTTTCGAAAGGACGCTCCAGATTCGTAATAAACAGGAACATAAATTCTAAAGGATCTCAGAGAGTGGAGATATAACAATCCAAATAACTCACAAATGTTACATTTATTGCAAAGCTATGAAAGAGTACAAAATCAATTTTTTTGCTATGCAGATACAGAAGTTGCTGAAAAAAAAATACAGAATTACAAATGCAAGTACAAAGATAACAGACGGAAGAATGCCGTCTCTTTACAAAAGTACTGTGATGACACAGGAACATAATTAAAAGGCGCTTCCAACAATGCGCTTGAACCTTAAACAGAATTACAGTATTCTTGACAACCTCAAGAATGCCCACTTTAGGACGAGGGAGACGAATACATAAATATGCAAGATTGACAAAGAAGCCGACCTCGGCCTTCTTTCAATACAAAAAGGAGTGCAAACGTATTACTACAATGAGCCATTACATATAAAAACCAAATTCAGTATGAGTGCATTAATACCAAGTTATATGGAAATGGATCTTTTACGAAAACTTACACCTTATTACCAAATTACAAAGTAAGCAGGAATACTCTGGAATGAAAGCCGGGCGGCCAGTGCCCAGCGCCCTGGCCTCGTTACGGTGATCATAACACTGACGAAAACCGGTGGTCCTATCCACGTCGGCATCGCAGAGCCAGACACCAGCCGGCTTCTTGCCCGAGCGACAAGGTGATCGCTCACGGAGCGAAATTTGACGCGGCTTTTGTAGGCTACAGCCGAATGCTGTACGCCACTTGCCGACGTCTCCCAAAAAGCTCCAGACTGCCGAATGCGACCAAATCCATCTTACGGCAGGTGCGAAAATTCCAACAAAACTCCGTTGCCGAATGCGACCAATCGCCGTCTTACTCACGGCAGGAGTGAAAAACTGCAACATTAACAACATCAATTAGTAATGTACAGTACAAAAATGGCACTCCGCAACAATTTCGGAGGCCATTACCATCTAAACGCTGCATATAGCCGCAACGAAGCTACGAACAAAATACAAACAGAGTAAACCTGCTACAAAAAATAGTTCAAACAATCGTCAAGATACAACAAATATACAAAATACAAGATCCAATTCCATAACATAAAAGACCATTGTTGCTCAGATCAGGCTATCATGCACTCATACACATATTTAAAACAACATAATACGATTCTGAAAGAATCAGGCCTTTCTAAAAACAAGAGTAATGGCTCTTAACTACGAAAAAAAGCGTGCGCAGGCACGCTATACAACAAGTGAACATTACAAAACAGAGGCAGAATGACGAAGGCAAATGAATATTGAACGGCATAAGAGCCGGGCAGAAGTGCTACATGGCAAAGGCAAATAACTATTGTAACGCTCGGAGGGAGCCGGGCAGAAAAGGCGCCTTGTGCGCGGGGAGCGCACGTCTTTTATACCAATCCCAGAAGGGGTGACACTGTGGCAGTGGAGGGGAGTAGCGGGGAGATATCGATACAGCCACAGAGTAGTACAGACCTCTTTGCCTAAGAAGTTTATATTTGCCCCTTAGAGATTAGGCAACTTGCACAGCATTTAAGCGATGGTGGTGGCCCCTGGCAGAAATGCCAGAAATCACAGCATATAATTGTAACATTTTTATTTTGCCATAAAAACCTTAATTTTAGGGCTACAAAGGCAAACGAGATGTCTGTACAACCCTAAATTTACTCTAAATTGCGGATTTTGTTGTTAGAACCCTCTACAACCCATATTTTTCTTATAATAAACAAAAACCTGTTTTGAAAGTAATAAAAACTTTTACACATATGCTAATTTTTTCTCAGAACTCAATAAACCAAAAAATCAGATTTACTAACAAATTCTTAGGTTTTTGGAACCTTCTCATGGCCATGGGATCACAGTTTGATTTTTACAAGTTACCATTTTTGAGAAAATTGAAGATGAAAAATTACCCATATACTAGCATACTTAATCTAATTACAGAGCAAGAGCTTACAATCTATGGATGCAAAATATTCTCAGTAGAACTTCTCGGATGACTGTTGGCTTCTAATAGCTGATTTAACCCCAATATTCAATATTTGTGACCACTTAAATTTTCCAATTTAACAAGGTGGAATGACAGATAGCTGAGCGGCAAGGAGTCAAGGGGAATGTTGTGAGGGGCCTTGGCCCGATGGAGGAGAGCGGATGAAATGAAGATATGGTGGGCGGGGTGGACAGAGGGATGGCATGCGGCAGAGTAGGTGCGCAGTGGGGCCGGGCGGAGAGGGGCGCTAAGGAGTTGGGCGAGAAGTTGCGAGGGAGCAGGGGGCGGGCCATGGCACAACAGGGGAAACGAAGAAGCAGGTATCGGGAGGAAGAGAAGTGGGACCGGAGATCGATGCAGGGGGGAAGGGCACGGTAGGGAAGAGTGGGGGAAGGGGGGGGGGGGCGGGGGGGGAAGGTTGATTAGCAGGGCTGGGAAAGGGAGCAATGGGAGGGGGATCGGGGAGGGTTCATTTAGAACAAAGTGGAAACGAATCAAGTACGATGTTGTGAGGGAAATGGAGGCGGCCCGGTGGCCGAGATCGCTAAGGCAGTAGTGTCGTAGTGATCTCGGACCAAAGGGTCGCGGGTTCGAGTCCCGCCTCGGACACGCTGGTATTTGTGTTCGTCCTTTCACCCCTTATCATCACCATTAAGTATGAAATCCTATAAAATTAGTTAGTAGTAAGATACAAGAAGTGAGAGGTTGTATGCTCAAACGTGAATGCTTAAAATTGTATTACGAATAAAGAAATATTCAAACCCCTTAAAGGCAAAACTGCCGAACAGGAAGAAAATAAATTTAAAAAAAGGAGGGAGAGAGCATGGTAGGGGAGAGCGTGTCAGAAAGAAGTGAGACAGGGTGGGAGGGTCATTGCGAGGAAATGAAGGGGGAGAGAACCGCGTATGGTGAGGGAGAAGGGGGAGGGGAAGTAGAGAAGAGAGGAGAGCATGTCGGGAGGAAGAGAGGCTGGACGGGAGGGTCGGTGCGAGGCAAATAAAGGCAGAGCAAAACCCGTGCGTTGCTAGAGAGTAGGGGACGGGAAAAGGAGAATGGGGAAAGGCTGGACGGAGTGGTGCGAAAGGCAGAAACCGTGAGGGAGGGGCGGGGAAAGGAATAGGGGAGAGCGTGCGGGGGAAAAGAAGCTGGACGGGAGGATGGATGCGAGGCAAACGAAGGCAGAGCGAAACCGTGTATTGCTAGGGAGTAAGGGGCGGGGAAGCAGAGAATAGGGGAAGAGCGTGTCGGGAGGAAGAGTGGCTGGACGGGAGGGTCGGTGCAAAGCAAACGTAGGAGTAGGGGGCGGGAAAGGAAGGGGAATAGGGGAGAGCGTATCGGGAAGAAAAGAAGCTGGACGGGAGGATGGATGCGAGGCAGGGAAAAAAGAAGCGACGGGAGGATGGTGCGAGGCAAACGAAGGCAGAGCGAAACCGTGTATTGCTAGGAGTAAGGGGCGGGAAGCAGAGAATAGGGAAGAGCGTGTCGGAGGAAGAGTGGCTGGACGGGAGGGTCGGTGCAAAGCAAACGTAGGAGTAGGGGCGGAAAGAAGGGAATAGGGAGAGCGTATCGGGAAGAAAAGAAGCTGGACGGGAGGATGGATGCGAGGCAAACGAAGGCAGAGCGAAACCGTGTATTGCTAGGGAGTGAGAGGAGGGACGTGGAAGAAGAGAATAGGGAAGGCGGGAGGGAAGAGGGGCTGGACGGAAGGGTGGGTGCGAGGCAAACGGAGGCAGTGAGAAACCGTGTATGGCGAGAGAGAAGGGCGGGAATTGGGGAGGAACAGGGGAAGGGGCCAGGCAAACGAACGCGGAGCGCAGCCGCGTGTGGTGAGCGGAAGGGGGCCCGCGCAGAGGCGCCAGGGAGATAGCGCCGCTTACTGCAGCTACAATGCGCGCGCCCGGGGGACTCGTGGCCGGAAAGTGGCGGCCGCGCTGCTAATAAGCGCCTGACGCTATCGCGCCGCCGGCACCGCACACGTGGCGTCGGCCGCAGAGACCCCTGTGGCCGGGATGCTGCGGAGTCGGCGGGTGGCGAGAATGCGGAAGGCGTGATGGCCCGTCAAGGACGATTGAGCTGTTGTGAGTGTAAGGCTTAAATTGTCAGAAGAGCGGTTGTTGAACTTGCGAGAGGGAGAAAATGCTGCCATAATGAGGTTCTATTTTAGCTGGCGCCCCTGGTTGGATGTTCATGTTAAAATGTTTTTATTTTCGATCAGGCTTCGATTGTTCATAATAAAAATAAGTTCTAAAAGTGTGTTACAGTTGTCTGCCTCATCCATTTTGGACATATATGACATATATGACATGAAAAGTATCGAAAATAACGCTTGTGTATTTGTTTCATCACAAAATTAGCTTTAAATATAGTCATGATGATATTCGAGTCGTAACGATTCATATAAATACCGAAAATAGAGTGTAGTAATTTACAGCGTTTCACCAGCGCACTTGTAGAGCATTGAAACCATTAAAAACACGTATTTTCTAGAATTCTTCAGGAAAAGCGACGAAGGGATCTTCTAAAATTTATTGTAATGGACTTGTCTCTTTAAGAGGAATCGACTGACCTATTTACCAGTACTCTAGGTTCCCAGGTCAACCCAGGCGTTTTACGATCTTAAAAAGCACGTAGATTAGAGACAGTATAACTGACTAGATGTAAATTTAAAAACGTATTAGTTCTCTATTACGAGTTGGATGCTGATCGATTGACACTTTATTTATTTGTTTGGTGAACCAAACGTGGTTTAATCCTGAGCATCGGTCAGACAGACTGAGGCAGGATACTCGGTTATGATGATTGATGATTATTAGGATTATGATGTTGATGGTTGTGTAGATCTTGGGATATGCATTCAGGTAATAATACAGACAGTAGAGATAATGTTATTGATGATAATTTATTTGTATATATAGTTATAGATGAGGTGAATTCGTTAACAAAGTGTATGACTAAGTAGCGTCTATGTGAGTAGTACTGAAAAAATATCCCTACAATATATTCCTAAAAATCTTCTCCGAATTTGAATCTGAATAGAGGACATAAAAGGTCATCCTCAACCTTATGTTAGATTTAAGTTTTAGTAGTACGTTTTAAATATAAGTTAGTGTGACCATCCGTTTGCCGAGGTCTCGGAAAACGGAGCACATCAATATTCAAGAATAAGATGAGCTGTTTGAACGCGCGCCAACGCGCATGAATACAATCCGAAAATGAAAACTACGAACTATATCCGTAAGGGAGCGTCTCGGTAGAGTATGCGACACCGAGAGTCGGGAGAAAGAAAGCTTTCTTTTCTGAAGTAACAGCTGGAGAGTGAGGACCTACCGATCACGAGAAGGCGGCACCTCGTACTGCTACGGACTTCAGGACTGCATCTACGATAAAAAACTCTTCAAGACATTCGAGGAGGTAATTATCATATTACAAGGCATTAAAACAAGTCATCAGGAAAAGGATGAAAGTATAAGTGACGCATTTAAAATCTTTGTAAGAGAGAGAGTGTGAATAGCATGAAACTAACGAGGCCATTCATTTCTTTTCTTTGCAGTTTTTTTATTTTTATATTTATTCTTCTTATACGATAGACTCAGTTGTCGTATTGTAGATTCTTTTAAATATGGAATTAAAAGCTAGTTACATTCTATAAAAGAATACGAAAGAGTATCAACGGAAAACGAGACGGAGGCCACATCGTGAGTTGAACAACGGTACTGGAAAGGGGCGACCGTGCGGTTCTGCAGAGGGCGGCTTTGCTCCCGACCGAGCTGCAAGGACAAGGACACCGAGCGACTGGAAGAGTCGACGCCGTAGATTCTCTACGCCGTGAAAAGACACAGTAAGGTCGTGCCAACTTGAACAATTTGTAGATATTAGAAGGAATAATTTGTTTCGGAAAGAAAGTATTAGTACAGGTTCTTTATACCGATATTCTGTAAAAATAGAATCAATCTTTTCTTTCAAGAAAAACTTAGCTAATTGTAAAGTTGCAACTAGGGAATTTACGACTGGAATGATTAGGCAAAGTTTTAAGTATTCTTTGAAATTGATTTAAATGAGAGAAAGGAAACAGTGTAGTTAATTATTGAGAGTGTAAGTTGTTTTCTTTTTTTCAGCAAGACAAAATTCTTGTATATGTAAAGTGTTTTATGTTCATTGACTGTAACAGCAATTTAATTAGAATATACTTAAGTAAGTGGAAAGTGATTCGACTTGAGTTTCTGTGTAAATGCATTCAATCCACAACGGCCCACATGACCCTGATCCCCGCTATTCTAATTGTATTTTTTTATTTTGCGCCCACCTTGAAAACCCATTCTGAGCTAGCCGGCGGAGGGGTGGGTCGCATTAGCTCGTAAACCTTTCAGACATGTAAATTTGAGAATTAAACTAACCTATGTACAAGTAACATAAATCAATTTAAAAAAAACAATACTGAAAAAGATCGCGTGTGGTTGGAATTAGTGACGATGAAAGCAACGGCTTCGGCTGTTAAACTAGAATTAAGTGGTATCACTGATGTGACACAGTATCTTGACAAGAATACGTTTAAATGTTCAATGGTGATGGAAGATAAACATCAATATATATAAAACACTGAATGATTTGCGTTAGAAAGAAATTTAAGCATTGTATTGGTTCTTTCTTTTTGTTTTAATTGGGCCCAGATGTGTTCACTTACTAGTATAAAGGCTTACTATTATTAACCGGTTTTATGTTATAAAACGTACATTTTCATATCTTAAAATTATTAGAATTAATAATTATCCGCCACCATTAGTAGATAACATCGAACAAGACCAACTACAAGACGTTGGAGAAAAGCAAATGAAACGAACATATTTTCACAACGTAATTAAAAAATGATTGCTTTCCAAAAATAAACTGATCATATGATTTTTGACACTACAAAAAGTCATAATGCTGAAACTACAGTTCACTTGTTTGCTATCTACCCTATTATATTACTACTGCTTTCTTAGATGGTAGTTTTTATTGAAACCTCCAATATATTAAAAAAATCATGTCAAATATTTCATGTTCTAAGCTCCAGTTCCCTTTCATAGTCTCTGCAACGTCGACTTTCAACTCCGTCAGCATCGACTCTCTTTTCATCTATGTCATTCATTTGGGCGTCATAGACAATGGTTCTCTCATCCTTACAACGAGACCAGCTACTATCTGGCTGAGTATGCCACTGGAAACCTCACCAGCATGGGGTTCAAACCGAAAGGACGACGACAGGGGTCACTCTGTTAGACGTAGCAAGCCAACCTCTTCCCTTCCCTTCCATTAAATATCTAGAAAAAAAGACTATACCAATCATCGGTACCTGGTGCGCCGAGATTGAGTTTATAGGATCCAGTTGTGAGGGTTTTTGTGACAAGTTCAGTATGTTCACGTAAGGCAAAGGACGTTTACTAAACAACTCTGAACTTCGCCAAAAGCCATGACCATACGTATATACCGTAAATAAATGAATATATATCATGAAATCCTATCGCCTTACTTTCCATCACGATCCTACAATAATACTCAATCCTTACTTACCAGCAACTGATTCGCCGTATGCATCAACGACTTCATATGTGACACAACTAATGATTCCGACGTAACACCCAATCACAGCTTCGCAAAAATATCAAAATAAAAAAGCAAAACTTATCTGGCGGTCCATCCAAAGCGCTGTGAAAGCTGCTGCGAAGCTGGGGGATCGTCTGGCCGCCGCCGGCCACCGCCGCCGCCACCGCCATCCAGCATTTAATCGGATTGCGCTAATGGGGATCGGAGCATCGCGTAGCGTCGCCCACCGCCTCCTCTGGGACCGATTGCGTGGCCTGTTGCGCGTGCGCGCCTCCGCCGCCCGAGCCCCGGCCCAACACTTTTCGCTGCCCGCAGTCAGCCGTTGCCGCCCGCAAAGTGACGGTGAAAGTTCAAGGATCCACACCAAAAATAATAAGTAGTGGTTCCTGATTATCATAAATACGAACTATTTGTTTCATGAATTTTTAATCGCTTTGGATATGCAACAAATAAGATTTTTATGACATTATTGTTTTCACATACAAAAGCTCTACATAGGTTTTGATTTGCGGCGCGTAGCCATCATCTGTTTACTAACTACACAGGCACACAAAATAAAAAATGTTGTCAGGCCCAAACCTTGACCGATGTTTCTCTCTATGTATGTTGACGTGCTGAATCCAAATCCAAAACCCAGTGACATTGTATTTTTTTTTCGGGAGTTGTTGTCGGACACAAATATTTGACACGTGTTTCTTCTCAGAATGTCGACGCACTGAATCTGAATGTGAAGCCAGAACGGCGCCCTCATCCGCCAGATTTTTAATTAAAAAAACAAAACACGTAAATTGTAACTTTCACTGTGTTTTTTGGTGATTTAAAAGAATCTGAAAGGTTGTGGCGCAATTCTGGCTTCGAATTCAGCACGTCGTTGTGCAAAGAGAAACTTGTGTCAAGACTTTGGGTCCGACGACTTTTGGTTTCTGCAGAGAATAAGTTAAATATTCACATGTGTTTTTCGCGATTTAAAAATGTGGAGAGTGTTGGCGCAATTATTGCTTCGGTTTCGAATTCAGCGTGTCGACTTACATAGTCATGTAACATTTACATGTGTCAAGTCTTTGGGTCGAAATTTTTTAAAAAATTTGTGCTCTTGTGTTTTTTTGTTACCCTCGGAATTCTGTACTTAAAAACCTGTTTTTTTACGAATCCTTCTTCTCTTTTTAGTATTTGTTACTGTTGCTGTTACTGTCTACTGCGCTTGTTTCTGGTGTTGTTACTGTATACTGTGCCTGTTCACGAATTTAGCTTCGGGTGTTTCCCCTCGACTTGGCGGGTTAATTCTTTCATTTATTGAGAAGCGTTTGTTATTTTCTTTCATTCACCAGAGCAAACTCGAGTCGATGGTCGTGGGCGCGATTGAACGATTGTGCAACAAAACGCCACATATGAAGCGTATTCTCACACAACTTCAGTCCGTTTACATCTGATAACACCCTTTTGGCAGCGACGCTGCAGTAAAATTTCTTATCTACTTTAAAAATGAAGTTATTAATTTATAACATTTTTACAAGTTTGCAATATCCACAAACAAAATTTATTCGAAACAAATTTCTTTCTCTGAACTACATTGTAATTTACGTGAATATTGGTACAAAGAACTCTTTTATACATGCTACCAATCATTCTAATCTCTGCTAGCAGATGTGGCCATATTTTGGCATTTATCACAATCACCTATAAACAGTAAAAGATCTGAATTCAATATTGAGTGTAAAATGGAATTGATTTTATTTTACATCCTTGCAAAGTTTCGCCCTTCTTTCTTTTTCCCCGAACCGTGCGTTCCGCCCTTCCCGCCATGTTCAACACTCCCCGTCACGCTCTGTCTTCTCTCCTCTTACCCGCCCTCTCTCATTGCCCGTCCCCACTCCCCGCCAGGAGATGATCGTACCTCCTTCTCTGCCCACAATATCCATCCGCACTGCGAATTTCAACAACTTCGCGACAGTGAGATTTTGAGATAAAAATATCATATTGAACTATTTCAATTTATGATGTATTCACAAAGGACATTTTATGAAACTCGCATTTGAAATAATTTTACAGGATAAACTTAATTTTTATTTTATAAGAAAACTACTTTGCTTTAATTTTGCTAAATCAATTAAATTTTCTAGCCTATTCTCTAGATTATTACATATCTTTGGAGAGTGGTAGAGCAGGAACAAGTAGGCTTTGCACCCTGAATTTTAGTTATTCGCACAATTTACTGATTTCAGTTATGATTTTTTTAGTATTCTCTTTCAGTGAATAGTAATTACTCAACGAGAGTATGTGTATTAAGGGGACTACGCCTCCTTTGAATGGAAGAGTGTGGAGAATACAGTGTCCGTGTTATTGATTCTTCACTTGCAGATAAAATAATAGTACCCAGATATATGTAGTATGTATTTTGCTAGATATTTACGAATCAAAAACAGTATTTATTTTATATAACAATTACACAATATTTATTATATAATAGTTTGTTCTACAATTATATAAAATTTTCCTTCTACAGTGCATGTCCAGTTACTCCAGGATTACATATTCAACCTTTCCGTCCCTTAATGCCGGGAGAATGCATTGAGAGATACGCATTCTACTTGCAGAGAGCAGATTTAGATGTGACTGTTTACAAAGCGATAGTGCGTTCGAGATAAATCTCTTGTCTATTTCACGTACTCAACACGACAGCTTCCTTTCGCACTGGACCTCGTCTTAAAGAGCCGTTCCGGGCGGCTAGTGATGATGACTAGGTAGGGCGCGCGGTCAGGGGAAATACGGTACCATTGTCCTGTGCAGAACGGCACAGAAACTCTCTTTGCAACCTGAGCTCTCCATACCTTGTCCTGTTTCTCTTATGTTCTAATGGTGATTGAGGTGTTAGTTACGGTCCCACAAGCGAACACAGGCGTTTTTAACCTGAAACCACATTTCTCTCACCGGGCTCCGACCGTCACCAGCCACATTGTATAGTGAGCCAGAAAAGTTTGTCCTCAGTAGCACCTGTTGCTGGTGAGAGTGGTGGGAACAAAAATAGTATACGTAAGACAAACTGCAGCTTCTAAGAAATAAAAACAGAAATTACCACACATTCAAATCACACCAACACAATTACCAAACATAAAAACCACACCAATACAGACGCTGGAAGTGTTGTCCCCTTCGTTTGTTTCACAGTGATCAGTTGCTACGAGCATAAATGCAATTGTTAATAGGGGGCCCTGATTCGGCTCGGTGCGGTGAGGCTTTCCAGATGCAGTGTGTTTAGGCGCGAGTCGCCGTCTAGGGGCCTCTGGCGCGGCGGCTGCAGCGTCCGCGCCACAGCTCCACGCAGAAGGCCGCAGCCGCCAGCCCCAGCCCCGCGCCCAGCAGCTGCAGCAGCGGCTGCAGGTGCTCTCGGGAGAGCACTGGCGACCCCTACACACACACAGCATACACTCACACCAACAAACGCAACACTTGAAAATACAGTTTTTTTCAGTGAGGAAAATAAAGCCGTTTAAACTTATTTATTATTTATTTACGTCAAAACAGTTAAAAACTGTGTATGACGTGTTATGGAGAGAAGTGAAAATTGTGCACGTTTTCAAAATTCTGTGATCCCTTCACTAAGCCATATACTACTTGAATTTGAGGTAAGAAACCCACACCGATGTAATAAAATCTATTTCCAAGAATAAATCAGATATACATTTTGGGCTTTTATCCAGCATGTCCTTCGTCAAGGAATAATACGCGACAACATGGAAACTTCCTGACGCGACATCATGGAAACGATAATTTGAATAACTATATGTAATTTAAGGTGAACCTGAAAATGATGAAAAATTGTGATATTTTATGCTTTTTAAATTTTATTGGGTCGTGTGCTCTGTTTTATTTTATTTTAAATGCTTTAAATCATTTCTTACTACATTGCGTAGTTTTTGAGAACATAATTATTTTCGAAGCGAGTATCAACTGTCAAGGCCTTAGTGAGTGAACTTTAGATAGTTTACCGAATTGAGAATTTTTAGACATTCATCCATGTCAGAAAAAAATTTAAAAATTAAAAGTGAGAACCCGTCAAAATTTGACGGTGAGATCTGAGATAAATGTAAAATACAGTGCCCAGATAATGTTCACAATATGTGCGTTGTTTGGATCTTCAGGTATAAGAAGATATTTTGTGATGTAGAGTTTCCAAAATTTTGAACATGTATGGCTCATGACCAGGTGGCAATGCAATATTGGCAGCAAATGACACAAAAGAAAGAGCACTATTATACTGACGAAAATTATTTCTAAAGATTTTTGATGTGTCATCATCTATAAACAACTTTGATTTCTTCTGGCGTATTGATCGAAGGTAAATTTATTTTCCCATTTAAGCAACACAGAGTAAACTCCTTTGCGCAATTTCTCTTACGTGGAAATGCAAAGCAGAACAAAATTGACATTTCATAGACAACGACCCAACAGAGAACGAAATGACCTCACTAACGCGACTTCTACGCTGACTTTCTCTTTCCCTGCGCCCACTTAATGTACGTTTGCGTCTTTTGGGGTGCGTGGGCAACGATCGACATAACCTGTGTACAACTTCACTACTTAAGTACAACCGAGCAAAACCCACTGTCCGAGTGTTCTCTACAAAATACACCACAAACGCAAATACATGCCAATTATCAACGCCACAATGTTTTTATTACACTGATATATAACCTTGATAAAATAACCTTGACGAATTGTAAATAAATCTCATCAATAAAAACAAAACATCAAGCAGCCATGAAGCAGCTTTGGAAGAAAACAATTGACATTGATAAGCGTACTATTAAAGAATGATATAATTAATTAATTTACACCGTAAATGTTGCTCAATCAACACTAACAGTATGTGATAACACATTTAGAGATCACGTTCTTTCATTTAAAGAAAAACTACAATCGGTTCAGTAGAAGCTCTAAACGAAGGGATGGCAGAATACCTTATTCTTTTAAGTATAAATATTTTTTATTTTCACAGTATCTTTACCATTCTACGTCATACATTAGAAAATCCAATTGTGATAAATTAAAAAAAAGGAATTATCAAAATATATCAATTTGTTGTAGAGTTACCATGTTTGAAGTATAAAACCTACATTTTGCCAATATTTATAAACAAATAGAGAAACGTTTTATATATTTGAGCTCTAAAGGAATAAAGAAATCAAATGTAAAGGAAAAAATAGACTCACAATTCTAATTTTTTCTCAACCTTAACTGCAACAACTTTAAACTACGATTTGCGATGAGGGCAAACACGTCACCAAATATTTTAAAAATTCGACTTGCCACATTAGATTGATTGATTGATTTTTTCGTATTTCCCGGGCACGTCAGCTGCTTGGGTCATTAGTCCCGTTAGTGTAGTGCATGTTTTTCTCGGGAGATGGCGTTGATCTTCCCCGCTGCATGGCGAGATCCGGCGCCGACCTACCGTCGGCTAGTGGGGTTTCCTCAACCAGGACTCTCCCACCAGCGGGGCACCGCCCCAGCTGGGACAAGCACTAAGCTCCCGACCGGTCTCCCGGAATATGTGGTAGTGTAGTGCATGTTATTGTGTGTGTGTAAGGGGGAGGATAGGACAAGGAAGAGGAAGGACTGATCGCGCGCGGTCCGTGGCCCGTTTGTTAGGGTACTGCTCCGGAATTTGCCTGGTTTGATCGGAGAAACCACGGAAAACTACCGATCAGAGCAGCCGGCCGCTAGAATTCTCCTCCAGACACGACTGAATTCGATCTAGCTGAAATGCTAGTGCGAAAATCCTGCCGCCGTCAGGACTCGAACCTAGGACCTCCCGGTCAGAGGCGCTGCAGTAACATCAGTTACTGCACTGAGCTACCGCTCCCGGTGCTACGTTTAGAATTCACAATTTTTGCAATTGCTCGTGTCAATGTCGTTCTCGCAAACTCACATAAATCCACTTTGCAGGAGGCAGACACACGTCGTCCATTGCACCTAACTGCGTTGGAAAACTTTTAAAGCATTCGAAAACTAGAAGTTTTGATATCTCCGGCATCGCAGCTGTGGAATGCTTTTCGTTTATTTGTCATTTCTACCTTAGGTTGCGAGCCGCTCGTGCAGTAAGGGTCTGTTTTTTGCAAAAACTCAGCTCGACCGGGGGTCGACTGTCCTAGACAACCTCAAATTGGAGTCAAGCGAAGAGCGGTGATAAGATCGGAGAACGCGCACCTCCGCGGAAATTACCTTGAATTACACCGCAGAATACAAAGATTCTACTGTGTCCGAGCACGGTACAATGTTGAGTAAAGAGAGTGTCCATTATTTCTAAGAACAAAGAGTGTTGTCGGCCCGGTGGCCGAGGTCGTTAAGACAGTAGTGCCGTAGTCATCTCGGACCGAAGGGTTGCGGGTTCGAGTCCCGCCTCGGGCATGGTTGTATTTGTGTTCGTCCTTTCACCCCTTATCATCCTCATATCGTTTCATCTTCATAGTTACCACGCCGTTAACACCAATAGTGGTTGCTAATGAGCTAGAATGTTGATCCTTAAATTACCAAGTGAGGCTAGTCACGGAAGTATATGTTCAACAAAACTGAATTTTTCCGACGATTTTTGTTGCAATTAGACCCCCTATTCTTCCAAACGGAAAACAACGTAAGTAGGCTGAGATAGAAGTAAAATGACTTATACCATTCTTATGAAGATTCCTGTCGGCAAAGGTGGTTGTCAAAGACTAATTATTAGCGATGGGCGAAAATACGAAGTGCAATTCAAAAATTCCTTCTCGAGATTGGAATTACAGACACGTTTCCAGAGCTCAGAATTTAGAGTTTTGTATATACAATTTACTCGTAGTTGTTTCAATAAGAGTAGATTTTATAAATAACCGACTCTTAACACTTTTATCATTAATTTAGAAAAAATAATAATAATAATAATAATAAATAATATGATAACAAAATTAAGCTTTTCATTATTTTTTAATCAAAACGAAAGCTGTTTTGGAAGATATCTTCGACCTCTATAACTGTAACTCATCCTAAAAATTCGTCTCTTTTCTTTTGAATTTGGAATTAGATAAAAAGTACGTCAGTATAACGAAACATTCGAATATTAATTTTTTATCTTTCATTCACATTTCACAAGCCGCAATCCGTCTGTGTATCATGGATTCATGAACTACGCAGTCCATCAATTGCCTAATTCGGAGTAAAATTTAAATTTTAAGTCTCACAAGAAAGAAGGAACCACATTTGAATATGCAAATACGCTCCCTGATACGTCCTGTGTACAGTTTGCTTAGCTTCTTCGCGCACCTGGACGGGGTCCGGAGAGGAGTCAAGCGCGTCGTCCAGGGCGCGCGTCCAATCGTCCCTCTGCCGACGGCGAAGCTCCCAGCGGCTGCGCAGGAACCACCGCTCCCACGTTTCCGGAAGCCCCGAAGCCGCCAGGCGCAGCACCAGGTCGTCGAACGCCTCCACCCACGGCCAGCTCCTGCACCAGCAACGCTCAAATAAGTAAATAAATGAAAAAAAAATAAATGAAAAATAAATGAAAAATAAATGAAAATATGAATGAAAAAAATCAATGAAAAAATAAATGACTGAATAAATAAATAAATAATAAAATTACAGTAGTGTGGTACGGGTTATCATATAAAATATAAACGAAATGAATGTCCTGTAAGTATTTTTTGAAGAAGCCTTTTTCTCTCCCGAGTGCAAGCAGACTGGCTGTTGAATGTAACCATCGGTCCCGATGGTAGCGTTAAGAAGAAAGCGGAGAGTTGAGCCTTGTATGATACGTTCCCTTTCGTACAAGCAGCAACCGTCTATGGGCCAGTATGTTTGCTGCATGCTTGGGGATTCGATTTCTGATTGCATAATTTTTTCTTCTCCTTTTGTAAAAGAAAATAGTTGTATATTATGCAGATTAGTCAATGTTGTTATCAGACAATTGATTCAGAAATTTTTTTGGAATTTAGTAACCAAATTATTCTAATTCGTTTTATTGTTTGGTTTTTCGTTTATTTTCCAAATAAAATATTTGGAACAAGAGTAATTTAGCATCATTTTTTTGGAAACTATGCTTGGGTGGATTCAAAGATCTGTTACGTCAAGAGCGTAGACCAAAGGCCGGAACATCGTCAGTAACTTGTAAATGTGTAGCGACGTCTCAACTGTGCTTCTTTAGGTTATTTACTCGTAAGTGGCATTCCGCTTGCGGATTGTTAGCCAGTTTGTCATTAGCATTGCCATCAGGACGGATGGCCCCGGTTAACATCTTATGGAGAAACTGACTGTGATAGCTTAGCGGTATCACCATTGTCTGTGTAGGATTGCTGACCGGAACATTCTAGTGTTCAAGCCCAGACAGTAGCAATTTTTCGAACCCACCGACATATCTAAGACGAATTCAACTACTGAAGCTTGACACCCCTGATAGGTAGTTTTCCGTGGTTTCTCCGATCAATACCTGGAATACCGTACGGTACCGTAAGTCCTGACGTTAGCAGGAATTCGACACTAGATAGAAGCTAGGTCGAATTGTATGCTGTCTGGAAAACAATTCTAGTAGCCAGTACTTTGATGATGATTTTCCGTGGTTTCTTCGATTAATACCAGGCGAATGTCGGAGCAGTTCCCCAACAAACGGGCCACGGACCGTGCGCGTTCTTTCCTTCCTCTTCCCTGTCCTATCCTCTCCTTACACACACACTAACATGCACCACACTATCACATATTCCGGGAAACCGGTCGGGAGTTTAGAGCTTGTCCCGGCTGGGGCGGTGCCCCGCTGGTGGGAGAGTCCTGGTTAGGGGGAAACCCCACTAGCCGACGGTAGGTCGGCGCCGGATCTCGCCATCCAGCGGGGGAAGATCACCGCCATCTCCCGAGAAAAAACATGCACTACACTAACGGACTAATGACCAAAGCAGTTGACGCGCCCGGAAACACGAAAAAATCAATCAATCAATCGACGGTAGGTCGGCGCCGGATCTCACTGTCCAGCGAGGGAAGATCACGGCCACCTCTCGAGGAGGAACGTGCACTACAGTGTCGGGAGTAAGGATGTAATGGTTGTCGCGCGAGGAATCCCTATCAGAGGCAGCACCTGCGCGCGTAGAGGTGCGCCTGGGAGCGGCCGGCGCGGCGGCGCATGAGCCGCAGGCGGAGGGCGTAGCGCGGCGCGGTCAGCACCAGCGCCCCCCAGCGCGCTTCCGACAGCGACCACGCGAAGCGCTGCCCGCGCAGCAGCCCCAGCAGCTCCTCGATGCTCACCAGCCGCGCCTGCGCGCACCCGCGTACGCTCGCTCAGCTGCGCTGGTCCACACCTAGACAACTTCACACTCCGGAAAACTCCTGAGAGAACCAGAATAAAAATTAGTATCCCTACCAGGCATTCCTAGTCAAATTTTCCGAAATAGATTGTTTTTAAAGGTGTCTGAAAAAAGTTGCTTACCCAAATTAGTTTCTAGTTTAATTTTAGGTAAATTAAAATGTAAGCCATCAATAGATATGCAAAGTGTATTAAGTACTGAACTATGTTTGATCTGTAAAAAGACATTTAATAATAAAAAAGTTGGCTGTAACGCTCCTCGCGGAAAATGTGTCACTGTGAGGAAGACATTCAAAACGAAGTCTTTGTTGCATTGATTCTGAAACGACTGAACAAAAAGCGTTACAAAAAGATAATGATGCAATCAATTATAAGTTTGATGACCAGACACAAACAAGATGGACTATATTTATTACGTGTTGTGTTTTATATTTTATTATTTTTCCTTTTCAGTATTGTACCATTTTTATTATACATAATTATTGTAACAAATGCAAAGCTACTTGACAGTAATTGTTCACACATTAAAGTAAGTGCAATTTATTCAAAGATAAGGACATTCTTATCTTTTAGATGTCTTTAATATCTTTGGAAACTTTTAAATGTGAAAACGTGAAATAAACCAGTTATAATGCGTACAGCATCTGATTGTCTTAAAAACAGTAACCAATGTAACTAAATTTAGAAATGAATGTTAATTGTCTCTATTCTTTTCTTTTGACTACTGGCCGCCATGATCAAACTTAAATTTCAAAAGTGAAGCAGTTTCATTGCGTAGAAGTGTAAATGCTGAAACTGTGACCGGAGCGGTAGCTCAGTGCATCAACTATGTCACTGCAGCGCCTCTAACCGGGAGGTCCTAGGTTCAAGTCCTGACGGCGGCAGGATTTTCGATACGAGCTTTTCAGCTAGGTCGAATTCAGCTGCTGTCTGGAGAAGAATTCTAGTGGCCGGCTGCTCTGATCGGTAGTTTTCCGTGGTTTCTCCGATCAACACCAGGCGAATGCCGGAGCAGTACCCTACCAAACGGGTCACGGACCGCGCGCGAGCTGTGCTTCCTCTTCCTTGTCCTATTCTCTCCCCTTACACACATATACTTACACTAACATGCACTACACTACCACATATTCCGGGAAACCGGTCGGGAGCTTAGAGCTTGTCCCGGCTGAGGCGGTGCCCCGCTGGTGGGGGAGTCCTGGTTAGGGGGAAACCCCACTAGCCGACGGTAGGTCGGCGCCGGATCTCGCCATCCAGCGGGAGGAAGATCACCGCCATCTCCCGAGAAAAACATGCACTACACTAACGGGACTAATGACCAAAGCAGTTGACGCGCCCGGAAACACGAAAAACAACAAACCAAACCAAACTGAAACTGTGCTTGTAAATGGGGGCTGTTATATTTAGAAATGAGAAAAAAATTTACTTCAATATTAAATTAACAAGACAGTTTAAATCATTCAAAATATTATATAAATCGTAATATTATACGTTTTGCAATATAAATGTCGTAAGAATGTACTTGAATATATCTTTGAATTCTTATTTAGAGCTCTCTTCTCATTCGCTCTCTAAATTTTATAAACTCTTAACATCTCTACATGTACGAATGTAATTTTTGAACTTTCATAAAATTACGTTGTAATGCAAATAAATTCTACACGTTACCTTTTACTCTGATATTCACTTGCCTATAAACGTTTCCTTTATACGCTATCGTATTACAATGGATGACTCGTGATTCATTGGAGAAGATGGGTGGGTTCGTGTGAAACAATTCCGTACCCGCTTCCCTGCCTGGCGCCGCGCCGCCGTCTCTCTGTCGGAGTAGACGCCCTCCTCCACGTGCTGCACTGCGCGCAGGTCCTTCCGGGAGACGGACACCAGCGGCAGCGCGGACGCCGCCAGCTGCTCGAACGAGTCCATCTCTCGTTCGTGCTCCGGACTCGCCAGCAAGGTCACTATCCGCCCCTGCGGCATTTCAAACACTCATAAGATATACATGATATTCATCGTTTCCATGTCGCGGCAGGAAGTAATAAGAGCCAAAATTTATTGCTTATTTATCCTTGAAAATAGATTTTATTACATGGGAGTTTTTCCCTTTTTTATTTCCTTGAAAATAGATTTTATTACATGGGTTTTTGCTTATTTATCCTTGAAAATAGATTTTACTAAATGGGAGTTTTTTTCTCCCTTTCAAAATTCAAAATTTAATGTATTTTTTTTTATAACTAAAAATTATGACTTAGTGTAGGATCACAGAATTTTGAAATGTGCACACAATTCACTTTTCCCCATAGCACGTCATACGCAGTTTTTAACTGTTTTTTGACGTAAAATAAATAAAATAAATAAATAAAATAAAAATAAAATAAATCGTTACATGAAGCTGCCCGCATTCAATTGTAGCAGTACTTCGTACGTACGAACAATGGCGTATTTGGTAAAAAAATAAATTGTTAAAATCATTAGATTAATTGCGCAAAATAAGACGTATTTTGGCCATGACACATTGAACAATGACTGGCAGATTTGTAACTTCAGATTTTTATGTAGTGAAATGGCCCAATAAAAGAGCAACATTTAAGGGAAAATCATTAATTAATTAACAAATTAACTAATTATTAATTAAACATTTTAGGTCTATCAAGCTTTTGCAAAGATAATTTTCTAATATTTTTGTTCATGAAGACTAATTGATTGAGAATATACAACATTAAATTTTATATATTTCCGTGTTTTACATCCCGTCTTAATGGGTGTCTTAGAATAAAAGTTCAAACTTCTAGGACACGTAGGGAGGCAAAAGTATCGCTTGTTTGTAATTTATGAATAGTGGTAATTGTATATATTATTGCTTTCGTACATGTGACTCTGGCTTCTTAGACAACACGGTATACACATAAATTTAGCAGTACGTGAAATTACCTTGACAGCAACAGAACGTGACCTGTCGATCTTCTGAGTATAAGGAGTTACCTAAAACATAGGCAACCGTCACAAGTCTAACTGTGTCTTATTGAACTTCCTACTTGCTCAGTGACAAAAAGTGATCCAGCGTTAGAGGCAACAACTACTGCTGCGCTCTATAGCTTATCGATACACTGTATCTCCGAACCAAAACACTTTAGTATTAATATTATCTACCAGTGTTATTTAAAGTGCTATCAGTGTTCCAAGCAGTGTACAGCGTTTCTCTGGCCGGTCTGCCGGCTGGCTTAACGTATCCACGTGAATAAAGCAGTACCAGCCAACCGCAAGATGAATCCGTCACTTAACCTCCAAGAGCAACCCACGAAGTCGTACGCCGGAGCTGCAAATACTGTGAGTTTTCCATCAAAAGAACAATCTATACTACTGGACGCATGCGAAAATGTAACTGTCAAAGACTATATAAGTAAACTAACCGAAATTGTTCCCCCCAGTGCCATTACTTTTATATCAAGAATATCCAATAACAGAATATGTGTGTTTCTGAACTCGAAGATCAATGCTGATCTTATAACTAACAAATACCCTACTCTGATCATTAAAAATACTACTGTTAATGTGAGACCCCTAATTAACAAACTCAAGAGAATCATAATATCAAACGTATACCCTTTTATTCCAAACGAGGAAATCACAAATATTTTCAAGAATCATGACATTAAAACTACCTCCAGTATATCTTTCAGTCTGACCCTGACCTCATTAACATTATGAGCTTCAGAAGGCAAACATTTATCCAACCTCAGGAACTTCACAAACTCCCTCAGTCATCAGTGATTGTATATGAAGGTACACCATATAGAATCTTTTTCTCTGCTGAAAACATTACTTGTTTCAATTGCAAAATGGAACGCCATACTGCTAGTAACTGCCCCCAAAATCTCCCCAAAGAGAATTGCCTTCTGGACACTCCCAGTACAAATATACCAACGATCCCTTCTAATAATATGGAAGTACAGCCTACCATAACTGAAACACCCACTGCCCCTCCACCAGTGACCCTATGAACTTTCCTCCCCTTCTTAAAAGAAGCCTTCCCAATGAATTCTCTTCCCTATCTAAAGCAACTAATAATGTTAAAGATATAATCAAGATAATAATGTTAAAAAAACTAAAAAAAAGAAACAGGAAAAGAATTCTTCAAAACATGAAGAACTGGACCAAGATAGCAATCCTGATAAAACAATTGAAGACATGCTCAGCCCAACTAAAGATCTGCTTGAAATGAACCAAAACTCTTTCCCTCTGTCAGCAAATCAATTACACTTACTACTAGAAAATACTCTGGGCTCTGCTGATCCTCTAACCATAGTAAAGGACTATTTCCAATGATATTCCAGCCGTTATAAAAATGCTCAATGACATTTACCCTGTATTAAAGGATAGAATTATCAAAGGCAGAGTCACCAGAATAATAAAAAAAACTGCAGAAACACCTACCGGAATCAGACACATCTGAGTCTGAATCCAGTATGGAAACTACCTGACACTAAATTTTTTAATTCAGGTCTCTTAAAAAACACCATTCCCCCCTTGCTAAATAAATTTCAAGCAAACAAATGAAGATACTCCAATGGAATATTAATGGATACTATTGTCGTCTTGAGTATCTGCAACTATTACCCAGATATCATTTGTTTGCAAGAAACCAATTTCAAGGCTAATCACTCAGCTAATATTAGAATTAATGATAAAATTTAATCACATCCTCCAGGAATATCCCCAATTCAATTCTGTGAGACCTCAATTCTTTGATAAGGAAAGATTTGGTAACATTCTAAGGGATAATAGGTACTTACCAAAGTAATGTTTTAAAATTGTGTAATGAAATAGGTATTTCAGGAAATATTTAACTGTATTAGAATAACGTAATTTTCTATTCCTTTTTGTAGTAATTAACAGTTATGTAATTTTCACGTTTAAGTTTTATGTAACCCAATTTAACCTAATATTGTAAAAACTAAAATTTGTCAATGTAAAATATAATATATTGTATTTATTTAGTCGCTAATGAGCTAGCCGTTGATGCGACTTAAATAAATTAATAAATAAAAAGTGATCTCTTTTATTCTTCTTTATGTCCTAGAATTTGAAACCCTGTTATAAAATTTGTAAAACGTTAGCCCAAACAATGTTTGAATGTTGGACATATTTTAAAAAAAGTTTTAGAACTTAACTATGAAATTAAACGATTCTACAAGTAGTGAGACAAGCTTTATGTCTAGAATGCCATAGGTTCGAGAAGTTCCTAAGAATAATAACAGGTACCTACACTTTAATGTGTTTTCACATTACAATAATGCCTTATAAGCATTTAAGATTCCTTTATTTGCATTCTTGGCTTATTATCATAATTACTTTAATTGGAAATGAGTTTAATAAATATCTGAAATTATCATTTTTTAATACAATTTTTAACTAAAATTTTTTTTATTAATTTGTTTTCTTTTAGCATTAATTATTGGCTTTCAAAGGAATTTGTACCAGTCAACTGATTATTGCTAATTGTCAGATAACCACAACGCTTAAAAACAGCATTATCTTTACATTTCTATTTCTGGGGTTGTTTTAAATATATTTAAAAGAAAAACACGTTCAGCAATCGTGTTTTGATTTGATTTCATTCCCAATAAAAATTTATTCTCTGATTTCTTCTTTACCTCACTCTCAGTTTCAAAAGAAGTGAGAAATATATTATGTGTTCTAAAATCTTTTTTGTACAATAGAGAGACGTAAATAACAAGCCTTCTGGAAAACTCTCTTTCTCTGTTTATCGTTCTTATATTTAGCTCTTATTGCATAATGAGTGGTGCATCAATGCATGCGACACAAGTGAAACTCAGTGATAGCTTTTTTAATTGCAATAAGACACCAAAATATGATACCCAGGTAGAACTATTGCAAATATATTGGCGATGATAGAATAACATGTTTTCGTTACATGGAATTTTACTGAACGACTCTCCTTTGGACCGATTTAAAGAAGGTACATGCCGTATTATACTATCATGACTGTGTAATCGCTTCAAATGAAAGTTTGAACAATACAAATTTGATGAAATTTATAATGACACTCATTTCAATTTTGCACCAGTCTATTACTTGCTCATACATAACTTGCCTCATTAATAATTCTGAAAATCTTGAAGAAACGGCTTTGAAGAATATCTTCAAACGAAATGTGGTACTTCAGTGAACCATTTGAAGAAAGAATCTTACAGTAAGAAATTAGAAATACAGAGCGAAACACACTTTTTAATTTAATGTTTATCTCAAAATTACATTAAAGTGCTATTGAATGAGAAGTACGCTTCGATTGATTGATTGATTTTTTCGTGTTTCCCTGGCGCGTCAACTGCTTTGGTCATTAGTCCCGTGAGTGTAGTGCATGCTTTTTCTCGGGAGATGGCGATGATCTTTCCCCGCTGGATGGCGAGATCCGGCGCCGACCTACCGTCGGCTAGGGGGGTTTCTCCCTCACCAGGACTCTCCCATCAGCGGGGCACCGTCCCAGCCGGGACAAGCTCTAAGCTCTCGACGGGTCTCCCGAAATATGTGGAAATGTAGTGCATGTTAGTGTGTGTGTGCGTGTGTGTGTGTGTAAGGGGGGAGGATAGGACAAGGAAGAGGAAGGAAAAACGCGCGCGGTCCGTGGCCCGTTTAGTAGGGTACTGCTCCAGCATTCGCCTGGTGTTGATGAGAAACCACGGAAAACTACCGATCAGAGCAGCCGGCTGGTAGAATTCTCCTCCAGACAGCGACTGCATTCGACCTAGCTGAAGTGTCGAAAATCCAGTCAGGATTCGAACCTAAGACCTCCCGGTCAGAGGGCTGCATTGACATCAGTTGAAACACTGAGCTACCGCTCCCGGTAAGTACGCTTCTACACCGCGCACTTTCCGCCTACCTGATAAATGGCAGCAATGACGACGGAGGCGCCGAGCAGCGCGGCGGCTAGCTGCGGCGCGGGGGCAGCGCTCGCCCGCCACCACGCGCCACGCCAGCGCGTACGCCACCGCGCGGCCAGATGGCGCCCCACACGTCACTCCGAACACACGCAGCGGCAGGGACCACGCGGCAACTTTTCGGCGTGGGGCACGGCGACTCTTTGCTCGTTCCAAAACGCAGTGGCCGTGATAAGGGAGAGGAAATCCTCGCCGGTTGATAATGGGTCGTATGGCAATGGAATTAAATCCATTTGACCGAGAGCCACTTTTACATACACTTTTGCCAGCCAAGAGTAATATTTTACTGCTTCACTTTTAAATTTCATCAGCTGAAATTAATGTAATTCATGTTATTTCAGAAGAGTACAATTTCCTAAGCACTTTTGTGAGTACAAATTCGAGGTTATTCAGCGTTATTCAAGCAATTATTCAACGCGGTTTAGTTTAACTTATCTTGCAGTGAACACGTATTGGACTATGAAAAGTGAGGAAAATCAATACTTTAAAATGAATAGTCCACTTAAAATTCGAAAACAATTGCTGAGACTGATATGTTTAAACATTCTACACTTTGCATTGAAAATGGATTATTATTTTTTTCCTGAAAGATGAAAGTGTTTTCTTTGTAACCTTTTTTGGTCTAAGCGTATTGTACTAGTGAAAATTAAATGTATCTTTTGTGCACTCCACGTTTACTTCCAGAAACCAAACAATGTTACTCTTTTTCGCATTTTCTTCCATAATTAACTACACTTATGCTTAGAGTGATATATTTACCCTGAAACATTTTGCTACTAACATATTATGCTATCGAAAGATTAATAATAAATAAAATGATGCTAAATACCAACTATGACACTGTAACACGAATTATGTAACAATGCGCACTACATTTTTCTCCGAAAAGATATTTCTATGAATATTATCATTTCAAATATTTTTAAATGAAATAATACATTAGTTAGATGGAGTATAAAAATATATATGATGTACTTTGAACAAAAAATGCGTCCAAAATGATTTATAAATGCCTAAATTTAAAGCATGTATTATATATAAATAATTTTTGCTCCCAAAAATTGAAATTATTCTGAATTTTAACTCTTCCTTAACAGTTATTGCTTAGATAAATAGTTTTATTACATGGTTCATATTTTATTATTAATGATATTACACATGAAAAATTTGAGAGTTTCTAAAATTTCAGAACCTTCCAGATTTACTTGGCGATTCGAGAAAACTTATTGTTGCACCTGTAATATAAATTTACGTAAGTTAATTTTTCATATTTCCACCTGATGAGCTCTTTCTGATACCGTCAAATCAGTTGAGTTCATTTAACTGAACTTACACCACTTCTTTCTGTGAACAATGAATGATGAACTTTGGGAAAAGGTTCTAGTAAGTATTCTTCTCTGATTATTAAACCGTCATCTTCAGATATTGTTTGTATAAATATGCAGCATAAATCGCATTTTTTTCTTTTTCATTGGTAAATCCAGAAGGTGTCTGCAGAAGGATTGTGTATCTGTCAGAGGAAGACATTATAGTGAAGAGGAGGAGGAGTGTTAGTAGAGCTGAAGAGTGAATGGAGCCTCAAGTATGCAATGACAAGCCTTCGATACGAGCGCGCTTTAACGCACGAATATCCCAGTATACCTTTCGAGACACAAATGGCGTAATCGACACGTGGAGCCATAATGGAATCATGAGAGCCAAAAGAGAACGGCGGTAGGAAATACTCACTCGTCTTTGGTCCTCCTCGGCCAGCCCTTCCTTGGAAACCCAACGGCAGTTCAGATACCGTTTCAGTTCTGTGAAGAGTCGGAACATGCGGCCCACTATGATGATGTTGGTGTCTTTGATGGTTACTGTCAGGTACTCCTCGGTGTTAGGAAAATGGGTGTGGATAGGGCCTCCGCCGAGGTTTCGCGCTCGCAGGGCTGCCAACGCGGCGATCCTCGCTGTCCCACTCCCTGCCTCCAAGCGTTCGGACTTTACAGCCACTCGAGCGGTTGGATCACTCTTGTTCACTGAGCGAAACGCCTCGTGTCCAACGTTGCCTATAAAACAATTACGTTGAATTATCCTCTTATGTCTCTTACAAATTATCAAACTTTTCGGGTCCAGTGACGAAGATAATTTCTCGTGGAAAAGCTGAAGGGAATAGAGAAGGGTTGTTACATTAAGTATTTCTTTAATCGCGGAACATTTTAAATTCGGGGAGTAACTTAAAAAAAGATATTATTATCAACTATTTTCATTACTATTAGTTTAGATAGTAATTTTAGTGACCTTAATTGCAATAAGATCTTTGTTTTCAGTTCTTTATTTAATCACTTTCGTTCATTTTACAAGTCTTTTAGAAGACGCCTAAATAGTTACATTATCCTCGCCAAATTAATTAGCATTTTATTTGAGCTCGACTTTTTGTTATGTAAAAATATGAGAACCAAATTTAAAATGATATTTAAAGAGATGCATAGTGACGCATTCTTTCGAATAGCATTGATTTCAGGGAGAACAATTTTTAAGGTATTTCCAACAAGGAACTTTCTGCAAATGTTTTCACAGACCGGCGTAGACAATGTTAGTTTACCTCACAAATCACAAGGGATGATGTCAAGATATGTGTGCTTATCAACCTTCACTGAAAACTCTTCTAAAATGTATTTCAGCATTAAAATACGTTTCTTCTTCATGACTTACCCGGAGCGAATGGGTCCATGATTATTTCTGCCCAAACGCCAATCCCAATTTCTATCACAAGCAGACCCCGGAAGGATGTGTGGCGGCGCCACAAAATGGCGAGACTCTGAAGAGGCAGACCCTGCTCATTGAAGAGGTACCTCCTCGTGCAGGGCTGAAGACGAGTGCTTGTACGCGTCCAGCACTGAGACAGCGCAAGAATTACCGGCGCAGCGGTGTTGAGCTGAAGATATCGAGTGTTTGAGCCAGTCATGCGCTAGAAATAGAATGACGATAGGAGATTTGATTACGAAAAACTTCAGTCTGCGGTATTACTCTTTAATTTGTGAATGAGATAAATATAATCGCAAATTACTCAAAATTATTTATCAAGAATTTGTTTGATTTGATACGTCCATCTTAACGCACTACGTAAATTTCAAAGCTGCGTTCTATTTCTGGCAGCCTCAGTTAGGGCTATGTGATTATGCCATTTACTATAATATGTCTCATCAAAATATATAGAGTACTTATTACTGTGCTGCGTTGTAACCAGAACCATACAGTTACTTCATACAGAACCGTATCCAGAGGTTAGCATGGGAGGCATTATGCTCACAAATTTCGCATTCGTTTTGTAATTTTACCCAAGATCTTTCAAAGTTTACCACACATTGACAATCTCAGACATCAAAGTCATGAACAAGATAAAAATTCAAAAACTCGAATGTATAATGGGACGAGATAATAATAAACCATTGTAAACGATATCCTTTTAATTCAACTGTACGCAAACTTGTACAAGAATGCAAGTTAACAGGAGGAAAGAAGTTGATATTTTTTCTTTCAAGTAACTTAATGTCTATTATTTCAAAAATAGAAATTATAAGGAGTCATCCGAACTTAGTAGACTTTGCCTGAAATAATTTCTTTGGGATGAAAATCAATGTCATTGAGAACAATTTGGTTTCTCGCCAACTTTAGTGGTTGGGGTGTCTATAACAGTAGTGCTAAAGTGAGCTCGTGGGGTAGCAGGTTTGTAGACATGGGTATTGATGTGATATAATTGGATTTCTCACCAGAACCATACAGTGTACGTTAGTACACTGTCTTTCCCTTTGCTAATGTTTACTGACATTCTTGGTAGGCTAGGGTGGTGTCGGAGGCTAGTATCTAATACATTTGCGACGGTCAATGATTTTAACCTCTTAAGTAGTGTTTGTGAAATGGAGCACATTCACAGTATCTCATGCTTTACTTACAACCAAACCCTCCCCCAATATTTTGCTTCGATCAGTAACAACGTGCGATCTGTGTGCGTGATTTTGAAACTGGCTCCCTAAATCGAAGATAATGGTACAAGTACCAAGAAGGCCGAACATACTATCACGGGTATAATAGTGCAAAGGTGTAGGTCTGCAGTGGACCTCAAATTTACCTCTGCCTTACGTTCAGGGAGCGTGAGAGGGGAGACTCTCTAAAAAGAGTTCTCAGTAAAGTGGTAATGATCACAGCAGATCCTCAGTGGTTGATTGAGGTCAATCTAGGTTGGTTGGTTAGTGATTCTGGGCGCGTCAACAGCTTAGGTCATTAGTCCCGTAAGTGTAGAGCATGTTCTTCCCTCGGGAGATGGCAGTGATCTTCCCCCGCCGGATGGCGAGATCCGGCGCCAACCCCCCCAACCGGCCCGGAAGATGTCGTGTGTAGTTCACGTTAGTGTAAGTGTGTGTATGTAAGGGGAAAGGATTGGAGAAGGAAGAGGAAGGAAAGATCGCGCGCGGTCCGTGGCCCGTTTCGTAGGGTACTGCTCCGGCATTCGCCTGGCGTTGGTCAGAGAAATCACGGAAAACTACCAATCAGAGCAGCCGGCCGCTAGAATTCTCCTCCAGACAGCTACTGAACTCGATCTAGCTGAAAAGCTAGTGTCGGAAATCCTGCCGCCGTCAGGACTAGAACCCAGGACCTCCCGATCGGAGGCGCTGCAGTAACAGTCAACCTAGAATGGGTGAGACAAAACTGGATTGTAACTCCGATTGATAAGAAAACTGAAGTGATGTAAAGACGCCAAAAGCGGCTAGTTCCTAAACAGCTTCTTTTAGCAGAGCAAATTAATATTTTTTTTATTTAATAGGTAGTTATTACAGTCAAATTAGAAAACTTGATGCAATGTGGCTAGGCCGAAGGCCTTTAAGCCATTACAATACCTACATTCTACCGCGTTCTAACCTTTTGTCTTCTGGTATTCACCCCAAATGGTCTCTCCATCGCATCAAAGCCGCAAATTAATAAATGAGGATTTGAGGCCTCTCATTTGCTTAACGTGGACCAAATGATTTCTAATTTTGAGGGGTAAAATGAAGAAAATATATTTCTTTTACCCTTTTTTGTATTTGTAGAATTATTGGGAAAATCTTATTAATAAATATTAATTGGCATTGCAAAAAACCAACAATTTGATTATTTACACTTGAAAGGCATTATTTGCACTCACACACGTCATACCCGAAGAGATGGCTCAGAGCATCAACTGATGTCAATGCAATTTCTCTGACCGGAAGGTCCTAGGTTCAAGTTTCGACAGTGGCAGAATTTTTTACACTAACTTGTCAGCTAGGTCGAATTCAGTCACAGTGTGAAACATAATTCTAGCAGCCAGCTGCTTTGATCGAATATTTTCCGTGGTTTTTCCGATCAACACCAAGCGAATGCCCGAACAGTAACTTAAAAAAACGGGACACAGACCGCGTGCAATCTTTCCTACCTCTTCCTTAACGTACCCTCTCCCGTTACACACTCACACTAACAATCACTACACTACCACAGATGCCGGGAGATCGGTCGGGAGCTTAGAGCCTGTCTCGGCTGGGGCGATGGGAGAGTTGGTGGGAGAATTATCCGATATCCGACGGTACGTCGGCGCAGAATCTCGTCATCCAGCGGGGAAAGAATACAGTCACATTCCGAGAAAAACATACATTTACGGGAATAATGAACTGAGTAGATGACGCGCCCGGAATCACTAACAATCAATCAATCAAACGAGTTCAAGTGGTAGAATATGGACTGGCTGTTATTGACTCCTCGGGGCTACTCCCCTTTACGGGCGATCCCGCATTTCGCTGCGGCCCTCGTATTGGCCAGACCCACCTACCTGAAGTCCGTGCTCCGCCCGCACCTTCGCGTCCCGAAGGAAGTGGAACAAGCGGGCGGGGCTGGAGGCCGCGAGCACGTATCCGCCTGCTGCTCCAGCCAGGCGGGCGCGAGGGCGGCGGGCGCCCCCGCCCAGCGCAGCCCCGCGCCCGGCGGCGGCGACGACGCCTCGCCGCTGCTCAAAAATGGCCTAGTGCCACTCTAAGAGAAAAATTCTATATCTTGATTCCCGTGAATAAGCTGGTAAGTCATAAACTCTTAGTTTTTCAGGGGAGCAAAATACCACCTTTAACTGAAGTAAATGAATAATAATAACAATAATAATAATAATAATAATAATAATAATAATAATAATAATAATAAATTGTCTTTATTTGTGGCGAGGCTCAGGCCTTGAGGCCTTCTCTTCCGCCTAACCACTTAAGTGGATTTACATGTTTAAAAGCTACAGTTGAGGCGTTCAGATGTAATTAATATTCACTGACATTTCATGTCACAGAGGAAAAAATAAATAAATGTGTGCCTACTGTCTACGTTAATTTATTATAATTTTTTGTTTCTTCTTGAAATTTTGCACTGAAGAACTTGCAATGAAGGATTAATGATATTCAAACGAAGGTGATATTAAAACGAAACCGGTTGTGTGTAAGTTTTGTCTGAGTATCATTAACCATTAATTTAAACATTAGTTTAAAATAGGTTTTTTGCTCTGCTGTAAAATTTAGTTGGTTTTACTTATCAGCTTATTGAACGGGTCAAAGATGTGTCGGAGGCGGACCCGTGGGGCGAAATGAGGAGTTCGCTGGACAGAGTGCTTTCCCAGAGTGCTTTCGGTGAGATGACAAAACTCTCCGCCGCACTTTACTCGGGCCAGGTGGAAATAATTGTGCAAAAAGTCGTTTCACAAGGAAACGAAGTTTAAATTTAGTACGGGTCCTTATACAGAGACAAACTGTCCTCTAACAAATTACTCCATAACCGTTTGTAGAAAGTACTGCTACAATAAATACACCAATGCCTACGTTATTAATGCAGAAGTTTACGTAAACATTATTGATATTTCAAATTGTGCTATTATCTTGCTTTAAAAAGTAGAAGTTGGACTTCTTTTTTTTGCCCATTACTTGCAATTATAACAATTATACAGTAATTATATAATTTAAACAGAGAGATATTTATTACCTTCACTAATATTCCTTGCCCTTTCTCTCCAAACTCCATTAGAGATATTATTATCTCAAAGTTCAGAGAAAAGTTGTTTTTGCAAGGCATCATGAGGGAGAAAATCCCTTAAGGTAGCTGTTTACTTGAGAAAAAGTCCAGAATTTTGGATTTAATTTGTTTTCTCTCATACATTTAATTTATTTATGCTTTTGGAGATCAAATAGTTTTAAAAATATCCTAATTGTTTATAAATAAGTGGCGAAAATGCAGGTTTTTACTTCAAATATCAGCTCTACAACAAATTGAAATATTTTTATTTCTTGTTTTAAATTAATCACAGTTGAAGGTTTTAATGAATGACTAGAATGGTGTAGGTACTGTGAAAACTAAAGAGTCAGGATTTGATTATTTGAGGAAAAATAATTGTTTATAAATTTATTCTGGACTTTTCAGTTCATAAAACTTAAACTTTTAGTGACAGATTAACTATTCAGTTCATTCATAGAGCAAATCATGGGTTACAAGCTGCAAAAAGATTTGTATTATTATATTTAATAGTTTATGATTTATGATGTTTGACATGCATAATACGTGAAAATTCACAATTCGGGAAATGCATATGAAGTTCACCACTAAGAGTTTGACAGTTGACACTCGCTTCGAAAAAGTTTTCCTAAAAGATAAGCAGTTCATTCACTAGAGTAAATCATGGGTTACAAGCCAACACGAAATTCCACAATATTTCATCATTCTCATGTGGTCAGCTACCATAAGGAGCATACGGCTCAATAAAAATTGAAAAACACGAAATTCCACGATATTTCATCATTCTCATGTGGTCAGCTACCATAAGGAGTTTGCGGCGGCGATGGTGTAACGGTTACATCGGACTGTTATACCCAGGTTTGCGGGTTCGAACCCGATCGAAGCCGTGGATTTTTAAGGGGAAAAATCCTTCGTACGCCTTCCTTCGGAGGGGAAGTAAAGCTGGCTGTCCCATGTTAGTAGATTTACTGCATGTAAAAGATCCTGAAGCCTAAATGACGCCTCTGAGCTAAATTCAAATCGCCTGTTTCGTCGCCCAAGTAATACCTTCTTTCTCCCATGGTTGGTGAAAGGAGCGTAGCGGAATTTGCGTGGTCAGGCGGAAGAGCAGGCCTCATGGCCTGAGTCTCGCCACGTGAAATAAGGCCAATTCAATTCAATAAGGAGAAGAGAATCACTTGACATTAACAATGCATATGAAAGCTACAAAGGACAGTTCCGACGAGTCGTAACCATACATAGCGGCCAGTACCCCAATTGTAATCGACTCGCCTACTGGTAACTGTGGTTTCGCTAATTAGTACGGCCCACCCGGCTCCCCGTGTTTGAGGGGTAACGCAGGTGTTCAATACGTGGTTTTGCGCCCTCACGGCCAAGTGATGGGGAAACAAGAACAAAGGGCAAAGGCAACCAGCGCAGACCAGAAGGTGGAAAAGATAACCACGCAGCGAAGGAGCTGAGGGAATTGGGAGCAGAGAAGAGGACGCCTGCGAACACCCACACCCTAATTCGACACCACCTCAAGATCGTTTCTGTGAATATGTAAATACACATGTAGTTGAGCATGAATTAACAGAGCATGTAAATATAATATTTCAATGTAGTCAGAGAAGCACTTAGTTAAAATGTAATAAAATACTTAAATATCTCATCTTCAAGTAGCATGTAAAATTGATTGATTGTTTTTTTCGTGTTTCCGGGCGCGTCAACTGCGCTGGTCATTAGTCCCGTTAGTCTAGTGCATGCTTTTTCTCGGGATGGCGGTGATCTTCCCCCACTGGATGGCGAGATCCGGCGCCGACCTACCGTCGGCTAGCGGGGTTTCCCCCTAACCAGGACTCTCCCACCAGCGGGGCATCGCCTCAGCCGGGACAAGCTCTAAGCTCTCGACCGGTCTCCCGGAATATGTGGTAGTGTAGTGCATGTTAGTGTAAGTGTGTATGTAAGGAGAGAGGATAGAACAAGGAAGGGGAAGGACAGATCGCGCGCGGTCCGTGGCCCGTTTGGTAGGGTACTGCTCCGGCATTCGCCTGGTGTTGATCAGAGAACCCACGGAAAACTACCGATGAGAGCAGCCGGCCGCTAGAATTCTCCTCCAGACAGCGGCTGAATTTGACCTAGCTGAAAAGCTAGTGTCGAAAATCTGCCGCCATCAGAACTCGAACCTAGGACCTCCCGGTCAGAGGCGCTGCAGTGACATCAGTTGATGCACTGAGCTACCGCTCCCCGTAGTATGTAAAAGATGGAAGAAAGATATGAACGCAGCGTTTATGTAATGGAGATTAATAGTCTGTCACCCCCGGAGCGCCGACATCTCTCGCCCCAAAACTCGACGCTATCCGTCTACTTTGTTAGTTAGAGAAGAAATAATAATATATACTGGCGAAAGGGCACGCGGAATTGTTCACTAGATAATACTAAAAGAAAATGGTGTCTGCGAGGTGGGCAAAATCCCCTGTTTTATTTACCAGCTTAGGTAGCTCAGGGCATCAACTGATGTGTCCTTGACTGAAAGGTCGTAGTGGTCCAGTACCGATGGGGGCAATGACTCTACTCTCTTCAAGATAGCTGACCACCTGAGAATGATGAAATATCGTGGGATTCCGTGTTTTTCAATTTTTATTGGGTCGTATGCTCTGCTTTATTCTATTTCGAATTCTTCAAAACGTTTCTTGCTACTTTTCGTAGTTTATTAAGATATATTTTTTTTCGAAGGGAGTGTCAACTGTCCAGCCCTTAGTGAGTGAATTTCATATGCATTTCTCGAATTAGGAATTTTCAGCACATTCATGTATATCAAACATCATAAATCATAAATATTAAATATAATAATACAATTCTTTTTCAGCATGTAACCCACAATTTTCTCTAGTGAACAAACTAGAATAGTTAATCTGTCATTAAAGGCTTCAGTTTTATGGACTAAAATGTCCAAAACAAATTCATAAACAATTATTTTTCTCAAATAATCAAATTCTAACTCTTTAGTTTTCACAGTACCTTCACCATTCTAGTCATTACTAGAATATTCAGTTGTGATTAATTTAAATCGAGAAATCAAAATATATGAATTTGTTGTAGAGTTGATTTTGAAGTAAAAAACCTGCATTTTTGTCATTTATTTATAGACAATTAGGATTTTTTAAAATTATTTGATATCTAAAAGCATAAAGAAATGAAATGTACAAGAAAAAACAAAATAGAGCCAAAATTCTAAAAAAATGTCTCAAGTAAACATCTATCTTAAGGGATTTAGTCCCACGTGACGCCTTACAAGTCGTACAAAAACGACAACTGTATTCTGAGTATTGAGATAACAACATTTCTAAAGACGTTTGCAGGGAAAGGGCTAGGAATTCGACACTAGGTAAGTACTGTGGTCAATCACATGGTGCACTTCAAGCCAGGCAGGCATCATGGAATTCAAATGCCCGCGCGATTGTCGTTTACACGTGGATAATGCCCCCTAGGCTTGTGAGTTCTGAACTAACACAGACGACTGGCGTTCAAGAAATAAACACTGACCATCCGTTGTAGTGGCGAGTGCGTGTAAAGATACGGTCTCATTTTGCCTAGTGGTGTGGAGGAGTATGGATGGTAGTGTGACAGAGAGAAGAGAGGAACTGACCATCCGCGGTTCTCACACGGCCGTACCCAACCAGTGCTTGGATCAGAGAGTGAACTTTTTGAGAGCCGGACTCGTGAACAGGACTAACGGCTGGTGAAGTTACATAGTGCTCCCCTTCGAGGAACTGAAGTGAGTGACAAACTGATTTTTTATATAAATAGTATTAAAAGTGATACAAATGACTAATAATGTTTATTGGAAGTAGTTAGATAAAGAGAGTACTTTAGATTTAATATAGTAATCCCCTTCAGCGAAGCAACCTGATGAGATCTTTGTTACCATTGCTCAAAAAGGTGTCTGGTTGTTTTAACTTTCTATAATAGAAGTGTTTTTGTTTTTGGTTTGTAATTTATATGTATAAATTCTACGTTATACAGGAAATATTTGAATAAGTGATTGGTTTTTGTGTGTGAAAGACTGATCAGAGATCTGTTAACTTCAACACTGTCTCATATTGAACAATATATAGTGTATTTAATCTTTTTATGTGGGGAAGGCTTACAGTAGCTACCCAGGTTGAATTCTCTCGCTTTCTGGAGGAGATTTCTAGCGGTCGGCTGCTCTGATAGGTAGTCTGATCGGTTATTGTTACGGTAACTGTGAAGATGAAACGATCTGGTAATGATAAGCGGTGAAATGACGAAATCAAATACAACCATGCCAGAGGCGGGACTCGAACCCGCAACCCTTCGGTCCGAGATCGCTACGACACTACTGCTTAGCCATTTCGGCCACCGGATCGAATGAATGAATCTGGTTTTTGCAAGATATCAAAGTTTCTTTCAATAGTAAAAACAACAAATGTTAAAAAAGGAGGTAAACCAGTACAATCCACTTTACTCACCAAAATGTCGAACACTCTCTCTCCGGAAACGTGTTGCATGGGCACGTGTCTTATATAGAATGGTAGAAATCCTTTTCTCGGCGGGTTCAAACTGGTTTCTGGATGACATCTATCAATTTACAAAAGATAAATGGGTAGTTTTGCACGAAGAATTCTCAATGAGAAAATTTTACATTGGATTTTGAAACTGAATAACCACATTAAGTGTTATGGTCAGGTAATATATTTTCCATTAGCAAAATAGTTTTGTAATGATTCAGTGTTTTCCTGAATGAGGAAACTTAACCACATCATATTCATTATTATTCTCACTTTTGAAAATAGCGCTATGCCACATCCATTGCTTCCTATATGAAATATTCATTTAAAGCCCATGTGTTTTTATAAGCACCAATTACAGGAAAAATGTTATAAAATGAAATATTTGAAGGATGGAAAACAGTATGAAACAGAGTGAGAAATTTTTAAGTGAATTCAATAGAAATTTAATAATTGAACTAAATCTCATGCAATGAAAAGTTGTATTTTTAATTAGTATTTGAAAACGTTGCCATACTCATGATAAAATTTGATACTTGGGCTGATAGTGGTAGAACTCTGGTATTAATTATGCATATTTTTCGTGATAAGAAAAAACTGAGATAATTATGTTATTTTGATATCAGTAGTGTCTATTACTGTGCGGGAGATTTTGAAGTGTATCGAGAATAACAAAACATTTACCTCAAATGATTGGAGAAACTCTTGCCCTCTTCGGTGCCGATTCTCCTGCGAGAGTAGGGAAACTGTTGGCTCAAGGCTAAATTCACAACAGAAGAGCACTATTATAAACGGAGATGTGGACTTCCTCCCCATTGCCGCACAAATCGGTCCCGAAAGTGGGAATATACAAACTCTTGAAAATTATACTTGGACTCGCATAAGCCAATTCCACTTGATTTATATCTTTATTTTTAAATCATTAAATGAAATTTGACCTAATTCATCAAAATACAATTATTTATCAAAACATGTTCTCTCTCTGAATTTTCTTTGTCATATAATTTTTTTAGAAAGATGGACATACATGACTTCGCTCCATGAGTGAGTTTCTTTTAAAATAGGTATCAATATTAAGGTTTAACACTGACTTCATTTTGTTTTCTCTGACGCTCAGGAAAGAAAGTATTCCAACAGAATTCAACACAATTTGACAAATATTGACAGTTACTTTTAATTTCTTTTGCCGTCATAAATAAATGTGATAAATGTTGCTTAATCACGTCCAAGGCAAATTAAATTCGATTTTCAAAGTGAACTGTCAAGAACACTTTGTGCAAAGAAAGTAAATAATTTTGACACAAAATGATCACCCCGGTCCATTTTCTTCGCTCAGAGTATTTTATTTTTTTAGATGAAAGAGAAAACCGTACTCCACTCCCATCATGCACACTCCTGTAATTTGCTTTTCCATCTTCCTCAGTAGGTAACCTGTCACATGAATTTCCCTGCCATTTGCGAATTACATTTGTAACAGCTATGTGCCCTTAAATACGAGTTAGTCTCTTAAGCATGAGGTCATAAATAACCGTGTGTTATGACAGTTCACTTCCGTCTGTGACATACAGGATCGTCCGGACTGTAGATACATGTTGCTTTCTCATCAATACCATTTATTAATTACCATCCGTGTGGATTTGAGAAACAAGGGTGACACACTAACGTTACAAGTAAGGACACAGAAATTCAGATTGTTATATTTATTTTTGTAAATGCCTATTAGATTTCGCTAAATAGAAATTAAGTTTCTTAGGTATTGACTTTCAATCTGTATGTACGTATTATAGAAATTAAATCATCTTGGTAATACAGATTGATTGATTGATTGATTTGATTTATTTAAAGTCGCATCAACTACATATGGTTATTAGCGACTATTTTATACAGTACAAAATAACACAGTAACTCAGAATTATACATATATGATTAAATACTATTATAAACTTCAATTTCTCTTATAAAGCTAATGAATTTAAAGAACTGTTCTTTGTTACTGAGGCTTTTAGGAGAACTTCAATTGTACTTGTTTCTTGAACTTTCATATTTAGGGCATGCAAACAAATGTTCTACTGAAAGAGAAATCTTGCATGAATTGCAGTTATCAGCATCAGTCATGTTCAATAAGTGGCTGTGAGAAAATTTTGTTTGTCCTATTCTGCATCTTGTCAAGACAACCTGATCGTTTCTGCAGAAGCTGATCGTTGGATTATCATCTTCAAACTTTCTAACTCATCTTAATTTGCACCCCTGTAAGTTGTTCCTTTCATTAGTGTCAAGATAAGCTAATTTGTTCTTGACTCTCTTGAGATATTCTTGATAACTTACGGGTATATCACTTCTAACTACGCTTCGTGCTGCTTCTTTAGCTTTTCTGTCTGCCAATTCGTTTTCTGCAATGCCAACGTGCGAAGGTATCCAGCTCAACGCTATTTCTTTGCCCTCACTGTTTAGTTGGTTGATTTTTCCAACTATCTCTTGGACCAATCCATTATCAATAGATAGATTCATTATAGCAGATACAGCACTTTTAGAGTGTTATTATCATAAATCTCTTTTGATTGACCCTTATAATGTATGTAAGTGAACTATATGCTATGACAGACTATATGCAGTGATGTCCAGTGAACTATATGCTATGGCATATAGTTCACTGGACATCACTGAAAAGTCATCAGGTAATTTTTTGGTGATCACCTCACATGAAGCTATTACTGCGCAACCTACGTTGTTTAGATTCTTTGAGCCATCAGTGTAAATTGTGTTGTAATCATCATATTTTGCTAATTCATTTCTTATTTGGACCCAGATTTCACGAAGATTTGCATTCTGCTTGTTAGGGATGTTCGCCAATATTCAATAACGTTGATGTCTCGTATTATCCAAGGAGCATAGTCAGGCAAGGTCGTATTCCTTAGGAGTGGAAGTTTCTCTTGTATCTTCTCTAATATCTGAATTGCCCGTATTGCTAAGGGCCTCGGGAGCTTCTTTTTTTAATTTAATGTTCTATAATGTTTGTATGCATATTCGAATACTCTGTTTATTGGATTCAATTTGTTGGCTGCTACTTTGATCGTATATCTCATAATTAGGTTTCTTCTACGTTTTTCTAAAGATAATAATTTGGCTTCACACAAAATACTCTTAGTTGGGCTGGTCTTAAAGGCCCCACACGTCAGTCTCGCTCCCATATTATTGGTAGGATTCAGCAATCTCTTGATATTCTTCTTGGCGGCATCATATAATATACAGCGATAGTCCAATTGGGATCTAACTATTGCCTGGTAAGTTATTCTTATAATCGTATAATCCGCTCTCCAGGATGTATGGCTGATGACTTTGACAAGGCTCATTCTTTTGGTGCACTCATTCTTTCAATTCTTGATGTGTGGAACCCATGTCATCTCTTCATCTAAAATCATGCCTAAGATTTTAATTTCCTTACTCTGTTCCAACTTATACTGTCCTATTTTCAACTCAATGTTTCTTCTAAAAAGTCGTTTCCTAGAAAAAATTATGAACGTAGATTTTGTCTTAGAAATCTTGAGCCAAGTTTTCTTTGAAAATTCCATGGCTGCGTCTAAGATGTTTTGCGCCTTTTTTTCTAATGATGTAATATCTTTGCCAGGTATGCTAATATTGCTATCATCCGCATACATATTGATGACAGCTGGAGGTTTAATTTTGTCTTGGAGGTCATTGATGATAAGTAAAAATAGAGTTACACTAAGTACCGATCCCTGCGGGACGCCATTCATAACTTTATAGCTGTCTGATAAAATTCCGTTTCCTCTAATCTTGATTGAGCGTCCTTTTAAGAAATTATAAATGAACTTGCTAACGTTGCCTTTAATCTTAGCCGACGTTATTATATTAACAACCCGTCTTCTCCACACCATCTCATAAGCTTTTTCTATGTCTACGTTTAAAACTAATATGTTCATATTATTAGCAAAACCGTTGTATATGCTGTTTTCTAGTGAAGCAAGACAGTCCATTGTTGACCAATTTTTTCGGAAGCGGCTTTGATATGGAGTAATCAGTTGATGCTATTCCAATTACCACCTCAATCTCTGATTCACTATTTTTTCTAGAAGCTTACATAAGCAGCATGTTAAAGCAATAGGCCTGTAGCTGCTTATAAAAATGTATCTTTCCCTGGTTTATGTATCGGTACAATGATAGCTTCAGACCACTTTTTAGGAAATACATTGTAAATGTAAATCAGATTGTATATATGCAACAGATACTTTATTGCAGATAAAGGCATCTTCTTGATGAATACATTGGGAATTCCATCAGGGCCGGCACTGGTGTTTTTAAGTTAGCGTATTGCTTCATGTAGTTCTCTGAGTGTGATAGAAGCGTTTAAATGTTGAATATCATTATCTACTGTGCGTCCTTCTTCAAGATCGGGTTCAATTTTCTCAATTTTTTCTTTGTACTTGATGAAGGTTTTATCATAATTCTGATCACTGGAATTTGATGAAAATAATGTCCCAAAGCTGTTTGCAATATCACAAGGGTCATGTAAGTTGGTACCACCGGAAGTGTAGTGACGTAATGCTAGTGCTTTTGTATTTTCCATTTATGGCGTTGATTCTTTTCCACCCTTCTTTGCTGTTTGTATTGGAATTAATGGATGAAATAAATTCCCTCCGACATTTTCTTTGGCCTCTTTTATTATTTTCCTTGCTTTTGCTCTGGCAGACTTGAAACGAATTTTGTTTTCATCAGTATTGTGCCTCTTATAGGTATTAAACAATTGCTTATATTTCTTTACTGCCTCCTCACAGTCATTTGACCACCACGGTAACTTCCTTTTGCCTATTTTGCCAGTAGTTTTCGGAATGCTTTCCTCGGCGGTGGCCATTACTATTTCTTCAAATCTATCTTAGTTTACATCTATTTGATTGAAGTCAGAATCATCATTACTGTTTAAATGATTATTTTTTTCAATAATTCGCTGATATTTGCCTTCCAAAAAATCCATCGGGGCGCATAAATAACCTCAGTTTCCGGTGTGTCCTCGAAGATCACGGTGATAGGATAATGGTCGCTGTTGAATAAAGCATCGAGAACATTCCATTGTAAATATCTTACTAGATTCGGCGTACACGTACTTAGATCGACAGTGCTTACGTTGCCACGTTAAAGTATGTTGGCTTATTGTCTTAATTTAATACCACAAGGTCTACTTTCTCTGAAAAAATCACCTACTATTTTCTCCCTAGTATCCGTTCGTTTTGAGCCCCATTGTTCATTGTGACAATTAAAATCACCCACTAATAGCAATGGGTTTTTAACTTGTTGAATTAAACTTTCAAGTTCACAGCTACGCAGTTGAAATGACCTTTGAACGCAGCACGATGTTCCTAGTTCCTATATTTATCGAGACAACAACCACTTCAAGATCACTTGTTATTTGCACTTCACTACTCACTATCGATTCACGAACATAAATTGCCACACCTCCACTAGCATTCACACATGACGATCTGTTTTTGTAGTAACACTTAAAACCTTTGATATGCTTACAATAGTTAGTTTTGAAATTAGATTCTTGTATACAGAAAATATCAAAGTTATTCTCATTTTGAAGTTTCTGGAAGACTCGTATCGTGTCAGGAAGCCATCCACGTTCCATTGCAGAATTTTGATTTTCATTCTGCTTCTTCACTTGATGAACATTCGTTCTCCGAGGATGCTCTTGAGGAATCAGAAACTACTGGATCCTTCAACCTTTTCATGATTCTCGTGAAACGAGACTTCATACCTCTGTCCTCTAGCAATGGGTACATATCTCTAAGCAATGCAATCAATTTATCAGTTTCCTTAGTATAGTTAAGGGATAATTGTAGAGCATTACTAGTTCCGTACGTATCTTCCAAAAAATCTTTGAGTTGTTCATAATTAAGAACATTAGAAGTTACTTCTAATTTTTCTTTAACTGGAGCTAACTGTTCACTAATGTTCTTTTCTCACTTTTGTTTTCAGAGTTGTTTTCACGGTTGATCTTCTTTTTCTTCTTTTTTGCAGGTTTAGCAAACTCACGTGTTCTTCCTTCCGAACTATTCAGAGTTAGTTCAGATGTTTTATTGATGTACTTGTAATCTGCGACAGTGTTTTTTTAGTTGTCTTTCCAGTCTCAATTGGGGGAAATTCTTCATCAAAAGTAGAATTATCGTTGTGTTTGTTCTCAATGTTCACGTTTGTTGCTTGTACTAAATCTACATTGCTATTGGTTGCTATTGGTGAATTAATATTGTCTACATTTTTATAGTTTCTTGCTACATGGCCTTCTTCCTTGCATTGATAACATTTAATATTGCCATAAGATATATAAATCCAATTTTTCTCTCCTTTATACTCAACTGCTATAGAATCAGGTAATTTGTTTAGTGAGTCTTCCGGTACATACATTTGCCTACGAAAGCTTAAAATATGTGTGAATTCTTCTTTTCCGAAACCCGCTCGAAGGAATGACACATGTGAACTTCGCACTACGTTCAATTTATCAAGATCTTCTTCAATTATAGCATTAGGGATCATTGGATATACATTTGAAAGAACTACTCGCCACTGCTTACTAACAAATGGTCGCATATTTTGATCTCTGCCATCAATATTAATGGTTTTATATTTATCTGTTATTTCATTAACTATTTCTTTACTTCTGAGAAAGATGCACACTCTGCTGTTCGAGATCTTCGACGCGTATATTATGTTTCATGGTGAAACAATAGTAGCTAAGGCTTCTACATACCTTTCTAGTGATGTGCTATAATCCTTCCCATCAATTAACAATCCTTGTTCTTTGGCCGGATACATAGAATTCTGTACGATTTTGTTCCAGTTAGTGCGACCGGAGGCGGGTTGGCTCCTGTAGTCAGAGGCCTTCCCTTCAGCCGATGCGTCATGCCGATGCGAGGTCATTTCACGTCTTATGCCCCCGTAGGGGAGGAAAATGAAACAGTTTTATACCACTCTTGTAGTATTTGCTGTTCACTAAAATGTTCACTAGTAACATCGAACTAAAGAAAATCACACGCTGTCCACGTACAACGAATACTGTCACTGCGTACAGCACGATGTTGACTCGACCGCTGCCGGTGACGAACTGGGGTAATACAGAGAAAGAGAATTGGTTCGAGTTAATTTATTTTCACTGAAACGTTTTATTGTTCATTTCTAAGTTGCAAACACTTCTTTCTACCTAATACCTATGCAAGATACATTAAAATTATTTGTGTGTCCTACTTAACACGAATCATGCGATAACATGTCAAAAGGTGAAACCGTGGAAATTCAGGAAATATCTCCGTTCGCTTCGAGAAGCCACACTTCGGACGCTTCCGCTCCAATGCGAGTGCTACATCATGTTCGTGTGCTAACTGTTTCTAACTCAGTGTACTGGTTGGTTATCTACAAACTAAGTTACATATCACGGTGCATTCTAGTAATCTAACGAAATCTTTTCAAACTGACTCTGTATGCTCTGACCTCGGACGGAGCATAAACGAAGCGTTGCAAGTTGTTAATAATACACCATTGGATACGCCAATGTTTCCAACCGAACATCTTCAGCATACCTTAGGAGACCAAAATCATCATCATCATCATCAACTCTTACTGCAAGTGTAGCAACAAAATCTTCACCTCCAGCACCATCAACCCCAACCAGGTGTGCATTCACAACAAGGCGCAACCGCTGTCACCTTAGACAGCCAGTCTAAAACAAACAACTCCCTAAACGATTCTACAATGAAGTAAATAAGTGAATTAGCTTTAGACGGTGACTCCTAAACCAAGAAGAGGAAACGCTAGAGTTCAAACCATTTTTTTATAATGTACCTGTATCGACTAAGTACGACTTACTCAGTGACCACGACCCTGAATCAGCTAGTTCTGCCTTCAGAACGTTTGGTAGGGAAATTTTAATATTTATGCAGATATTTCAATAAACTAGTCAAAGATATTCAAGACATCGCTAAAAGTTACTTTACAACAAATCCATCCAAAAGTACAGTTAAAATAATGTTTTCATCAATTGAAGATTTCCGTAACTTCAGAAATTTTTGTGACCAAGGAAATGAACAGTACTTCACGTTCAGAGACCCTAGTCGAAAACGCTTTCGCTGGTGATTAAAGATAGCTCAATTACTTACAGTGAAAAAGAAATTTTCGATAAACTCACTCGGTTAAATTTTCCGTTTTAAATGTGAAAATATTGTATACACACATATATGTATGTATATATATGTTATATATATATATATATATATATATATAAGTGACGGACCGGGGTTCCAATTCAGTGCATCAGTAAATTTATTAAAGGGATCAGGTCGTCTTTTTTGCGAATGGGCTCTAGGGTATTGATACAACAACTTTCCAATATAATTATCATATACAACTGTATTTCTATTGTTATACAGTCACCTTGAAATTCTCTTAACTTTTAGGTCCTTAAGCTACGAATCACTGCCTTGCCTCATTAAATTGTGGCTAAAGTATTCGAATGTAATACGAAATGAAACCTGTTGGTCGTCAGGCGGCGTTGTTCTTCGCGTCCGGCTCGTGCCCCAGCCGTTCGGCGCCCCTCGGCATTGATCGGCTGATGCTTCGGCGTGGCCGTGGAGCGACGCTGCCCCCATCCACAACGCGTGTCCAACCGCTCTCGGTTCGGTGTTGCTCGTCTCCAGATCACACTTACTGCATCGTCTGGTCCCCTCAAAGATGGATTTCACTCACCACGCCAAAATTACAACATCACTTCTCACTTCGTATTACTGTCACACCACACGGTTCTCCCACCGGCTCTCACATCGCCATCCACAGTCTTGGGCTTCCACGTACCGATCATGTCACACATCCAGTCCTTTCTGCAAACTATTCCCGTCGGATTTCCCACGAATGCATCACTCACACTTTTACTAATACCTTCACTATCACGTTGTTTGCTTCCAAGCCTCTTACATCACATATTAACATTCGGCATTAAATATTCGGCCACTTCCCGCGCGATACGTGCGCGTCCTTCCACTGTCTTCTTCTCACTGCCTCTGCTCGCCGTCCCCGTCCGTTGGCTCTCGCGCGTCGCGGGAACTTTTCTCGTACTAGTCGGGAACTGCCAACTGACGCGCTATTTGAATTGTCGTATATACTTTGTGTTTCGTCTAGAAACGCGGCGCGTTTCAATATGTGTGTGTGTGTGTTTGTGTGTATATATATATATATATATATATATATATATATATATATATATGTGTGTGTGTGTGTGTGTGTGTGTGTGTGTGTGTAAGCATAGGACAAGGCAGAGGAATGAAAGATCGCACGCGGTTCGTGTCCAGTTTGTTAGGATACTTTGGCATTACAATTCTCCACTAGACTGCAGCAGCCATGAATGAATTGCAGACATGAATTGTCAATGTAGATAATTCATCTGCATTTATAAACAGTAGTGGACATATGATTCGTACTATTCAATTGATATTGGACCAGCATTTCATTCAAGAAAATTATACACTTCTATCTTCTATCTTAAAAGCTGTGAAGGGCAAACTTGAGTTGCTAATTTCGTGTTCATAAAAACTATTTTTTGAATCAAGCAGACGTCGTTAACGAAGCCGGCGACTGAATTATGCAACGTCAGCCATTACCACAGTGAGCGAGATTGCGAACGACGCTGCAAGTAAAAGCAGAGGCGCAAGAGAGAAGTTGGGGCTCATAAGCAGCAATGAAATATTGACGGGCTGGATGATTCGTTTTGCATGTTTAATGCCTCCCGAGAGTCTCGGCAACTTCTCAGTGGCTGCGTCGGGAGACGAGCGGCGTCAAGCGCCTGCCTCTGGCACCTGAGGCCTCGTGCCCTCGCGCTGGGCGAACACCGCCCCACTCCCCGCAGCAGAGTCTGTGCGCCGGGAACGCGAGCTACGCGGGGCTCAGTCTGCTCTCCGGGCGCGGCGCGTCATTCAAGGCTGTAAGGCGGAGCCTCTCCTATAGAAATCGACCCCCAAAAGAAATTTAAAAATATATTTATAAATGTATTTATTTACCCGTCCGGGTAGCTGAGATCACTAAGGCAGAAGTGCCGTGACTATCTCCGACGGAATGATCGCGGGTTCGAATCTCACCTCGGACATGAGTGTGTTTGTGTACGTGTGTTTGTGTATGTGTACGTGTGTATGTGTATGTGAGTGTATGTGTACGTATGCATGTGTATGTGTACGTGTACATGTGTATGTGTACGTGTGCATGTGTACGTGTGTATGTGTACGTGTACGTGTGTATGTGTACGTCTGCTTGTGTGCCGTCCATTCATCCTTCATTATCATCATTTCATCTTCCATCCACTCACTCTGGAGTATGAAAATCGAATGCAGCCTAATTCCGATCCCCCTGATTAGTTACACGCAGGACTTGCAACGTGATAATTATACTGAGCCCGTGCACGTGCATGTTCTACGTGATCCAAGATGGCCTATTCGCGAGGAAAGAAAATGTATTTATTTATTATTAATGGATTTCTGAGTTATATTGTGTAACAATTATATCAAAATTTTCTTTGTCAGTTCGTTAAACGGCCGTCCGTTAAGCATTTGAAGCTATGGACAGAAAAGAAGAGCATTAAGCTTCCACTTCATTCCGCCATAAGGCCTGTGTAAAATGATGAGGCGTGACGTCATGCATTCATTGCACAGGCTTACCGACGGACGAAGACTGCGGCCAGGCAGCCTGCAAGGGTGGGGCATAGGGTCTGAAGAAGGGCGTGCTCACCAGATAGCATTACTGTGCAGCTCAGCAAGTAGCATTGAGCATCAACTAGTTTTCCCAATATGTGGTAGGAGCGCTACTCTCTTATGCCTGTATCGGAAGAGATTATGTATAGAAGTACAATGTAGGCAATGCAATGCAATATAGTTTCTTTAATTTCCTCCTTTCCCATTAGAAAACCACGAGCCGCGACTGCTGCTCTCAGAATTCCAACAAATAGACGCAGTAACAAAATAGGACCCACCAGCTACAGGAAGTCTCCCACTATTCGTAAATGTCAATATCTCTACTTTGGTCAAAGTGTAAATTCAAACTATAGTTTTTATGAAACATGAAATTATCAACTCAAGTTTGCCTCTCACAGCTTTTAAGATACTCGTAGAAGTCAGTGTAATTTTCATATATGAAATGTTATTTCAATGTTCATTAAAAAGCAAGAATCGTACGTCCACTATTGTTTGAAAATGTAGATAGGTTATCTACATGAATAATTCACGTTGCATTTAATAGTTTTGTTACTGCGTGCCACGTTCGTGTAATGAAGTAAATGGGGGCAGTGTAAATACCAGCTTTCCTTTGACCAGAATCGAGATACAAACATTTACAGTTTCCGGGAGACTTCTCATGGTGGGAATTACGTTAATACTGTCGCAATCCCTTCAAATGAAATTTATAAATTTTGGATGAAAGTCGATTAAATGAATACCTTTGTAAAATTATTATCTGCGTTTAATATTCGCCATGCAGAGTTTTCTATCTTCAGAAGAAGAATTTGGGTTTTAATCTATATACCTAAAAATTTTAAATTTTAGAAACAACTTAAGTCATAAAACTCGGCAGTTTGCATTAATTCATTCTTTTGACTCTTCGTCACCACCTACTTTGTTGACGTTTCATGTCGCGTGACAGGAACAAGATCTCCAAATTTCAATTTCAGAGAAATCTAAAGTCATGTATGCATATAGGAGTGTACGTAAACTAAAATAATTTAATTTTCTTATTTAACGTCGTCACTGGTAAGATCATATTAAAACTGCACTGTTTGTATCCACATCAAATGAAAATAGTAGGTTTCTTTCTGTTGTGCAATTAGAAGAAAACGCGAACTATACACTTTAAGAATTCAAATCGTATAAGTTAAGAATAAAAAGATATTTAATACAACTAGTAACATCTGTAAACGTGATATGAATTGATTTTAGTGAGAACTTTCAGATTCCACTCTGATTTACTTCTAAAAAGGTTTTATTTTCTTATGAAAAAACTTTGCATTAGAGCACGGAATACCCAATAAATGAATTTGGTAAGGGAAAACCAATTTTTTGCAAAGCATGAGAATCCTTACCCAAATAATAAGGCATATATATTTTCGTAGAGAGACCTTCAAAAACGTTAACATCAACAACTATTAAGAAATGAGCAAGACAAAGTCCGGTGTTCATATTCTTCGGTGTCAATTATTGAAAATGAAAGTACCTGGGGGTATTGTATATGTTGAACTTGTTACTTTGAATTTTGCTCGAATTCCAATCAATTATCATTTACATAAGATGAATGTTGACATAAAATTATTTAAATAATACAAAAAGATTTAACAAAATTTACCAACTTAATTTTGAATCTTTACTGTTGAACTTAATGTCATTAGCACAAGTAAATTAATTTTTTGTGCATAGTTTTTAATCCTTGTGCGATTTTTCTTTTTGTGGCTTTGCATTCTGAGTTAGAAAAACAATTCTAGAAAGATACAAAGTACTCTGCCGTTCCTGCTGTAAAGTCAGATTAATTTACAGATCACGATGCAAAGTTAGTAAAATAAACTCATAAAAACTACATTCTTTTCCCGTAAAATATTTTTTAGTGTACAGAAATTAATAATATTAGGATTATTGAATAAAGAGGCATTTTAAGAAATGTAAAAATATTTATATTTTCACAAACATGTTAATTTGATCGATTAACATACACATATAAAACAGAATATTCGCAAAACCTTGTTTAATACGTATATTTACGCACCATTCAGAAAAGATTACCCTGGGCGTTGTGGCTCCTTGATCAATGGACGCGAATTTACAATTCAGAGACGCACATTTTGCTAACAACTTCACTCTTGAATTTCACTCTTTTCGAAATTCAATTCCCTTGAACACTACATAGACAAATAATTTCAAATGATAGAAGAAAGAATTATTTTGAAATTCACCCAAGATAAGAAATCCAGGCGAGTGCCAATGTATTGAAATTGTATGTCTCTGAAGTAATAGTCGAATCATTCATCGGAAACCAACTAAGACGTGACAATAGAAGGGACTGGTATTATTTAAAATTTATTTTCTTCAACCATACTTATTTAAATTACTTTCCCTTACAATTGTCACAACTCTCTGCCGTATATGTTTCTTTCTTGTTCAGTTTGTAACATCTTTACTGCCATTAGTTTGCTTTTTCTAACATTCCATGCAATATTGTTCAGATGAATGATTCAATATTTAAACACTACAATTTCATAACCACAATTTTTAAAATTCCCAATAAATGTCATTTTTATGGAATGTCAAAATGTTTTTACACTGGAATTGTTGAATTTTTAAAAATATATTGTAAAATGTTGTTGTGGAAGACAAAGACGTTTCCTTTGTCTTTAATAAAAAATCGTACAGGAAAAGTAAATATGAAATAACACAAACTGAAAATAGTTTCATTAATGATAAATCCTTTTCTTCGTTATTTTTGATTACATTTTCCTGTTGTTTTCTTGCATGTCAATAGGTAGGTTATTTATTATTTTTTAAAATAAAAATTACTATTGTTTCAATTTTCTGAAAATAAATGCATTCAAACTTTAAATGAATTTTTTTCTCTTAATATAGGGAAATTACAGATTGTGAATAAGAATAAGGAGAGTAATAATTCATTACAAAAACCATTTCCTTGATTTCCTAAGACAAGGATGTTAGAAAATTAATTTAAGATAATTCTTGATTTTAATAGAAAAACGTTCGACACACTGAGAAAAATACTTGTTGGCAGCGAAAAGATACCTTTATGCTCTATAAAGGCATTAAATGAAAAACGGTTGAAATAGTTATTCAGATGGCTGTAGTAATGTAGACGCTTATTAAATATCTTTCCATTTGATTCGCTTAATCACGAATCAATTAAATCTAATATTTCCTTGTTTTCATGAAACAAGTTCATTTCAACTATGCCCTGGTTGTCGGAAACTTAGAGTTTTTCTCAGTGTTTGTGAAATAAATTATAAAGTTACATCATATTCGAAAAGGCGCAAAGGCCGTAAGTTCCAAATTTCGATTAGTTTATTAGTTCGAACCTCAAAAACAAATGTATTGAGATGGCGGGTAAAGTTTTTAGTGAGCATAATGATGACATGCCAGTTTTAGTTCTTGGACATCATTTTAGCTAATTTTCACCAATCGTAGGAATAGTGGATTATTGAAACTTTATAAATTGAATACATCAATATTCACAAATTTTGTATCATTTAAATACATGTTGAACGGATTCACAAATTACCCTCGCATATTAGATTTTATTGTGGTGCCATTATATCCTTTATTTAATATATTTTTTAATAGATTCATTCAATTTGACTCAATTATCTTGCTTAAAGCTATTTTATTAATTAAACAGTATTTCACATCCAATTCAAACTTCTCTCTTGTACACTTTGTACAGGTTTTGATAGTCATATTCTTTACATTTTTTATTGACTAGAGTGTTCAGTCTGTTGATAGATAACCACATTTTATAAATAAGTACACTCCAATGATAAAATATTTTTGAAGGCACAACACCCTACCCGAAGTACAAACAAACACTAGGCCATTTACAATGTCAATATCATGAAATAAAAATGTTGATAGTTGAGCTTATCATTTAGCATAGTACATACTAAATCAATTTTCTTCTGTCCTAGAACCCACAGCCTTTCTTTCAACACGTCTTATTAAGATAGAATGAGCAACAAAGAGAGACACCAAAAATACTCATGTCGTACATATATTGAGGACTGGAGATCGTTTGGTTGGCATATTTTCAAAATGACCCAACAGAGAGCATTGAAAATCAATAAAAAGGTTGCCTTGTTTCCATTAGATCCTAACAAAATACTTTTTAGATGGATTGGATTTTAAATGAAATATTTTCAAATATTTTACATTGTGTCAATAACTAGAAAAATATAATAGCAAGTCGGAATTCTTGATATTAAAAGATTAAGCACTTACTATACGGTTTTCCAATTGCTGAGTGATAATTTAATACTCATACAACAATATTTTGAAATTAATTTGAAAAAAAAATACAGTTTTGACACACACATTGTATATAAAAGATGGCAACTCATTTTCTTCATTTTGAATATTCTTAAACATTTTAAAAAGAACTAGCGATTACGAAATAAATGTTCTCTCAATAAATATCAAAGAAAGCTAAAACGTTGTTAAATTTAATGTTCAATTACCTTTTAATTCATAGCACAATTTCAAAGAAAATAGTACTAATGAGGGAAGAAAATTATTTCAGTAGATTTGCACAATTTTTTCTTTCACAGATCACACTATTTGAGCTAATTTCACATTATTTTTTGCCTTTACATCATTTCATCTTACTCAATTTTTACGTTTGCAAAATAACCTTTTAGGAAAAGCGCTATTCGATTAACATAACGAAACATCAATATCATTACATCTGTTTTTGAAAACTTCATACTTTAACATTAACCACCAAAGTACGCACAATAAAAGCTCCGAGTTACAGAAAGAATTAAAATATCTTTTGACTTAATTTCTTTAAATAATTTTGACAAAAATATTATTTCGAGAATAATCTGCAAGAATGATCAATTCTGTTGTTTTTTGCTTCTTCCTTTTCTTCAATCTTCATAAGAAGGTTTGCAATGCAAAATATTTAATAAAATTTATGGACTTGACATAGGATGAATTGTAGAAACATTGGAAGCATGCCTGACCCTTGATGCGCGCCATGTCTTCAATTCGAATTGGCGGTGAGAAAGAAAGAAGAAGCCCTTTTAAAAAACACTTAAACTGCAGGTTCAGAAAACATATGTTTGGTCGGAAACGTGAGAGCAGGTGACCACTCACATTTGGTCAAATTATGTATTGAATACATACGACATCGCCAAGAAAAAGCTTGAAAAAATTTAAAGAAAGCAGCTGAGAACGAGTTGTAAAGTAGAACAGAGATGAACTTAAAGACATTCAGGTTTTAGTTGAAATTATAAAAATATTTATCAGTTGACCAAGTAATGTCAATTGAGGTAAGTTTTAAAAATATTACCAACACACACTGATCAAGTAATTGTTAAGCCGACAAACATGTTATTTTTCAAGGAACTCTCAAGAACTTCAACGGTTATTTCATCTGAGTCGTGCTCACAAAACCATAAATTGAGTTGTTGCAACACCAATGTTCTCTCAGCAAAATTCTCTAATTCATTTTTTAAATCAATAAATAAATGTATATATATATATATATATATATATATATATATATATATATACACACACACACACACACACACACACACACACACACACACACACCATACGAGTTTAAAATAGTTTGTTGAATGCAAGCATACATTTTTGTAAAATAAAAATTTTAGGAAATTTACATTACGTATACTTGTTCTTAATTAACCAATTTGAGAGAAGCAATATACATATTTTTTAAATTTTGCCATGATTTTCATCAGAAACTCCAAGTTCATGAACCTCATCCTCAATTACCAAACGAATCGCCAGAGTCCACAATATGAACCACTTCACAAATATCTTTGCGTATCTCTTCACTATGCACCTCCTCAGCCACGTCGCACACCACGTCGCCGGATCATTTACAAATGCGTTGAGGAGCAGCACCATCATTTCGGCACCGACTCGCGTTAGAAGCTGTGCTCTAAGGCATTTCCAAGCCCACGGCGGTCTGTCTGAACGCAGCCGGCGCTAGACGGCGCTCTCCTTGTGGCGCATGGGCAGCGGCGTCTGCGTCTCCGCGTTCTGCCGCGGGGCGGCGCTGGGCGCGGGGGCGGGGGGCGCGGGCGCGGGGGCGGGCGCGGGGGCGGGGCCGGGAGCGGGCGGGGGCGGCTGCGCCTGCGTCGCCATGTCGCGCAGGGAGGGCGACGGCTGCCACCGCACCGCCGCCACCGGCGCCAGAGGCTCGTAGCTCAGCAGGCTCTCCTGGGAAAGAGATGCAAGTATTAGTGAAATATATAGTGTCGACTCCGGTTATAGTGAACTCGATTATAGTGAACCCTCGGTTATAGTGAACTTAAGTCACTGATCCCGTTTCACCATAAGAAGATTCGGTTATAGTGAACCTGAATCTCGGCTATAGTGAACTTAGGAAATAAATCCTGGAAATTAATTGGATCCTGGAAATTAAATTAGGCAAGTAACAGGACCTTCGGAGTTGCAACAGTGCAAGAGACATTGAAAGGTGTCAAGAGTGCATTACCATACTTGGAGACAGAGGACCATGCAGATGCGGAATCAAGTATGGAGAGAGCACGAACTCTGGAGAAGGATCTAAAGAAAAATGTACGAAGCAAACAATTGAAAATAATTGATTTTTTAGGTCAAATAAATATATTGAAATTTTCAGTTCATGCTGTTAAGGTATTTTGCTGTACCTTTATATTAATAAAATCAATCGTCATGGAAATTTTTTTAATTTTTTTACATACTCGGATATAGTGAACCGAAGATGTTAGTCCCCAGAAGTTCATTATAACCTGAGTCAACTGTGTTTAATTAACAGATTCTCCCACGCCACAGAGAAGTTTCTACACATGTTATCAAGGAATTACGTAATGTGTTTTTGTAAGAATGCTACGATCACAAAATTAATAAGCATATCTTGTATTTTGATAACTATATCTTTAAATTTCATAAACATTTGCATTAAGCATGTTCCACATAAATTACACCGTGACATCAGTCTGTTTTTGCTCTACACTTATTTGTATTCACGATATCATTTTAAGTAAGTATGCACTCTGAGTTAAGTGAAATAGCAACAGGTCAAAAGTCAGGCAATGCGTCTAACGCAAATAAATATAGAGTAACTATTTTTGTCTACTTTACAAATTGTCACCAAAATTATGCTAGTATTTGCACTGAAAATATTACATTACACTGAAATTATTGTAATTTCAGTATATTATTACACTGAAAATTCATGTTTCTGCGAATTTATTTAAGGGCAAACTCTCACCGTGGTTGTCGCTCGAGAGTAGCTGTGAAGGCTGACGTAGAGGGGCGCCTGCAGCGAGGAATCAACACTCTGTGTACGCGTAGACCCGATACTGCGTTTGTCTAAGGTCTTGTACATAGAGGTTTGGAAGTCCAATTCTGTGCAACAGACATTTATTTTATTCAAAATACAAAAACTTTCGATGGTTTAGAAAGTAATTGTTTTCTAGGAAGAAAAAATATGTTTGCTTGAAAAATCATGCAGTATGCAACCAATTGAAAATAATAAATAATAAATTGTATTTACCAATCCAAACAAAATATAGAAATAATATAAAGTGTATAGATTAGTTACATGGGCACGAGGTTGGGAAAAAATGAGGCTAAAATAATACCTATGAAACTCAAAACTAGTAGCATAGGGTCGTTTTCACTAAGTGAATGTACCTCGTACTACACGAGAACTTTCATGATCATTTTGTATCAATTTGAAAACGGAATGTTTCTTTTGTTTCTAACAAAATTTACTAATCCTGATAACATCCCACATAACAGGTCATGCCACGAACCATTCAAGGAATAATTTGCGATAGCTTTTACATTTTGTAGAACAGCGTAAATGACTTGGTTAGTTTGGTAGTATCTACATGAAGATATTAAAAAAATGAAATTACAAGTAAAAATGACCGAATGAAAGATCTTTCTAAAAATAAATAAACGTATTCTCGATAAAGACTTCAGTTTTTAGACATATTTTGATAGGATAAAAACTCGTAAACATTTATGTCACTAAGGTACTACATTAGATGCAATGTTGAATATTCAAGTGTTTTCTATAGTTTGTGTAGATAACGTAACACCACGTGTTTTAGCAATATACTGTCATTTTTCAACAGGAAAGAAACCCGCCAATGAAACAGAAATAGTAACTGTTTATTGCAAGTGTTAATTTTTTAAAAGATTTTTCTAGTTTTCTAAGATATTTTTGTTGAGAAGCTCACTAATTATTTGGATATATTTTATAAAATTAAAAATATCCTAATGATGGTGTTTGCGCGTGGAATATGAGTTTCTTGTTTCGGCGCTGATAGATTTTCCAAAAAGAATTTATAATTAACAGTAAATTATTATCAAAACCTCTTCCAGACCGTACATTGAGATGTCACCGATTGAGCAGCCAAATATTCATCGAATTTGAATTACGTTGACTGCACGTAGTCTTGTTTTCGTAGTTTGTAGAGGCAGCTTTAATCCGAATTTATAGTCAAAAATAGAAGCTTCACGCAAAGGAAGGTGCGAATACTAACTAAGGTCCCATGTATAACAAGGACAAAACTTTGGGGTTAAGTACCTAGCAACAGGTACGGCTTTCATATGAGAACACATAACCGTGTAATTTATTTATTCAGTCATAGAGAATCAAACAACATTCATCTGTTAAAATGCTTACGTGGAAGAGGTGGTTACAACTGTTCATGTTAACATGTTTCAAAGGTGATAAAAGAAAAGTTTCTGGGCTAACGTTTTTAGACCGTTTATCGTTTTACAATATTTTCAACGGAGGACACTTTAATAGATCAAATGATTGGCAAAAGAAACAAATACCAAACAAGAAGCGCAGAGCAGAAGCGAAATCATAAACCAAAACATACCTGGGGTCTGGGGCGCTCAGCGCACCTACTCTGGGCCGCTCACCGTTGGCGTGCGGCACGACGTCCGGGTTGTCCTGCGCGTCGTCGTGCAGCTGCAGCAGCGGGTTGTGCGCATGCGCGAGCACCGTGCTGCCGGCCAGCGGCGCCGCCCCCCCCCCTGCGCGCGCCGCCACCGCCGCGGGCCGCCGCCCCGCGGGCCCCGCGCCCGCGTCCCGCGCCGCGCCCGCGCCGGGCCCCGCCCTGCCCCTGCCTTGGCCAGCGCCAGCGCCTTGCCGCCAGCGCCGCCTCCCTTGAGCGCGCGCTCGCTGCCGGGCGACGACCCCGCGTCCCCGAGCGCGCGTCCTCGTCGTCGTAGTCGGCGGCAGCACGCACGCGCACGCGGCGCACGGCACGGCCACGCCCGCGCACGCAGCGCCGCCGCGCCCCCGCCGCCGCCCCGCCAGCGCCAGCGCGCACCCCGCGCCCGCCAGCGCCCACAGCAGCGGCGACCCGGGCGGCCCGGCGGACTCGCCGCCGTCCGGAACTGAACACACAACACATAGTCACTTCACATTTATTCCTCCTTTGCTCCTATATTTACGAACACACACGATAAGTTGTTTACACTAATCTTGAACACAATAAGTGGGTGCATTGAAGTGGGTGGATTGAAGTGGGTGGATTACAATATTTCTAGGCGGGCAAAAAGGCATCTGTTCGTCATAACTCCTGGGCGCCAGTGTGCTGGGTTACTGTTTCCTGGCATCTTGGAGCACTCACTCGCAGCAGCTGTTCTTCGAAGCTTCAGCGGAGGCCATGCCATTGCCCATTAATGCACTCACCCGCCGCAGATGATCTTGGTTTCTAGGCGCCGACGCACATACTGACCATCTACTTGCCTTCAAGAGCACTGAACCGCTGCAGCTATTCACCGCAGATCCTGGGCACCGGTGCGCGTAATAAGTCTCCTAGCCTTGTATAGCATTTATCCGCCGCAGCTGTTCTTCCAGGCTCCTAGGGATCCCTCCACAAATGTCCTCTCCTTTCTCCTTGGTGTACTCACCCGCCACTGCTGTCCCCGTGGCATTAAGCGTAACGGCAGTGTGAGGGTCTCCCTCCCCTTAGCCGCCTCAGCGGTTCTCCATGACTCCTGAGCGCTGCGAGTTTTGACAATCCCTTATTTCTAGAGCACTGACGGATCGCGTTGTCCCTGGTTCTTGTCGCGGCAGCAATGCATAGATTAGTTACCTCACCTCCTCGCCCCTTAGTTGCCGCAGCTGTTTTCCTTCGCTCCTGGGAAACGGCGCGCATACTGACCTTCCCTTTGCCTCTTTATTCACTCTCATGCCGCAGCTATCCACCTTCGTTCACTTCCTGCCGCAGCTCGTACAGTTGTCCACGGCGTTGCTGCTCCGTCTGCGGCTCCTGCGCGCCGGCGCCATAGTGACCGTCCCTTTGCCTCATTTTCCACTCACCCACCTCAGCTCATGGATTCCAGCACGCAGTGTGGATCTGCTTGCTGCGTGGTACACTCACCCGCCCACGCTGTCCTCCGTGGCCCCTACTGAAGCCGTGTCTTTGCCTGCTGTTAGTTCACTCACCCGCCGCCGCTGTCCTCCGTGGCCCCTACTGAAGCCGTGTCTTTGCCTGCTGTTAGTTCACTCACCGGCCGCCGCTGTCCTCCGTGGCTCCTACTGAAGCCGTGTCTTTGCCTGCTTTAGTTCACTCACCGCCGCCGCTGTCCTCCGTGGCCCCTACTGAAGCCGTGTCTTTGCCGCTGTTAGTTCACTCACCCGCCGCCGCTGTCCGCCGTGGCTCCTGCGCGCCGGCGCGCAGCGTGGAGGCGCGCAGGCTGACGGTGTCCTCGCTGCGCCCCTTGCCGTTGCTGGCGTACAGCTGCAGCAGGTAGGCGGCGCCCGGCTCCAGCCCCGCCACCGTGAACTCGGGCGCCGAGCGCGCCGTCACGTTGGCGACGAGCCGGCAGGCGGCGGCGGCCCGCGGCGCCCCCGCGCAGCGGGGGCCGAGTCGCGCTCGGCGCGCGGCGTGTAGGCGGCCAGGGAGCGCCGCCCCGGCCGGGGTTAAGGCCAGCGGAAGGCGCGGCGGGCGGGTTGGCGTCCACCTCGCCGCCCTGCGCGTCCCAGCCGCCCGCGCCGGGGCCGGCGCCCCTGCGATTTGAAGGTGTTCGTGTTTAAGCTGCTGGTGCGGACGGCACACCGGAGCGTCTGGAAAACACAGAAGTGTCTCAAAAGAGAAACCCCTGGACATGAATTTCTGAAGGTGTTTCGGTGTTTAATGATAAAAACAAACCAAAACATTGAGATAAACACTTACACTTGACATCCAGATGGAATGGTTCGCTCTCGCCGTCGCCCTCCGCGTTGCTGGCGACGCAGGTGTAGTCCCCCGAGGAATGGTTGCGCACCGACTGCAGCACCAGCGTTGGCCCCCCAACCCCGCTGCCTCATGGGCCAAAGGCGTGGTTAGCACACTGCAGCACCAGCGTCTGGTTGCTCAAAATGACGCGCGCGCTGGCGTTGCTGTGCAGCGGCCGACCCGGTGCAACACCCTGCTCAGCCTCATGGCAGACGAACAACTAAATTATAGACTGCAGCACCAGCGACTGGTTGCTCAGGATGACGCCCGCGCTCGCTTTGCATGCAGCGGCCCCCCCTGCGCAACACCCTGCTCAACCTCATGGCAGATGCACACCAACCAAAGGTATGGTTAGCACACACTGCAGCACCAGCGTCTGGTTGCTCAGAATGACGCGCGCGCTCGCGTTGCCGTGCAGCGGCCGACCCGGCAACACCCTGCTCAGCCTCATGGCAGATGCACAACAAGTTATAGACTGCAGCACCACCGTCTGGTTGCTCAGAATGACGCGCGCGCTCGCGTTGCGTGCAGCGGCCGACCCGGTGCAACACCCTGCTCAGCCTCATGGCAGACGCACCACTAAGTTATAGACTGCAGCACCAGCGTCTGGTTGCTCAGGATGACGCCCGCGCTCGCGTTGCTGTGCAGCGGCCGCCCCTGCGCAACACCCCTGCTCAGCCTCATGGCAGATGCACACGAACCAAAGGCATGGTTAAGCACACACTGCAGCACCAGCGGCTGGTTGCTCAGGATGACGCCCGCGCTCGCGTTGCTGTGCGGCCGCCCTGCACAACACCCCAGCTCAGCCTCATGGCAGACGCACAACAAAGTTATAGACTGCAACACCAGCGTCTGGTTGCTCAGGATGACGCCCGCGCTCGCGTTGCTGTGCAGCGGACGTTCCTGTGCAACACCCCTGCTCAGCCTCATGGCAGATGCACAACGAAGTTATAGACTGCAGCACCAGCGTCTGGTTGCTCAGGATGACAGACGCGCTCGCGTCGCTGCGGTTATCGTTGAACTATATCCTCCTGGCGTTTAGGTCGAATATTCGGTCGACATAATTCAGTATCTCATTATACTGATCCACTAGTTGCAGAGAAAGCTAAGGAAAAAGTGTTCATATAAACATTGCACTATTCTCCACCGGTGGAAGAAAAATTGCAATGTATTAATATGTAGGAGAGGAGGGAAATAATTAGGTTTCAAATATTTTGGTAACCTCACTTTTTAGAATTTCTGTCATATATCTATATTAAAACTGTGAAGAAGATAATATGGAGCTCTATATAATGATCGAAGATTACATTTGTCCCTTATATATCACATATAGTTTTTCTGTTTTTGGCGAAAATAAATTCAAATCAATACTGTGTATATTGAGTGATTATATTTAGATCAATGAATTATTAAAGTATAACTTACGACTTTATTTATATTATAAATATAATGAGTAATTTTATCCCTATAACGACTATTACTTCATTCAAACATGAGCTAAATGTTATACAAAAAATTTCCTCTCTGCAGACGAAAAGGATGACACTCAAATTGTTTTAGCTTTTAGTATACGTTTGTAATACAGAGTAATATATGTGTATACATGTAACCCTGCAGAAAATCCATTTCCACATTCAAACGGAAATACACGTTTTAGGGTCCCTTGACACCGGAAGGTGTTTTTTTTCAAACGTCCGTCTGAATGTCTCTCTGCCTGTCTGTGAACAACACTGGCGCCAAAACTATTCGTAGAATGGCACCACTCAAAGCTCAGTAATTTTGAAAAATATTCTTATTTAAAACTTATTTATCGTAAAAGGAAATCTTTTACTATAAATATTTCAATCTATTTTGGCCGTAAGGTCAAGTAATTTATTGAAGTCCGTAACCATCTGTTGACAGGTCTTTTTGAAAATTTCCTAGAATAAAAGTACTATTTTGAAAATGAATTTGTTCATTTAGTTAAAATATAATTTTGGGGTAAGTTATCTTTCTTATGCACCCACAAATTATCGCAATGACTGCTCAAAAAATTTGTCTACAAAGAATGTTCACTTAGGATATCATGAAACTTTAATTTCAACCGAAGAAAATGTTTTATAGAGACATCATTATACAGTGGCAATGACATCATTACGCATCATCATGCATCAGACATCATTATGCAAAGCAGTGAATTGCTCTGTTAGAAGCAATGCACAACTAAGCTGCTTCAAATACTCAACCTGGTGTTTCCAGATGACTTTGTATATCCATGGGTGAGCGCGCACACTGCACTCGAAGTACACGTCATCCCCTTCGCGTATGAAGGACGCGTTGAGGTTTGCGCCGAGATCCAGAGACACTTCTGGAGCATCTGAAAAAATTAATTACAGATTTACTCTTTGTAGAAATGATATACGTATATAAAATTGAATTTTCAATGGGGATGAAGAGCAAAGTTTACCTATTTAACGGGAATGGGCAACATGAAATGGGTCAAATTATTGATTTTCGCTTTTTAGCTAAATAAATAGTTCAATCCTTTTTCTTCAAATATATCAATATTTTTCTTCTAGGACTTTTGGAAATTCTTTTAGTTCTTATTTCAATGTCCTCGTGCTTATGAACCACCATTTTTTGACACTGCATGCAAGTATCAAACACTTTTTAATAATTTTAAACGCATTTTGGGTTATTAATGAGTTACTGAAACATGCTCTTGTTCGTACATTGGTAGCATTGGTATTTTCTACTGAAGAAAACGATTTAAGAAAACGACAAAGTTTGGTAATATTCATGGTTATTAGTAAATGCCATTTACTCTTTCCGGAAGGTATGTTCTAGTATAATAAGATGCATTTTTATGTATCTCGCATGCATTAACAACGTATGTTACATATACTTCAACTTATAAATAATTCATGTTATCGCATTTTTAATTCAATTTTCACGTTAAAACGCTTTTATTATCTGGCAGCAATTGTTTGTGTAACACAATATATCCTTATTCGTGTCTTTACTTCACTTACACCTTAAACATTTGCTACAACTTTTAAATATGTACCGAATGATTTGTACCCATTTCGTTGGATTGGTCATCTCGAGGCGTGGAGCGAAGTCGCTCGCCTTTCACCAATGAGATCCGGGTTCGATTCCCATGGAATCTCTTGGGAAATTTGTTCCAAATGAGTTTGACTGGTTCACAAAGGCTAGTACAACTCCTGTGAAGTGCCCTACCCCTATCCTTATTCCTTCCCAATTCTATCCGCTGGGTAGTGACGCAGGAGCGCGTGGTGGGAGGCGCGTACGCGGAGATGTCCTCTTGACAACAGACTGAGACCGACACATACGGTAACTCCATATAGTATTAAGAATATAGGTATAAAGTAAGAGAGGATTTTTCCAAAAGCGTTAAACACCCAACAAGGAGTTAGGAGTCGTGATTTGACGTAACAAGTGTAAAAACTAAAATTAAATAGAAATGAAATGGCTCGGCCTGAAGGACTCACATCGCACGTCGAGGCGCCAGGAGTCGCGCAGGACGCCGGTGGCGCCGCTGGCGGAGCACTCCAGCTCGCGGCCCAGGTCCTCCGCCGCCGCCACCAGCGACAGCGTGCTCGTCGTCACGTTGCCGTCCGCGCTCGTCTGCGCAGGCAAGGTCATTTCTGTTTCCTTTATTGGATCACATTTTAGTTTTACTCACTTTGATTTTTTTAATAAGCTTTATTTTGTGTTTGCAAGGTTATTAACAATCATTTATACAACATTATACAATTCGTCAAATACTTTTATAACCTTTAGAAATTTGAAGACATACATGTGAGATGTTTCCGTTATTGATTTGTAAATGTAATTTGGAAGTAAATATGTCGTACGTATCTCTGAATACACTGGATAATCTATTAAGATATGATGAATAGTTATTGTGTATTACATGTTATACTAAGTGGTGTAGATTCTTTCTTGAGCAGACGAGAATGGGTAAGCTGGTTATGTCCTATGCGAAGTATTGCGAAAGTAGCTTCTTTTTTGTTTCAAGGGAAAGGAGCGTGGTTATGGAAAATACTTTTAGTTTGGTGGAGGTGACTAAGAAAATTATATCACATAGTGTCCTAGTGGAGCTTAAGTCTAACTTGATTGTTAATGGAAATTACATTCAATTAAAAGAATAGGATTTTTTCAGATTTTTAAAGCCCTCAATTCTAGTTCTAAACAGATAATTATTGTGTCTAACAATAAAACGATCTATATGTTCTCTTTTTTTGCGTTTTTTCAGATATTCCGCACGGTTTTGAGCAATCAAGATATATTTCATGTTATCACGAAATAATTATATGTTAAAATGTTCTTTAATCTGTGATAAAAGAATATTGTATTATCAATTGTACGCTTAGTAAATTTCTATAAAAATATTACAAATGCTCTTTGTAATATTAAATAACATTTTGAGACAAAAAGAATCATACGAGTATGTAGCTAAACGTCATGCTAATATTGAGACGAAACAAGATTAAGCCATTGAGTTGGAGGAATATTACGTGCTGGCAGTGGACGAATAGGAAAAGGATCTTATAAATTCGTGCTTAACTTCCAAGTGGGGTGTGAAATAAACGAACAATGAGCTGCACGCGATTTCTCTTCCATAAGAGGTCACGCCACGAGAGTTTTTTAGAATCAGTGTGTTGCAATAGGAAGTCTCGTATCAACACCTCTAGAAAAAGATGCATTGTAATGTTTCTAGAAATTGGTGTAACATAAAGAATTTTTAATGGACAACGTTTAAAAATATTATTTATTTTCAGAATAAAACGAACGAAATAAATTCAAATTCATAACGTAATTAACGACCAGAATCTGCAATATTCTTTATAGTTATATAATGTAAATGTAAGAGCATTACAATGCACATTTCACAATTTAAAATATATTTGAGCATTCCATACAACGCTGTAAATAAAAATAAAATCCAGTTTAAGATGATAGTGTAGCATTTTCTAATTACACCTTACATAGAAGTGAGAATGTCAGTATACAATAAAACACTTTAGTGATCTAGAAACATAAATTATACGGCGAGTACGTGGATATTTGCAATATAAGTTACTTTCACATTGAGCACTTATTAAATCGTTTTAAATAAACTATTCAAAATTTCTTGTTCCGAATATGTTACTTGCAATACAAATAGGCTTATTCAAATTGTGCAAATGAAGCAACAAATATAATTCTTACACCATTGAAGTATAACAAAACAGATGGCCAGCCTGTATTATTCCTTTTAATTGTTGAGTTTATTAACAACTGAATCGAAGTATGTTTCATTGACTCACACACACTCATTCCACGTGAGCATGAGTGAACTGAATGGCGAGCTAGTAGAGGGGTCAAGGTCCCGGTCCTAACAAAGACGCACAATATAGTTAAAATGGATGTTTTTATTCCTAGATTCGAAACCGAAATGTTTAGGAACCGACGCAAACCCAATAATTACGAGAGTACAACCATACAGTGAGAGTACTATGCAATCGAAACAGAGGAATAATACTGATACTGTTTCGAAGTTCGGCTGAGACATTCAAATCGCCTTAGTAAGAACGTAGAAAAGAGGACCTATTTTAATCGTTTGGCGAAAATCAGCAATTTTCGTCAGAATAATTCTAATAGTCGGGCTTTCTTAACGAAAAAGTATATAAACCTTGTTTCACCTAAAAATACATTTAGCAAATGAAAATAAGAAATTTACTTACGAAATTGAATTCGGTATATTTAGACTTTAATCTTCTTGCTATTACTCATTTTTTCTTGTAATCGACGTAAAATTCTACATTGCGTGCATACAACTGATCCGATTTAGTTTTGAAAACGTCTATTTAATGTTTTTTGTTGTTGTGCGAGTAAACATTTTGTTTTATAGAAATCTCATGTTCAAAATCATGATGCATTGTGACTCAAGAGCGTCAGCTTGAATTTAATGCGCAACGATGGAATTACATCACTTCTACATTATTGGTTTTCTTTCTGCAGTTGGCGTATCTCGTCTCGTCAAATATGCCAGGCACGAAAGCCTCGCTCGCTTCATTACATTTAGCCAATTTCATGAGGAATGCCGAGCATTTGTTCTGCAACCTTTAGCCTTTTTTCATTAATGCCTCAATAATTATTATAGTGAAGAACTAATTTTAGGGCAATGTACTCCCCAAAAATTTAATATAAAAATGTTGAAAGGTATACAAAATGTATTCAAATTTTCAATGACATTCGGAGTTATATTAATAATAACATCAATAAAAATTATAATTAGAATGTGGTAATACGTACAGTTTGTTTACAGTCTTGTTTGTACAGTCCGTAGTTTGCTCGAAAAACATCATTAACGATTAAAATATTTGCTCGCAAAACCAATTTTAAGTGGAAAATTGATACTAATGCATTATGTATTACAAGATAAATGAATAATTCCAGTTAAATAAAAAATGTAACTTTGTGAACTAGATGAAATGGCCCTGAATTTGAAATTCACGAGCACATTTAGTCGCTCAGGAACCTTCCAAGTGGCTAGTTCCCGAGCGACCAAATGTGCTGTTGAATTTCAAATTCAAGGCCATTTCGGCTAGGTGTACACAGTTACATTTTTTAGTATCAATTTTCTACTTAAAATCAAAGTTTTTTGAGCAAATTATGAACTGAACTAACAAGACTGTTACCAGATGTATGCATTTAAAATGTGCTTTCTGTTCGATGAGATTTCGTAACATTTGCTTTCAATGAATGGTAGTGGGCCCCAGATGTTTATTGGTTGTTGTGATTAATTGTATTTATAGTACAAACAGATTTTAAAAATAATAATATTGAAACTTGGATGGAATAATATGGAAATAGTATAATTGCTTATCTGTTGCCATTTGTTCATTACATCTTTGTATTGCATTTGTTGGCAACAGCTTACTGAAAGTATTCGTAGTTCCGTCATCTTGTGCCAGCTAGCGTGAGTGTGAAGTTATATTTATCAAAAGGAAGATAGGACTTTCTGTAAGTTCGAAGATACAATTTATTTAAGTTCAATAATTAGCGAGTGACTATCAAGTCAAGAAACCTTTTAAAACGTGTATTTCGTCACATAACAGATTATATATTGTAGTAACATGTTATGAATTACGTTTTCAAATTAAGGTGAATAGGAGGGTTACCTTCTACAATCCACTGAAGCACTGTGACTGTGTGAATAGGGATTGTATTGTTCCCAAATGTGTAAATAACTCTTATTTCTTTAGTCTTGGCAATAGAACTGATTTATTAAACCCTGAGAAGAGTCGATTTTCCTTGTGAATGTGATGTACTCTTGTGGCTTCCTACAGTTCTTCCTTTTGTGCAATACAATTGAAGGGCTCAGTCTGTAATTAATTTTACACATTTTTGCAATATTTTCACACACAAATGATGAGTGTTCATTTTTTTCTTCTCTGTGCTTCTGTTAGTGTCGAACTAGATTGCACCAAAGCTTTCCATAACGATCATTTATATAAAATTATAATGTCCAGTAGACTTAAGTAATTCAATGCTTAAGGAATTGATAAATACTCGTATTTGATTATGTACATTAGATTTTAGAATAAAAATCCTACCAATGCGGTTTCCAATAAAATATTCACCATCTTCAACCCCCTCTCTACAATCCACAGATATTTGTAACACATAATCTGAAACACACATATACGTCCCATAGGCTTGTTAATTTCGATGCAATCCGTTGGTAGCCCTGCTCTACTCACCGCGTGCCTCGCGCTGACGAGCGGCAGTCCGGCCTTGCGCCACGAGATGTGCGGCGGCGGCCGCCCGCCCACGGCCTGGCACTGCACCTCGTGCGCCGCCCGTGCGCTCAGCGGCCGGTTGGCGCCCAGCAGCCGCACCGACAGCGGCGGCACTGCAACACACCACTCGGCCCTCAGCCCCTCCTCACACCCAGCTCGCAGTGCGAGACGAAAGAACACGAGCAATTATGCAATGCGCGTCGTGCTGGCAAGAGGGTATTTGTTTAGCTTCTCTTCCAACGGCTACATTTTTCCCAGGGCTTTTTGCAGATGACAGCCGGTTCCCCTTTACGTCTCGATGGGACGCATACTCGACCATACATACACTAGACACCAACCCACTTGCGGGCTCCTCTGCTCTGGGGTCAGCAGAACGCGAGGCCCTCCGCGACATCACACCATTTACGAGAGACAAGGGACAAACAACCTTCCGCAAGGCGGGACTAGGACCGAAGCGCAGCAGAGTCAGTCCACGCTCTTAACCACCTCGGCCACCCAGGTCGACCCAACGCTGTATTTAACAAGTAATTAACAATAAGTAATTAAATTGGTAAATAATAAAAAATGTTAACTTTAATACTGAACTTCCGTTGTTATTCAAGTTGTTCATACGGAGAACTTATGTATTAAAGCTCTAGAGTTCTTACTTTGAGGGCGCATTTTTAAACCGGGAGGGAGCGCGTGGGAGGATTTTCACCCCAGTCTTTATTATTTCGTGCACAGTTTTCATTGGGAATATTAAATACCCTTGTGATTTTCGGTATCTTTCCTCTAATATTGTGTCTGCAAAATTAATTACTCGTTATAAAAGCGCAGACGGTCCGTAAATTCTCAGAAATTGATATTATCTCGTTGGGAGTCTCAAAGCTCCCAGCGTCCTACGTTATGATCCGCATTGAGGCGACCGACGCATCTCTCACGCAGCCCTTGCGATAACCTCCACTTCCTCAGATTCAATCCAAGTCGACACGATCATCGGTAAGGAAATAAATCATTGATACTTTCAAAAACAAAAATTGCAGACGGACATTTCCATTGTATCCTGCTGTTGGTCAATTCTGCCTCAGTACTAATAGGATGTCGCTTAAGTTGATATCTACAATAGCATAATATTTGCATTCGGAACAAACACAGTAAACAGAATTTCCAAGAAAGAAAACTAACAAGACAGGATGTGAAATTTATCCGAGTAATTTGGATTGTAAACCATCCCGTGAATGTAAAATGTTTGAGAAAACAGTACTATATTAGGCAAATCATTTTCATTGTTTGATTTTAATGATTGATAGTAAAAGTCTGTTTTACTGACCTTTACCTGTACTTTCTCAAATTAATATTTACCATACTTATGAAATTTTTACGTTTTATGGAAGAAAAATATTGAAAAATGTTTGAATTTTGTAAATGTATATCAAAATTTTAATAAAAAATACTAGATAAATGATGTTAAGGTATAACAGTCATTGAAATACCTAATTATAAATATGCTATAAAACAACACTTTCTACAAGTAGTTTTCTCCAGGCGACCAATTACGTTCGTTTGCAAGACGGCACATCTCCAGAAATAATTAAAATTAATTATTTATGCGTCAAATATCCCATTTTTTAAAGTGAAGCCTTTCAATACATGTTTTTATTTTTATATTGTCTCTTCTGTAAAACAATTATTCAATAAAAAATTAATGGATACATTTTTTTTTTACATTTAAATATAGTGTAAAATGGATGGAAACCATTCGAAACTTGCAAACTTCACTCACTTTAATACACATTGTTTCTACACTCTGTGTCCTTCTCTAGTACCACTAGCTTTCATAGGTATCAATGTCAAGATTAACATCAAATGAATCTGTTCCCTTTAAGTGACAAGTAATTTTCAATAAATTTACATTTTTAAATTTTCGTGTTCAAGAGCTACATGCAGCCGCAGCCTACGCTGAAACCAGACACGAAAATGAATGACGCAAATAAGGGGTCTTTGGTGCGAAACTTACTGTTTCTCAGAAACTTTTCTCATTATTTCCATGGACAGAATTGCTTACTGTTGTAAGTGAAAGTTATAATACGATATACGTGAAAATATAACTTTCAATATAAAATAAAAGGAAATTGAATTATTTGAAACATTACACGCACATTATTCTAACCGCTGACGCATGTCAGAAGACAAATTGCTTTTTACTTACGATTAAGGGCTGTAAAAAATGTGGGGAAATACAAGTCTTCTATTGATGATGGTAGTATCCCAATTTCAAATTGGATTATTGACTAACACTGAAAATTATTGTTTCATTCTATTCCAGTTTTCACAATTTCTATTGTAACACACCCACCTATCTACTTTACCTACTTTACCACACGTGATGGGTCGTGATAGCATCAATGCTCGTGAAGCGAGCTTAAAATTTTCAGGAAGCAGGATTTTTCGGGTATGAGAAAGGTCTGAACCCTTAACACAATGAATCAAATAAAATACGAATAATATGAACATATATTCAATGAGAAAATTTACAGTGACGCGATTTCATAACTGGTTATTGCACTTTAAGTAGCTGGTCACTGAAAAAAAATGAAACAAGACAAAAACCAAAAAATATAGCGTCACCTCGACTGCCTGAACACACTTTCATCAACTACAATTTACGATTTGATCACTCCTTTCTGAGTTTTTCCACTACCAAATTATTTACTCTTTTGGCCTCTAGTTTTCCGTCCACGGCTTTTTTTCAAATGAATTTGATACTTATTTCAAGGAAACCCTTTCACAGATGCTAGCCTTGGGCTTCGCACTCACTATAACAGTGAATAAAAAAAATACGTGGCATTCACATTACTTAATTCAGACCCTTTTACATGTCACAAAAGCAATTACTTTAAACACAATACAACAAATTGATCTTCCAGATAATATTAACTGTACAACATATGAAAATCCTGAATCGTTTATGTAAAATTGTACAAGGTATGGCCTCTTTAAATGAATCTAATGACACGTGCAGTAAATGACCTGGAAACTGCCACTCACACAGTTCGAAATACTTCTCCCACCTATTCTAGACGTCTCACCCACTTTTCACGCTGATTTTCGTGTATTTACCACTATCCTCTTTCCCCAGCTGATCGCTGCATAAACGTTGCCAGTTCCTTTAACCTTTACCTTCAACAGCTCCGCGTCGCTCGCCTGTAGGTAACCTTGGGGATTTTCTGCCGCTCGCCCCGCGTTGCCGCTTCGTCTTCGCGTGCTGTGCCGCGACGAAAGCAGTTTCCTTCGCTCGAACACCGCCAAGCCTCCAATTTCCACACCCTTCTTTCGTTCCGAACCCGTACTATCCTCGCTCTAGATCAAGTCCTTCTCGCCTACGCTTCGCTCTTCCTGGGGTCGTCGTTCTTCCACCGCCTCGTACACGTTTGTTCGCGCTGCCAGCCTCGAAATTATTAATGTTGCTGAAGTTATGCTCAAATGCTCGGCCGACCTACCACACTTTAGGCATGTGTGGTCTCAGCGTGCAATGTGAGATGCTTGATTTAATTAATGTCCTTTTGCGCGAATTTTACGACTTTGAAGTTATTTCGACGTCAAACAGTTATTTCGCTAGCTTTCTCAATTATTGTGAATGCGACGAATGATTGTGCACTCTATTTCTTAATTACTTCACTTTCTAAGATACGCTTTCCAAGCTAACTTTTAACTACCAAGTTAAAATAACCTCCTATGCTATCAATTTGTACTCGCTGTCACTGTTGTAGTCAAAGAAAGTTTCTTCTGGTCGCCGTCGCTGTTGCCGTAAAAGAGAGTTCCTCTGAGGTGCGCCGCGATACTTATGGTACTCGCGCCTGGGGAAATTTTGGAGGGGTGCATCTTCTCCTCCTTTCGTGACCTCCCGGAAAAAACATTCCTCACTAGTTCGGGCGTTATAGTTCGAAAAGCTGTGGGCAGATGGCGCGTTTACCGGCCATCGCTTCGCCTAGTACCCTAGTCCTCTCTGTTCGTGGGCTTCTTTACATAGCTGATGGTGGCGTTATGGGGTTGTCTAACCCCGTGACGTCACACTATGTACACTTTAATTCAGTGAAACCAATTCCATTACTGAACCAGTGGTCTCTAGGTAGAAGACGTAACTTAAAAATGCTGTTTGTTTTCATGTTTATTAATTACCTTAATTTTCTCTTCCGGTAAAAGGATTGCATGGATAAAACATTACGTAAAATAGAGCACAATACAAAGAAAAACCACTATGTTTTATTTCAACACTTTTTAACAGCAAATGGCTCTTTAGAAAAGTAAGAAAACGATTGTCCTGACATTCAAAACGAGAAGTCCTCCTTTATACTAAAAACTTAAAAATTGTACAACAGAATTGAATTTGCTGCAGATGAGAAAAGTGTGTGTATATTTGAAACGTGCGAGAGGAAATGTTGGAGTTCGCAAGTTGTAATAAAATATTTGCCAATAAAATTTCACAAGACTGAGAATTTGTATTAATTTTATTGTTACTAGCTATCCACAAATCTTTAACTTGGTAGTTTTTTCATTTCTACAGGTAGCTCACTTAACCTGTTCTCAAATCTTCTGACCGGGAGCGGTACCTCAATGCATCAATTGATGTCACTGCAGCGCCTCTGACCGGGAAGTCCTAGGTTAGAGTTCCGACGGCGGAAGGATTTTCGACATTAGCTTTTTAAGTATGTCGAATTCAGTCGCTGTGTGGAGGAGACTTCTAGCGGCCGGCTGCTCTGATCGATAGTTTTCCGGGGTTTCTCCGATCAACACCAGGCGAATGCCGGAGCAGTACCCTACCAAACGGGCCAAGGACCGCGCACGATCTGTCCTTCCTCTTCCTTGTGCTATCCTCACCCCTTGCACATACTTACATTAACATGCCCACATTTGCCGGGAGACCGGTCAGGGACTTGTCTCGACTGGGGCGGTGTCCCGCTGGTGGGAGATACCTGGTTGGGGAAATTATTAGCCGATGGTAGGTCAGCGCCAGATCTCGCCATCCAGCGGGGGTAGATCCACCCCAACTCCCGAACAAAAACACGCACTACACTTACGGAACTAATGACATTGTAGCTGACGTGCCTGGAATCACTATCAATCCATCAAATCTTCTGAATCGTTGCCTATTGAGATATGGTGTTCACTAAAATGAACGCATGCAAATGATACATATTATGATGAATAAAACAACGTTCAAAGATGTCGGCGTAACTTCCATTTATTAAATAGAACTCAATAGTTTGCTTTAGCCCATGATAATCAGTGTGTTGAGACAAGTTCACACATGCATATTCACACAGACTGAGATAATGAATTTGCATGCATGTTCATACGTTGACTTCAAGCCTGCAAAGAAATAACTCGTGACGTTTGTCGGCGCTTTCGATGTCTTGTCGCGTCGTCGTCTTGTATTTGCAATCTTTTCTACCTTTCAGTGCCAACGGAACAGAACCGAAAGGCTTCTATGCGCGTTTCCTCGAGGTAGCGACGGACTATTAAAAGACGGCCGTGTGTAGTAAAATTGTACGTTTTTCAGAAATGGTTTTATGTAACATAGGATAGAAAGCATATGTACGAACTCGCTTTTTATCTTTTAAATATGCTCCATTTAAAAAGTTGAAATTCTTCTCTCTCTCAGAAGTAGTTTTTAAAAAATCGCATTTTGCCTGCATTTTTACTGCATGTTGTCTATTCCAACGACGGTAGGTGAAGACGCGGTCGTATATTCTCAGAGTTTTCTCAGTGGGAGACGTGTGCATCAGCGACTGAGATCATTTCCACCTTTAGGTGTGAAAAGTATAACTGACGCCGCGTTTCGTGACCTTTAACCTAAATTTCCGAAAACAATTGGAGATCGCCGACGTGTAACATGTGTTCCATGAGAATGCTACACACTGTAGTGATTGTTTAGAGGTCGTAGATACCGCCATTTTGTACGATGACTTCTATTGAATTTAGTCTGGCTGCTAAACTACGGTCGTGGCTAACAATTCATGGTGCTTTTACTACTGACTGGAAAGTTGTATGGTGCAAAGAGTGCATCACCTCAAGCTTTTAAAATGACTTTTAAAACGTTTTGTTTATATTTTTTGGTAAATGTAATTTTATAAATGTGTTTTCTAATTAAAGTATTTTAATATTACCTATTATTACCAATTTTACATATTTTTTACATATTGTTTTCATTACATATTTATGTACATATTTTGACGTTTCATACTAAATATTTATCCGGTCTCTAGTGATACGTACTTCACGCTGGGAGGATGCTGTGGCAATACCAGTGTTCCTGTGCATGTATACGCGACGCCACGCCTCACTCGCCGGCATCCGACGTGCAACATGTTCCAGCACCTCGTAGCACGACTGCGTGCTATGAGGATCGTGCTTCGCGACCAAGTGCCGGCGTCGGACGGCCGAGGCGTCAACTGGTCCTATCAAAGTGTTAGTATTGCAAGCAGTGGAGGACGGGCCCACGAGCAGGGCGCCGGTCGACGGGCAAGACCTAGACGCATGACTGCCTATATAGAACGATTTTCCTAAGGATGAGCCGAAGTGACAGTTCGCGAAAACAAGTGAACATCACGTGTATTTCTGAGAAGTATCCCTCCGCCGCGACAGCTGTTCAGCCACGCCTCTTCGTAAAGTGTTTGGTTATGGCTCCGAGAAGACATCACTATTCAGAAGTCTAAGAGTTTCGTTGAGGTATATGCAGTCGCGAGTTCGGGAAATATTTAAATTTAATTACGTATGTGGAAAATCTCTTAACAAGCTCTCAAAAACAGTAAAAGAAAACTGCCGCGAATGTAAATAGAAAGCTCTCAATCACAGCTCGCCACACAACAGCACAAAGGCCGGAATCACGTGCATCGGTACGCATCTCGCATACAAGTCTCGGTTTTAAAATAAACATAATATTTATCAAACAGAAAGTAAATTCAATGTACTGTTAATAGAAAATAAGAATTTTTACAGAAGAGCACATAACACTGCACTTCCTAATTTCAATTATTTCTCGCGGCGCACTATATTTTTGTCGGGCGAGAACATCAATTCTAATGGGCTCAAGGGCACGACGACCACAGGACCTTCAGTTATGTTGCCAGCACTAGCTGTCACTGTGGCTCATCCTTAGGAAAATCGCTCTATACTTTGGGAAGTGTGCATCGAACATTGCGACTCGTGCCTTGTTTCGCACACATAAACGCGGGAATATTTTGAGTACGTTCTCTACAAGATTGTATTTGAGGCAGTAATGAAAGTGGTGGTTATGTATCATGAGTTGTTATTTTATTCCCTTCGAACTTCCTTCTCGATGCCTTGCATTCAGCCGCAAAGTTCAGGCTTATTAGCCGCTGTTATTCGTTTCTGTAGTTGTCATAAGAAAGAACAATAGTTTCTAGGATTCTTGTCGCAAAAATAATTATGCTTGTAATAACGAATTGCACAATTGTTTTCGAACGGCAGATATCGTTCTAGTGTGAGGTATTTTTTCTGGCCAACTAAACATACGCGAGTTTTCGCGGTATATGGTGAGACGCCGGACGTAAACGGCAACAGATTACAGTATATTCGACATGCACTGAACCTTAAATGCTCATCATCTTCCACAAAAATGAAAACCAACACCAATAAATATCAGCAAACATATCATTACGGCGGAAATAATGGCGACCTCATATTTATTTTTCGTATTTTCTTACGGATTTTAGCAGCGCCTTGCCTTAGATTAAACAAATATTTGAACCAAACAGCGTATCGTTGTATCAACAAATAATTTCTTTATTTGATTTATTCTAATAAGACATTACTAAAACTTGACGACACGACGATATAAACGATATCTATTCCTTTTAAACATCAAATATCCACTCGTTTACAGACTTCAACCGCGTCTGATATTTATTCTACATCGACCGAGCGGCGTAATAAGTATTTCTACTTCCAAGTTCTCCACCAAAAAGATCGTAACTAGGTATGTAGGGTAATCGACCTATATCTTCTTTGAGGCTTGTAAAACCGATTTGTTATAAACCTCCACTTTTAAGTTGGTTTACAAACTTAAATCCCGTCCTTATTTGCTGCAGATCGGATAAATGATGTTCATAATAATTTAGAGTGCCAATCTTTCCGTTTCCAAAAAGACGTAAGCAGGTATGAAGAGTGACTATTCTTAAACTGAACGGTGAAGTTCTGAACGCTAGTTTTTTTTTCAAAAACTAAATCTACTGAACGACTCATATCACAAATAACGATCTCATTTCTTATAAATCTCCACTATTGGCTTGTTTTAGAACATTAACCTATTGTTATGGCTCCATATACGCAAATGATGTTAATAATTATTTAGACTGCCAAGCTGTCCGTAGCATTTCCAAAAGGACGTAAGCAGATATGTGTGACCGTCCTTCAAACTGGGCGGTGGGGTCCTTGAACGCTACGTATGTTTTTTATACCTAAAACTATTGAACATCACACGAACGATATTACAAATAACGATCTTTATTTGTTATAAACCTCCACTGTTGACTTGTTTTACGAACTTCAATCCTGTCTGTTATGTGCTACATATCGGCCGAATGATAATAATTATTTACACTGCAAAGCTCTCCGTTTCCAAAAGGGGGTAAGCAGGTAGTTGAAGTGTGACGGTCCTTCCCACTGGGCGGCGGTGTCCTTGAACTCCACGTAGCCGTCTGCGCGTGGGCGTCTCCGCGAGGAGCCGCCCCGCGCCCGTGCAAATAGCGGCCGCCGTCGCCTCCTCCTCCGGCTGCGAGCCCCGACGGCGGCGCCGCCGCCACCGCCGCCGGTGTCTGGCGCTGCGGTTAACCCCCCCCCCCGCCCGCCCTGATTGCGGCCACGCGCAATTAGCCGGCGGCCGCCGCCCCTCGCATGATCTCCGCGCGAGCGGCGGCTGCCGCAGCGCCGCCGCGATTAGCACGTGCGCCCAGGGCGGGCGCGTCCCCACGGCGGCGCCGGCTGCGTTTTCGACACTCGCCTGTCAGGTGCTGGGGATTGATTTAATTGATTTTTTCGTGTTTCCGGGCGCGTCGACTGCTTTGGTCATTAGTCCCGTTAGTGTAGTGCATGTTTCTTTTCTCGGGAGATGGCGGTGTTCTTCCCCCGCTGGATGGCGAGATCCGGCGCCGACCTAACGTCGGCTAGTGGGGTTTCCCCAACCAGGACTCTCCACCAGCGGTGCACCACCAGCGGACAACTCTAAGCTCCCGACCGGTCTCCCGGAATATATGGTATGTGGTACATGTTAGTGTAAGTGTGTGTGTAAGGGGAGGGATAGGACAAGGAACAGGAAGGACAGATCGCGCGCAGTCCGTGGCCCGTTTGATAGGGTACTGCTCCAACATTCGCCTGGTGTTGATCGGAGAAACCACGAAAAAATAACGGTCAGAGCAGCCGGCCGCTAGAATTCTCCTCCAGGCAGCGACTGAATTCGACCAGGTGCTAGGGAGAATTCAGACGCTGTCGCGAGGACAATCCGAGCGGCCGGTTGCTCTGTTTTACGTGGTTTCTCCGATCAACACCAGCCGGGCCCCGGACCCTGCGCTGTTGTTCCTTCTCCTTCCTTGTCCTATTCTAATACCTCACTACCGGGAGCCACCGCTCAGTGCATGAACTGATGTCACTGCAGTGCTTCTGACCTAGAGGTTCTAGGTTCGAGCCCGAAGGCGGCAAAACCAGCTTTTCAGCTAGGTCGAATTCAGTCGCTGTCTGGAGGAGAATTCTTGTGGCAGGCTGCTCTGATCGGTATTTTTCCGTGGTTTCTCTGATCAACACCACGCGAATGCCGGAGCAGTACCCTAACAAACGGGCCGTGGACCGCGCACGATCCTGCCTTCCTCTTCTTTACCCTATTCTCGCCCCTTACACACACACATTTACACTAACATGCACGACTCTATCACACAAGCCTGGAGACCGGTTGGGGGCTTAGAGCTTGGCCCGGCTGGGGTGGTGCCCCGCTGATGGGAGATACCTGGTTAGGGGAAAATTCTCGCAAGCAGAAGTAGGTCGGCACCTGGCCTCGACATTCAGCGGGAGAAGACCGCCACGATAAAAAGATGAACTACACTTATGGGACTAATGTCCTTGGCAGTTGACGCACCCGATATCACTTATCAGTCAATCAATAAATCGAGCAAATAGCGGAATCTCTCGGCAGAGTAAGAGTGTGTCACAAAGGACTCGGAATTAATCTTGGTCTTTAAGAACTAATCATTGTGTTGACACGACGCCACAAGACGCGAGCAATTCTTGCTCTAGGTCCTGACAATAAGCATCGTACATGAAGCTGATATTTTAATAATCTGTTTTTATTATTTGTTTCTCGTATACAGACTTGTAGATAGATAGCTTGTTGGTAGTTAAATTGGCCACATCAAACTCAAAAGTTTCAAAACAGTTATGCATTATAGCGATACAGTTTCAAGAAATTTAAATTTATTTTTAGATCAGAGTTTGTCGTCTAAACTTCTTTACGCAAGGTACAAGATGAACTCGACTTGATTTTATCTGGTGTTTGCATAAGTAAGAAAAACAAATTTTTACTGTCATTTGAATATAGTATCGTACTTGAATTTCTTTACAGTAATAACGACTTTTTTATTACTTTTCAGGAATTAAGAATTCCACAATGCGTGTATATCAGAATATCATACAAATACATTTATGAACTTCACTACAGTTCTTTGGGAACTGCCTAGTACAATAAATATAAAGTTTTTTTTGTTCTTGAGTTCTTTTAAGTAAACACATTTTATGCGTGTAAATTATCTCAAGAATGTATTAACAATTGAATTAGTGGAATGTTACGCAATGTTCCGACTCGTAAATACTTAATCATATAACAGAACAGGCTGATTAATTTTAAGAAATTGTATTTGTCACATAAGTTGATTATATTCTACAACAGGTAACTTATACTTGCAAGCCTTCTATAGCATCTGACGGCCGTGCTAATAAGCGTGCATCCATTGCTAATAAACGATCCACGTCGATGTGTCTGATTTTAAGGACTTGATTGGCCTCGTTGAACTCAGTAGATAATTTACACCGGTACATTCACGAAAATGAAGAACGTTATTACAATTAACGGAATCTACATTAAACTTTAACACTTGCACCACCATCACTGCCACTGTCCGTTTGAGGACCTTTCGCTGTTCATTATCCTGTTCTTTGCCGAGTTTTGGACTTCTTGGAAGAGTCTTGCTCGTAAAGAAGCAAAAATGGCGGGGCAACATCTTTATCTAGCTAATCTAGATTAACTGGATTACCGCAGATACGTCGGTAATACGCAAAACATCCTGTTCAAATGAAGGAAACTCCCATCACTTTTGCTTCATCTGCAAATAACAAATGTATTCAAAATAAATAAACAGGGCTACTTCCGGAATAATGTGGAGTTGTTCTGGTTTTATCCGTCCATTTCGGTTAAGTACCTTAAAGGGTTAGAAGGAGCGAACAAATAAATAAGCCTCCCAGCCCCACAAATTCTCTTTCTTCGCGCCCGCGCCTCCGAGTAAAAACTGCGAACGCAGAAGGTCCCCGTGAACCCAGGCCGCGTGGGTCGGAGCGAAGGGCGGGGGGGCGCCCTTTGGAGGCTGTATCGAGCTCCCGGCCGCGTCGGCGCTGCGTGACTTCCGCCGCGGGCGCGAAGGCGGATAAATAAATCATGGCCGCCCCGGCACGACGGCGCGGGCCCCGCGCACGGCCTCCTGTCGCCAGCGGCCGCGACGTCCCAGGCATCCAAGCCACCTGCGCGGCGCTGCTCGCTGCTGCTACTTTCTCTTAGATGTGATAAAGAGGAAGTATTGTAATGCTCACAAAAACCGATGGGGAAATTTTTGTATAAATGCACATTTTGGGATTGATTGATTGATTTTTTCGTGTTTCCGGCGCGTCAACTGCTCTGGTCATTAGTCCCGTTAGTGCAGTGCATGTTTTTTTCTCGGGAGATAGAGGTGATCGTCTCCCGATGGATGGCGAGAACCGGCGCCGACCTACCGTCGACTAGTGAAGTTTCCCCCTAACCATTTGTGAACGTTTCGGAATTTATAATTCCTTTATATTAGTAAGCGCTAATAAAGGAATTATATATTCCGAAACGTTGTCAAACTAAGGCGTTTCATTAATTGAGCAATCCCGTGAACCACATCCCGTAATACGCAGTTTCTTCAAATTATTTTTGTTTACAATTACATTAATCAAATTGTGTCCACTTTTCAAACAGAATATCCTTAACAGGGATTGAATACTGTGAATACTCGTGAACTTGAACTGGAATTAATAGACTAAAACGCATTACTTAAGCAGCGTAGGGATTAAAACTGTAAATTCTTCAAAAAATACTTGACTTTTTAAAATTATCTTGCTCGTATTTAATGTTCAGATGTACTACATTTTTTTTTGTTTCTCCAATTAATCTGCCATGAATTTTCCCGAAATATAAAGGGAAAACGTTGCATTTTCAGAAAAGTACAAACTATATTCTCTCAAAGAGAAGAATCGACTTTTACACATAGTTCATCCCATAACAACTATTATCTCTTTTCTCGAAATTACGAGTATTTCTAGCGTATTCGTATCACTAGATGCAATTTTTCACTTTACAACCTTTAGAGCAAATCGAGTAGGTAGCGCAAAAGTACGTCTAATGTGTGAGTTTCAAGTGCTTCCTCTCAAAATTGTTCTCGGAAGCAACACGGCGCTCCACAAAACGCAATTTTGTTTACAAATGTACGTTCTCGTGAACATTCAACGGCAAACAAGGCCGAGAGTTCCTTCCGCGCCATTTGGGGAGTGGCGGCAGACGCGTGTAGCCACTCGGCAGCCGTGTTTCCTCGAGTGGGCGTCGAGAGCTGGGAGCGCTCGCTCTTTGCGGAGGCTGCCGCCCAGGGCCACAGCCTCCGCCCGCGCCGAGCGCCGCCCGCCCCCGCCGCCCGCGCGCCTCGAGGCGCCACGCCCCGCCACGTCGCGACACGCCGCGCACGCAGCGGCCACGCGTAACGAGCGCCGACGCCCACCTCCCTCCGTCTCCATTTCCACCCTCCGCCTCGCGCTCCCCCTCCTGCCTGCTTCAGACTGACTGCCTCTCTCGTCTCGTCTTGTCTCGTCTTGTCTCGCCTTGTCTGCCTTTCCATGCCCGTCAGGGGTAGGAGGAATACTGCTCAAAACCTCTCTCTCTCTGTTATTCTTTCCGTCTTTCATTCTCTTTCTCACTCTTTCCCTCTCTCTTTTCTTTTCTTTCTCTCTGCGTCTCTCTCCTTTCCTTCCTCTCTACTTCTCTTTCTTTTCTTCCTTACAATTTTCTCTCACGAGTAGAATAGTTATCTTTCTTTGATTTCAATCCCTCACCCCTTTCCATATCATTTGTTCATTCTCTCTTTCTTTCCATCTCTGTACTTCTCTTCTTCTACCTTGTCTCCCCAATCACAGCATCTGCAACAGTTCTGACTTACACCCAACAGTGATGTAACGAGCGTTCATTTATCCTGCGTTTTATTTCAATGATTTGTGAACAAGTTTCGTACGATAGCGCCTATGATGTCCACTAATTCATGATTAGAAGTCATAATTTATGATTCCCTGAATGATATCGGTTTCATTCTAAATTGCACAATTGTTAGATACTAAATGTGCACAATAAATTACATGATAGAAATGTAACAGGTACCATGAATGTGGACATTCACTTGTGGATAAATGAGTTGCCAATGAGTTCACAGAATTGAATTACCTTCCCACGGTGTAATGCTCTTCAAGTATATTTGCCGCATCAAAATAAATATTAGAAACTCCTACCATACATCCTATTATAAGAAAAAAACATTCATAGAACAGCATGTACTTGGTATCTAGAGTAGCGATACTGGGCTTAGAGAGTGATGCCATAGTTGGTTTTTCGTAGACGATGCTACTTCTTGCGTGTAATATTGTTCCAAGAATTCTCTCGTGTTTGGCAGAAATCCAATGTTATATTCCACTCGTTTTATTCTATTATCGTTATGCCTTTTTATGTGCACCTTTCTCATGCATTTGCTTCACTTCTATCATCTGGAATATGTATTTTCTTCCATTTCTTCACTTCAGATATCTATCGTATTTCCGGACGTTTCGACTTGATTTCTAACTCGTCCCAACCAATATCCGTTCCGTATGCTTCTCTTTACTGGATGACACTCAAGCTTTTATGATTACCGGGTATGATTACCGTTTTAGCTCTGTATATTTGTCCCCCGTCTATCTCATTTTTTTCTTTATCAAGACTTTTTTTGTCTTTGGATCCGAAAGTCATCGTTTTTCCTCAGTCGCTTAAAGTATTTCATAATCCAATGCTTCTCTTCATTTCTCACATTGTAACATTCATTTTACTTAACTGTAAAGTGAGTCTTTTTTTTAAATTTTCATCCCTTCTCTCTTTATTACTTAATTGTTAATTTTTTTAAATTAAAAGTATTTTTTGATATGTTTATTTTTTTTGTGCTTAATTTGCTACCTAATGATGATGCAGTCATGTTGTTAAGATTAATAGCAGGTGGTCTACATGTGAACTACAATTGTAATCCATTTTTAAAAAATATTATTAACAATATTTTACAAACAAGTCGTCTTTTGGCTCAAATACGGACGAGTAATGGTGTCTAAAACACTGAACATTTACAATATCTAAATAATTTATTAGTACATTGACATTACCAATTCTACGAAATCTACACAAAAATCATGTATTATGCCTTTAAACAAATATAGTCAAATTCATGCGAGAGATTGTTTTTGAAAATTCTTGTTCAATACATGTGTGCACTTGTTATAGTTTGTTTACGATTATTAAATAAAGCAGTTTGATAAAATTGTTTAAACATCTGGAGCCTCTAATCTGAATGTTTCAATGTCAAAATCAGATGAATATCGCACACATTTTCTGAATGTGGTACACCCAATGGACACAATTTTCGCAGTACTGTCGAGTGATCTTGTTTCGTTGACGTTCAGAGATAACATCCTACCTTACGATCTGGGCTGTCCGGGTGACGCCGCGGCGAAGGCTGGGGTGCCGACGTTTCGACCGACATATCGCGGTCCTCTTCAGGGCTGTATTGCCGGGCTGTATTCAGGGCCGCGGAAGCCTACGATATCATCCTACCTTTGATGACTCCTCGGCCCCTTCGCGGATTAACAGCAGAAGTCTCTCGCATGTTCTTATTGCTGTCGTCACCGATTGTATCTCGATTTTCCTTTTCATTTCTGGTATCATTAAAGACAAAACATGATAATTTAGACTCTAGTCAATATTTCTCTACTGTAGCACTTTGCATAAACATTCAGAGCATCGATTGTAGCGAAATTCATGTTGTCAGCTTAGGTGAGGAACTGAAACGCCAGTTGTCGCGTGGATTACTATTGTAATCCAAGGTGTTTCCGGCGCTTATCGCTAGAGCAGCAGTTATCATTTGAGTCTTATTTCGCTGTAGCTCGATAGCTGAGTCCTTCTACGAAAGGTACTGAAAAGTCCGCGCCAAAAGTTTGTGAACTCTCGCTGCAAACAGCGAATGAATAAGACTGGACTACAATAGTAATACACGCGACTACTGGAAAGTTAAGGGAACTGTAAAGTTAAGTCTTGATATTTTACTGTATTTTTACTTTTAATACAGCGTCCATAAAGCGTTTCTCACTCAATTTCATTTCTAAAAAGACTCAAGATCTCTGTACTAATTATTTTCAAAATTTTATACATTTCTAAAAAGCTATAATAAATAAAACGTATTTATAAAGTATCTATGTGTGTTTACCATTAAGTTTATGATCTATATTCGAAAAGTCTCATATCAATTAATTCATTAGGGAAATTTATTTGCTTCTCTATTTGTAATAGCAACACTAATATTGATTCTATTAATTTCGTGGTGGCAGCGGATATATTGTGGCATTCTATAACGATTTCTAAAGATACAAGAGATATCAACAACAACGGTTTATTATATATATATATATATATATATATATATATATATATTAAATAACTCTCTACACATGACATATTTCGGCAATCTTGTCCCATCTTCAGTAGCACGAAGTGTCATGGATTATCACGTGGAAATTAGATCGGCACCATCTCCTGCAGTACAGTGATTGACTTAATGGACACTGGGAGTCAATAATATTAAATAATTGTAAACACTTTGTGGTTGATATCTATGGGATCCACACTAATCATTGATTCTATAATTTTATGACGATAATCGCAATCATTTGATAATAAGAAAACCATAAACAAGCTTTCCCAACTCGGGTCTGTAGGCGTTGGCACCTCCATGCTCATCATCTCAATTACCACCTAAGCTGCATTGACGCGCCGGGGGTGGGGAGAAGGGGGGAGTGACGCAGGCGCGGACCGGGCGATCGCCGCGGCCGCTCGCGCGCGGTAAACGCGAGCTAAATTAAAACGGATTGCGCACAATTAACGCGGCGGCGGAGGCGCAACTGGGCGTGCCCGGGGCTCATAATGGAGGCTCACCGGCTGCTGCGCGCGCCGCGCCTCTCTCGCCCCACATCTCCCCCTCAACCCCCACGCACTGGTCCGATAGGCGCTCCGGTAGGAGCCGAAAGGTGCGCGCCACGGCATAAAATTAAAAGAAAACATTAGCAAAGACAGAGGGGAAATTCAAAGTGAAAATATAAAAAGGAGATTAAGAAAATGAAAACAACAGTAAGTGAGAGGGAGGAAACGGCGCTGGGAAAGAAGAAGGGAAATGGTAGGGCGGGATAAAACAAAATCTGAGACAAAGAAAAAGTATCCAGTGACAAAATGGGGTATTGAAGGAGAGAGAGAGAGAGAGAGAGAGAGAGAGAGAGAGAGAGAGAGAGAGAGAGAGAGAGAGCGCTTTAAAGAAAGATAGAGAAGACAAACGAAGTAATAAAATGCTTAGGCAACTATTAGATAATTATTTCGAGATAAAGAGAGACTAAGGGAATGATATAGCTGTTATTTATAAGCGACAATATAATCCAATAACGACAATTTTTTACTTCAATTATTTGCAACTCATAAAATTGTGATGTGAAACAACGGAAGCCGTAAACAAAATATAATATATATTTTCTCAAAAAAATTAAAAAAAACGTTTAAATGCTTGACAATGGTTATCCTGGATTCGTAAGAAATACTAATATTGCTAAGAGCAACGTTTCAAATTTTTCAACATTAACTCAAATCTTAAAAAATAAAGCAAGTTTACTGTTTACTTTTGTCCATTCACGACATACGTTATTTTTTAAACATTTTGCAGTACTTTTGAAAAAATTAAATAAATGACCAAAGCGTGCCGTCGATGTCTGATCGCACCACTGTGCGTCGCGTGTCGTGCGTTGGGCCAGAGGCCAGAGGGCGGGGCAAGCGCCAGTAATTGCTCGTTCCGCCAACAGACTGCGCCGCTGTCGTTGTTGCGCGCGAGCTCCCACTGTCGTGCCGCTTACTCTGCGCCGCCCCTCCCGGCGCAAAGCTGCGCGCGAACAAGAATCTATTGATTTTGATTTCATTGCCCTATGAGGTGATAGATGATCAGTTTGTGTTGCGTTGTTTCGCCTAACAAGTAGAAGGGACGGCAAGAGAAGCAGATTGCATGCACGCAAGTTCTTTACAGTCGGTCTTGCATTATAACATATGACATGTTACAAAAGTATATTACACAGCACTATCACTCTAAAACTTTTATTGTTGATAATTTTTTCCAGCTCTTTAAATTTACAAATTGTCAAACAAAAAGCAATGCCCACAAAAATTAAAATATCGTTTTCGAATTCAAGTGGTTGCGTCATCAGTCAGATTGATCACGAAATATCAATTTGGGTGAAAATCATGATTACGATTTATCCACTAGCGTTGTTCACTCGAATGTTCCTTCAATATCAAAATATTTTTCAAGTTAACTCCTTAATACGAACTCTTCTACAGTTCTTTTTATTGTGTTGACTCATGTTTACAGTGGAGCCCAAAAGGCAACAATGCCTTTTATTTATTGAAGGAATTTCTCATTGTTCCGTAGTTGTTTAGTTCTTTTTATCGTGCGTCCGTCCGTCCATCTGTGAACAATACTAGTGGGTACACCGTAATCAGGATTTTCACCAAAATTGATATATCATGATCAATCTGACTGATGATACAACCACTTAAATTCGAAAACGCTATTTTAATTTTTGTGGGAACTTTACAACTTAAATCCTCAAGAATATAATTAAAATTTACACAAATGATACCTTTTTTTTCAAAAATTGCAAAACTTAAAAAGTTATTCAGGATCTTACTGCAATATGTAAGATAGAGATTTTTCTTCCGAATAAAATCCCTTCTTAAAAATTAGTTTTTAAAATAAGGTCATGTACACTTTTTTAAAATGTGAGGAGCTTTCACGTAATTTTGCCTGAAATACATGACATTTTGAAAACCATGTTTTTATCCAAAAAAGCTGGTTTTTGTGGGACAGTCATAAAAATGCCGGAAGTCCGATTTACATAGAACTGTGTGAATTTTTGAAATTTAAAATAATTTCATGCCAAAGTATGTGGTGTTGTAGCACCACTTTGTGTGGAACTACAATAGCACATACTGTAAGATTCTATATGAGACTCCTTGAGCCCTAGTATCTAAATAAAAATAAAATGCATTCGGATGATAAAGTACACTATTATACAGAATAACGTGTAAAATATAACTGCTCGACTGGTCTCTATTTTTCTAAATAAATAAATTTTCTCAAGTTTACTTTTATTTCCACTGATTATGAAGAACGTCAACGTGTTTCAATTGTAAACCTCTTCCTCTGACTCGTGAGGCCCAGAACGTCGTAGATTGTATTTGAAAGATGAAGTGAGGTACAGAAAGCAGAACTAATTTAATGAAGTCTTCCGACCTTCCTTTCACGCTTATGTGCGCAGGGAAGTCGCATTCAGGTGCAATGAATGGAAGTTATCAGGTCTTCCTTCCATAAGGTCATCCGGGAAATGGGGCGGGGCGGGGCGGGGCGGGGCTCATCTCCTCAGAATAAAGGGCCGGCGGAGCGAGCGGCGGCGGGGAAACCGTCAACAGGGCGGCGAATGAATCCGAGAAGAACGGGAGGGAGATTCGCCGTGTGGAGGCGGCAGAATCCATATTGCGCCTCCGAGGGCGTGGCGCCGTGCGCCGGTTCTGTGGAGCGGCTTGGTTCTTCTGCGTGGTTTCCGCAACCGTCCACATTAATTTCGCTTCGTGATTCTGTGGAGACCCGGATTTCCGGATTAAACCTGCGTTAATGGAATACACCGGAAAAAGGAGCTCTCTTGATCTGCATTTCCGAAAATACACAAAACTTCTTTGCAGTGTAGTAGCTGGGCTGCTGTACAACATCGCCAGCAACATCAGGAACCCTGAATAACGTCACCTCCCAATTCTCAATAAAGGATTCTGTTAAAAAGATGTTGAAACTATTTCTTAGTAAAAAAAACGAAAAAAAGGAAGTTCAGCGAGTATCCCAATAAGATTGTTATCAATTATTATAAGATTTTAACATTTAAGATTTTACTGAAAATGCATGCGAGCAAATTATTTCCCCCAAAACGAATTTAGAATAGCGTGACGGAGACTCGACGTGTGGGGGGAAATTGGGGTGAATTCATATTGTGTCTCAAAGGGCGGGGCTCCGCCGATTCTATGGCGCGCCCTGGTTCTTCTGCGTGGTATCCGGAACCGTCCCCATTCATTTCGCTTCGTGATACTATGGAGACCCGGATTTCCGGATTAACCCTGCGTTATTGAAATACACCGGATTAAGCAATTGCCTTCTCCTGAATTCCCAGAAACATACGAAACGTTTTTGTAGTGTAGTAGTTCGGCTGATGGAAAAGCGATGCACATCATCGCAAGCAAAATCAGGTACCCCCAATAAGCCAATTCTCAATAAAGGATTCTGTTTGAAAAGATGGTGAAACTAGCCATGAGTGAAAAGATCCCAAAGAAATTACAAGGTAAACGAGTATTCAATTAACATTATTGCTGAAATTGCAACCGAGAAGATTATTTCCAAAAAAAAACTGCTGTGAAAATGAGAGGGACCTTCGCCGTGTCGAGGCGGGAGAATACATATTGCGCCTCCAAGGGCGGGGCACCGCTGCGGTTTCAAGGCGCGACCCGTTTCTATTCTTCTGCTTGGTTTCTAGAACCGTCCACATTAATTTCCTTTTACGTTTCTGTGAAGATTCGGATTTTCGGAACTACCCTGTATTGATGAAATACACCGGAAAAACAATTGTCTTGTTCTGAGTTCTAGAAAACATACGCAAGTTTATAGTAGTGACCAATTCTTGTCTCTAAAACATGACAATGGAAGGTCTCTGTTGCATTAATCTAAGTCAGTGTTATTTCAAACAAACAATCATACGTAACGTTCCAAACGACGTGATGTGGACGTTCCAAACGAACAATTATAAGATATATACATTACCAACTTCATTTATACTCTAATATTATAGGCAAATAAATGGTTCGAAAAATCATTTTATTGTCAGTGACGAGAAATCATTTCAACAGTTACATTAATCAATAACGTGTTGTTTGCAAAATGTATAGATAAATCGGGGAGAATAAATGTTAATGTGTATTTGATAATTCACAATGAAGCACTGATAATAACGGTAAATATAAAAAGGATTGTATTTAAGATAATAGTATAACTGTTACCAAAGATAGTAGCGGGTTCTTGACAATTTGTTTTGTCAAAGCTGTCGGAAAAAGTACACGTTTACATACACATTTCCACATCGCAAATCTTGAAGTAAATAGATATAAGATCTACTTTCTCTTATCTGTCATTCTTTTTTGCATCAGCACAGAAAAGTCACTTCTGTGACATGAAACTCGAAGGCATGGAGATTGACTATGCACAGCGCAAATAAATAATTTTGAGAAAATAACACTATTTAATATCTATGGTATATTGTATAGAGGTAAATTCATTTTCCCCCTAAACAACACAAACTAATCTGATTGAAGAAGTTCCTCTCTTCATAAAAAATATAGATTGCTACGATATCTTTCTTTGAATATTAGCAGTCAACGCAATTTTTTGCCGACTTATTTGGTACCACTACATTCGTCTGATACTCTCTCACAACGTGTTGTGACCTTGTATCATACACATGCAAGAGAGAATGAACCCAGGAGTATAGTTGGGCTGATGCAAACGCGACGCAGAATCACGCACTCACCGGTGGCTCAGTGCATCAACTGATGTCACTGCACTGCCTCTGACCGGGATGTCCTGGGTTCGAGTCCCGAGGGCGCAGCATTTTCGACACTAGCTTTTCAGCTAGGTCGAATTCAGTGCTGTCTGAGGAGAATTCTAGGGCGTCTGCGACGATCAGTAGCTTTCAGTGGCTTCTCCGATCAACTCCAGGCGAATGCCGGAGCAGTACCCTAACAAAGGGGCCACGGACCGCGCGCGATCTTTCTTTCACTTCCTTGTCCCATCCTCTCCCCTTACACACACACATACACTAACATGCATTATACTACCACATAACCTGGAAGACCGGACGGGGACTTAGAACTGGTCCCGGCTGGGGTGGTGCCTCGCTGTTGGGAGATATCTAGTTGGGGAAAATCCCGTTAGTAGACGGTAGGTCGGCGCCGGATCTCGCCATCAAGAGGGGGAAGATCACAGACACCTCCCGTTTAAAACATACACACTTCCGGGACTAACGACCTCGGTAATTTACGCGCCCAGAATCTTAACCAATCAATCAGGAACACCGAATAAGCTCTCGTTTCAATTCTCAAAAAAGAGTAGTTTGAACAAGATGTTACAAGAAGTCCTTAGTAAAAATTGCAAAAAGTAACAAGATAAAAAAATTGTTTAATTATTTCGTATTATTAATTAAATGGCATGGAAAATAATAATTTCGAAAAAGCAAGTAATATAGAACTAGTGGGTCGGTTTGGAGTAAGGAGTGACTCAAAGTGCGTTGGCACGTCGTCTTTTTGTTAGCAAGTAATGTGAACTGAGCGACATGACCGACACCGACCGTGCGCCCTCGACCGAACTTGGAAAATCATTTCACAAAAATGTATTTGGTAAATTATGCGACTTAAAACTATCAACTTTACAGACTAAATTGTTGAGCAACTTGCTTTGTTGTTTTTTCGCATGAAAACAGCGCTATTGCGTGTTCTATATAACGTGGTTGACGGACGAAAATTTCGCTACATTAAAATTCAGAATTAGATTCTAGAAATGAGGATTTTGACGGCCAGAATCTTGATGACTAAAATTGATAATGATGTATTTGCAACTTAAATCTAATTTCCATCTCCTACCTGCATAAATTAGATTCAAAATTCTAGGTTTCTCACTTATAGTTAGGGCCCCCAATTGGACATTCTAAAAAGGAGCCACCAAATACCTATATACACCCTTCGACGGGCCTCATTACTTGAAAACTTTCAACTTCCTAAAAGATTGAAGTTAGTATATGCACCCACGCTGCACCTATGTAATGCGACATTCGAATTTATTTACCTTCTTTCTTTACAAAATACTTAGAATGAGCGTGCAGGTTGTCGCTTTTACATTCAACTAATTTTTAAGTACAAATTACATGCTTAGGCATAATATCAATAACATATATATGAATATTTTTTTTATCAAAGCAAGAATAGTAAAATTGGTTCACTAGACACCTCAAGCAAATATCATGAAAAGTGTTCAAATATTTTTTAAGGGTTTTAATATAAGGCAAACTGCAACAATTAACTTCTTGTAGTAACCAGTTAATGATTTGAATTAAAGAGTTTATCATCGGTTTGTTTCCTTAACTGATTTTTAACGAACATTACGGTAAACGTTCAGGAGTGATTTTGTTAGTAAATCAAGATATCGATGTACCAATAATTGTTATTTATTTACTGTATTTTACGTCGCGTTTCAAGAATTTGGTCGTTAGCGTCACAGCACAGAAGGAACAGATTTAATTTCCACAGAGAGTTTTTATAATTACAGTTAGACATTTAGTGTTCAGAATAAATTGTCTAGAATATCGTTTAGAATATGAATAATTTTAATAAGATCTGATGGAGATTTGAATTATACATGTTACAGAAAATGTATGAGAATGGCTAATTCGCAAACTAACCATTTGAGGTGTAGATTATACAAATTGGACTAAATCCTACGGCAAACTTCGTAGTATACTGCAGATTTTAGCCAGATGAAATGTATTTTATTTAACATGAGGTGGTATGGCAGGTGAATTACATTACGGCGACCAGAAATAGCGAATATTACATGATAACTGTGAATTAGGCTAAGGCTAGTACTTATTTTCGCATTCTACTGCCTTTCGTACATTTCTGTTTGCGCGATACCCCTACCCTCGCCAAATATCTCCGGAGATACTTTGCTACACATTTCGGTTTTGGGCACGATGGTTCCGGCTTTTGTGTTTTTCGTAAAATAATCTCAGTCTGTACAACGCGTAATTTACGATGCATTTTTATGCCAAAATACTTATTGCGAACACAAAATTCCTTCCTTCACCCTAAAGCTAATATCAACATTAGGAGAGAATGTTGGAAATTATCAGTTTAGCATCCTTTATATAGTTTGATTCAAATCCCTTACTGAAGCAAATTAGCGTGCTAATTGGGGAATTAGCCATATTTAGGGCTGTAGTCGTGTTATAACACCACCTAAACAGGAATCTCAGAATAAATGTTACATAGTTCCAGGGAATGCAGAGAGGTCAAATATTATAACTTATTACTGAAGATCACATGGTAAGGGATGCCATATGTTAATGAAGCTAGACAGGTCATATTTGCCTATTGTTGTTATTGTTGTATACCTATATTGCTACGTATCTTCTCAAGCAATGATGCAATGATATTTGGTAGGTACATGAAGTCTGTTTGACTGCGAAGTAGCGTAATCTGACGAACACCAATGCTTGAAATTTCATACCAAATGTCACACGTAAACATTCGTGACATATACCAAATATCATTCGAAATATGTAATATCCTACCACACTCACATTGGCAAAAAAATATTGCCTTTAACATCCCTACATGTCTTAAACGCTTCTTCTTCTGAGACACATATATATAATTTGTTGGGCCTGCAGAAGATATACGCCTGATAAAGATATTTTTTAAAGTTGAAAACCACTAACCATTCTCTCCAATACGGAACATTACATCTAACAGCATTCTCTCATAATCTAAAACCTTTTTCATTCTTTGTTTTCCGACAAAACTCATTTTCCTGAGTGGTTTAATAAAAGCAGGGATTGTCAGCTCCAGAAGACGCACATCACAGTAATAGTGAGACAATTTGTTAAAATTTTCGACGCATGTCATAATATAATGTGATGACGTAATGAACTCTGTAATTCCGGTAAAATTGAGTTCATTGTATTTCATCTGCATAAATTAATTTATCACACTATAACACGAATTTAAACACGAGATAATTATATTTTGTTGATATTGTTATAGTATGTTTTCACACTCAATGATTGTTCGTCAATTGACGTCAAGCAAAGTTCCCAAATGAGATATCAATCAATTTTATAGTCACCTGCCAGTTGCTTGCTGGTTTAAAACCATCAAAAGAATTTAAAATTCACGGGCAAAATGATATGTTAATTCTGACACAACTCGAAGTGACTTTGCACTATAAAAGTAGATTGTCTAAATGCGTAGAGAGAGTATGTAACTAAAAAATACTGCAACTCAATGTGCAACACAATTTATTTACAATTGATTTATTTGCAAAATGACTTTTTCTGGAGGTATTTTTCGGGTCAATGTCCGCTCAAGTCAACAGATTAGTTAAAAAATTACGAAATCAAGTTCAATAGTCAACAAATTCTACCTAGAAAACTCAACGCAAAGAAAATGCTAACAAAACAGAAAATTGCTACTCCTTCAACAAGTGACGCCCTTGTGATATTTTTTTTTTCTCACTTATGTTTTCGCACCAAATAAACTCGTTCACAAAACTGTCATCAGTGTGTTTTATAAACCTCAGGAAGGAGTAGGCGTTATATCCAGCACAAAATTGAAATCCACGAAGACGTAGAAGTAAAAGTTATAATGTACAGTACTTATCATAATATGTGTAGTTTGTACAAATGTTGTGTACGCCAGGACTGAAGTGAATAGCATATACACAATTTAATACTATTTTAAGCATCATACTTACTAAGTTAGTATCATAATAGTAATAAATATTTCATATAAATAGAATTAACAACTAAGATGAACAATTAGTTTGAAAATTTCTTAGTTTTATACAACCGCGACGCCATGTGCTGCTTGCTTTTTAGGTTGCGTGATGCTTGGACATGGAAACTTCAATAAATCAATAACTGAAGTTTTTAAATGCAGAAGATATCTCAAATAAGGAAAGGGTGCCTTTTCAGAATGCATTAAAATGTGTTTCCTTCAGCTACGCGGGCCCGGGTGGCACGCGGTGCAGGGCGGAGCATGCATTGCATGCACCCAAACAGAAAAAGAATAGCGCATAGGTTTCCAAACACCATATAGTTTTCTTAAGTCTACTGACATCAAAACAGTTTTATTTCTCTACAAATAGGCTCAGTGCAGCTTATATGCTGAAGGAGTAGCGCTATCTGCTTTGATTGATTTCCCGTTAGTGTCCCGTTAGTGTAGAGAATGTTTTTTCTCGGGAGGTGACGGTGATCTTCCCCCGCTGGATGGCGAGATCCGGCGCCGACATACCGTCGGCTAGTGGGGTTTCCCCCTAACCAGAACTCTCCCACCAGCGGGGCACCGCCCCAGCCGGGACAAGCTCTAAGCACCCGACCGGTCTCCCGGAATATGTGGTAGTGTAGTGCATGTTATTGTGAGTGAGTGTGTAAGGGGAGAGGATAGGACAAGGAAGAGCAAGGAAAGATCGCGCGCGGATCCGTGGCCCGTTCCGTAGGGTACTGCTCCGATATTCGCCTGGTGTTGATCGGAGAAACCACGGAAATCTACCGATCAGAGCAGCCGGCCTCTAGAATTGTCCTGCAGACAGCGACTGAATTCGACCTAGCTGAAAAGCTAGTGTCGAAAATCCTGCCGCCGTCAGAACTCGAACCTAGGACCTCCCGGTCAGAGGTGCTGCAGTGACATCAGCTGATGCACTGAGCTACCGCTCCCGGTTTTCTGCTTTGGTTAGCATTGTTGTTGCGGGCATAATCTAAATATTTTCTGTTTATTTACGAGTTTTCTAAATACAATTATGTAGTTGACTATTGAACTTGATTACTGATTAGTTTTTAAACTTAGAAGTTGTGAATGCGGACACGGGTTAATGCATTAATGAAGATTTTGTACTTCCTTTAGTTGCGCGGGTCCGGGCGGCTCGCGGGGCAGGCCAGCGGGCGCGACGACATGGCCACTATTTAACACATCAAAACGAAGTGGAAAAAAAATCGCTCACGGGATTCCAAATGCTATGTAGTGTTTTTTAAAGTCTAGTAAAATAAAAACACTTGAAATATGTTCAATTCAGTCTAATAGATAATACAGAAATCAGTCGCAGCAGTGCGGCTCAAATGTTGAGTTGAAATCAGTGATGGCACGCGGCGCAATTTTAGCCGACTGCAGTGAAAGGGTTAAAATGTGTCTAGCAAAGTTCTTAAAGTAGATATTTTAAGCTTTAAATCTTAACTAAAAGTATTTGGGTTTAAAAATTGACGGAGCTATTGCTATTTGAAAAGGGTCATTTCTATAGTTAAATTGGCCATATTCGGGCTAATGTGGCACACTGAGTCAAATACGTTATTTGATGATTATAAAATCGTTGCGGGGTAACGTAGGCACCACCTCAGCCAAACATTCGTCGATAAAAAGAACCTATAATAATATTTATTCGTTATTTTCTAAAAAGAGAAAAATTTGGCAAAAAACCCCCATTTGGGGTATATATATATATATATATATATATATATATATATATATATATATATATATATATATAACGCATATACGTCTCTTTCCCTCTCAATACATCGTAAGGAAGTTATCTCTCAGAATGTGAGTCTTGTGTAAACAGTCAGTTGATTCGAACTGTAACTATCCCTTTGCTCGTGCTGCACATACCATTACACTACTAAACGTTGCCATCACTGGTGCTCTTCCCTTGCCCACACCGCACGACGCGGCAAAAGATAAAGTGCTTCCGAAAAATGCTTAGAGCTTTATTTAGTAGAATACAAAGGGACCTCTTTGGTACTAATCTCTATTATGTACCCTTGTTTTATCGTTTCTACTACTTTACGCGCTAAAATCACAACCAATTGTTTTATAAATCAGCAGTTCCACTACCTTGCGCATTCCTCCTTCAAAAACAATGAATCAAGGCTGCGAACTATTTGAATGTGTCCTCCAACTCCCCGTTCCTTCCAGCTCACTAAGCTTGCACCTTCATAACAAATTGTACTGCAAAGCTTACGGCATCGATTTAAAATACGCGAAGATGATTAAAGATGACACTGAAATCGGAAAACTCGCAGAAACTCTGCGAAGACACGCGCAGAACTCCTTTGTATGAAGACGAAGGAAATCCTCTCGCATTAAGATACGGAAACAGCGTATTTAGCAAAGATAATGAATAAGGACCACCGCCTCTCTACAAATCACAGTCTGAATTGCAGGCTAGCGGTAATTGCAAGGCCATTCATTATCTCGCGCTTCCGAATTAATTTATCTGTCTCGACGGCTACTTCCAACCTCTGCGCGCCACAATACTCGCGGGCTCTTCATCTCGGCGCGGCTCGTTCCGCCCGGCAGACGAATGGCTTCCTCACGAGGCGGCGCGGATTTCGGCCATCAATTACGCAACAGATGTCGCTCGCCTCCCCGCCGCCGGCCGTGGGCGGGGTGCTGGGTGGCGAGCGGGAGAGGTCAAGGGGCGACGCGAAGAGTGAAGGCAAAAGGTGGGAGAAGTTGTGGTCGAAGTGGCGGAGGCGGTGTTGGCGGAGCGGTGTTGTTGCGGAGGCGGTGTTGTTGGCGGAGGCGGTGTTGTTGGCGGAGGCGGTGTTGTTGGCGGAGGCGGTGTTGTTAGCGGAGGCGGTGTTGTGCGGAGGCGGTGTTGTTGGCGGAGGCGGTGTTGTTGGCGGAGGCGGTGTTGTTGGCGGAGGCGGTGTTGTTGGCGGAGGCGGTGTTGTTGGCGGAGGCGGTGTTGTTGGCGGAGGCGGTGTTGTTGGCGGAGGCGGTGTTGTTGGCGGAGGCGGTGTTGTTGGCGGAGGCGGTGTTGTTGGCGGAGGCGGTGTTGTTGGCGGAGGCGGTGTTGTTGGCGGAGACGAAAATGGCGGAAGTGACGAGGCGAAAGCTGTAGTTACGGAGGAAATGTTGGTTGTTGCTGAAGACGGTGTTGTTGGCGGTAAAGGGGTGTTGGGCGGGTAGGTTTTGGGGAGGGGTGGGGCTTAGGTTGGCGGAGCAGAAGTTTGAGAGGAGATGAGGCGAGGAGGAAATGGCGGTGACAGTCGTGGGAATGGAGACAGAGCTGGACGCGGGGCTGGATACGGCGGTGGGAGGTGGTAATGGTAGAGGTGGGGTAGAGAGACGACTGAAAGGGGAACTCTTTAGGTCAACCGCGACGCTCGCCTCTCTCGAGAAAGCGACAGAAACCCGATCTTTAGAAGCGTGTAGGAACCGATCCAGCACCATGAAAATCTATATCCTCTCAATCGTCTGCGGGGGGATTGTTATTGGAACATTTTTCTGCGTCCTTGTGGAAAGACCTCTGTTTTCTGGAGATGGATTGAAGGGAATGGACTACGTAGATTGTAGCATTACCAAAGAATATTGCAAAATAAAATATTTTGATCACTCTTTTACTTCTTCTCCCTTTAACATTCGCCAGTTTCATGATTTCAATGTGAAAAATTATGCATAAGATTTAAAAATCTCTTTCATTAATGCTCTAACATTTATAGCTGTACTAAATTATCAGAGATTGACAACAGAGTGTCAATTAATAAAAGTCCAAAATAATTGAGACCCATCAGTTTTCGAAATATAATTAGTTGAAGATTAGTAAAACGTTCTCAAAATTGTACTGAATTAAAACGAAATTCTCAAGCTTAAAATGAAATGAAGTTGATTCGACATGTATTATACCAAACATTAACACATACTACATCGTTTTATTGAAAAATGTAAGAAAGGCACATTGATTTCTGTCGAATGTGTGCTGCAACCCGATACTAAGGTTTGATGACACTTTAAGATACGATGTATTTCTTCAGAATGTTCTACAGATCGATAGAAAAATAAATTGTGCGCGACGACTAATAAAAGATAAAAGCAAAATTAGTACCTTCGAATTTCGCAGAGCTTTATTTAAGAATTGAAATGTACCAAATAGAGATTCCCAGTAAATCGTTCATGCTATGCACTTCCAGATTTCTTACCACGTCATTAAATCAATGTTACTTAATAAATCAACAGTTTTGCTATTTATTGTCGTTTATAATATTATTATTTTCATAAGAGAACTCTCGCATGTTAAACCCCACCTTCTTGCCTTTGTTTCTATTTCCATATTAAGATCGTAATATATTTTTTCTTAAAGAATCTCTTATCGTCCGTCACTAGTTCTATACGTCACCTTGTAATTGATTACAATACAATACAATCTTGCCAGTATAAAGTATTCTTATTTAAGTTATTCGGAACAGAGAGGTACACCCATGTAATTCAATCGCGTATAATATCATGTAATTAGTTTAATCTCTATACAGTTCTGCAGGCTTTGAACAGGTGGGTAGAATCATTGAATCAGTAAAATATTACATTCATGTAATAGAATGTTCAAGAAGATGTCATCCTATAGATTACGGCGTGAGGAACATTTTTAGACATATGGTCTCATAATTGTAGGTTTTAAGGCCCCAAAACGCTCCATTTAGGAGTTACTTAACTATTCAGATTCAGAAACGCGCAGAGTGTTGCGGGTTGCATTTGATATGAATATTTGAATGCGTTTTAAAACAAAATATTTCATATTTTTACAGCCAACGTGCAATTAGTCACATCTATATGAGATTCTCTTTCTTTAGACCTCATTTATAAAGATCGGTTGCTTGTGAGAGCCGCGAAAGGAATTTATAGTGTATACTACTAAAATAATATAGAAGACGGTTATATATTATTATCATTTATAAAGTAACAATTAGTAATCCATCAAGTTTTGTATACACCAGGCAATAATGCTAGACTAATGCTACTGGTGAAACTAGTGGCACGTTTCACTCAATGAAACGAAGTATTTAATATATTCACAAATTGTAAATATATGCATTTCTTTCCTTCAAATGAAATGTGTTGTCCATAATGAGTTCTTTCATTAAGGTGATACACATTTTATGAAACTTTTAGTACTTTCTGCGAAATATTGCGTGAAATATGTGCAATTTTAAAAAGTAACAAAAACAAGATTTTCTCACAAACTGCTCCACGTTTGTCTAAACTTTTGGTAGGAATAGCGCTAAATGTAGTCTATAAGATTCCATTAACGCCATCTTGCTTTATCCTTTTGTTTTTTCAAAAATTATAAAATTGTAATGGTTTTTGCTTTGTCTTTAGCGTCGTTAATATTTACATTGGTGGCAATTTGTTCACATTATTGTATTTATGAATATCTGTGCTTTGAATAATGTCAAATAAACTTCTTGAAAACAAAACTTTTTTGTGAAAATGAGCTCAATATTGATTTTTATAACGCTTAAACAAACGCATTTTCTCGAAAACTTTTTCTTAAACTTTTCGTATGGTAGTGCTTATTGTACTCTTAATATTAAAATTTTTTTTTAATAATACAGTACTTTTTTTAAAAATCTCTCACGTCGTTCATATAGCGAGGAAAATAGTCAAATTACTTTCATTGACGTTTTTTCGAAATCTTCATACATTATTGTAAAAAAGAGCTTTAAATTTCGCATTTGCAGTAATTCTTAATGTTAAATTTGAAAAAATTTAAGTGAATCACAGTGCTTGAAACTTGTGCTACATCATCAGAAGCCAACATTCATCTGAGAAGTCCATCTGAGAGGTTTTTACTCATAGTTTGTAAGAACTTATCCTGTAATTAGGTTAAGCATGTTAGCATATGGGTAATTTTTTGTCATCAATTTTCTCAAAAATGGTTAATTGGAAAATTCAAACTGTGATCTCATGGCCATGAGAAGGCTCCAAAAAGCTAAGAATTTGTTATAAACTTCGAATTTTTTGGTTGGTTTGACTCTGAATAAAATAGGTACTTTGTGCAATATTTTTTATTACTTTCTAAACAGGTATTTATTTATTACAAGGAAATGACTGATTGTAGCGGGTTCTACTAACAAAATCTGAACTTTGTAGTAAATTTAGGGTTGTACAGACACCTTGCTTGCCTTTATAGCTGCAAAATTAAGGTTTTTATGGCAAAATAAAAAATTATTTCATATTCACCACCTTTTAGTTCCCGGCATTACCGCCAGGGGGCTTCACCATCGGATCGCCCCTGCGGTTCCGCCATGCAGCAATGTTCCTCAGATTGCCTACCCTCTAAGGGGTAAACGGAACCTTAACGAACAAGGAGTTTGTATAACGCTGTTTGTGAATCGATATTTCCCCTCTACGCCTCGCTGGCTCTTGAGTGACCCCCCTCCCCTTCTGGGAGGCCTATACAAGTTGGTGCGCGAACGGCGCACCTCGCCTTATGCCACAGCTTCATGTCTTTTGCCATTTTGTTGTTGTAACTTTGCTTGTTTTGCTGGTACGGGCCTGGTGCGCGTCTTTTTCATAGTCATGTTTTATAGTTCATATGTAATAAGGCCCGGCTCCTTCTGAGTCGTTATTTTGTGTTTTTATATACTTGGTATGGAACTGCATCTAACATTTGGTATTTTTATGGTTTCGTAATTTATTGTTGTTGCTTTTGTGCAGGTCTATTTGTTTATTGGTATTTTCTGATGGTTTTGCAATTTTGTTGTTGTTGTTTTGTTGTTGTTGTTGTAATGCATTACCTGTTCATTGTTTGTAGCCCACGTTGCAGTGGTTTGGCAGCGTCTGGGCAATTTGGTGGCCCCGAATTGTTGTGGTGTGCCACGTAAGGGTCTGTACATTATTAATTTGCTTGTATTAATGTTACAGTTTCCTGCTTCTGTCGAGAGTGAGACGATATCGGTTGCATTTGACATTCTTGGAGTTTCGTGAATAGGCGTCAGCTGGGTCCGTACGGCATCGGCCGTGATCCATTGTTGGCTGCGCCCCTCTGGCCCCGTAGCCGGCTTTCACGTCGCCTGGGCAACAGCGCGTAGATGGCACGCTTTGGCTTGATCTCTTGCGGGCTTGGAGGCCGCATGTATTTCGGCGGGGCGTGTCACGCAGCTAGTTGAACGAAAGCACGGGCGGGCGGAAGTCAGGCCGCTCTGCTTCGTTCCAGAGTATTCCTGCTCGTTTCGTAATTACACATTACTCATACACAAACTTGGTTTTAACTTTCGAATGGCTCGTTATGTAATAGTTACTGTATATCACTTTTTTGTATTGAGAGATAGCCGAAATCGGCAACTTTGTCAAGTTGTTCTTTTGTGTATTCAGCTTTCTCGTCCTAAAGTGAACTTTGAAGGGAATGTTTGAATACAGTAATTCTGTATAAAATTCAGGCGTATTGTTGCACGTGCCTTTTGTTAGTGTTTTTCTCAGTTTTTGTAAAGAGACGGCTTTTTCCGTCTGTCAACCTTGCAATTCACTTTTGTAATTCTGTATCATTTCTCTTACAGCAATTTCTAATTCTGTCTAGCAGGAGAAATTTATTTTGTATGTTATTTGTTGTTCAATAAATGTAAGAATTGTGAGTTACTTAGATTGTTATAACTCCACTTCCGAAGATCCTGTAGAATCTATGTTCCTGTTTCATTCCGAATCTGGGGTCTTCCTTTGAGTTCCACGATTCTGATTGCTTTGGGGTTCTCTGTGTTAGCTCCGAAACTTTCCTTTTAAAGGTTAAATGCATGGTCACCTCGCCTTATATTTGTTCGAGGGCAAGGTTTTTGTAAAGATTAATTTGTGCTGTTATATACAGCTGTCGACCGTAACTTTAAATCTTAGTAAATTGTTAGTTTTCCTAAATTACGAGTCTGCCAAGGTTTTGAATATAACACTTAAACGCCATTTCCTTAAAAACGCCTCCAAATTGTTTAATGAAAATTTCCATTTATTACGAGAATTTACTCTGCTTTAACATTCTTCAATTAATATTTTGGTTTTACTATTAGGATACCCAAAATTGAGAAAAAGAACATTGGGCGGAGATAGAAGGCAGTTGGCAAGAGGATGAGGCCAGTTCGTAAAGGTAGTATACTCGAAGGACATTAGAAACGTTACTACGAGAAAGTCTGTGCCGTGCTGTAGCACCACTAGTTGTATTTATCAAATCCCCAATATTCTCAATCTATTAAGAGTTCCGATCGGTCAAATTTCAGTAAATATTATTTCCATGATACTGAACTTCTTTAATATCGACTTAATGCAACGAGAGGAACGAAAAGCCTCTCTTAATGATTGCCGACCATGAAGGTTTTAACAGTCTGCTGGCCGTTAAGAACAATCGAAACCACGTTGCTAAGGAAATACATTTACGGTATTTCAAGAAATGTTATTTCTTGTTTACATGATTCATCCTTCTAGAAGATATTATGAAACATAATGATCAGTTGGTTATAAATCTCGACTATAACCTTAATTTACGAACTTTAATTTCATATTGATGCAAAACTTACAAAACCTCCTAATTTTGAAAATTGACGAGACAGGAGTTTTTGCACCGTTAGATTCATCTGGCTGACTCGCACACACTGACGAGCCCTAAGAAGGAAAAAACCCATTGTACACTCTCTATCGACTATTTAAAAAACTCAATGTTTCACAGACTGATAGTTATTGTGTATTGTCTCTCCTGAAAAATTCTGGAAACTGACTTTCGAGAGTTTGCAATTAGACCATCGATATGTTATTTATGGACATAACGACGTAAATAACTACATTTTTCATTCAATATTTTCCAATAAAACGACGATATTGAATGTGCCAGGAGCAAAGCGGAAGCAGAGCCGGCAACTCACGCTTCATGTCGAGGAAGACCTCCCTGATGAGCGGGGGCAGCAGGTCTTGTTGGCCGCGCGGCACTGGAAGGCGGCGCCCAGGTCTGCGGCCCCTGCTCCGCGCCGCCCCCGCCGCCCCTCCGCGCCAGCCGTCGCGCCACCCGACCGGCCGCCCCCCCGCGCACCCTCCGCCGCCCTCCCCCACATCCCACTTGCTCAGGAAACTGCTAATATAGACACACACATGCGCCTGCTCAGAAAACTGCACACACGCACATGCGCTTGCTCAGGAAACTGCTAATAAGGACACACACATGCGCCTGCTCAGGAAACTGCACACACGCACATGCGCTTGGTCGAGAAAATGCACATATGGACACGTATGCGCATACGCTTGCTGGAGAAACTGCTCATATGGACACACGCACATGCGCTTGGTCGGGAAGCTGCACACACGGACATACGCTTGGTCGGGAAACTGCAATATGGACACACACACACACACATGCGCCTCTCAGAAAACTGCACACACGCACATGCGCTTGGTCGAGAAAATGCACATATAAACACGTATGCACCTACGCTTGCTGGTGAAACTGCTCATAGGGACACATTGTTTAAATTTGGAAAATTTAAGTGAATCACAATGCTTGAAACTTGTGCTACGACATCATCTAGAAGCCAACATTCATCCGAGAAGTCCATCTGAGAAGGTTTTGTACTCATAGTTTGTAAGGACTCATCCTGTAATTAGGTTAAGCATATTAGCATATGGGTAATTTTTTGTCATCAATTTTCTCAAAAATAGTAAATTGGAAAATTACAGTGATCTCATGGCCCTGAGAAGGTTCCAAAAACCTAAGATTTTGTTATAAACTTTGAAATTTTTGGTTGGTTTGACTCTGAGGAAAAATTGGTAATTTGTGTAATGTTTTTTATTACTTTCAAAACAGGGTTTTATTTATTACAAGGAAATGACTGGTTGTAGCGGATTCTACCAACACAATCTGCAATTTAGAGTAAATTTGGAGTTGTACGGACACCTTGTTGTGTAAAGAGACGGCATTTTTCCGTCTGTGAACCTTGCAATTCACTTTCGTAGTTCTGTATCATTTCGCTTGCAGCAATTTCCAATTCTGTCTAGCAGGAGGAATTTATTTTGTTTGTTACTTGTCGTTCAATAAATGTAAGAATTGTGAGTTATTTGGATTGTTATATCTCCACTTCCGATATCCTTTAGTATCTATGTTCCTGTTTCATTCCGAATCTGGGGCGTCCTCTCGAAAGGTTTCGATTGTGACGACAGTCTTCGCGAATCTGATTGCTTAGGGGTTCTCTGTGTTAGCCCCGAAATCTTTCTATTTAGGTTAAATACATGGTCCCCTCGCCTTATATTTGTTCGAAGGCAAAGTTTTTGTAAAGATTAATTTATGCTGTTTTATACAGCTGGCGACCGTAACTTAGTAAATTGTTAGTTTTCCTAATTTACGAGTCTGCCAAGGTTTTGAATATAACAACACATATGCACATGCGCTTGGTCGGGAAACTGCACACACGGACATACACTTGGTCGGGAAACTGCTAATATGGACACACACACACACACATGCGCCTGCTCAGAAAATTGCACACACGGACATGCGCTTGGTCGAGAAACTGCACACACGCACACTCACACACATGTGCTTGCTCAAGAACCTGTTCACATGGACACACGCACATTCGCGTGCACGGGAAACTGCACAAACGCACATGCGCTTGGTCGAGAAACTGCACACATACACACACATGCGCTGCTCGAAAACTGCACACACGGACATGCGCTTGGTCGAGAAACCACACACGCACACTCACAACGCTCGCGCTTGCTCGGGAAAATTCACTTACAAACACGCATACGAGCTTGCTTGAGAAAGCAAGCTTGCACACATGCACATGCGCTTTTACAAGAAACTGCACATACACGCGCATGCACGTTGCTCAGAAACTGCAAACACACAAAATGCGTTTGAACTATAAAATGCGCACGTGCCAAACACACACACACACACACACACACAATATGCGCTTCAAAAGAAACCTGCCATCGGGAGAACGTACGTGCCCACATTTACTCCAACATTCGCTTGTCAACGAATATAATTATTGTTCTCTCCCAATATCATTTTTTATAGACAAAAACAGCTTCAATTTATTATAGACAACGTATCACATTTTGTTTTATTAATAGACTTAAATGCAACGTTTCGAAATCATCCCTTGATTTCTTCTTCAGGCTAATACAACATACAAACAATATGCAATGAGCTATAATCATTGCGTAAATTTGTAATTAACCTCTAACAATAATATAAAATACTAAAAATATATAATACAATAATTCACAGGAAAAAACAATACATAATTCATCATTACAATAAAATTGAAACTTACCAACCTTGGTAATTACATGTCAATAATTAAGAGATACATAAATGTAAGTAAAACAACAAATCTTTGTGCTAAAAGATGCCTTTATCAACATAATTAAACATTCAAATGAACATACATTAAAAACTAGTTTTTCCCATCACACCAGAAGGGTGGTGGAAAAATAATTACTTGGAAACCATTAACCTCACATTATACAGTATACTTCCAAAGAACATGCACTCTATGTTTCACTCAGTGATTGTACAATACTATCATAACATCTTGTAAACGTATTTGACTCTATCATGGAATTAACAGTTTCATTATTTTTTATATGTTAAGTTTCTAAAATCAACCTTTTCTTTTTATTCTGTTCTATACATAAAACTTCAGTATTATCATAATCAAACCGATGTTGAGTAGTAATGACATGATTGGAAACCGAATTATAATTATGACTACATTTTTTAAATATTGTTTTTGTGTTCACTAAGTCGTGTTTTTAATTTTCTGCAGGTTTGTCCTACGTAGCATTTGTTACACGAATGGCAAGGAATCTTATAAACAACATTCTGTTGGTCAAGCTTATTAACATGATCTTTTAACTTAGTTATAACATGTTTATGATTCACTCTCTGTCTATAATGTTAACATTGTACTTATTCTTAAAGATGTTAATTATCCTATTCTTATACATGGTACATACGGTAGAACCATATTAACTTTTTAATTTTTTTTATTGCTCAAATACAAATTTTAAATTTCACAACTTTACTATTTTATCCACTTACCCTAAAACTACACCTATCTTGACCTTTTTTGGATGTAAAGACCTATAATTCAACAAAACACCTGCATACACTTCTTTATGATACCAATCATTAGAAATCTTAATACCCATCCTCATAATTTTCAAATCCAAAAAATTTATAACACCATAGTTTTCTTCCTCTAATGTAAATTTTATCCGGTTGATCCCGGGTTTAGGGTGGCACGGTTCCTTTGGTTCCTTTTATGATTCATTATTTCTCGCGATTTCTATGTTTATAGTTGCGCGGTTCACTATAACAACTGAATTATTTATGTTCAATGTTAAATGAGAACAAGTCACCTGATAATTTGTTGGCGTGGAATTGTGTGTATTTTCGCATTTCAAGTCTTCTTCAAATAGGTTTCTGTGTCTACTCAGATGGAAGGTATGCATTTTCTTAAAAGTGAGTGTTCCCTTTAAAATAAATTCTCTTAAAAGTGAGGGAGTATATAAGACAACGTGAGCGCCGGAGCGACAGCGGAGGCGCGAACAGTCTCAGGCGAGGGCCGGAAGGCCCTCGCGAACGTACACGTTGGATCCGTCGGTAGCGACGTGCGGTAGCACGTCGCGGACCACTTGGTGAAAAAAATGCGTTGGTTAAAGAATTGTGAACTTAACTACATGCGACTACTACGTATAAACAAGGATTCAGTTCATGGAGTCGATTCTCTTCTAATGAACCGAATCAGTGAATCAAAGGAACCGTGCCACCCTAAACTCGGGATTTACCATTTTATCCTAGGATCATAGGAGTTAGAACTGTGTAGAATCATCTGAACCATATTTTTGTTAACAATCAATAAGGTATCATCTTCATATCCTTGTAACACATTTGTCTCTAACTCTCACATAACTAATTCAGCTAAATTGCTACTTAACACACCTCCTATAGGTAACCCATCTAATTGCTTATATACAACATTGTTATGTAAAAATATATTGTGTTTTTAATATGAATCTAATGGCCAGTATAAGTTCATCACATGGAAAACCTTCATATGAGTCAATCCCACTTAACTTTTTATCCAATACATTAAAAATCAATTCGTGGGGGATTGAAGTATACATCGATTCAACATCTAATGACATAACCCTATCATTTTCCTCTAAATGTATACACATAAGTTTTTGCTAAACACCGGCACTATTCTTTACACCATAATGATAGTCATTGGTAACATGCTTCTTAAGTATACTATTAATGAATTTACTGAGCTCATATGTGGCAGCATTTACTGAAGACACAACTGGCCAAATAGAATTACCTTTCTTGTGAACTTTAACTAACCCATAAGCTCTAGGAACACAAGCACTGGAAGGATATAACTGTTGGTATATTTTGCTAGATATATAACCTGACTTTTCCATCTAAGTAAGATTGCTCTAACCTCTACCATGATCCTATTAGAATTGTCTTTCTTTAATATTGTATAATTACTGTCAGTTTTAAAAACATTTTCGACTTTAGATTTGTGTTGAATAGTATTGACAAGAGCTACACCACCTCCTTTATCACAACCTACTACTGACAGGTCAGGATTCAGTTTCATAAACCTCTTAGTCTCAAAATAATATTTTAATATTTTATTCTTACCTAGTTTATGATCAATACGATTATTCACAAACCAATTTACCGCATTACTAAAATTGTTCCTTATTTCATCTCTATTCTCCTCAGGTACTTTCCATATTTCACTTTCAAAACTACCAATCGAAGCCAAAGTGACTTTCAACTTATTATTTTGTGACACAGGATATGCAAACTTTTGACCCAACATTAAATTTCTCCTAACACCATCAGGAATATTAACCTCTGTGAGGTTCCAAACCTTTTTATCTTTCCATTTATCTAACATTTCCCCTTGGTAACTAGCGTCAATATTGTTTTGATCCCTACTAGCTACACGCACCTCTATTTTTTTCTCTTTTTTGCTCAACGCCTTACAAAAAATGTTTCGTAACCGAATCTATAGTGAGTAATAAAAACCACATAAAATATAATATTCAACATTGTCTGCCATAAATGCCTCCAAGCTTAACAGATCTCTATTGAATCTACGTTTAGCACAATATTTATCATTAATAACAAATTTCAAAATTTGATTACATGTCTTTTTGTGTAATCTATAAAATTTACGCTGAATAATGTTGCTACCAAACACACACGCACTGAATTTATGTTTAACAAACTTAGGTATCACTTGATGACTTTGACACCCCTTTAAAAATATAATGTCCGCTGTCAATAATTTTTGACGTTTTCCTAGATCCATCCATTTTTAACACAAAATCTAACCTCACTATTTAGTGAAGTTAGAAATGACCCATTTACCATATTTTTTGCTAGCACATACGAGAAGCTAGTGCAAAGTTAATGTTAATATGTTGATAGTTGTCTTTTTTATATAGGATTTATAGACAAAAACAGCTTCAATTTATTGTAGACAACGTATCACATTTTGTTTTATTAATAGACTTCAATGCGACGTTTCGAAATCATCCCTTGATTTCTTCTTCAGGCTAATACAACATACAAACAATATGCAATAAGCTACAATCATTGCTTAAATTTATAATTAACCTCAAACAATAATATAAAATTACTAAAAATATATAAACAATAATTCACAGGAAAAAATGCATTATTGAAGCCTATTAATAAAACTAAATTGATACGTTGTCTATAATAAATTGAAGCGTTTTTGTCTATAAATCCTATATAAAAAAGACAACCTATACAACATATTAACAATATCATTTTTAGTCTCGCCTTGCTTTCTAAGAAGATAAAGTATTGTAATCCTGTGCCGAAATTTTTGACTCATTGCTGGGCCTTAGTTGCGAAAAAGTGGATATATCTTGTTTCTATAAGCAGTAAATTACTTTCTCTAGCACGTTGTGAAGTTATAATCCATGTTTTTGGGTCAGTGGTACCCGAAGAATCGATTGACAGTAAACGTTTGTCGGTCGATCTTTCTGTCTGTCTGTCCGTCTCTGATTATCTTAAGCTTCTAAACCGTTCAGACAAATTTCTCCAACATTGATGTTCCCGATGGATATAAGAAAGCAAATACCTTGCAAGTTTGAAACGAATACTTTGATATTTTTGGATACTTTACATGGAGCTCATAATTTTTTTTCACAAAAACGTTCCCAAACAAAATCTTTACCTTGGATGGCGTGAGTAACGCTTAAAGGAATAGGGTAGGCCATGGATATTAAGGCTACCATATAACTATTTGAGGCGTATTTTCGCTCTATTATCGTATTAACGGAGACGTACGTTTCTTTAATAGGAATGATACAAACTGTTCAATACAGGATTCACATGTTGTCCGATTGGTTTTGTTACATAACGTAATGGTCATCCTACTTTTTCGACACTGCAACGCTATGTGACACAGCAACGCTGATGCTTCTCATAATTTGTTACAGCTAATTTAGTAGAAGAGAATGTATAGTAGTATTATTACTTCACAATTAACTTTAAAAAAGTTTTCGAGAAATTTTAACTTTTTCTTCTATAATAGAGTAACATATTAGACATTTGCTATTTGCCAATCTCTAATTTTTTTCTGTTTCTCTCTTTTTTATTCACTTTCCCACATGAAGTAAAATTATGAATCGACAACGGAGAACTTTCGAGGGATATTTCAGTATGTTCAACATTTTCTAGAAGCAGGCAAAGCAATGTGAACTCACCACCCTCCGCTATACAGGTGAGTATAACGAAGACGCCTTCCAGGAAAGGGCCCCAGCGTGGCGCCCTCCAGCACCCGCCCTTCCTCGTCCAGCAGCGTTAGGTTCTGCGGCGGCACTGCAAACACACACACACACGCAAACCCTTGTGTCAGCGCTTCGATCTGCAGTAATATTGATGTACGTTTAAAGTGAATTTAATGTTGTTTACTCCACTAGGAAATAAATAATTACGGAAACAAGAGAAATGAGTGTATGAATATTGATTCCGGGCGCGCCTATGACCGAGATATTTACTCCCGTAAGTGTAGTGCATGTTACATTCTGGGAGTGACAGCGCTTCTAATTGGAGCGTGACATTCTGCGCAGAGTTAAAAGTCGAGTTACGGGACTCCCTTCTCCAGGTATCTCTCGAAACAGGTCACTAGCTCAGTCGGACAAAGCACTAAAAGTATGCACCCGTCTGGGGTCCCGACGTTGTACCGGGAGAGATGGCTCAGGGTATCAATTGATGTCACTAACCCCCGGTAGGTTCGAGTCCCGACAGTGGCTGTGGCTGGTCGATTCTCGCTTCGGGGAGAATTCTAAAGGCGGCTGCTCTGATCGGTAGTTTCCGTTGTTTCTTCGACAACCCAGGCGAATGCGGAGCAGTACCCTAACAAACGGAGCACGGACCGCGCGCGATCTGTCCTTCCTCTTCCTTGTCCTATCCTCTTCCCTTACACACGCTTACACTAACATGCACTACTTCCACATATTCGAGGAGACCGGTCGGGAGCTTTGAGCTTGTCCCGACTGGGGCGGAGCCCGCTGGTTGGAGGTACCTGGTTGGGGTGCCCCGCTAGCCTACGATAGGTCGGCGCCGGATCTCGTTATCCAGCGGGGGACGCCATCTACAAAACTATGAACTACACTTACGGGACTAAACACTTCAGTAGTTGACGCGCCCAGAATCACTAACAACCAACCAACCCGACGTTGTGTTACTGTAGCGCATGTAATGTTAATGTATGTGAGTGTGTGTGGAGAGGATGTAAGAAAGGCGAGGAAGGAAAGGTCAAGTGTGATTCGTGGTGCGTTCGTTATTGTCTGGCTCTGGCATTGGCCTGATAATGATTGTAGAAATCGCGGAAACAACAATCGCCGGAGACCACACTTTCTACATCATGTAATATCCCAATAATTATTCATCATATCTTAATAGATTACCCAATGTATATTCAAAGCTACGTACGACATATTTAGTTTCAAATTGTCTTTTCAAATTCCTAACGGAAACACCTCACATTTATAATGTCTTCAAATTTCTGAAGGTTATTATTCGAAATAATTCAAGGTTATTAGTTAAAATTATTTGATGAATTGTGAAGTATTGTGTAAATAGTTGCTAATGACTTTGACAGCCATTCGATCAAAAAGTAAAGCTTAGCCAGCAAGTGTAAGAGAACATGATGCACGAAATTCAAGTCCCGTTTTGATAATAAATTCCATTAAAACGAGTGTACAAAGCCCCAATCACTGACGTTCAATCTGGTCTTGATTTTACAGACACTTCCAAGAGACATTATCCATTCCACAAAATCACATCCCTTTTAATATTTAGTTAGCATGGAGATTGTGATGAGATCAAACGAAAATCAGTTTACACACTCCACCACATTTGCCGTATCTGTCGGACAAAGTTCGCTAATGAAAACAGAATTTCCTTTGATGTCGGAAGGAATTGAATGGGCGGCATAGGGAAACTGCATATTCATGTAGTCTGTCTTCTCAAATGATATCTGAAATTGATTCTCCTAATTGTTTAACGATATTACATTATTACAAATATTGTGTATCAGACATTATATGAATGTGTCAAATTTTACAATTAATTTGATTTGGTTTAGTGTACTCGTATTAAAATAATTAAATATTATGAGTATTATAATTAACTTTCACTAACTGACAGTGTGCATCAGAAAGAAATATGATGAAATTGATAAATGGGTTAGTGATTATGACTTAGTAGATTCAGCAGCACTTTTATCAACTCATTCACAATATATTTCTCGTCTTCAGTTCTGTGTTGGATTCAGTGTTTTCCCGAGAAGAACTTCGCAATGAACAGAAAGTGCAATATATATTGCGTTGAATTAAATTAACTTTTACTCTAACTGAAGCGACAGGCTTAACAGCAAAAAAAAAATAATAAAAACATACTTCATATTGAAAGTGAAAACAATCAACCATAAGTTTCAGGAAGGCAGTTTCAGAAACGTATTAACTTACGAAATTAAATTAAAGTAATTATTATTATTCTTATTATTAAATCAAAGTAATTAATTAACAATCCCAAAGAAAGTATTTTACTGAATATTGCTACGCAGATGAGGTTGATTACTCATTGGTGTTTTCATTTCTGTATTTGATAATTATGCTAGATCTCATGTTAAGTAAATATCCAAGGGATTCTGCTTCCCGGAAACAATCTCTCAATGGAACGATTATAGAAACAGCTTGAAGTTCAGAATGTGCGCCTACGAGTGTACAACAGGAAGCAGTTTATAAGGCCTCTTTGATCTCCCTATCATTGACAATCGTCCAATGGTCCTAAATGAACACCAAGTGCATAAGTGTATGACCTCCCATTTCGCTTTGCCTCACGAGCTTTCCTCTTTAACGAATCGTGACGTTGTCTGTCCCCTTCCCCCTCTTCCACTTCATCCTCCACCGCGTGAGGAGAGTGGGGGCAGGGAAGGGGGGCGCGGAGTGAGGACGTGCGTTGGGGGGTGGTCGGAGTGGGGCATACAAGAGTTAGACATGGTAGCGGCAGGTCGGAGCGAGTCAAGGAAGGACGGAGCGGGGCGGGAAGTGGCGAGGCGGGAGGGAAGTCTGGTGGGGCGGGGAAGGGTGTGACGGAGCGGCGAGCAGGACGGATGGGTCACGGAAGGAGAGGAGGCCGAGGGGAGGAGGGTTGGGGGAGCGGCGGGAGGGGAGTGGTGGGATGGGCAAGTGACGGGTGGGTAGTGCTGGAGCGAAGTGGAGGGGAGCGGTGTGAGGAGTGACGGGGCGGGCGGGAAGGAGGGAGCGGAGTCTGACGGGGCGGGGAGGGATGTGGCGGGACGAATTGAGGAATGGCAATCGAATGGCAAGGCTGGGAGTGGCAAGGCTGGGAGTGGCAAGGCGGGAGTGGCAAGGCGGAGATTGGCAAGGCGGGATGGCAAGGCGGGAGTGGCAAGGCGGAGGGCAAGGCGGGAGTGGCAAGGCGGGAGTGGCAAGGCGGGAGTGGCAAGGCGGGGTGGCAAGGCGGGAGTGGCAGGCGGGAGTGGCAGGCGGGAGTGGCAAGGCGGGAGTGGCAAGGCGGGAGGGAAGGCGGGAGTGGCAAGGGGAGTGGTCAGGGGAGTGGCAAGCGGGAGTGGCAAGGCGGGAGTGGCAAGGCGGGAGTGGCAAGGCGGGAGTGGAAGGCGGGAGTGGCAAGGCGGGAGGGCAAGGCGGGAGTGGAAGCGGGAGTGGCAAGGCGGGAGTGGCAGGGCGGGTGAGTGGCAAGCGGGAGTGGCAAGGCGGGATGGCAAGGCGGTGAGTGGAAGGGGGAGGGTGGCAGGGAGGAGTGGTGAGGGGGAGTGAAGGCGGGAGTGGCAAGGCGGGGTGTGGACGGAGTGGCGGGAGTGGCAAGCGAGGGGGGGCTAGGGCGGGAGTGGTAACGGGGAGTGGCTAAGGCGGGAGGTGTAAGGGGGAGTGGCAAGGCGGGAGTGGCAAGGCGGTGTGGCAAGGCGGGGAGTGGCAAGGCGGGGGTGGCAAGGGGAGTGGCAAGGCGGGGAGTGGCAAGGCGGGAGTGGCAAGGGGGAGTGGGCGGGAGTGGCAAGGCGGGAGTGGCAAGGCGGTGAGTGGCAAGGCGGTGAGTGGCAAGGCGGTGAGTGGCAAGGCGGTGAGTGGCAAGGCGGTGAGTGGCAAGGCGGTGAGTGGCAAGGCGGTGAGTGGCAAGGCGGGGTGGCAAGGGGGTGGCAAGGCGGTGGAGTGGCAAGGGGTGAGTGGCAAGGCGGTGGTGGCAAGGCAGGGTGGCAAGGCGGAGGGTAGTGGCAGGCGGGGAGTGGCAAGGCGGGGAGTGGCAAGGCGGGAGTGGCAAGGCGGGAGTGGCAAGGCGGGAGGAGAGGGGAGTGGCAAGGCGGGAGGGAGAGGGCAGGGGTGTCAGAAGGCGGGGAGTGGCGAACCGAGTGTAAAGGATTGGGGGAGTGACGGGCAGAGAGTGGCAAGGAGGGGAGGTGGGAAATTGAAGGCGGGAAGTGGAAGGGGAATTGGGGGGAATTGGACGGGGAGTGGCGGCGCGTAGTGAAGCAGGGGGGGCGGGGCGGTGGGGCGGGAAGTTACTAAACGGGGGGGCAGAGCGGGGCGGGACGCAACAGGGCGAAGGTAGCGAGACTGGGAGTAGGAGGGCCGGGGAATGGGGATTGGGGAGTAGCGGGGCGGGGGAAGGGTGGAGCGTGAAGGGAAAAGGAGGGCAGGGAAGTGTTGAGCGGGGCGTGGAGGGGCCGGGGCTGAGGCCGAGTCGGAGGCGCGGTGGAGGAAATGAAAATGTCGCGGCGGTCGCAGAGCGGTTTGCGTGGGATGCGCTGCCCGCCGCAGCGCTGCTACTCCCGTTTACATTTCAGCGGTTGTAAGCAAGAGTAATGGCGGCCGCTGCATTCGCACTGCGCCGTGGGTTTATATTCATTTCCCTTCACGCGTTGTAGTCATATTGCATTTTTGGACTGCACCTGAAAAATGGTTAGATTACTCCACATCGAGGAAGTTATTTAGGTAAAGCCATTGTAATTACAAATTTTCAATGCTTATTGTATTATTATTTTCGGTTATTTATTTTATTTTAAGTAATTTTAATAGGTTTAATGATTTCATATTTTATATAATGTAGCAAAATTATTTATTTTGGATATTAATTTATTATTATTTTAAATTACAAATATAGATATGAAAAAGAAATTGTTTTTTCATTGCAGCACATATTGATAACGAGTTGGGATTTCCCGTGTATTACATTAGAAATAACAGAGTTTGGCGAACGTTTTAAAAATAACTTTAGGTGTTTTGCATTACACTTAATACAGTGTTTGGAGTAATATAATTACAAACATATTTTAAGCCGTTCCGGATAGCTGATGTTCCTGAAGGTGAAAGGTCACGGGTTCGAACCCCGCCCGGGGAATGGATGTTTGCGTGTGTCCGTTCGATATGTTCGTATTATATACGCATTACTCAATAAAATGTTTAGTCCTTTGAATTGTCTGCACTACTTACACAGATAAAAAACATACCTCATTGTATTGAAAAAATGATTCTAGAGGGAAACCATCAGAAAGTCATTATAAAATATAACACCATAGAAAGAAATATCGAATGTAAAGACATATCGACAAAGGACTTAGCAAATTTGAATTTTCGCAAAAATATCCATTGGCTACGCAGTTTAGAGCGATATTCATTATTTAAAAGGTGAATAAAACAATGAGCATTCAATACAAATGAGATTTTAGTTTTCGTTGGCAAAGTGAATGAAGTAATTAACAAAGTAGTCTGTTACTGAAGTTACTTCTAGTGATGTAAGAATACATTAATGTCACTGGAACGATACAGAAAGTTTGGAATGCACTCCTAAAAAGACACGTTAAATTTAGTGTTTTGGGAACGGCAAATATCAATGATAGAATAATTGATTATTCCAAGAATAAGAAGAAAAACTTCAAGTGAGGGTGACAATGCTTTGATCAAAGGTACTCATTAATGACGGGAAGTTAACAATGATAAAATAAATTGCGTGGAAGGTACAGCAAGCAAGAAAGAGGTCGATGGTCCTTGGGCAAAGGCGCTCAATTGACAGCGACACGATTGATTGATTGATTGATTTTTTCGTGTTTTCGGGCGCGTCAACTGCTTCGGTCATTAGTCCCGTTAGTGTAATACATGTTTTTCTCTGGAGATGACAGGATCTTCCCGCTAGATGGCGGATCCGGCGACGACCTACCGTCGGCTTGTGGGGTTTCCGAACCAGGACTCTCCCACCAGCGGGCACGCCTAGCAGACAAGCTCTAAGCTCCCAACCGGTCTTCCAGAATATGTGGAGTGTAGTGCATGTTGGTGGTGTTGAGTGAGAGGATAGGACATGGAAGAGAAAGGATAGATCGCGCGGGTCCGTGGTCCGTAGAGTCCTGCTCTGGCATTCACCTGGATTTGATCGAGAAACCACGGAAAACTACGATCAAAGCAGCCGGCCGCTAGAATTCTCCTCCAGACAGCGACTGAATTCGACCTAGGTGAAAAGCTAGTGTCGAAAATCCTGCTACCGCCAGGACTCTAACCTAGGACCTCCCGGCCAGAGGCGCTGCAGCGACATCAGTTGATGCACCGCTCCCGGTGACAGTGATACGAGATATTAGGAGCGTAAGCGTAACGTGGAAGTGTCTGACGATGGCTCTGTCTAAGGTAGTACTTACTTATCGATAGGAGGGAAGTTGAAGGCGATAAATTTGCATAGTGAGTAATCATCAAGGTGGTGAGGTTTTATCTAGGAAGGGATTCCCGCTAAAGGGAAAACTATCGGTGGAAGGACTCAGTCGATGGATACGGTTTGTGAAGAGAATTCTCCTAGTGAAGCAGAAATAAATTATTTGTTTATTTATATAAACAAAGAGCAGTAAGCTGTACGTGCGTAGGGTCGAAAAGTACCATCAGCGCACGTTTTCTTGAGATCCAGACCTCCTTCCCAACATTTTAACTGTAAATAGTTGAAAGATCGACTAATACTCATGAATGACTGCGACGTTGACGTTGACAGTAGGTAAAATAATTCCCTTTAAGAAGAGAGAGAAGAAGAAAGAGAGAAGAAAGACAGATTGTTAAGAAAATGAGATACTAATGACGGTGTCCTCTTTAATGATGGAAGGTAGTTAATGATAATGGTAGTTTGATGATAGTCAAACACAACACAGCAACGTTCATAAAAGGCTGCTGTGGATTGCGCAGAGAACCCACAGAGAGAAGGAGAGATTGACTATATTAAGTAATCACCAATAACACAGAGGCTGACGATAGCACTGGATGGTAAAGAGGAAATTCCTGGTCAAGGTAAAATTAACGCAGGCAAGTAATCATCAATGACGACGAAGTTGGCAATGAGAATGTGTAATAAAAATATTACCCTTTACGCAGATTTAAAAAAAAGGCCGGGGGGGGGAAAGGTTTTTAAGAGAGAGAGAGAGAGAGAGAGAGAGAGAGAGAGAGAGAGGTTAAGACTAGGTGTTACTGACTGAACACGGAGAGGTTATAAGGAAACGGTTGGGTTGTATAGACAAACCCTTTAATGAGAGAGAAAAAAGTTACTCATCGATGAGGTGAGATTGACAATGAGAGTGTAGAATGTCAAGAGGATGACTTTAAGACAGAGAGATTAAGGCATGAAGCTACTCACCGATGACGGTGAGATTGACAGTGAGGGTAGGATGAAAGAGGATTTATGACAGAGATTAAGGCATGAGCTACTCACCAGTAGAGTGTAGGTGTTAAAAGAATGCTTTAATGACAGAGAGATTAAGGCATGAAGCTACTCACCGATGACGGTGAGATTGACAGTGAGAGTGTAGGATGTAAAAGGGATGTCTTTAACGACAGAGAGATTGAAGCTACTCACCGATGACGGTGAGGTTGACGATGGCGTTCCGCGTGGGCGAGCGACGGAAGTCGACGCGGCAGCGGTAGGAGCCGGCGTCCGCCTCGCGCACGCTCTCGATGGCCAGGTGCGTGCCGCGCACCTCCCCGTCCTCGCCGTCCTCCTCCTCCTCCTGCTCCTCCGCGTCGCCCACGCGGAAGAAGGAGCGACCGCCCAGGATGCGCTCGTCCGCCCAGTGCGTGCCCAGCTGCGTCGTCACCGCCCGCCCCGCGCGTCCAAGCTGCGCACGCGACACGACAGCACAGTTAGAAAGGCAGATTCACGCTCGTTCACAGATGGAACATTTTCAAGAAGATATTAATGAGGTACGCAAGCCGTACGGTGTCTGAGAATAAATGTGATCAACTTCTAGAGCAAGTAGCAAGTCGAAGATGATCACTTTATGACAATGAATATGTGGCAAGACTTGAACAATATACATACATATATCCAGTTTTGGACATCACGACCCCCATTAGTGCACAAATCTTTGCGCACTCTGCTCGTGTTTGGCACTTACACGTTTTGATGCAGTCCCAAAGAGACTGTGTGTATCTCCCCAAAATTAGCAAATCGTCGACCCCGTAAATGTCCTAGAAGGTTGGAACATTTATTCTGATAAACCAGTATATTTCATCAAGTTGGGAAAAGACAGAAAACAACAATGAGATAACTTGATTTTTGTTCGGTAAGATTAATAAGTATTTTTCAGACTTTCTCATTTGAACTTTAAAAATGTCTCCCTTTCCAATTAGTATATTCGCTAATAGATAACAAATTTGACTTCAAAACTTATCTAAAGAAATTTGCGCAAATGAAAACTAGATATCAATGTTTATGTTTACTGATTGTTCACGACGATGCGATTGTAAATGTAAATATAACGATATAACTATGCTTCTCTTAACGATAAGTAACTAACTTCCAAAAGCTTTTCAATGAGAGAATTGACTTAAGCAGTGACGCTGATTGCTGTCTGTTGCCGCCATCGGACCAACACTCATCACGAATGGTGTGTGAATCCTCCCAGATCTAAATTTTCTTCCTCTTCTTATTCATTCTGCTCTTCCCCTCCCTTCCACTTCCCTTCCATAAAGTCCTCGCCTAATGTCCGTGTCTGGTTCCAAATTCTCCCGGCAATACCATTATAAATTGTAACTTCCCTCGCTAATGTCTCGGGGGGACGCCTAGATACGTATTTTTCTTCTTACAAGAACGCTCTATCCTAATACAAGAAACGATAGTTAACTTTATGCAACTGTCAATTACAGTCTTTTCTAAATCTAGTAAAATATATCAAGAGCCGACCCGCTCATCACCGCGTTGCTCTAGCGAAAGAATGTTCCTCTAAAATCTCGGAAGCATCCGAATTTTATATTTATTTCTTTTGTCTCTCAAAACAATGATTATCCCGCCTCTGCTCAGTCATTTTAACCTAACAAAATGATTCTTAACGCCGGTTGTTTATTTGTCACATAGCAACCCCCTCGCGATCGTCTATCGTCCCTCTATTCTAGGTCAAATAAAATGACATTTCCATAATAAAAATGGTTCGTCATTTTGGTATATCACAATATGTATACTTAAAGAATAAAGCACACCAGTCTGGGCACAAAAAACCGCAAGTTTTTTTCTTGACTGTTCTCTATTTTTGCAGTGCCGAATTCAAATTTAATGTTTGTCATCTCGACAAATGTCGGCTTCACCGAGAAAATTCGAAAACCATGAAACATTTTGCCTTTCTTTTAGTCTTTCCCTATATTTCGAAAACTGAGCGAAGTAGTACGTCAAAGGCTATAAAACAGAAAATTGAAGGTTATAAAATTTCATACAAATTCATATATTGCCATTAAATTTTTACGATTACTTTAGGTGATAGATCGCGCTACAAGCTTGAAAGTTTTGGTTTTCTGAACAAAACGGGATAAAAGTCCTCTCCCACCCTTCACGTGGCGGCGCTCTAATTTGCCTACTTCATGTTTCTTGAAAACAATTAGTTTAATATTTAGGGTTTTAATGTTTTTGTCAACCTGCTGAATCACGTACAATTTGTCCGGAAGTTTATAAATATTTATATATTTATAAATACGTATTAAATAATCAATAAAAATTTATATGGCGAAAAATTTAATGAGCGAGTGAATAATTTTACCCAAAGGTTAAAAGAATATGTTGACTTACATTTACGTAATAAATAGTATAAAAGTAGTGAATTGGAAGAGTATAACTAATTTTTGTTAAGGAGGATAGAAAATGTACTTGAGGAAACGAAATAGTAATCGAGAACTTGAGAAATAATTTAGTCTTAAATTAAAAGTTTTATAAATACGATAAATAAGCAAGTTCTTAAAAACATTTTTAGGAAGCAAAGAATAGAATATTAAAACGTTCAATTGGATGCTCTCTATAGACTCCAGGCCGTGTATCAGGCCGCACTAAATTCGCAATATGGCAGCTTGAAAGATTTCCTGTCGGAATAGCCAACTTATGAAACTATAACTCTGATCAAATCTCTCGCTTTTGTTTTGTTTGTTGTCTCATTCACAATCCTCGCGCGGTCTCGAGTCTTGTCCACTGTTCAATAATACATGTTTCGTTTTTCGGTAGAATTAAAAAGAGATGTTCATCTATAAACGAATATTAACTCTGTGAATAATTATTAAGTTAATTAAGAATTATCATTATCAACTATTGCGAGCTTAAGAAGTGTTAAAAAGTGTCAAGTGCAAATGAAAAATACAACCTCAAAAGTTATCTGCGGTCATACTTCTATGTTATTAATGCTTTTGAGATGTGTTTCAACAGTTCCTTCACGTTTTGAAGTGGTAGTAATAAGTTTTATTGAACGCAAATAAATACCACAATTATTGAAGTTAATTAACGTGATATACATGGTAGATTTTAAATGATCTAATGAAATGTTCCTAACAGTCCAGTTATGTCAATATCAATGCAAATACATCCATTTAATTTATCTGTTCAATTATTCATTAGCTTTTAAAAGTAAGTTCAAAAAAATAATGAAAATCATCATTAGTGTAAGTAAGTTTTCAATAACTTATCCATTGTTATCAGAGACAGTCTTTGAAAACGTGTTATCTTCAAAGGTTCAGTATTAAGTATAGACCCAGATGTTGTTAGGCTTACCATTATTTTCCAGTTATAATTAAAATGAATTCAGAAAAATAATAATAAATATAATATAATTAATTTAAAACAAGAAATACTAAAGGGACACTTAAAAACAACAAATAATGAACTACTATAACTATTTCAATTAACTTTATTATTATTACTAAAGAAAACAATTGGAAAATAAGAAATAAAACTCAAAAACGCCTAGTACTACTAAATAAATAAATTGAAGGATAAAACGCAAAGAACGAAGAGCACCAAAACGCAAAATGCAAATCTTTAGCAACACTCGTAAACTAACACAATTTCACTTGGATGGCTTTGAATGTTGGCGGTATCTACGGAAGTAGTCATTGTTTAAATTATGTGTGACGGTTGGCAACAACTTTTGCCAACATAAACGAAACGAAACTACCCTAAATCGAGTATAAATGTATGTTCTCATCCGACAGTGACATTTTTCAAACGTTGTCCCGTTAGTTCGGCTTTTTAGCTGGCCAGCAGTCTATATTTGTTTATTTTAAACGAAGAATTTTGCACATAATATTTTCAGGAAACTAACTTTGAACTATTTGGAGTTTATTAATACAATTAATAATGGGTAATAACTCGAAATTTGAGATATGTTTATGATCGTTTACTAACCGAGATTTCCATGCAAGTCTTTGGCCAAAAACAATCTTAAATATTTTTCAACATTCTGGAAGAATTAATTATTGATGAATGATGAGTGGACAAATATTATGCATTACGTAAGTGGAAATGCTTGTTACTTGTAAGTGTGCTGAAAAGTTTACTCTAAAGAAAGTAGTATACTGCTTTTTTAATATTTTATATTTTCACTCGCGAATAGGAAAAAAATAGGGTTACTATGCATTATGTGGATTTTTTTTGTTTCAATATTGTAAATTTTTATCTCGACTTGCCCACTTCAATAATGCAAACACTTTTCGAAATATGAACAAGAAAATGGAAAAATTAAATTTTTAGTCTTTTTTTGTTTGCTCTGTAATGCTGGTATTCCTGGAGATGGCAAAAAAATTCAGATTCAAAACTTCAAAGAGGTATAAAGGCGTTGAGAAAAACCCATATTTTTTCCTGAATCGGGCCTTTTTTGAGCAACTGTTGACTGAAACTGCAAGGATTAAGGCCTGCAAAATTAATGAAATGATTTTCTCTTCACAATTACTGATGACAAATGTTTAATAACTTGCAAATAAAAGAGAAGTTGATTTAAACTTGGAAGCTACGATAAGGATAACGCCAGCGAAGAAATGTTATAAAAGTCAGCAAAAATTTGTTAGAAAAAATGTGAGGCCCATGAAAATTATAAATTTACCCCCTAGTAAGGAAAACCGAATTTCATTAATCCAGACACTATGTCATTTTTCTTTTTAACAAGTCTCGAAATTAAATACAAAAAATTAAATACATCAGCCACAAATTATGTAACTGAGCTCATGATGTAGTGCAAGGTAATGTCATGTTGCCTTTCACACAAAAATTAAATACATCAGTCACAAATTATGTAACTGAGCTCATGATGTAGTGCAAGGTAATTTCATGTTGCCTAAAATATTTCTACCAATTACTGTGCATTATGTGTGATTTTTCAGACAGCGAACACGTTAACCTTTTAGAAACATAAATATATAATTTTTTCTTGTTATTTATTCTCAAACATTACTTTTGATCACGTTCTACCGTCAGTCTGATAAAAGAACAGTCCATTAACATCGATTTAGGGGCAAATCGAATGTGCGTGGTTAATGCTACGTATGAATGATGAAGTTGACTTCTGCAGCAGTGAGATTTTATCGTGCGCCTGTGTCACAAGGAAGAGAGCTGAACTACAAGAACTTTTACTTCTAATATTGAACTCAAACATTGTAAGGTAATGACATAGTACTATTGTGCGATTAAACTTAATGATATTAGTTTGAATCACAAAAACATTGTCATCGTCGAAACAGCGGAATATTATTAGCTGCTATTGAACTAAGATTGTTGCGATCAATAAAATGTTCTCTAAAAACTGTAGGCTCATATAAAAGCGAATAAATAAAAGTAATTTAAAAGAAAAATTAAAACTAGTTTTTGAAATTCAAACATCCAACCATTTTTCTTTAGCTAGTTAGTAGGATGGAAAATATGCAAATTTTCAATTATATGTTTAGTGCAATAAACAACAATAAAGTAACAAAGGTTATTGGTAGAGACGAACACAAAGACAATCAGTTCCGATCTTTCTCGGCGTACCAGCCACCGAGACCACTATCCCAGAATGTAGTTCTGCCATTATCGAACACGAACGGCACCGACACCATGCTTGTTATCGGGTGACCTCCGCATCGACCTGTTAAATGAGCTCAGTAGCCACTAGTAGAGGAACCATGATCGTTATATTTCTACATGATTAATTGACAAAATATTCCTAGAATATAAATTATTTAAATTTCCTTCCGAGATCAAATTCATATCCCAATTAATTATTGTTTTTATAATATGAATCTGTGGCAAAGCTCCGATTCTCTTAAAATCTTAAACGCATTATGTATTCCACTTTCATTGTAGGATGAACCATCGATGAAGAAGTGAAGATCGCGCGAAGACCCACGAATGAATAAAAATGTTTTATAACTATTGTAATATAGAGAAAACTTGTCATGACCAAAGATGAATTCATTTTGATTATCAACATAATAAATTCTAATTTGTTAAGTTGAAAGAAAGCGGATTATCATTGTTCGTTACGTGCAATCCAGCATTTTAATAAGATTTTCAGATTCCTCGCTACTCCATATGGATGGCAGATTGAATAATTGGTAGCAGAGTAAATAGCAATAATTATTAACTTCGAACCCCAATTAACTGAGTAGCACAACACAATTTTGGAAGGAGGATATATAAATTACGTAGTAATTATTAAGTTTCTAGTGTAAACTTTTCCTGGCGCCCAAATTACGACATTTATCAGTATTCGTACATTTATCAGTAATAATTATGTTTCAAAATGTCCCTCCAAGTGGGGCTTGTTTTTACATAGAAAGTCGGGGCTTCTTTCAAATTGCCATCAGTCAACGTCGGGCATGTTTCAATATGGTTCGTCTGCTTGTAATCATCAAGCAGTTACCAAATTGCACTAATTGGTTATATTACTTAAATACTCTTACACTCCTTACTCCAAATGTTTTTTTTTTCTTATCGACTGGTCATAACGTCCTTTTCATTATTTCGTCCACTCGTGCCGAGATATTATTAGTTCTTTTTCCTGATTAGAGAAAGTAGCAGAAAACTGCTGGCATTTGTGAAGTACTATACTTTAAATTTCTACAATTTTCAATTTTCTAAAAAAGGCATCAATGTTTTGTTTTGCTCAAATAAACAAGATACGCTTAAAGAAGTCGTAGACTTTAAATTAAACTTTCGATGTTTTTTCAGAAATTTCAAAATTTCAAAACATTTTCGAACTTTTGTGTAATCTTCAGAGAAATAGTGGCGTTAAAACATCAAGATGATAAAAATCTGTCATAAAGGTTTCTTTTAAATTTGTTGTGTCAATAAACACAATGTACTTAATTGTAGTGCATGAGCACCATACTGATTGAGACATTCATTTTTTAAACGTCAATTTTTACTTTCTCGTATACGTACATACGTATATACGGAGCATAGAGAAATTTATGTAATGCTGCGAAAAAAAGCGGCGAATTTTCGGTGGCAAAAAATTCATTGACGGGCTCTGGTGGCGAAAAAGCGTATTAAACCAGTTGCTAAATTAAGAAAAAAAATCCTCTAACACGCGGTGTAGACAGAATCCCTGTTTTGTGGGTCCTTGATTCCGAAAAACTAATTGGAAGGAAAACGTCTGTCCCTGTGTCCGTGGGTCCGTCTGTGAACACTACTGGCGCCTAAACCACACGTACAATCGTTTTCAAATTGAAGAAACCTATGTCGATCTGGCTCTAGTTGAAGCTTTGAAATTTTGAGACATATTCTTTAAAATTTGGCGGTACTTTACATGAAGCCACCCGGACATTTTCAAAATTTTCTCAAAAACGGCTCCAAACGTTTTCTTTAAATTTCTTGTAAGAATAAAGTAAAATAAATTTATTAAGGTGGCGTAAGTCTGATTTTCAACGTTAACTGTATTTTCGAAAATTGCAAAAGTTTGTATTTATCGGCGTCTTCCTACAACTATAAAATTGAAAACAGAGATTTTTCCTTCAAATGAAATTTTTGTGAATAAGTAGTTCTTTCAATAGTCAGGTAATTGTTTCGGAAATTCAGTAGTTTTCGTCAAATGTGCATGCAATATTTGCAATTTTAAAAAATTATAAAAACAAGACTTTCTCAAAAACCGCTCCAATTTTTTTCTTTAAATGTTTTGTACTGTTAGTGCTAAGCAAACTCTATACCATGACATAAACGCCATATTGCTCTATTTTTCTGTTTCTTCAAAAATTTAAAAAAATGAGTTTCTGAACAGTTTCCTGTACAAATGAGCTCAAAATTCTGCATTTTCAGAAACGCTCAAACTCCATTTTCTCAAAAATGGCTCCAAATTGTCTTCAATTTTTTCTAATAGATACTGCTATGCGCGCAAATAATACTTTTGGTATATTCATTCGTTTTTTCAAAAATTACACAAATGTTTCTTTAAATACCTCTGAATCCGTTAATAAGGACATTTTCATGGATTTTTACTCATTTTTTAATATTATTGAAGTAATATGTCGCTTGTACTACCAGGAAAGCAAAAAGTTGAAATAATGTCAAAAAATGTACATTGGATGACAATAGATGGCAGCTGGCCAGAGAATGGAGCAAAATCTTAAAGCCAGATGACACCAAGGAAATTAGAAAACTATACTACGAGAAAGTCTCTGCCGTTTTGTAGCACTTCTAGTATAATATGTGAAAAACACATCTTTGTGTTTTTTAATAGCTAGCCCACTGCTTCTATTTACTTTAAATGTGATTCATTGAGGTATTTATTAAAAAAAAGTTTCTAACATCATTAACCGTTTGTCGATAGATAATCACGCCCTCACCTTTGATTTCTATTCTTTCTTTTGTAATTGGAGGATTCAGTTTCATTGTTCATCACAGAAATGTTTTCATTCACTTTAATTTTGGCCAACAATATACAATAAAATTTAACGAAAACAAAATCAACGAAAATAAGAATTTCCTGTATGAGGCGTTCTTGCCATACGAGTTAATAAGGTGGCGCCAACAGCGCAGGTCACAGCCGGCAACCTTGCCACTATCGCACGGTGCGGCTAGACGGAGCTTGCCCGCCGGTGGCAGCGAGTACGCTGCGGGTAGGCCACCGAAGGACAGGTCTCCTCGGCTATAGCTGGTGGGGTGGCGCCTGCGTAATCATGGAAGCCGTAGGAAATTGTTGATTCAGTGGTGAGATGTAGTTGACATTTACATAATTTAAATGATTGAAGGCGTTGTCAATCATTTCAAGTAGATAAATTGTCTATAATACTTTTAGTTTTTGAGAAATTTAATCATCTTTAATTTTTTAAATGGACCTACATATATTTTCATCAGCAATGGATAGATCATGAAAAGAGGAATAAAATGATGTATCATATGCTATTATTTCGATAGTAATTTGAGTATAAAATTATATTTTCTGGCATGAAATTTTCACGTAAACGGGCAACCTTTGTCAACAGTCGCCGTTGGGGAAGGTAGCCTTCGCGGCGTCGATACTGTTTTGTGGAGAAATAATAACTCTTGGTCTTGACACAAACACGTATGAACCAACATCAATTTGAACTATCAGAATGCGAGATTTTTCCCATTTGTTCATCTGAATTGAACTTTTCTTCTTCTGAAATTCCAAATCAACGATAATCGGAAAGAACGAAATAAAACATATTGTAGCGAAAGGGTGATAATAAAAAAGATCATTTTCAAACTTACAAGAATCTAGCTTACTTCAGAAACAAGCCATCATTTTAAAACATGGGAAACGAATGAATGCTTAAAGATTTCCATTGTAATATCACGATTAATTCAACAAATAATAGATAGGTAGATATTTTCTCTTATGATTTATTGTTAATAAACTTATTATTGAAAAACGTACCAAAAGAACAAAGCAATAAAAATTTTGAGATACACTTGACAGTTCTATCAGTGTAAATTTACCAAACTTTAACAATCATGCATATCTGCATTCGCGATTTCTAATACTGATTAGAGAGTTTCTCAATTCATAGCGGCACGTGCTGCCACAAACTTGAAAATCCACGGCATAAGACGGACGGGCACTTTTCTTTTTCATTTATTAACAGCATTCTGCAAATTGAACTAACCGTAATTAATTTAAAATTTAAAGCTTAATTAAAAATGGCATTTACCAATGAAGAGACGGTGGTTGGTTCCTTGTTCAGTTTGAAAATGATATTTATTATCATATTTCTTACGCTACCAATTTTTTTATATCGTTTTTTGGAACGATGGATGTTTTGAAATTCCAATAGAAGACAAGTTAAATCCAGATAAATTATTGGAAAAAATCTAGCATTGTGATTGTTAAAATTAGTATTTCTTACTGTGACGTCTGTGTCTAGACCAAGGAGTGCTATAGTTATGCCTCTTATCCCTCACTGCCACCACTTTCAGTCTCTCTCTCCACGGAACAGTCTTGACGCCCCGAAGGCCAGAGTTGCAAGGGCTGCTACGCGTTTACCCGTTTAATTCAAAATCACATGTCAGAAAGTCTAATTTGATACTCTCGTTACTATCAAAATATTACCATATGAAACATCATTTAATCCTCTTTTCATGGCTACCATTGCTGGTGAGAAAAATATATAATTCTTTAAAATATCAAAGATTATTACATTTTTCGAAAACTAAAAATATTACAGTTACAATTTCTCTATGATTTGCCCCACGATTCCGCATTGTTCAGCAAAAACTGCATTTCGATTTCCTAAACCGTTTAGAAGCTATGGGGGTGGTCCATAACTGGACACCTGGGACACCTATACATTAATGTGAATGTTACCGACGTGAGGGGCAAAAAAATTTATATTTTTGTACTTTTTTAAACAAAAGAAATAGAGGAAAATGATGGTTAAAGCATCTTATAGACTGAATTTAGCACTATGCCTACCAAAACTTTAAAGAAAAAATGTTTAGCAGTGTTTGAGAAAGTCTTGTTTTTGTTATTTTTTAAAATCGCATATATTGCACTTCCTATTGTATAAAATGTACTTAAATTTTCAAAAAAAATGTACTTTCCTGAATGAAAGAACTATTTATGGACAACAAATTTCATTTGAAAGACAAATCTCTGTTTTCAATTTTATAGTTGTAGGAAGACGCCAAAAAAGTTCAAACTTCTGCAATTTTTAAAATTTCATAGTTAATCGAGAAATCGGACGTACACCTCCTTTATAAGTGCAATTAATCTATTTTTTCAAGAAATGTAAAGAAACATTTGGAGTCGTTTTTTAGAAAACTTTGAAAATGTCTGTGAGGCTTCATGTAACGTAATTTTAAAGAATGTTTTTCGAAATTTCAAAACTTCAACTATAGGCAGATCGACAAGGAATTTCTTCAGTTTAGAAAAGATCGTACGTATTGTTTAGGCGCTAGTATTGTTCGCAGACGGAGGGACGTTTTGAAAGAAACAACACTTTTTCGGTATCAGGGGACCCTAAAACGTGTATTTCCGTTGTAATCTTCAAATCGATTTCATGACATACGCTTTCATAACATAACTTTCGACATAATTATCTATATACTACTATATTTCTTTATATCTATATATTCTAGTCTACACATATTAAGTACGTCTATGACGTATAAACGTATTTATAAGAGAGAGTAAAAATATACGGCATAGTAGATGACTCGGAGGGGCGAGAAGTTACCTTTATATAATAAGCTTTTAGGATCAGATTTCACAACAAATGATTTTCAATCTCACGAATCACAGGTATATTGAATAAGGATAGTCTTCATACCGGTGATGAGAGCAAAGAACGCACAGCCTGTTCCTAGTAGCAGTCATAAACGTACTGTTTACATATTTTTCATCATCCGTTGGAGAAGAAGAAACGGTGGATGCGTTCTCGACAGTAATGCCTCGCAGTCGAAGAAAGCAGAAGTGACTTCCCGACTCATTGTTTCACTCATGTATTAGATATTATTTTTTCGGTGGTTTACTTGTTTAATACTATGTTTATGGACCTGAAACATAATACGTAATGGTATACTTAATACCCAGCAGGCCTTTTGGATTATTTATGCTCGCCAGATTTTTTTTCGAATTATTTATGCATCGCAACATTTTTGAATATTTTATGCTCGCTCGGCGCCCAAAACCACAACAAATAATTATCTGTGAATTCCATTTATTAAAGTTAAGATATAGGAAATAACAATAAATAAAAGAACATAATTCTCAAATAACAAAAATAATTGTGATATAACAACCATTTTGTTGAATTGATATGAAAATTGCAAGTTTGGGATGTTCACGTTAATTTATAATGTCCATCAGATGTTCCTATTTTACTGTTTGTACCAGCTTTCCAGTTTCATAATACGCTTCTTGAGTAGAATATTATTAGTAATAATAGATGTAGAAGACACACAGGTTAACAACCTCAAAATGTTATTTTTTGATGTAATGAAATATTTTAAATAATGTTAAGCAATAGAGGTAAATAGCCTAAAAATACCGTTTCGTCTATGGAATACTGTTATTTTCCATCCAACTTTCAAATACATCGTAATCATTTTCATATATTTCTTGAATTTTACTGGAAACAAACCGTCCATAGCTTTGGTAGCTATTTCAAAAATTTCCGCAAGAAGTATATAATATTATTCCATTTTGTACGAATGGAACAGCACAATGACGATGGTAATTAATCAACGAGCTAGAATATATTTTCGGAATATACTACATATGCTCTGACCTTAGCAGCGCTCGTGGTGGACGCTCGCCGAACTAAGGGCCGCCATGTTTTTTGCAGTCAAAACACGAGCGATGCCTGATAGGGCGTGTAGAACTGTTGTACTAGATCGACGTGTTGTTTGTTTCAGATCTTATTTTTATATTGTCTTTTTGTTTATATGTATTTAAATTATATTAGTGGTTAGAATAATATTCACAATGCCTTTAGTATGTTTGGCATATAACCGTAACAATAGAAGTCAACAAACCACAAATATAACATTTTTCAAGTTTGCCGCCCTATTTGTGATCTGTTTGGTTGCTTCTTATTGCAATAACATTCACTTTCAGGGGTTATGCTAACTACAATAACATTTCAACACCTTCCATTCTTATCACAATAAACGATTCAGAAGCAAGTTGTTTTTAAAATTTTCTCAATTTTTTCTCCTACATATTGTGATTTCGGTTTCAAATGATTGTTTTTTGGCCATGAAACACAGAGTAAGAGGATTTATATTACGCGCGGCCCGCGCCCACCCGGCCTTAACCAGCACCAAACGGAATAGTATCTGTTTCTCCAGAGGGCGCCGCTTTGACTATAAAAAACATGGCAACAATTTTCTGCAAAGATAGAGATGCTTCAGACACTCCATGTGGTCTATTCTAGTTCGTGGTAATTAATACGCACTCTGTTTTGTTTTTGTAATGCCATATTGACAATTGACGATTGGAATGCGTCTTCGTTTTTGATGAAAAGCAAATTTAAAATTGTCCGAATTCTCTTCTTCTTCAGCGACGAACTAGTAAACCATAAAGTGTTGAATACTAATAATAAAATTGAAACAATGCCCACACACAACTGCTTATAAAATTATTGGGCGTTTTGATGTAACCCGTTCCGAATTTATTTTTTAAACATGGGGAAAAGGTTACGTTAATATTATTAAAATTAATGCTTCAACCGTTATCTAAATAAAATCAATATCCCGCTAGCTGGCGAAAATATGACTTGAAAAATTTGTAACAAATAAAGAATGTTCTTTTGGTCATGAGCTCTTTCAAACCTTATCCTGCAGTACCCGTCTTCGCGCGCACTTGAACGAGGGCGCCACGAAGAACCATTTTCCTCTTTTTCTCGGTGACGAGAATTCCAAAGTTCAAGTACCAGATTCTTCTCTCCTGCTCTTGCACAAATGTCGATTTACTGATCCTCACTGCCTCAAATACTTGTAGTTCTAATTTAATTTACTTCGCGAAAATTCCCAGATCTTTCTGATTACGCGACGAGAATGTTAAAACTAAACTGATAGCATAATCAACTAGCTATGCCCGAGACTGTCATTGCTTTCTCAACCAATCCCTAAATTTTTTACTTGATCAGCTAGCCGTGCCCTCAGGTCCAATGCCAGAATGAAATTTATTGACCTTGACAACAGCTCGGCTGCCGTTGCTAGGGCGCCATATTTCTATTTGTTTATCCTTGTATAATTACCCTATTTACGGCAAATATTAGTAAATAAATGTGTGACATGTTGGTATGCCACAATATAATGAATGTTTTATTTCGGGCATTCCTTGATGTTTAGCCACTCCATCGGCATCCAACCCCTTGGGCCAGAAGTTCGCGGATTTGGAAGACACTCTGGGGGCAAAAACATCTACTTAAATAATTATTATACTTCACATTTAATTCAGCACTACACAAAAACCACGAATGTAAATTTGTTATAAGAGCTGTCACTTCATATATTCACTAACAAAAAGTGATTCCCTTCGACTACCCAACTTGCTCTAGAATTTTGTAACATTCATTTTGTAATTCATAATGTAATTTAGGGCTCCCAAGTCCAATAATATTCGCGGCAACATTGTATTGAGCCACTCTGCCTAATAATAGTAAATGAGATGTAAAGGACACTTGATGGATTAGTGCCACTAAGTGTCCAGGTGGACAAACGAGGGCCACGGTTATTGAAGGACAAGCGAGCAATAGTTGTAATAACAGTAATTGCAGTAATAGCGATGATGGGGTAGCGATGATCTCACGATGGCGCGAGCGATAGAGGGAATGGAGGAAGGGAGGGGGAAGGGGAGGGGGCGTGGCCGCAGGGCGGCCGAGGGCGAGCGGAGGGAGCGCTGCCCCCCACGCGCCTGCGGGAAGATGAGAGGAAGGTGGGGTGGGGTGGGGGTTCGCAAAGCGCGGAGGACGCCCGCTTGCGGTCCGGCGAGCGGCTCCACGTGCACAAACAGACGGCGGAGCGCCGCTCCATGCACGCGCTGCGGTGGGTTAAAGAAGATACCACTGCCCAGGCGGTGGCAAACGTACACCGGAAAAACATGGCTCAAAGCGCGATGTGTTTGCCATGTTCAATGGGAAGGCTTACGTTATGTATATAAACTTATTTGGTATGTGTTAAACAAATTTAACCCTTAGACTACGAACGAGAGACATATGCCCAGCCACGGGTAACAGATCCCCGTTGCGAATTTCCCTCATTTTACAAGTCACAAGTTCTTGTCCCATTGGTCTTCATGCGAATAGGTGACATCTAGTTTCCACATATGCCCACAGACCGCAGGTAATTGTCGATCAAAGAAATTTTCATTTAAAAGTGGTTCACAGTAGCAGGAATGTGCTGATGACAATTCTCACACCTAGAAAGGCAGATAACAAGGAAGTCACAGTTCTTAGTAATTGTCACGATTCCACAGTAGAAACAACCCTACGGAAGGAAAAACTGTGGAAGCAAGATGGAAATAAATTGTCCAGCCCTAATTTTTTTATAACAAATGAATGGGTCGAGTTGACCGTCTGACTAAAGGTTGGTGTTTCTAGTTTTGATAGGCGCTCCAAGAAACGGTGGAAAAGAGTATGGCAGAATGACTTATGGCGATTAGAAAACACAATAGCTGCATAAAACGCAAACGAAGTAGATGTAGACCGTTTAAAACAGCAAAATTAATGCTGGATGTTGGCGAACACTTACCTATTGAAGGAGATATGAAAAGGCGTTTCTCTATATACGCACAGAAGAAAATTGAAAAGAGAATTTAAACTTTTTGTACAATGCATAAACTGCCGCTATGTAAATTGTGTTGACTTAAGCACACATAAAAGACTTGTTTTGTTTCTCATTGCTGTAACAGTTCAAGGGACTGTTAACCTGAATTTTTAAAACCATTTTATATTTGAATGAAGAAATATTTATTTAGTAAATGTAATGATATTTTTTAGAAAAAATACTTTCCACAATATTTGTATTATTTTTCCCTCTGCAAACTGCATTCAACAGAACACATTATTGCAGACAGCAGACCATTTGGACATGCACGTCCCACCCCATAACACCAGTGAGACACATATGAACCACACATCCATTGTTACGTCCCTACAACAAAGAAACTTGATAATGTCCATGTAACCGTAAATAAGCTCACGTAATGTATACATAAACAAATCATGAAAAAGTGGTAGTCTAAGGGTCAAGTATAATGAATTATCAAAAGAATTATATAGTAACTGTTTGTATTTTGAGTAATTTACAACAGTTTATTTTATATACATTATTTTGTACTTAACAGAAAAGTAATAAATTTTATTGGCACTGCACTTCCATCTTTACCTTGACTTCTATTTATTTACGCCGTACACTAATCTTTCATTAAATGTTACCCTACAAAACAACTCAAAATAGTATCGGTCGTCAATAAAGTTTTATTTATTTTTCGTTTAGTTCACTAAATACGCTCCTTAATTCCATGAAAATTTTTTGATAATATCCATGTTAATAGCATGCGTGCAATTAAAACGACACACCTTCCGATGAGAATTTAGAAACGAAGGAAATCGTGTTATTAAGAAAATATAACCAAGGAATTTGCAGTCGGCCATGAAACATGAACAAAAAACTTCATCACATTACGTACCTACAACAACTCCACATTCACAACGAATGAATAAAACTAGATAGGGGAAGTAAACGCTAAGCTCGCTGACTTATGGAACAACATATAATATTAATGAAAAATTAAATGTTTTCATGTAAAACTTGTCTTAAATTACAATGTAAGACATAACGCATTGTTTACAATACGAATGAATAAAACTAGATTGGGGAAGTAAACGCTAAGCTCGCTGACTTATGGAACAACATATAATATTTAACGTGAATAAATTAAATGTTTTACATGTAAAACTTTTGGTCTTAGAATTACGAATGTAAGAAATGTAAACGTCAGTTGTGTTTACTAGTTCTGAAAAGAATGCTATGGCAAAACTGTGTCAGAAGTGACTTGTGTTTTTCCAAATATTTATATATGTTGTATTTTCTCTCATAACTGTGTTTCTTTTTCGTGGGAAGTAATGTTTTCTTGCGGTGGTCATCTTCTAATATTTTCTACGCAATATTTTTCCGGACCTACCATTTGAAAATAGTTCGTGGAAACAAAAACAATTCGAGGCCCACTAAAATAGATCTTTTTCATAATCAATACTACGTCATGAAATGCATATCTCGAGTGGAAAAGATATGCTTCAATTTCTAAAAATTTGAATTTTTCGTAAAGGGAAACGAAAAAATTTTGAATGTAACAATGTATAAAGGGGTATAATTACATTCATGGTATTTAAGAAAACTGGCTCATATCGTCGCTCGTTTTCTTGAACATACCATTCATGCAATTATACATCTCTTCATACTCTCGTTTCATTAATACTGTTATTTTACTGAATACTCAATAACTGTTCAATCACGTTTTTAAAATTAAAAAATGCAATGCGAACTTCAATTATATTTCAGTACATTTGTCATCAAATTTACTAAACGTTAAGTTTTTTTGATATTCTCATTCAGTAAGAATCTCAAAAAACTTTTATTTTAGTAAAGCTCTCGATAGTGGCCACCGTACGACTTGCGTCGAGTTCGTTTGCCGAACTTTCAGGGAGACACGCCTCTGTGGCTAACCCCGAGGCCCGATCCCTTAGATACAGGATTCCCAGAGAATCCTCCTGTTGTTCGGCTGTGCCTGTCCATTGGATGTTTGCTCTGTTTTCTGCAAACTCCCTTATATCTGTTTCCATCTGTGAGCTAGATTAGAACGTAGAGAAAGTCCTTACACCACATCTTCTTTAAGAAATCGAACGCAGGAATGTTGCTGGAGAACGAAACCAACGTCTGATTTACGGTGTCCAGCGGGAGAAACGGCACCAAATTTAAGGAAATGGAAGAAGATTCAATGTATTCGAATCACGTCGCCCTTTTGTAGAGAAAAAAGTTCTCTAAAACAACGTTAAGGTATCCAGGGAGACGTGAAAGTAAGCTTCGATTTCTTCTGGAACTCTGATCTTACAAACAAGCAAACTATTTAGATTCTTATGTAGTGAGACACGAGAGATAGACAATTTCGTAAATAAACTTCAAATTTGTACACATTTTAAGTGATGTGAAAGAGAGAAAGAGTTACCTCAGACATATCGTTCAGAGTCAATGGATGAAGAAAAACATTCTCAAAATCCTACCTCTGTCGCAGTAGTTCATTACTAATGAATACATGTTTTTCATAAAGTAGAAGATTTTATGAAGTAAATTTTAAACACTCAATGGACTTTTTATAACCAAATTTAGAATTTTAAGGAGAGCAATAACATGTTTTAATGCCTTAAATGGCGGAATATCATAAAATATATTATAAGTGTCAAATCGACAACTCAATAAGAGGTACTAACTTCATTTTTTGAAATTTAAACAAAGCACTCAAAGCTATATTTTTAATATGCATGACTTATTGATTCTAAATATCTAGAGGGGAAACAAAATTACATTTATAACAATTAATGTTTGTTAGGTAAAGCAAAATTTTATTTTTGAAATGTAATGTAAACAAGTAGGAAATTGAAAAAGGTTTTTGTTTTTCGCGACCATGTAAACTTTATTCCATTATGTTCACAGCAATCAAAAAAAACTAGAGTTAAAAACATATATATATATATGAATATATATATAATATATATATATATATATATATAAAATATATATATAAAATATATATATATATTTCAATCAAACTTGTCAAATACTTTTGAATGCTAGTGGATTTTTTAATAAAAGAAGATGATAAAAATTAAAATAACTCTTCACTGATTTTCAGCGCAATGAAGTTCACTTACCACGATCTTCCAAATGCTATTCAATGCAATGTGGAACATAAATCGAGGGATCAAACCACAGGAGTAGAGCTTGTTCGGATGACTTGACGATCGACGTACAGCGAATGAATCGACCGTGCTCCTGCCCTTTCACGCGATCTGCCTTAAGACTTATGTTTCAGGCCAAAGTTTAAGCAGCTGAAACCCGCAACCTTCCTTGAGATCAATAACTTCCTTTTCTTAGAATTACGGAATATTTGATACAATATTCTCTTGAAAAAATATATTTTTATTATTATTTATTTTGATCTCACAGCGCTTTGCTTCAGCTTCTTGAGTTAAAACTGACGTTGGACCACGCTTACAAATGCCTCCGCGTCTCTTGAGACATTTCCAATTGCATACATTAAAAAAATATATAATACAGAAGCGTTATCGGCAATACACGTTATAAATATATGTTTCTTAAGCCATTTCGACGAAACAACACGTCATTAATGGATAACAGTTATTCGAAGTACGCAGTTGTTCCATTCAATCCGACGCTTGTGCTTATGACAGTCAATTCATTATTTACACAAGCAACATTGGAATTAAAAGGTACTGTAAAGGATGAAAAGGAAGAAAAGTACATGGTAATTTCAAGTTTCTTCTATAATATCAGAGCGCTTCAAAATTTTGATAAAATTTCCAGCGTTTGAAGTTTAGAATATCATAAAGAAATTACATGATGGTTTCGTTGAATCTGATTTCGAAAGAAATCATTATCCCCACAAAGTTTTAGATTCGCTCAGGAAGGATGGAATTTTTAACCATACTAATTCAATTCCTCAAAATGAAGCACATTATTATTTTAAGACAGAAATAGCTAAGACATACGAAAGTGATTCTGAAACAATTGCATATCTGCATAGGAATTATGTTATAGATTTAAAGAAAGAAAACTTGAGAAAAAATTTGAAAACTACTCAGCACAGGATAATTTTTTAAAGAGATTTCAACCTTAGTTTTTTATCCCTAAAAAGGACCGATGTTCTTTTTGTAAATGCACGTGAATATAGAAATACTCATAACAAAGAGACCTTGCAGGAAAGTTGCGATAGGCACAGGAACATTTGAACTCAGTAGACAGACAAATCCACAGAACACACAAATCTTTGCAATGCAACTTCCCACTACAGTTTGTTGGCAAAAAGTGATCATTTCGACTCCTCTACAAGCTCTAGAAGTTTGTGACATTTATTCTGAGTCACGTGTACTGCTATTAACAAAAGCCAAGCTGTGTTGCGGAGGGCACTGACCTGTAGATGGGCGACGCGGTGCCGCCCTTGTACCAGATGACGAGCGCCACGCGGTCCCCGGCCACGGGCGGCCGCAAGTTGCAGGGCAGCCGCGCCACGCCGTGGAGCACGGCCGAGGTGGAGGAGACGGCGGCTGCAACACCACAGCGCCGGCGTTAAGCGAACACTTATTCCACTACACACTATATTATTATTGTTATTATTAATATTACCAACTAAATATTGCATAAATAGGAAAGGAAATATAACACATGATGCTGAAATTTTATAAAAGTTAATAATTAAAGAATATTCATAAAAATTTGTAAGAACATTTGCTAGTTCAATGCTAAAATACATTAACATTATTAGTCTTATTCTTCATATTTCTACGAGCATATGAAATTTAGTTACCTCTACTATATTACACAGATCATTTTCGAAATCGTGAAAATAGAAGTTGAAAAAAAAAAAGGTTCCATTGTTCTTGATATTTCATTGTTTGCTTTTTTAAAAATCATTCACGACATTGAAGCTCATAATTCAAATCTTTGTTTTACTAGTATAAAAAAAAAAAAAAAAGGATGAACCATTAACGACATTGAAAAAACCTTGGTGCAATCGCTGCTCATTAAAAAATGTTTAGTTTCTTAAAAATGCTGATTACGTACGATACCCAAGTTTAAATGTTCTGCCTTTCCCATATCAAAACACGTCATGCATCTGTGCTATTGCTAATTCAATTCAATGATGCTTTATTGTACGTGGCAAACCCTGGCCATCAGGCCTTCTCTTCCGTCTGATCACATACATTTTGCTACGTTCCTTTCACAATCTAGCGGATAATGAAGGTATCACTCGGGTGACAAAACAGGCGATTTGAAGTTTTTTCAAATGCTTCTAGGCTTGAGGATCAGTAAACCAACAAATGGTATTGCTGACTTACTTTCCTTAAGAAGTAAGACGTACAAACGATTTTTTTCGTCCTTAAAAATTCACAGCTTTGATGGGGTTTGAAGCCACAAACTTGAATACAACGCCCGATATGCTAACTGTTGTAGATCGAGGCTTTAGCTAACTGGTAAAATATGTCAGTGAAATTGGCAGAGATATGTCCCAGCGCGATGGTAAGATTTTCCTATTTCGAATCGCGCAGGTTCAAGTGCGATAATTTAAGTGCATCTTTCCTCTGTATATCTCTATTCCTTAATGCACCGCAGCTTCGAAAGTCACTCAACGCAGCGTTACACAAAATACTTGAATTGCGCACGTGGAAACAGCATAGAAGCTGGGGTTTCTCTTAAACAAAAAGTTTCTACGGTAAAGGTATTGTACCAAACTTCCTCAAATAACGATGATAAGTATAGGTACAGGTAACCTATAAATTATAAACGACTTTATAACGGTCTGAAAGTTCTTTTCCAATTATTATCCCCAACTTTGGAAAAGATATAGTTAAAATAACAGGGCTGTTTTGTAAAATTATGTAACGCTGTTTTTCTCTTATTTACAACCAACCTTATATTACAAAGTTATATTATGAATATGTAAGTATGTGATGTGTGAGAAAGAATACTGTTGCTTTTAAACACGCCTCACTTGACAAATACCTGTAACATTTTATTTATTCTTGGAGCTCTATACCTACAAGTTTCGTACTTCCCCTACATGTCTTTTTAATGCATACAATCGAAAGATGACGTTAATAACAGTTTTTCTGTCGCGTTATAACCCCGAATGAAAGAAAAACATTATTTATGATGCACAATGGTCAATGTAAAAGAAATATTTCTCAAATTATCAAAGATATTAAATTTCCAATGACATTTATCAACACCCCACATTTACTCGCCTGTTTCTTGAAACTCTACCCTTCCCCTACAACGAAATTGAATCTTGTATCCTCCCAAACCCGCAGCATATTGACCTCCCCTGCCCGTGGCGTCCCGAGAACAGGTCAGCCAAAAATACTGGCAACTTTCGAAGGGCCCCAGTAAATCAGACGCGCGATGTCTCTTGGGACTCCGCTTTCATTTAGCGGCCTACCGCTGCGCGGGCGGCCCGCGGCGCCCTTCGGCACGCTGCGCGGAGCGGCACGGGGAGGCCCTGGGCGGGGGCGGGGCGGGGCCGCTTCGGAAGGACGCCAACCCGCCCGCCCCAGCGCCTAACCGAATGCCCACCTTAACACCCGCCCATCCATTCACCCAACCCACATACCCGCCCGCTCACCGCCCGGCACCCACCAGAACCACGCCCAATTTTCGATAGACACCCACCCACCCCCCTTACACCCGCCTACACATCTGCCGACCACCCTCTCAATCACTCACCCACCGCCGGCGGCCCGTCCACCGCCTACTTTTCCCCGAACCCCTCCCCCCCCTACCTGCCCCCCCCCCCCGCCCCCCCTCCTCGCCCCCCAAAACCGCCTCTGCAGCTTCGTCCCCTTCCCATTCCCCCCCGGCCTGGCCAGCGCCGCTGCCCTGTCGAACGTTATGAAGCCGCCCGCCAGAGCTGTTATTGGAGCGCGCATTATTTATAGGCCCTGCCGCCAACGCCACCGCCACCGCCGCCTCCTCTCTGCCACAGGCGCCGATACAGCGGCGCAGGGCTGCCAACGGCTGCCGGGCCACCCGCGCAAATGAGCCCTGGTTGGAGCACTATGGTGTAAATCAAGCCCCGAATCAGTACCCACCTTTCCACGCTAAGCACGTTCTACGGTCGAGGTCAACATCTGCTGACTGGGCAATTAGAAATATTCCTACAGAAGAATGGATCATATTTTCAGCTTTGAAAATTTTCCATGGATTTTAAAGAATGCTTTTTATAATAAATTTCATATTACCTTGTAATAGTTGTGAAAATGTTTCCTGTCTGTTTGTTGTTGTTTTTTTCTCGCCTTACTTGGTAAGAAGAGGAAGTATTGTAATCGGAAATCGGCGAGTTTTTTACATAAATTCTTATTGCCGGGCCCTTGTAATGAAAAAGTTGATAAATGTTCATATACGTAGTAAATTGCTTCTTCTATCACATTGTGAAGTCAGATTCCGTGTTTTGTGGGACGTTGATAGCGAAAACTCTATTCACAGCAAAACGTCTCTCTATCCACATATCTAACCAATACTAGTGTCTAAACGGTTTACACTAGTTATCCATAGTTAATTTTACCTATGAATGAACTCAAGATCCAGCGAATTTGAAACGGAATTTTGATTTTTAGAACTACTTTACGTACCCTCTCAATATTTTTCAATGTTCTCAAAAATGGCTCCACATTTTTATTACTTTTGTCTCGGATAGATAAAGAACTCTTAAAATTGGTGCGGTCATCATTTTCGTTAAAAATAATACGTATTTCAAAAATTTCACATGTTCTTGTTTTATATTCGTAATGAGACAAAAGTCAGCAGTATAGAATTGATTTTTGGCTTTTACTTGCTATTTTGAAATTATGAATAAGTATTTAGATAATTTTGTGGTAATGCTGGTTGGCATTTTTATTAAATATTTTAATTACAAGGTGACAACGACATGACTTGCACGGGTCGGGAAACCTCAACTTTATGGAAGATCGATTATCTAGTTTTCAGCATATTTCAGACTACAGGGGAGAATACAATGGACGAAAAACACGGACGTTCTTTCTCATTACAAAACTTCAATTTTCAAGATCGAAAGTATCCGCATCGATTTGAGTAAAGTGAAATTTATGACAAAATACTTAATTAACCAATTGTTTTCTGGATAGTTATTACAGTACGATACAGCATCGTTCTAAAACATCCAGGAACAATCAACACAGCTTAAAAGTGACCATAAACAATGGTACCCTCAAACGGATGCGAGATTTGGCTGCATGAAAACTATTAAAAATGCAAACAAATGACTAATGCGTAATGTTCAAGAACTGACACTTTTGTGAAGTGCTGGAGTGTAAGTGTAAATCTGTACAAAATATGTAAAATATTCTTTCGTAGTCATAAAAATAATATTTCAGAAGTATGTATACACAAATATTGCTTTCTTTTAAAGAAATTACTTTTTTATGATTTTTTTATTATTCGGTCATTGATTATCCGATTCAATTAATCAAGAAATTCGTTTTAATGTACCCAAAATTATTCTTAGTATAGTTATTAATTGTCCAGACTCCTATTGCAATAAAATGTCTGCAAATCCGTGTTTTGTCGCTATATATTTTGCCTGAGGCTAATGGTATGAGAATTCACGAAGAGCACAATCTCTAAGGCGGCATCCGTTTTTAGAATTATTCGTACAGGTACGAAAAAATAATGGATGCATTTTTAAAATGTATCTACGCAATAAAATCACATTCAATAACTTACTTATTTTCATAAAAGAAGATAAGCCAAACATTTCGTGAACAGAGACATCACACACCCTTAGACTGGCACCTCACAATATCTTGAAAATGTTGTTATGTTAGAATTTCACATAAGGCAAACTATTATTTCCTAATTACTCTTTTCATATAACTACCACATAAATTAAATGTTCCCAATATTAGTACATTAAGCTTCTGCTATTTAATATTCAGTTTCAATATTTGTATGTAATAATTGTTGTTTAATTAACGATATTACCAAATTACTGTATGCATTTTCTATATTGATGAGTAGCTAAAGTTCCAAAATAACAATAAAACAAAAAAAATAATAATAATAATAATAATAATAATAATAATAATAATAATAATAATAATGATAATGAAAATAACAACAGGATCCTGACATACACTTGCAAACACAGAATATTCCAATAGACACAACATCAAAATTTAGCAGGGGGCACAGCGTCATTCTCACCTTACTACAAGTATGGACCGTCACCAGTACTTGATAACAGGGATTTCAAACTCTATTGAGATAGAAAATAAGGACTGACGTCACTATATTAGCCAATAGACATCACTTTGCTAACAAAAAAGAAGTCCATCTGATTGACATTGCCATTCCACTCTCCCACAATACTGACAATAGCTATAGCAACAAGATCAGCAAATACAAGGATCTGGCAGATGAAAAGAAAATGTAAAAAATCAAGAAAGTTTATGTTAGACCCAACATCATTTCGAATACAGCACTAATTTCTAAAAGCGCGCAGAAAGACTTAAAAATTCTTCAATTAGAGAGCTATTTATCCAAAATTCAGAAGTTTGTGATACTGGACACTTGCCATATTGTGAGAAAGTTCATGGGAGACGAGGTTGGTTGAACTCAACTCAATTAGTTTTACCAAGCTTGCAGGACCAGTGAGTGCTTTGTGGACGTGGATGTGGGAATGGTTATAGTGACAAGATAGTGTTTGGTTTATGTGAATCTGTTATTTCTATAATATGTTTAAATTTAATTTAACTTGTGTTCTTATATGTACATTTGATTTCATTTGCGTTCTTATGAAACAAAACAATGTGTCATCTGTTTCTAATACGTCTTAAATCTTAATTCCGATGTATTATGTAATATCCAACATTGTTTGAGAAAGTTAATAATATAAATAATAATAATAATAATATGTTGTTGTTATTATTATATTATTATTATTATTATTATTATAATTATTATTGTGTACTCTGAGATGGCTCAACAGCAGCGTACGTGTTGTGGTCCCAGGGTTCAATTCCCAGTCGAAGGAAAAATATAGTTGTAACTTCCTTTAAAATCGTCCCAGTTTCTATAGCTGTGTGACGAAGCAGGCAGATATTGCTAATTACGGCGAAGAGAATAGTCTTACACCAAGCATGGGAATTTAACTAGGCCCAGGCAAGAGGGACACCGGTAGCTGGCTGGCGAAGTCAGACTACCGACCCAAAACGCCAAATACATACATTTTTATTATTACGAGTATTTTCATCAAAACTCAACTATCATTCCACCTAATTTATAAAGTTGATAGTACCACAACGTTTCCAGGCATATTAATGGTATAGGTCTGCAGGTTCGTTTTAGTTGTTCGGCTGACTGATTATTTCCGGTTTCCGGATTCGACAACTACTGCTGTCAGAAGCTAAGTACAGTGCGTTTTTATCACTGTAGGTGGCGGAGGCTTCCTCTCGCTGGATGGTGAGATCCAGCGCCGGTAATAGGCGGGGTTTTCTCCATCCAGGTACCTCCTCAGTAAGGACAAGCTCTATGCTGCCAACTGGCCTCCCGACATGTTTGGTAGAGCAGTAAATGTAAGTTTAAGTATGTGGAAAGTAGAAGAGAAGAAGTATACGAATTAGGCTATTCCGCCAATTCGCTGGCATTGATCGGAGAAACCGCGAACGATCAGAGCAGAGAACGATACGATCAGAGCAGCTAGCCGCTAGAAGTCTCCTGCAGGCAGCGGCCGAACTCGGCTCTCTACGTAGCTAGCTAGCGTCGAAAATCCTGTCACCGTCGGACTCGAACCCTAGGACCTCCCAGTTAGATGGAACATCAGTTGTTGTCTTGAACCATTTGAGCCAGTACTTCGTTTCAGAAATGTAAACACTTCAAATGATGATAAAGGCTTAGCTGTGAACATTACGTTACGTAAAGTAAGAGAAAGTGATCACATATATTTTCATTGTTTTCTATTTCTGTTTAGTATAATGAGTGAGATGATTGTGATTTCCAAACCCTCGCGATGTGCAAGGCTTTCGTTCACAACTGAATGTAGCATAAACAACTATAAATGTTTGTTCTCAGTATGTTAACATATCATCTAGAATAGAACCGTCACACTATGGATGTCGTTCAATGTTAATCAATGCATTCATCTTTAATAACGCTGTTTGTGTATTTCTCTTATCAAATCCGCTCCATGAATTATTGATTCACGCGCACGTTTACTGACAGCTTATCAAAACATACAATGTACAAATACCGTTCTGGGGATATAAATTCCGTGGGATGTAACTATAAAGCACTTACTTCACGTATACTTGCCATGTATACGTTGTTTAATAACTTATTTCTACGCGCATACAAGTAGAATAAATAAATTATGTAGCATTATAATATCTTATTCTTATTTTTTTGGCATCGTATCACGCACAGTTTCCTAATTATGAAACCAACGTAATAACTGAATTATACTTCATTTAATTGCATTATACTTCATTTGTAATAAAAATATATTAACCAATCGTGATAATTATTACACGATATAAGGGAACGTAATTAATGTATTGTCTGATGTTAATAGTACGTCTCCTGTGGCACGTTGGTTTTGTTAGTCAAATGCCCGACAATACAGAGCATTACGTTGTTGTTCCATCACAAAAGATACAGAAAATTAGTCGTAGAGAATAAAAAGATTAAGATTTGAACAATGTTATCCCATAGATTAAGAGATTTAAAAATCGTTCAACTGTAGACTCACTTAGAGCGTGTCAGCAAACACTGAGATAATGGATACCCAATGTTTGTTTTTTAATTTTAAATATTTCACTTTACAATACAAATTGCATTTGGTAAGAAATGAAAAATCCTATCTGCCTAAAGAGAAATGAAACGTAACTTTTTCCTGTCTTGGTATTAAAGCATTTTTCTCTACCTTGCCTTCAGTTCAGTTGCCTTCATCTCACGCTATTTCATAAAATACTTACTCTTACAAATCCTAAATTTAAGCACTTCATTGCACCACCAGCTAATAAATCGTTTACGAAGCAGAAACTAGTGGACAAGTATAAACGAACGAAATTTTCCCGGGAGAGAATAAGTACCGTGCTCCTCAAAGTCGCAACATCTGTCTTCTTCTGCTGGCGAGCAGCTGGCGCTCGGCGACCTTGGCGGCAGCATTTAAACAAGCGAGGCTCCACGGGCGCTGTCGGAGCGAATGACTCGCGCCCCTGGCGGAGGCGGAGGGAGTCTATTCGGAGCCCCGTCGCGATGACTCATAAAAGCGCACCCGCGCAAACGGCAGCGCTCAGCTCCGCGGGACACAAAGGGCAGTAAAGCGCCGGCCCACGCTCCTGCTGCGTCGCTTTCCTCTCCGACTGGCTTGGATTGTCACTGCTTTATGGCTCTAAAATTTGTAATGAAAAGCAGGGTTCTTTTGCTAAGAACATTACACAGATGTGATCAAGATATTCTGAATTGTTGTATCTGACTACACACGAAAGTTAATTGAATGGCGCTTCTTTTGGTGGCCGTCTCCACCGTAAATGCTTCTCTTGGAATCTGAATTATACGTAAATGTATCAACTCAACTATATCAAAATCTAGTTGTTTCGAGGCATTCACCATTAGTGATGCTTACCACGGTAATTCTCTTAATCTGTCAATTATCACCAAGTCCTCGTCATTCACCCTATTTCGCGACACATAATTAGCCCCATTTTACGGCAACCATCAGACGTGAGTGCCTCTACTCTCTCCTCTCCACGTTCATCCATTTTCACTTGCTCTTCTTTTCCAAGTGCTCCTCCTCTCCCAAGTGCTGTCCAGTCTTTTCTCTCCTTATCGATTTCACAGCTTACCACCCCTCTACCCAGGCTCCTACTCTTTTGATGTCTCTGCAAACACTCATCCCAATCCTTCTTGTTTTACTCTATCCTCATTCTCTCATTATTTCCTCGCAATCAAAAAAACCAGTATCTCCCTCCCTATCAAAATCCCCTGTCTTTTCATTTATTCTCCATCCGCCGTCCCCACTCTCCTCTCCTTCTCTCGAAGGAGTGCCGTCTCGAACGCGGTGATTCAGCTCTCATTCGGGCTGTCCGAGCTAATAAAGAGCTCCATTTCGGCCTCGTTGTACTTTCGTTTTATGCCTTCCGCCAGGGCGCTCTGCTGTGCCGCCGATGTAAAACCGTGACAGATAATTAATCTCCCTGACGTTTATGCCTACTGAAGGCAGATGAACAGCGATTTTACGATTTACGTATCATATTTCGACCGCAGCTAGATGTACAACGAGTGCGGCAGGGGGGAATGTGTGCAGTCAAGCGGGAGGCTGAATGAGTGGTGGAATCACGAAGTTACGGACGCCCATAGCCCCCAGAGGAATTAAAGGAGCGTTTTGAGTAAATGAAGCACATGATGTTTCGGTTTACAGCAGTTTGGATGTCGCAAATGCGTTAAAGCGCACATTTTGTAATAAATAAAAATGGTATTAATTTATAATTCTAGCGTGGAATTATTAAACGGTGTAACCAAAAGCGATAATATTTTATGAGCGAATCTCTTGCAATTAGTATTGAAGAGATGAAAACATAAAACAGCAAAATAAAATAAAAATTGGAGCACTCCCAAAATATGCACACTAAATGAATTTTCTCGTAAAGCTTAGACAGTGGAACTTTAAAAGAAATAAAATGACTGATAAAAAGACTGTTGCTTTGGTTTCAAACAGTTGTTTATGCCGGGAGATTAATTAAAGTACATCACATCTTCATATCCAGGCTTCTCACGGAAAAAAGTAATGAAATGATTTTTTAATATGTCCTACATGTTGCGTGCAGAAAAATAGTTTCATTAGAAGAAGTTCTAATGTATGATAAGGTGTGCTGAAAAAATATCTAGTATTAAAAATATATGTTCTCCCGAAGATTCTCTAATTTATGTATTTTCTTTACAACACAATTATTTCTTTCTAAATAAATTTAATGTGTGAGAGTTCGTCAAAAAAAATAGATAATTGAGAAAAACTTATTACAGACCACTGGCAACAAAAATGTGGATAAAACCAGTTGCTACATTAATAAAAACCTCTAACAAGAAGTGTAGCCAGAATCCATATTCTGTGGGTCCTTCATTCCGAAAAATCGAATGACTGCAAAACGTCTGTCCGTCCGCTCCGGCTCCATCGTTTTGATTAATTTTTTTTGGATACAGTAAAAAACGTTTAAGAGAATGGTGAAGATCACATGTTCGTTAAAAACCTTGATTTTTTGAAAATTGCAAAAGTTCAAACTTTTTCGGTCTCTTCCCAAAACTATAATATTAAAGATAGATATTTTTCTCTAAATGAAATCTGTTCCTCAAAGATAGATTTTAAAATAAAGTCATGAACAATTTCGAAAATTTGAGTGCTGTTCACGTAATTTTGTACGGAGCAGAAAGTACGTGCTGTTTTAGCACCACTAGTTTTCGTTAGGTTTCAAAATTAGTTTATCTAAACGTAAATATAGCATTTTGCTTTTGTGAGAGAGAAATCCTCGTGAATAATGTTTCGTATAATACATTACAGCTCCATCAGATTTGTAGAAATTTTATACATCAGATTTTCAGCTCATTCTGCGCATTTTTGTTCCATTCCTATCTTAAGTAAAACGTCACGGTTTACAATACACAGCAAGTCTATTGCGCATTCAGATTTGCGTCAAAGCAACTTGCATCATGTTATGAGGAGTGAAGGGATAAGCGCTCAAGCAAATATATCCTATATGCGTGACAACATTAATAACGGAGTCGACGACATGTAAACAAAGCCGGTCGGCTGGCGCGCTTCCTCAGACTCTGGGACAATCTGTCAGAGCCACAATGCTCGGGACGGCGGCTCACTGAGCCCGCGCACGAGATTGCCCTTGTCGACTTAGACCTGAAAGCTACTTCCGCGCTTTTCTTCCCGCGCACCGGCCAGAAGGCGGGGGCTTAGAGGATGAACTGGACGAGCGGGCGAACCGAATATGCGCGCGAGCCGCAACGACAGACGGAATACCAGCGAGGGTGTAAGGTGTGAAATGACATTTGAGAAAGATTATATCTAAAAACACAGAAAACTGCAAAGATCGTTAAGAACTGGAGATAAAAATTGAGAAATGATGAAGACAAAGAAAGGAGGATTCAGAGAGAAATAAATCCTTTATGAAGAAAGAATGGGAAGTGTAGAAAGCGAAGGTGGCAACAAGGAAAAAGCACCATATTTTAATTCGAAAAAACAAACAAACAGATAATAGTGAATGATGTAAATGTAATCCAGCTCTGTATTGAATGGGTTGTTTACAGCATTTTGTCGTGTCTAGAGAAATATATATTTATATTATTATTATTATTATTATTATTATTATTATTATTATTATTATAAACCATACGTGTAATTTAAACGCAGTAAATGAAATGTTCAAAAGAAACCCGATCAAAGATGCGATGGACTGATTTGTTGGTTGAACTTGAAATGGAAACAGAAGTCAAACTGGTCCTCACTGACTGTAATTTCAAAATTGGTACATGGTTGCAAACCTAAGTGACCATCCACCATAAGAACTAAGTGTATTTCAAGGTGTATTGCTTTTGACGCACTAAACCAAAAAATATTAATAATGAAGTTTAAAGCAACAGGCATACATCAGTTGAATTTGATCAAAAATAAGTGATTCATCATTCCGGGATCATCTATTGGTATTCATATCTTCTCCACGACAGGGTACAGTCATACGAGAACAGTCTTTTACTTATTGACTTACTAAGAACAAAGTTCAAAGTCCTTGAATTTCTCGCACAATACATCCATATTTGTCCCCTTAAAATCCTTTTGGATGGATAAAGAAAATAAGTATTCTACATTCATGAATCAGACAGTGTTTGGTAAAAGTTCACGTAACTACCACAAGGGTAACTGCAAATTACAAAATACCTAACAGATAGTCAAGAACACAACACAGAATCAAGTGAGTAGAATAGAGCATTTATACGGTAAAGGGCTACTCTCCGCTCGTTCCTGTATTTGTCTTCGTCAGGGGAAAGGCTATCCCCCTCCTAGCTTCGCGCCACTTGGGCCGTCTCCCTTTCCCCGCCGCTGCCCCTCTAGTCGCAAGGGGAAGGATAGCTCACCCGCCCAGCTGGCGGCTGCCTCGGGTTCGACAAAATCCATGTCAATACCAACATCAAAAGGTTTGCCTCAATACCGCGGATGATTTCTCCTTAACAGCTGTAAGCAATTAGCTTCAATACATTCCGTGTTTCCATATACTAACATATTAGTCTTATTCTGATCTAACGCCAAAACTCAAAATTTGAACACACCACATCCATGGTTTTAATTCAATTCATGAGAGCCCAAATGCAGAGTTACAGAGGCAAAGTACGAGCTCGCAAAACGTAGTGCGAGTCCCCTCTCTCCTCCGTCTGCCCCGTCCTGGTGTCACAACGCATACACTGCAACAATACGTCATTTAGAACTTGCACTTGCAACGGCCAGGCGACTGCACGTCGGCGACGCCGGAACTCCAAGTAAAGAGGTCAATTTCCGGGAGCGGAAGTGGCCGCTCGCGCGGAAGTAAACAGCGCAGCGGGTGCAGGCCTAGCAGCGGACCGCCCAACGGGCCGCCCTTTATCTTCGTCACCGCCCGGGACGCGCGACTAATGATTCTTGGGACTTGCGCTTTGAGCAAGTTGGAGTGAAGGGAACTCGGCGCTGGGGCCGCTCCGCGGAGGTGTTCCGACCACTGTTAACTGCGCAGCTTGCGCAACAGCAGCAGCGGTAGCGACACGCCCCTGGCGCCGCCCGACATGCGCACGCAACGTCACGAGGAGGAGCATCGCACCAGAACGCGCTCAGAACCGCGCACCGAAGAAGGGACTCACTGTGGAACTTACAGTTTGTAACAAATGCTCGTTCTTATGTCAGGCTTTGTGTTATACTTCGATTTATTCAGAGCTTCATTTGACAGATCATCAGCTGTTACGGTTCCATCCAATCGGGACAACTGTAAACGTCACCACAGTTGCGTTACTATGGTGATGTGCAACTTACCATTAGAATGACACCGTAACAGTTGATTTACGTCAACTGAACCTATGATTAAATTGAAGTAAAATAGTGTTTTCGCTACGACGTATTATTTTGTAATTTGTTTGAAAATGTAGATAATTTTCTTCATTAACTAACAATATTACGAAGTGAACGCTTTCCTTTTCATCCAAAGGACCACGTGAGTTTAGTTTAGAGTCAATATTGCCACTGTGTCTGCAGGGAATTTGGTCGAGAGGTTCTATGGTTTATCCTGATGGTGACGGATGACACTATGACACTACAGTGTCAGACATGTATGCAATTATCATTAACGCACTTTAAATTTAATGTATTTTAACCGCCCATAGGTCGGTTTCATTGATATTTGAGAAGCACCGGAGAACGTCAAGACACGACGAGATGTAATTATAGTGTTACCGAATTGCAAGAGATCGCGCCAGCAGTAAATGGTATCCCTTGCGAGAATTTATTAAGGTTTCTGAACACACTCGCGTGGAATAGCACCAGAACCATTAGAATCTCCAGAATATAAGCACTAGCGCAAAGCACCGCTACGAAAAGCTCTCTATTTTGCTGCCGACCGCCGATCTGGACGCACCGAAACTGTTCGTGTTGGACGGAGAGGAGAATTCGCCGTATTTCGACGACAAAAAGCTTGAAAAAGGTAATTCGTCTCATCATGCTGAAATAATGATACCATGAGAGAATTGAGAATTTTGAATCATGAATGTTCAGATAAATTCACGTGAACGCATTACTTAGAAATATACTATTTTCTGTCGAGAAATAATATATTTCAACGTTCAAGAACGTATACTGAGTAGAAAGCATGTGCTATAGGAAATGTTTCTTTCTATTTCCAGCTTTTTTTTCGTCTTGGCTTACCACGTACAAGAAATTCATTACGCGGAGATATTGCAGTCATATTGTATAAAATTCGGATGACTGTAGAAGCGAGCCATCGGGGGACGTTTTCGGTGAAGCAAGGTGTTTCCACGACCTTGAAAGGATCTGGATCGCCGTCGCCGCTCCGAGCTGTGGAAATATTTCTTCGAGACGACGTGTCGTGAGTCAGAAAGGAAACTTTAAAACTTCACTAGAAATTCTCTTAAAAAACTGTTTAAAGAAGCGAGAGTTATTCTACAGAGACAGAATTCACCTCACTTACAGACGTAGATAGTCGAGTAGTTAAATTGAAATCATTTAAACGTAATCTTTTACAATATTGCAGTCGTTTCATTTTTCTATTAACGATAATATACATTTTTTGCTACTAAATTGTATAAAGTAATAATTATGTGAAAGTGAAACAACTTTTTGTATATATTTCATCCACTATTCAAGTGACAATTTCTTTGAAAGTGTAGACGGTAAAATGTAAATGGTATTTTTGTATGTGATTCTTTTTCAGTATTTTGTGTTTCCATGTATTATTATTTTATGTACAGGTATTTTATTGTGTTTTTGTGAAGTGAAGGGTAATATAATTTTATGTAAAGTGTTTATGCGAGTGTTAAAACGCAACTGCAGTTGATAGGTAATCACGTAATTGCTAAAGGTAGAGCAAGTGCTAAAAGTTTTCGATGCAATGTGTAAATACTAGATAAAATTGTATTCAAATATTCAACAGAATATATCTATAACTCTGATCATAGTTAAACCCTTAACTTGCCTATGTTTCCTTTATTACAAAAATCAGGTCAAAAGACGAACCCACTCCTGTAGGGCAGTTAGGACATATAAAACCATTCCTAATTTTTGGTGACATTGTCATAACAAGTCACAGGTGAAGTAATACTACTAGGTTACTTGAGTGACCCGCTGTAGGCTTTTTAGTAAATATAGTGAAAAGGGAGTGCGGTCACAGTATACATGCACATTAGGACTAAAGAATCAAAGCTTCATGATCATTTCTGGAAGGAAGGAGTAAATGATCTTGGTGGACTGGTGATTTTGAATATACGATATGAAGGGAGGCAGAGAAACGTGAAAACGTCTACATTAAATCTTCATCATGCCTTTGATTTCCCACATATTCCACAATCGTTTTTTTTTACTTTCTGGCTCATATAAAGGTATTTCGTGAGAAGAGAAAGTTATGTAATTGTGCGTCGGAAAGTGGCAAATTTTCGGCAGAAAAACTTCTATTGCTCGACTTCGGTAACGAAAAAGTTCATAAATCCAGTTGCTAAATATAGAAAAAAACTCTTACACTTGGTGTAGTCACAATCCAAGTTTTGAAAGCAAAACGAGTCTTTCTATCCATCTATCTGTCCATGTGTCCGACTGTGGTCAACACTAGAGTCTAAACCAGCCTCTAAATCAATTTTATCCAAAATTGATCGATCTGAACGAGGTTGAGGCTTTGGGAGTTTCAAAGGGATATTTTGATTTTCAAGAGATTAATTGTATTTTACAGGAAGAGAGGATTTACGTTTTTATGCGTCTGCCAGAGTTCAACCCGTACTGTGGCGTAGTCGTCTGAGTGACAGCTAGTTAACTCTGAGGAAGTGAGTTCGGTTTCAGAGCGAAAAAAAACTTGTTGAAAACACTTTTGCAGATGTATGTAGTACTATAACAGAGAGGAGTAGTTAGAAATAAATCGAGAAAGTATATCATTTTTAGTCCACTACTTTAAATATCTCATACGTCGTTAATATTTATATTACATGAATTTCTATACATTATTTCAGTTGTGAGTACAAGAGCTTCAAATGATTCCTTACGATATTTCTCGAAAAGTGAAAACCTTTCTGTCAACATTAACTCAAAATTCCATATTATCAGAAACGACATTTTATTGAATATGTCTTAATATTTTTCAATGAAAAGAGCATATAGTCTCACGTTTTATTCTTCTATAATTCTTATAAATCATATTTCATTTCTGCAATTAAGGGATGAAAAATTGAGAAAATATGAAAAATGTCTTTTAGGCATCGATGGTTGGATTAAGGCAGGATTAAGAACCTTCACTTGATCGATTTGCTTGAGTTTCTTCGTTTATTAAAGTTAATGAAAACTTTTACTCGATTCTATTCTTGAAATCCACCTCATGTTTGGCATATTTAGATTCTCCACTTCATCAATTCTGGAAGTTACCGTATCGACTTTTTGCAATTATTTGATTTGATTGAGATAATTTATAAGCGAAATGCTCAAGATTCTCTACATGGTCAACTTTGAAATCCTATATTACTATCAACATGCTTGAGATCCTTCATTGATCGATTGGCTTGAAATCCCCCACTCAACTACTTAGTCGAAATTCTCGACTTCCTTTACTTGCGAGACATTCTCCACTTAATCGACTTGCTTTCACACGCTGGACTTGCGGAGAGATCTTGTACAAATTTACATTTGAAAGGGACATTTGGTTTTTGAGAGGTCCTTATATGAAGATCATCGACATTTTCAAAATTTCTTAAACATGGCTCAAAATAAGGCTCAGGTGAAGAAAAATACTCATAAAAATGGAGCCGCTCTGATTTTGGTCGAATTCTCCAATTGAATTTTTCCATTTTTTCGGCATCTTCCTTCAACGAAAATCTTGAATATAGAGATTTTTCTTCTTCACAAAATCTATTCTTCTCAAATTATATCTTGAAGTAGATCGTGCAATTTTCTTTTCAAAATGGGAAGTGTCGTAATATTGCGTGAAATACATACAATACTTAAAACAACATTTTTCTAAATACTCTATTTATTATATTACTAAATTGTCTATTATTAAATCTTAAATAAATACTTTTCCGATTTATTTTTTTCCCAATATTTGTACAAAATAATGTATAATGTGAATTATATTGACGATAAATAGGTGGCTGCAAAATAGCCGTCACGCAAAGACTGGACTCTGTAACAACAAAAGCGCGGGGAGGATTTGAAAAATTGTGAGAAAACAATAACTTCGTCTTGCTCGAGTTGATTGAGATGGGTTAGAAAATGGTGGTGGCTTCAAAGAAAAGAATCAGGAGTTTTATACATTCATCACGAACATGGAAATATCTGTAAGTGTACATAGACAGACGTGTGTGAAAGAGCGCGAGATGCGTATACATTTGTGTGCACACGTTTGTGGATGACATATCGAGTTTATTAGTAAAAGTAAAGAGACTTTTATTTCGCTGTTCACTTCCACATGCACTGCGCAGCGTCACTTTAACGTGCAAATAAATGAATTGAAATTGCCCATAGAGTACACATGGCATGGAACAAGCTGAGCCAAGTGCTGGAAATGAATGCGAACAGAGCGACAAAATGTTAGGATGTGTACTTTATAACTCGGACTGCTTCGACTGTTTCAACCACGAGAAAATTAGAAGTTTAGGAAATAATGTAAAGGTTTGATTGATTGATTTTTTCGTGTTTCCGGGCGCGTCAACTGCTTCGGTCATTAGTCCCGTTAGTGTAGTGCATGTTTTTTCTCGGAGATGGCGTGATCTTCCCCCGCTGGAGGCGAGATCCGCACCGACCTACCGTCGGCTAGTGGGGTTTCCCCCTAACCAGGACTCTCCCACCAGCGGGCACCGCCCCAGCCGGGACAAGCTCTAAACTCCAGACCGGTCTCCCGGAATATGTGGTAGTGAAGTGCATGTCAGTGTGAGTGTATGTAAGAGGAGAGGTTAGGACAAGGAAGAGGAAAGACAGATTGCTCGTGGTCCGTGGCCCGTTGTTAGGGTTCTGCTCCGGCATTCGCCTGGTGGTGATCGGAGAAACCACGGAAAACTACCGATGAGAGCAGGCGGCCGCTAGAATTCTCCTCCCAGACAGCGACGGAATTCGACCTATCTGAAAAGCTAGTATTGAAAATCCTGCCGCCGTCAGGACTCGTGGCCGCCGTCAGGACCTTCCGGTCAGAAGCGCTGCAGTAATGTAAAGGATTACATGACAGTGATTGATGGTGTTCATCATTGAATAAGGTAAATCACCTCGTTATCCAAGAAGAAACTTGAGTAAGTTGCGTACTGCTCTTTTATTTTTAACAAATTCCATACTTATTGAGGATTGTAATTTCATTTATCTTAATTTAGTTTTATGAATCTTACTTAAATTTAATCAAAATATTTATATTTAAGAATAAAGATGAAATTTTATAAACAATAGATAATGGGGAATACTAATAAATCTCTTATTTATTGATTTATCCTTTACTTCATATTCATGAAATTCCATGTTTCATATTAATAAAAGATTAAATGAGCTATATAGCTTCATTTCCACGTTAAAGGGTATATTGCATACTCCGGGAATTTGCGAAAGCGAGAAGATATGATTAGAGATATTGTTCTTCGAGGGGGAGATTGGCGACTTACCCGACCACTACAACTCCTTAATAATTGCTTTCCTTTTGACTCCCTAACACGAACATGAGTAAAGTGTTATCCCACAATGCATGTAACGAGCCAGAAATAACTTACCTTCAAACAATAAAGGACGATAACGAGACAACATCACATATCATTCGCTTCAAGATTTATCCTTTACTTTGCTATCGCAGGATGCAATCTGACGAGAACAATTAAGGGCGGAGGTGCTTAATCAAAGGAAACGTACTGCACTGATAACACGGGCGACTAACTGCCCCTCGGGGCAATCGATATGCAGGTGGCGTGGCCCGGACTCGTCGTGGAGGAGGGTGGGGCGGGGTGGGGTGGGGGCGGGGCTGCGAACAGTTGTCGAAGGGCGTTGGGGGGCGGGGCGGCGCGGGCGGGGCAATCAGGTAGCATTGTTCGGTGGGCGCCGCCCGCGGTGCGGGCGCATGGTGGTGACGCAAGCCCAGAGGCCGGGCCGGGCCGTGGCGCCAAACACGGATACATGAAACCCCCTTAATAATGGTGTTCATGAATTAAAGAGCTTCCCCTCGAAGGGTGAAGTGGATTGCTTCTATCGCGTACTGAGAACGTACTGTCAATTAAGGAAATGCTTGTTGGTTATAAGAAACAACAGATATCAACAAAGGGAAAAGTATAGTAAGTAAAACGTTTTACGATAGTTCAGCATTAATATCTATTAACATAATTATAGCACTCAAGTCTAGTAATACTTGAAGAACATACTTGAAGAACCCTTTTAATTCTTGTGTTCAGGAATGAAAGAGCTTTCTCCGAAGGGTGAAGTGGATTGCTTATATCACTTACTGAGAATGTACAGTCAATGAAGTAAATGCTTGTTGGTTATTTATTTGCAAGAAACAACAGGTATCATTAAAGTGAAAACTAAAGTAAGTAAAACGCTAGTTCAGCATTAGTATCTGTTAATTTAATTGCAGCATTCAGTTCTAGTAATGCTTGAAGAACCTCCTTAATACTCGTGTTCACGAATTAAAGAGCTACCCCTCGAAGGGTGAAGTGGATTGCTTCTATCACTTACTGAGAACGTACTGTCAATTAAAGAAATGCTACTGTCGAACAAGGAATTATGGAAATATATATTTGCGAGAAACAACAGACCTCAGTAAAGTAAAATGTAAAGCAAGTAAAACGTTTAACGATAGTTCAGCATTAATAAATATTAATTAATGTAATTATAACACTCAACTCTAATAATACTGGAAGTTAAATATCACATTAATAATAATAATAATAATAATAATAATAATAATAATAATAATAATGACTATTTATGTGGCGAGACTCGGGCCATCAGGCCCGCTTTTCCGTCTAACCACGAAGTACATGAATTTATAGATAAGAATTGAATTCAGAGATACAAGTAGTAAATAAAAACAAGTAAATAATAATACTTAGTAATAAGTAAATAATACAACTTACAGATGTCGTGTCCCTGGACTCATAAACGTGACAATAATACAACGTCCCAGCATTTGCCTTAAGCGACCGGTGAAACCAGGTAAAACAAAGAAGTGTGCATGCTCTTCAATATTGAGCAACAAAATAATATATTTAAGATAATTTTAAAAACAAACAAACATTACTGACTCTGGAAAACTCTAAAGGTGTGCGCGAATATAAATTATGAGAGATATTAATTTAGTAATACGTATCAAATGTTAACAAAAAATCTGAAATACATTAATGAATCATAAAAAACAATATGAGAATGCACACAACCACCCAGCCAGGACGACGGCTTAGTGCTGATTTTAGATTTCAACATCATGTACTAAGGGAAAAGACGCATTCAGTCAGAGCCATGACAAAGTTAAACAATAATGAATTAGAAATACTATAGAAACACAAAAACCTTTAACCCTTTAATTATACTATTGTTAATTAAATTAAGAACTATCTTAAGAAAACAAAGAAAAGAACAAAACTGTTAAAGAGCCCTATAAAAATTACATTTAACTTACAATTTTGAACTCACTTAAAAACTAACTTAAGAAAATACAAGAAATGGAGAAATGGTTAAAAAGCAATATAAAATATTACATTTCCCTTACAATTTTAAACAAAATTTAGTATACGCTTTCACATCATACAATATCATTTACATAGATAAGGAAGAAAAGTGGACCAAGGCCCTGTGGCACTTCACGTGAAACTGGTTTAGGTGACGAGAAAGTATTTTCTACAACTACGATCTGTTGTTTATTACTAAAATAACTTGAAATCCACAATAAGGTAGAACCAGAAAAATCAAGACATTGACATTTTGCCAGAAGCACGTCATGGTCTACCGAATCGAAAGCCTTGCTAAAATCTAAAAGCGTTAGCGTTGTTATATTGCCTTCATCCAGAGATTGACGAATGTCTTCGGTGACTCGTAGCAAAGCCGTTTGCGTACTTCTACCTTCCCTAAAACCAGATTGAAAATTATTGAGAACACCATTTATGGCGAGACACTTGTTTATTTGTTGACGTACAACTTTTTCGAGAACTTTGGATAATTATAGAAGATAGCAATAGGCTGTCTGTTAGTAAGGATTGACTAGAAAAGTTCCAAATATTTATTTATAGACAGTCAAATAATAAAATTTTATTTATTATTTCATATTAAAACATAAAACGTTTACAAGAATTTTCGGCAACGTTTCGGAGGTGAGGTGTACTCCATCATCAGGCCGTGGCCTTACATTGATATTACATACGTTGGGAAACGTTGACTACGAACTAAAACCAAGATGGTTGACACCATTCCGAGGTCAAGTCTAAAACAGGCATTAAAAGAAATATTAGAATAGGTGTCTAATTAGTTGGACTGTAAAAATAAAACACATTTGAAGTCAAAGTGTTCCATTCTCCTTTCGCATTGGAATTTGTTTGAAAAAGATGATGATGATAATAATGAATCTTAGCGTTTTTGACTTGTTTAACGAAATTTCTAAGTTTTTTATACTCCTTTTCATTGTCAACGGTTTTAGTAATTTTAAAACGGTTATATGCGGCATTTCTAACTTTCATATGAACTTTTATCTCATTTGTAAGCCATGGAGCAGCAGGCCGCGTGACATGAGAAATTTTCCATGGAGATTGCTTGTTAATAAGGTTTGTTATGATTCCATTAAACATATTTACTTTCGAGTCTAATGAATATTGTTGGTAAACTTGGTGCCAAGGTGCATGTTCACTATCTACTTGAAATGTTGTAAAATCTAAGTTTTTGTTATCACGGTAATTGATTGTTTTGTTTTTGTATTTAGTACATTTAGCCGAGTATACAACAAAGAGTAAATCATGGTTTGAAATACCCGGAACAGTAACTTGACCATGTATAATACTTCGAAATATCTGAAACAATCAAGTGATCAATCCACGATTCCGCTGTAGATGAGCTATGAGTAGGATTCCATTTTAATATTTGCAAATTATACGAATTGAAAGTATGAATAAAGTTAGTGGCAAATTTGTGATGGGATTTTTTTGTCACAATTAAAATCCCCCATTATAATAATATCTTGATACTTATCTGTGAATTCTGAAAGTGATTCCTCTAACTCTGACAACAGTCCCGTATTTGAAGGCCAATATACAACCCCGACAAGTAAATGTTTTCCCCCAATCACTATATCAAGAAACATGTATTCCAAGTTCGGTGAGTTACTAGTAGATGTTTTTATTATTTTACAATTTATACCATCACGCACAAACGTAGCAACACCCCCAGCGGATTTCTCTTTTAAACTAATTTTTATTATTATTCTGTCATTTCGTATGAGTTTATATTTAGGAATCGACACAAGATCAGACGGCGCAGTAGATTTCAACCAAGTTTCACTAATTAATAATGCGCGAGAGCTAGCTTCCGAGAGAACATGAAAAATTTCTGAGCGATGTTTCTTTAGAGATTGTGCGTTAATGTGAAAGACAGACAAGTCACGAGGAAAGTGCGAAATGGACGCGTTGAGATAAGAGAGTGTTGCAGGGTTTCGAGGGGTAGGTAGCAAGCTTAACGCCGGACTAGGGCCAATGTCCTTGGCGCGGTTTCCGGCAAGACTTCGTCATCTACAGGTTGCCAAATTTCTGACATAGTATTTGAAAGTGTTTTTGTAATACATTTTCTCAATATTTCTAACCTACTTGAGGTTAAGTCTTCTCATATAGCTTTTCCACGACCTACAAGATTTCTTTTATTTTTAAATATTTTAACCCTTTTCCTATACGATACTCATTTCACTATAATAGGGCGACACTTGCCATCAGTCTTAGGTCCTATGGCTCCTATCAATATCATCCAGAGTAAGACTGACACCAATATCCTTCGCCAACTCTGTAACTTTAGTGTCAGTATTTTCATTGTTCGAATCACTGATTCCAATAAAGCGGAGAGAATTTCTCCGCTGATATTGTTCCAGCTCGTCCATTTTGTCCACATTCCTATTGCATTGTCTTCAGAACAATTGCGAGATTGCGTCCTGACGATAGGTAATAAAGATCAATAATGATTGGAATTGTGAGATGCTAACACCGATAGCAACATCGATCCACGGAAGTAAACTATAGTTTGCTTTTGGGAATTAGAAATCATTCTATTGTACTATATTTCTCATATCTGACTATTTCGAATGTAAACTTACAGATTGAATGGATTTCAGAAATCTCATATCTATTTACTAAGAGTGTACATTATGTCACAATCCATTTGTGCAAGAAAAAGGATTGCTCAAGTCTTCAGACACAGTGATATTCGTATTACGAGTCCTTTGAATTTTCTATTTACCAATAAACATTTTGCTGTTCAATTGATCTCCCGGACGGAAAGCACTTTCCGTAATTGCGTGTCGGGCGGGCGACGCGACTCGTATCCGACGCGGCGTGACCTCCAGAGGGAACAACAGCGACGCGGTGTGGCGCAAGCTCGGAGAAGCATCGCTTGCCCGGGCAGCGCTGTAATCTCCGTGGCTCGCGCGCGTCGAGCCCGCCCGGGGGGCAGCTCCCTTGGGAAAGCGCCGAGGTGCGCGCACACGCGACAGGTGGAGAGCCCCAGCGGCCACTCCGGACACTAACTCTCCAGTGCATCAAGCGACGAAAGCAACTGTCCACACCAACAGGCAGAAACGAAGGTCTGGTTGGTGGCTCAACGGATTGTATCGGTGTGAAACCGGATTGGCGAACATTGGAATGAGGTAGGGCAAATAATATAGTGTTGTTGAAAAATAATTCATCGTCGTGAAATGAGGGAACATGGCATTGTTTGAATTTCTAGTGTTTAAAATAACCGTATATGCATTTCTATTAAATATTCTGTAGGGAAAATAAGCGAATGGAACATGTATTATAACGAACTGCAATTACTTGGTTTCAACTTTTTAAAAATGATGACTACCCAAGTAAGATGGGATTATTTTCAGAATACGAGTACGTATAATAATTGTGATTGTCATCGATACTCCAAACTGCAGAAAGAAGGAAAGAAAGAAACAAACGAGAACTCTTAAGAGTTACCTATCTAATATTTGGTTAATTTGAGATATGAAACCCAAGTTAAAGAGTACGTATGTACGTTTGATATTTAGATACCGTCACTAAGATTGTGCAACGTAGAAGTTCGTATGAAAATTTTTGAAGTTGTGAAAATTGTTACTCTTCTCTCAAATTCATTGGATGAAAACAAATCGCTGTAAATGTGAGAAAACAGGTCATAAGTTTTTCTCTTCTATTTATATTATCTACTAAATTACATAATAATATTTAAATGTCCCTTGACGAATATAAAGAAAAACCGAACGTATGCCGTTTAGTCTGTCAAATTATACGAATACGAAATCATTGAAAGGATTTTATTTTTCAATTAAATACCGATTAACTATCGATATTAGAAATTTTTTCATGAAAATAACTAGGAAATTATAGTGCCAAATTAAATATTTCGAATAAGGACATATTTTATGCTTCGGAACACGAGTAGATACAATACCTCTGCAGTATATAGTAGTATTATTGTCCTCACAAATTGTCCCCACACCACCGATAATTTGGCCTATTACAATTCAGTATGCTCTGATATAGCCATTCGTAAAGCACCGAGATAATGGGGTAGGTATTGATTTTGGGAAAGCATTTCTAAATGAGAAATACTAGAGATAGGAGATGCACATCTATATTAATCTAGTTAAAAGAAGCATGTACTGAAAATGATCAATAACGTGACAGGCGAACAATAGTGGATAAACAGTGCTTCCCACACACTGCATATAAATGGGTCTAGTAGTAAGTAAATGAATCAATATTTAGAATTTATGTACCGCGATGTGATGACTCAGGAAAGATTGTATTATATAGTCAAAGAGCTTGCATTAGTACTCCATCCTGTACATCCTTCTTAGTACTGATTTAACTTTTGGAGGTGGTGGTGATGGTACGCAAACGTTTGCACATTATTAACATAAAGTGTTGAATTGAAAAATCGTTTTCTCTAATTACAAGGAAAATACCTTATGAAGTTACTAGAACAAAGTGCACGCTACTTTACTGTCACGCAATGTCAATATCCACACGTTTCCCCATCGATGCCTACGGCACAAAGATTCATCATGACCAACAGTCATTTGCTTACATTTGTTTCATTCCTTTCATAATGTTCGTTAAAACAAAGCAATTTATTTGGCCGGTTTGAACTTCTATTGGCAGTATTATGTGCGTATCCGACACCGCGTGCTCGCAGCGATATGTTTAAAATAATTAACGTTCACAACACGAAACCTAAAACAAAAATAAACGATATTCCATTGAAGTAGAAAATAATTAAATAAATGAATCCCCTTCGCCAATAGGATGTAATTCACATTACGCAGCTCTTAATTAGTACGCGATTGCCCGCGCTGCCTAGTGATTGCAAATGCAACACATTGCTCGTAATTTCCCAGTTGATTGTAAGTGATAGCAATCTGTATGGGAGAAATGCAAGCCTCCGCATTTCATGTCGAGCGCGCCCTCGCATTCCTGGCCTGCTGGGGCGGGCGCCACCTCCAAATTGCGGTGGGGCGAGGAGGCCGCGCATTCCCGCTTACCGCAAAGCCCTCGGGGGCGCCGCGGCCTACGGGCCGAAGTTGGCTCGCCGCGCCGCCTCTCCCCGCTGCCTTCGCTCGTGCCCTTCCGTTGAGGCTTCTCGTTACGGTGTCCACTCTCCACACACCCCTCGCCCTTCCAGGGTTACGCCTCACTGCCCTGCCCTTCCCGTCATGCTCCCCTGTATCTGCGTATGCGGGCTTCCTACCCGCACCAGGTTCCCTACTTTCGCACTTTCCCTCCTATGCACTCCACCCTTCCTACGCTCTCCTCTTACTATACTGCCCGTCAATCCTACGCTCCCCCTCTTCCTATACTTCCCGTCATTCCTACGCTCCCCCTCTTCCTATACTCCCCGTCAATCCTACGCTCCCCCTCTTCCTATACTCCCCGTCAATCCTACGTTCCCCCTCTTCCTATACTCCCCGTCAATCCTACGCTCTCCTCTTACTATACTGCCCGTCAAACCCACGCTCCCCCTCTTCCTATACTCCCCGTCAATCCTACGCTCCCTCTTCCAATACTCCCGTCAATCCTACGCTCCCCTCTTCCAATACTCCCGTCAATCCTACGTTCCCCTCTTCCTATACTCCCGTCAATCCTACGTTCCCCGCTTCCTATACCCCTCAATCCTACGTTCCCCTCTTCCTATACTCCCCGTCAATCCTACGTTCCCTCTTCCTATACTCCCTTCAATCCTACGCTCCTCTTCCAATACTCCCCGTCAATCCTACGTCCCCCTCTTCCTATACTCCCCGTCAATCCTACGCTCCCCCTCTTCCAATACTCCCCGTCAATCCTACGTTCCCCTCTTCCAATACTTCCCGTCAATCCTACGTTCCCTCTTCCTATACTCCCCGTCAATCCTACGCTCCCTCTTCCAATACTCCCCGTCAATCCTACGCTCCCTCTTCCAATACTCCCCGTCAATCCTACGCTCCCCCTCTTCCTATACTCCCCGTCAATCCTACGTTCCCCCTCTTCCTATACTCCCCGTCAATCCTACGCTCCCCCTCTTCCAATACTCCCCGTCAATCCTACGTTCCCCCTCTTCCAATACTCCCCGTCAATCCTACGCTCCCCCTCTTCCAATACTCCCCGTCAATCCTACGCTCCCCTCTTCCAATACTCCCGTCAATCCTCACCTCCCTCACGCCCTTTTCGCTCAACCCTAAAGTTTCCCGTCCTTCATCTGGCCCTCCTCCCGCTGATTGCTTTTCCCAAAAGACCTTGGAGCTTCTGACCGCGAAGAGAACATTGGACGGAAAAGAAAAGGATAGTACATTGATGAGGAGGAGGAATACTTTTTCTGCCGCGCTCTTTCGGGTGGAAGAAAGGAAAAGTGGCTCTCTCATTTGACAGATTTCAACAATAAAATTTCAAATGATGCGTAGAAAGTCAATTAATTCAATTCAACTCTCAATTATTTAAATATTATCAATTATCATACAGTGTTATGCTGAAATTATTATTAATTTTTAATCACCTCTGGAGTCTTGAATTCTGCTCATTCTCTGTCAGCTGAAAAAATTGCTACCCATACAATTTTAACGCACGTTGGTGTGTGTCCACATCGCACGAGATTTTGACAAACGTAGCACCGAGGCCCAGCCTCTCAGCTCTACCTTACAAAAACAGTTTCTTTACTTTCTCTCCCTGTTCTCTCTGTCTGTGCACTTTTTATAAACCGCCCGGTTTACGGGAACGTTAGTTGTTGGCACTGAGAAGTCAAGGAACAAAATGCGAATAAATGAAGAGGGCAAATATTAATAGTGGCAGAAGTGAATGGTGATGCAGGTAAATAGTCACGTGAGCGAAGGTGAGGTGGGAAATTGGTGCTGCCGGTGAATGATGCTGGCAAGGGCAGGGCTGGCGATTGGTAGTCCAGACGAATGGTTGCCAGACGATGGTGGCCGGTTTGCTGCAGGTGAATGATGGTACTGACGAATCGAGGTGCAAAGAAATGGTGCAGGCGGATGGTGTTGGTAGCGATGGTTGTTGTAGAAGCTGGTAAAGTCTCGTGGTTGTGGGTGTAGTGGATTGTGATGTAAACGCACGAAGGTGGATGGTGAGTGGCACTGCTGAGAGGATTATGGTGGCGGAGACCATAGCAGCAAGTGGCGCATCGGGGAATGGCCGGGCGCGGCGGGAGCGCGGGCGAGCGGGAAGCGGCAACTTCCACCGCAGATAGCGCTGCGCTCCCGGGAGAGGCCTGCGGGGTCGCGATGTGGTTTCTGCGCCGCGCCGACAGAGATCCCTCTGTCCGACCTCCCCGACCCCACCCCGCCCGCAGGCCGAGGGGAGTGTATTCCGGCACGGCCCGCTGCTCCCCGGGCGGCGCTGCCGGATCTGCGGGACCGCACTGCCCATTCGCTTGGGCCGCGCGCGCGCGGGATCATTCGCGAGATACATTCTCACACAGGGGTCTCCTCCACAATTAATGAGAAAGTGTATTACGTCTTGTGGAATATTATTTCACATACATTACATCTTATGGAATATTATTTCACATACATTACATCTTATGGAATATTATTTCACATACATTACATCTTGTGGAATATTATTTCACATACATTACATCTTGTGGAATATTATTTCACATACATTACATCTTGTGGAATATTATTTCACATACATTACATCTTGTGGAATATTATTTCACATACGTTACATCTTGTGGAATATTATTTCACATACATTAGTACATCTTGTGGAATATTATTTCACATACATTAGTACATCTTGTGGAATATTATTTCACATACATTACATCTTGTGGAGTATTATTTCACATACATTACATCTTGTGGAATATTATTTCACATACATTATTACATCTTGTGGAATATTATTTCACATACATTACATCTTGTGGAATATTATTTCACTTCATTACATCTCGTGGAATATTATTTCACATACATTACATCCTCTGGAATATTATTTCACATACATTACATCTTGTGGAATATTATTTCACATACATTACATTTGTGGAATATTATTTCACATACATTACATTTGTGGAATATTATTTCACATACATTACATCTTGTGGAATATTATTTCACATACATTAGTACATCTTGTGGAATATTATTTCACATACATTACATTTGTGGAATATTATTTCACATACATTACATCTTGTGGAATATTATTTCACATACATTAGTACATCTTGTGAAATAGTATTTTACATACACTACATCTTGTAGAATATTATTTCTCATACAACACATCTTGTGGAAAATTATTTCACACACTACATCTTGTGGAATGTTATTTCACATACACTACATCTTGTGGAATATTATTTTACATACATTACATCTTGTGGAATATTATTTCAGCCATTTATAATTTGTAGTATATTATTTCCTATACATTACACCTTGTAGAATATTACTTCACATACATTACATCTTGTGAAGTATTATTTCAAAATTATAATTCTCCTCTTGCAGTATGATAACAGTAACACACAAGAAGGTAGTTTTGAGAAAAGAGGATTGAACACTTTATTTTTATTTTGTTTTACAAGTTTTTAACCATGTATATTTTTAACAATTTATTTTCTGTTCTATCCACTGATGATACAGATATTTGCATGACTATAACTGGGATAGGGTATAGGCAGGCGGAGAGTTCATTTAATCGCAGCTCCTCTTATTTTCTTACTGTTTTTCTTAATTTAGTGTTTGGATTTATATATATTGAGACGAAGCTCGAGCTCGAATCGGCGCTCTGGTAACGGACCTGGCCATATACAAGAATTCCCAAAATGCCATCTTGGCGGTCCGCTAATTTGTACGCGGCGCGACAACCACGTCACTCTCTGACGTCGACACGTCGAGCGGAACGCATGACCACGAATAGGAAATTAGAAAGATGAACTTCGGAACGAGGTCTTTTGGTTGGTCGGTATTCGAAAACGAGGAAGCCAACGGAAAGAAATTCTTTCCGTTGAAAGTTCGAGGAGTATCAGAAAATCTCGGAGGAGGAATCGCTGCAGAACGCGCCTCACAAATCGTGTAAAAAGGTATAAGTGACGGTCAGGAAGAGAAACCGACCGCGAGTCTCTAGCAGCGAGCTTCAAACGAGATAATTTCATCCGAATACGAGAATAGAATTGTACTCGTTTTGTTGATGAATAACGACGGAGAAGAAACGTGTATCAGTGGGAGCGAGTTACGTGAATTCCGCGAGGCTGAATCGGACTCTTTTCCGGCGTACACTGAACAATTTTCTGCATCGCTGCTACGTCACATCACTGAAGCGAGAAGCCAAGTCGGTAACCACTCCCAAAAACACCGCCAGAGAAGCATTTGTGTTGGGGAAGGAACGGCGAGAGCACAGAGGCGAGGCCGAGGCACTTATCAACCGAGAAGATTGGTACGGTAACGCAATGGAAGGAGAGACGGAGGAGCTGGAGGCCAGGCTAACCGAAACATCGCCAGCGCGCCGCCGCGCCAGAGCAACGAAAGTCCTGGGGTCGCACAGGCCGCGATCGCCACGTCTCCAGCGCCGAGGCGCCGTTCGAGCACTTGACGAGACCATTTCACGTAAATCCTCTTTAGAGAAGCGTGTGTACCCATGCGGCAGAACGGACGCAGAAACGAAAAAGTTGTAATCGAACAATGTTAAACCACACTATTCTTTTAAAAGTTTTTCAAATATTACGCATTTCAAGCCACATTTGTGAAAGCTGGTGTGTGGAACTCTTGAATGAGAGCTATGTTAAGAAAATAAGTGATTAATTTTCTTTAAACAAGTCACCCAGTTAATTAAGTGTTCGAAGGGTGTTGTCACTAGTAAAATTAACTTTGGTCTGTACTGCGTTTTCTAAGCATTGGTGGTTGAAGTGTATTGTGAATTAATAACCACTTTTAAGAAACGAAAGCAATTTAGCGCAGGAATTTAAAACTTTGTGTTCTTTGTGTACTTAAGACGAAGGTATTCTTACATCAACTGGTGCATGAATTACAAATTATTTAATGAATGACGAAATAAGGTGATTTGTTTTATAAGAGGTAGCGATAACTGCTTCGAATATGCATTTCGAGCACGAATATGCATTTCTGAGCACGAAAGTTGTGTTTTAAATGTGATTATTTGTGAAGGGTTGTTATTTTTGTTTAATTTGAGTGTTGTGTTTTTGTTACTTGATTTTAGAATATTCCGCCTTGTATAAAAGAGCCACAAGTGTTTTTCTTTGAGAGTAAGCTGGCCTGTATTCCCGCCCATACGCAATTTCAGATATTAGCCTCATCCAGGCAAACGATTTGAAACAACTCGAGAGGTCTGACGTCGGGATGGCAGTGTAGTGACGTACGACGCCGGTAACGCCCACACGGTCTTACACACCTTTAAGGCTAACGACTCCTTCTCGCAACCGAGTGGTATTATGCACGGCGCGTCGGAGGGAAGGCCACGACGTGTGTTTTAAATGTGATATATTCACCACGATGCACACACTTCACAGTTCAGCTTCCACTGCGGACTTAAGACTGACTCACGGTCGCCGGCCGTCGTGTATTTGTACTCGGCGAGTACCGTCGAGAACTTTCGGGACCCCGCGAACGTTCTGGAATAATCTGCCGGCAGATGACGCAACCCGCGCGTACAGGTAATTCATGGTGGTGCCGGCCGTGACGCAATATTCGTTGCAATATATATATATATATATATATATATATATATATATATATATATATATATATATATATAATAATTTCAATTCCATTTGCAATCTATGAAGCGTTTATGGTGGGCGTAATTTATTCTCGAGGTATCTTGCAATAATTTTGATGTGTTTTGCTGACAGTCCTAGATCAAAATTTTTAACACATTCTGCTTTCGGTATGGACGGGGCGGATTGCCTTTGCTTGTAGTGAACTGTATTATTGGTTGTTGAACGTAGATAGGCAATCCACTCAGTCCCTTTCGACGCTCGTTAGGAATTTTGTAATAGTGTGGGTTATCATGGAAACACACTTCTCACCTTGCAGAATGATGTTTAATTACCTTTGAGTTGTCACAATTGTTCTTTACAATAAAAATACACTAAGTTATTGTTCTCAGTGTGAGAGTACAGGAATCTTCCATCTTGAATCACGAAGCGCGAAAACATGTGCTCGCCTGGCAACTTACTTGCAACTTCGTGTGAAATACATTAATTAGTTCAATACATACACAATGCTGAACTACAACAAATTGAAACAATGTGGCTTTTCACTTGGCCACAACATAAGCACAGAATATTACTTTCTGTATCAGAATTTACGTGATCTTTTAACACGGAGCCCGAGGCATACTTCTCGCACGGCTGCATCTGAGCGACTGATTTCTTTTCGGTTTGCGAGTTCTTTCGGGCACGCGAAGAGCGGATTTGAACTGATTTGAACTGGCCAATTAGCGACTGCTTTTCCAGCGTTTGCAGTTTGGCGAAGAGGGTGAATTTGAAAAGTCCAATAGGCAACTGCTAGAATTTGAAAATATTCTAGAACGGTTTAGAAGGTTTGGGTCGCCAAGGCGCATTATCACGCGGCGCAGTGGTGCCGCTCGGCTTATGGAACTTTCCATCCCGCGCTTCCGGTGTTGCCGCCTAGGCGTGGGAAGCGTTTTATATTTATACGTCCCTTTCTGCTTTTGCGTGTGGGCCTGAACACGGTAGTTCATCAAAAGTTTTCTGAAAGTCTTCTAATGTATTTATTTAGGTTTTCTATTTTAAGTTTGTTTCGAATTTGTCTATTTGACAGAAACTATGGTGCTTTAATTATGCGTCTTAAATATTTATTTTGCACTACTTGGATTTTCTCTAAGTTACTTTTTGCGGCCTCACCCCATACAGGGCAAGTGTAAGTAAGCGATGGTTTAACAATTGATTTGAATAAGCTTATCCCACATTCTATGCATAGTCTAGACTGGATATTTATGAGTGGATGTAGTTTTGCTATTTTCACGAATGTTTTATTGGCAATTGATTTAATATGTTTTCATGTTAGTTTTTCGTTTAGAAGCACTCCTAAATATCTCACTGGTGGATCTTTCTTGATCCATTTTAAATCTACATTTTAATGTTTAGTGGGTTGGGCATTTTAGGTCTTCTTAGCGTAAATATATTGGGTTGTGATTTAGTGAGGTTTATTTTATTTGTAATTTTGAGCACCAATTTATAACCGAATCTAATGATTTTTGTAGAATTTCTCTACCTTGATTCACATCTTTGTTTGATGTGATGACCAGTACTGTGTCATCAGCGAAACATGCTATTTCTGTTCTTTCCATCCAAGGGTAGTCTGCGATGTAAATGTTAAAGAGGTTTGGTGAGAGCAGTACTCCTGCTTGCGTGATTTTTTGAACTGATAAGGTATTATTCACTTTCACACTGTAAGAACGATTTTGTAGAAAACATTTAATTATTTCATATATATAATAGGGGTATTCCTAAATTTCTCATTTTATATAGTAGTCATTTTATGTAGTCATATTTCAACCAACCAACAAACATTTAATTTGCTTTCAAATAAAAATACAAATAAATAATTTCACGTAAATGTGGTTATTACCGTTGAAAAGTCATCTTTGTACACTATTAAAAATATAAAGAAAATATCAAGAATTCAGAAAAAATTAATACCTGACGCATAGCCTCAATCTTTGAAAATTGCTTTGCATAGTCTTTGTATTGAATGCATCTCATATCATCAGTTTTCCTACCATTCTTCTGCTACAACACGTTTAATTGTTCTGGTGACTGAGGTTGTCTTGAATGCATAGAATTCTTCAAATCAATTCACACATGTTCTATCTATGTTCAGATCAGGAGATTGATGGGGAGTTTGCTATTGCTTAGGCACTTTCCATATAAGCCACTGTTTGCAGATACCAGCAGTGTGCTTAAGATCATTCATTATCTTGTTGAAGAATGTATATTAGCCCTAATTGCATTTTTGTGCACTTTGCTTAAGATTTTTCTTCAAGACATCTAAGTATCCCCATTTGATCATTATGCCATCGATGATCTGCATAGTTCCAATCTCACTAGACGACATGCACCGCCGAAACATCATAGATAACGTCTCCATGTTTCACAGTAGAGAGGGTGTTGCAAGTTTTGTTGGCTACATTTACATATCTCCATACCGTTCGGCATCCATAAGAACCTTTAAGAGTTACTATTGTTTCATTCGGCCAAAAACCATTATTCCTGAACATTGTATATTTATTTTCCTGCTCTCTGCAGAATTTAATTCAGGCAAGTCGATCTTTTCTACTTATGAATGGCCTCTTTCGTACTCTTTTGCTACGACAGCCGTACTTCCACAGTGCTCTGCAAATTGTCTGGTCTGACAGTTTATTTTGAGTGATTTGTTCCACCATTTTGTGGATGTTGGGAGCACTTTAAGCAAGTGAAGAAAATCCTAGCATTGTTATGAAACGTTCGTCCCTGTCATTGAGCTTCATTTTCTTGGCGAATATAAATAGGTTCTTTGTTGAACCGTTGAATATAAACTCACTTAACCCATAGTTGACTGTAGAATGGGGTTTGTGCATTCTGCGTTCAATTTATCTTAGAGAATAATCTCGTAAACTAAGAGTTACGAATATTTTATTTTCGCTACTGCTAAGCTTTTTCATCTTTCCCGTCGTGAATCACACCAATCCGCAAATAAAATATAACTGATAACTGCCTCTATCAACGACATTTGACCGTGACGAAAAGTATTAACAGCCTAGGAATAAGGAAATTTATTCAAGTGTACATACAATAATATTTCACGTGAATAGAATTAACTTCACATTTTCAAGTAATTTTTGCGATAATCTCTTAAATCTTTTTATAAAATATTCACTTCTTACTATTTTGTTTCGAATATTTACTTTATCGTATACGTAGTGAACGTTATGTAAAGCTGCGGAAAATCGACTTCGAGATTTCAACGGAAATACACGTTTTGGGGTCTTTCGATACGGAAAAGTGTTGTTTTTTTTTTAAACGTCCGTCTGTCGCTCTGTCGGTCTGCCGGTTTATCGGTCTGTCGGTCCGTCCATCTGTGAACACTATTAACTCCCAACCCATTTGTCCGATCTTTTCCGAATTGAAGAATCCCCTGTCGATCTGGCTCTAGTTAAAATTGAAGTCCCCTGGACATTTTCATAATTTTCTCAAAAACGACTTCAAAGTCATTTCTAGAATTTCATATAAGAATAGAGTAAAAACACTTATAACGGTGACATGGATCCGATTTTCGCGGTTAACTCTGAATTTTGGAAAATTGCAAAAGTTTGTATTTTCCGGCGTCTTGCTACAACTATAAAATTGAAGATAAAGATTTTTCCTTCAAATGAAATTTGTTGCCCATAAATTGTCCTTTCATGAAGGCAAGTACACTGTTTGAAAATTTTAATACTTTTCGTGCAATACTAAATAAAATATTTGCAATTAAAAAAATGTAAACAAAATTTTCTCAAAAACGGCTCCAAATATTTTCTTTAAATTTTTGGTAGGGCTACTGCCTAAATAACCCTATACGATGACACTAACCCATATTGTTCTATTCTTTTGTTTATTTCAAAATTACAAAAATGTAAATTATATGACTTGTCTCTCACATCGGTAATATTTACATTTGAGGCGATTTCTTCTCATTATAGTATTTATGAGTACGTGTGCTTTAAGGAATTGGAAATAAAGTTTCTCGAAAACTCAACAGTTTTGTGTTAAAATGAGCCCAAATTTCCGCACGTTCATAAACACTCAAACGCCATTTTCTCAAAAAATTGCTCCAATTTTTTTCTTTAAGCGTTTGCAACATATAGTGGTAATGGCACTGTTTAAATGACGTAAAGTTAATTTTGGTGTTTTTTCACAAACTACACAAATGAAATTTTTTTAAATATGTCTCGCGCCTTTTATATGCACGTTTTCATCGATTTGTATACATTATAGTCTTTGTAAGTGGAAGTGATTCAAACGACTTTTAATGAAGGTTTTCGAAAACTCAATAGATTCCTGCGAGAAAAGGCTACAAATTTCGCATTTACAGTAACGCTTAAACGAAAGCAATATTTTTATCACTAACCTTTCTACACAGGTGTAAACGACTATCTCGAATCAGAATTGTTTACTCACATTGTCAGTGGTACATATAAACAGAAAAATTATAATTCTACAAAGTTGTAAACGAAATGAATGACATTCAACCATTAATGTGAACATTTTTCATTAGTTCTCAAGGGTAATGAAAGAAAAATTATTAATATATTAAAACATTTCACTTCTTCTCATCTAAGTAAATATAAAAAAACATAAATAGTGAATAAGGTACAGTATTTAGTATTTAATGAATTCAGTACTTATTGAATTCTTAATTTAACCTATTCATGAAGACAAGATATTTATAGTTAAGCAGGATTTTGAAGTAACAAAAATTAAATTGGTAGAAAAAAGAATGAGCTATAATATAAATCATACGAAATCAAATGCACCTAAGAGAAACAAATTACCAACAAAACAGACCCTGCCTCTACTACTGTAGGTCTTACGTTCCCAACATCTATAGAGAAGTAACTATATGAAGGGACCAGTTTGACAGATATGGAGACAAATAATCGTCTTGTCAGATGAAGGCATGGGGACAAGTGGTGTCCAAGCTGTTTGCGAGTGAGCCAATTGCAAACGAACATATTAATTAATTTAATACATGGGTAACCGACAGTTGTGTGGTCTGCAGAAGCGAAGTAGTTGCTGTCAAAGCGGTTCCTTCTTAATCTCTCTCTACAAAGGAAATGGCGCTAAGCGATACTACTGCTGATGCTTGAACTCTGCCCTCCACATCGGTTTTACTGAACACTATAGGTTCTTTTATTGCTTCAACAATAGGCTCCTCATTTTCCCTCGTTTTAAAATGTGATTGTTACTTCTCATGACCAGCGCAATCTACCATACCATTAAACAGGATTCAAAACATTTTCCTACAACCACCACTTCACACCAAAGGCCATACGCTTCTCAACAAAACACAGCGCCCGTTTCTGCGCGGCGATGCCACTCTTTAAATCTGCCTGGGTGCCACGCCGCCTGGGGAATAAGAGAGGGCGAGCGGCGGGGCATGAAATGGCCCGCGGGCGCCGATCCCCATTAGTGTAATCGGATTAGGGCGCCGCGGCGCGGCCAATCCTCTCGCGCCATCAGCAACGCGCCAACCCCGGAGCCAATCATAACTGCAAGTTGGACCGCCGGTCGCGGTAGCGCGAATAGAACTGCAGTTCGCCAACGAGTCACTGGCTTTGGGTTGCGAGAATACAACTGGCGCATGCGTGGTTGCATCTACGCAAAATCTGTAACATTATAGTGGAAATTGAGTATATAAAAACAGAAGAAACAAAACATAAAAATATATTATATAAAAAGATATATATGTGGCGGCACGTTCATAACTCGAAATTAGTAAAATATAATTTTATTGAGAATAGGAGTATTGTGTTCAATGCGACCACCGACCAACGCCGCCAGCGCGGTTTCCTAAGGAATTTACGACCCGCAGCTGCGCGTGTCCCAACTTGCGCGGCTCGCGCCCCTTTTTTGGGGGGTGCTCCCCCGGCCCTTCCGAGGTGTTTTGTTCAACAATAAACAGCACGCCCGTCTGGCGAGGGGAAGTCGAAAGCCGTTAATAAGAATCTGTTTATTAGAGCGAGCGTTTAGTGATACAGTGGAAAGGCCTAGTGCGCGCGTGTATATACTAAATGCGCGCGCGAGAGAGAAAGAGTGCCTGGTCAGTGGAAAATTTCAGAGAGCCCGTGCAGCTGATTGATAGAAGGCCTCTAGGCCAATGAGACGATACGTACCCGAAGAAAGGGTGAGCATAGGACTGAGCGTTCCTCGGAAAGAGACTTCGGAAAAAGAGAGGCTCGGGAGAGGATGTTCGTGCGGAGCAGTGCACGTAAAGGGGGGCGCTGGTAGGTTTGAGAGAAGTCTCGCTATTGTAACGTTCTTCCTCGTTTTATCATTGACAATGCACGGGAAGTAAAAATCAGTGACAAAGCAAGCCGCTTTCGGTCACTGTGCCAGTAGACTCGCGAAACGATCAACGGGCGCATTTTCACCTTTATTGTTGACCATTCTGAGAACTCTCTGAGCCACGCCGTGTCCCGACACTCCGGTTACCACCTGATGGATTCAGAAAAATCGTGAGGGTGGTTAAACTATGCCCGCCCGACCGAGCCAGCCGCTAGCCACCGCCCCGGCCCGCGCTGTCAGCCGCCTGCGCCGCCGCCTCCATCACGCCGCGGTCAACCATCGACGCCCCTTCGGGACCTCAGCCACCAGAACGCCGCTCAGCTGGCAGGGTTCGACGACCCCAAGACTCCAGTCGGCGCATCGCTCCTCGTCATAAGTCGCCTTACTGGCAAAACTTACGCTAATGAGTTCATTTATTCGCTCTTAAAGCTCAACGACGACTTTTTTTTTTTATGATTTCACTAGCGTTGCCGCGCTCAGCCATAAATAATTGTTATAAGAACCAAGTTTATTTGTACTTTCGATTTCTTTTCCTAGCAATAGTTGATTTTCATTTTAAATTAAATTGTTTTTAACGACTCTTTAGGTAGGATCAATCAGTCAATTCTATTCTTTTTTTTAATGTAACTTCCCTGACATTTGTCAGGAATAAACGAAAGTCAGAGTTTATCAATACAAATGTATGATTTTATGAAATTGCCACTGCCAACTTCCTTCCGTTGCCATATCCAACTGACCGTTCGCTAGCGGGTTTCCCCCCCGCCCAACCAGGATTTCTACTAGCGGGGTCCGCCCAGCCGGGACAAGCTCTAAGCACCCGATCTGTCACCCGGAATATGTGATAGTGTAGTGCATTTTAGTGTAAGTGTATGTATTAGGATAAGGTCGCGCGCGGTCCGTGGCCCGTTTGTTAGGGTACTGCTCCAACATTCACCTGGTGTTGATCGGAGAAACCACGGAAAACTACCGATCAGAGTACCCGGGGCTAGAATTCTCCTCCAGACAGCGGCTGAATTCGACCTATCTGAAAAGCTAGTGTCGAAATTCGTACCGCCGTCAGGACTCGAACCTAGGACCTCTCGGTCAGAGGCGCTGCAGTGACATCAGTTGATGCACTGAGCTACCGACCCCAGTACTGTGTGTGTGTGTATGTGTGTGTGTTTTTTTACGAGGGTAGGTGGAAATTTTCAAAACACACTGGGTAGCCCGTACTACCCAGCGTGTGACATTTGTACTGACTAAAACCGAACCTCCCTTATCCTCCATCCTCTCCGCGGAACCGCCTAAAGGCATTACTTCGCGGAGAGTGGAATAGTGACCTCATCACATGAAATTAGTCAGGTGAGGAATCATGAGATGTCATTCCTCCTTTCTCTAGGCTTTCAATTCCATCAATATATCTTGTGCAAAATTGCACACCACTCTCCAATTGCTGTCAGAAACAAGCATACATGAAACAATGTTTTCTGGAGTCAACTGGCCTATACCAAGTATCTGGGCTGTGGCTAGTCGTTGAGGTGCGAAACGTGGGCACTGAAAAATACGTGTTCGGCGTCCTCGACATCCGGTTCACACACAGGACAATAGGGGTATCACCTAGTTTGAACCTGTGAAGGTAGGCTCTGAAGCAACCATGTCCTGTTAGAAGCTGCGTGATGTAATAATTTACCCCGCCGTGCTTTCGACTGATCCACGATTCAACAGTAGGAATCAATTGGTATGTCCATCTTCCATTGGCGGACGTGCCCCATCGCTTTTGCCACTTTGCCAGTTGTCTGCTTCCCATCTCTTGTGTCGTAACACATCTGCCGTTCACGGGCCATTATATCTATCGGAATCATCCCGGCTATAACGCAAACTGCTTCGTTGGAGACAGTGCGAAACGCACATGCCACCCTCAGCGCAGATAACCGATATATTGAAGCCATTACTCTTACATAGCTCTTCGTATCTGCAGAGTTGGCCCAAACTGGTGAACCGTAGAGCAGAACCGAAGTGACGACCGAAACAAGGAGCTTTCTCTTTTCATGACTAGGCCCTCCAGTGTTTGGCATTAACCTAGTCAACGCAGCATTCACCATCACCGCTGTTTTGCTGGCGTAGTCCAAATGGTCTTTGGATAACCGTGTGTCGATCATGATGACGAGGTATTTTATCGCGGGTCGTAATGAAATGTTGTGGTGACAGACTTTGAGAGTGATGGATTCTCTTCTTTCTGCTAGTTACGAGCATCACTTCTGTTTTATGTTCGGCAAGCTACAATCACGCGGAATATAGCCAACGACTGACAATGGCAATGTATTTGCAATGGCAAATACAAACTATGTCTTCTACAAATTTGCGATGTCGATGGCGATTACGACGGCAATGTCGTCTGCGAAGTCAATTATCTTGATTCCTTCTGTGAGTGAGAGCCTAATAACTTCATCATACATGATATTCCACAGAAGTGGACCCAGCACCGAACCTTGTGGGACGCCAGCGGTGATATTGTGTACCCTTCGGTCCGTCATCCGTATTGTAGACTAGAACTTGTCTATTCAGATATTCAACCACTATTTTTCTTAAGTATGTAGCTACATTGAGTCGTAGTGCCTTATTAATGATACTCAATCTTGCCGAGTTGAAAGCATTCTTAATGTCCAATGTTACAACTGCACAGTAATTTCTTGGACCTCTTATTTACCTGCTCCCTTTAACGCCCTGTCGGGGAGTGTCGACAACAAGATTAACAGCATCGATTGTTGAACGACCTTTGCGAAAGCCATACTGGTTCTCTGAGAGTCCATCTCCTTTATCTATTGCATCTTCCCATTTTGCGCTAATAATATGTTCGAAAACCTTACCCGCGGTATCGAGCATGCACAGCGGCCGGTAAGACGCCGGATCTTCAGGAGTTTTTTCCCTTTGGAAGAAGTACGGGTGTCGTAGGGGTCCACGAATATTTCACTACGAGCGCATATCGCAGTCTTGAGGGCGATGTTGGGGATATTATCCGGTCCTGATGCCTTGCAATTACCAATTCTACTGATTACGTGCGGTAGTTCATCCTCAGTGACTGATGGTATCATTTCAGTATAAAGTGGCATAATAATCGTCAGTTAGTGAGGGTGGTGTGGGAATAAAGTTGTCACAATTCTCCGAAGAATGTACGGGCAGGTTGAAGACTGATTATGCGGCTTTATAAACTTACCCATAACGGTCTTGTATGGCTTACCCCATACATCTTTATCAACTTCATCGCACACGCTTTTAGCGCAAAGACGTTTACTTTCCCGGATTACTGTCTTCAACTGGTTTCTAGCCAATTTATATATGCGTGAGTGCGCGTGTGCGTACGCGTGTGCGTGTGCGTACGCGTGCGCGTGTGCGTGCGCGTGTGCGTGCGCGTGTGCGTGCGCGTGTGCGTGGGCGTGCGCGTGTGCGTGCGCGTGGGCGTGCGCGTGTGTGTGCGCGTGTGTGCGTGTGTAACAGTATACTATACTGAATTTTTCAGTATACTGTTATGGCACATATTCCAGACAGACAACATACATTTGTTTTTCGGAAAAAAATTTGGGCAAAAATACTTAGATCTAGAGAAAAATATTGAATTTTATGTTGTCCTTCACATTGTTTACACCAGCTTCCTAACCCTTTCTTTTGAATTTGCTTTAATTGCAACAGAAGCCAATGTTGACACTTCGTCTCTTTTATTACTTGGATTATTGCTTGATCCTATCAGAGACCAGAGAGCTCATCTCTAACAAGATCAAGATTAAAATTCTTCAGAAATGGTCACAGCTGCCCTTCCGAATCACTGATGAGAAATTACAAAAGAATTAAAGTTTTTGAGTTTTGTTGTAATGTTTGTATAGGAAGGTTTAAGGAACAACAGATATATGTTCCAAAGCCTCCTACCAGAGAAAAAAAAATGTTTGTGAAATAACAGAAACCCAACGCCTACTTTGCAGGGTTCAACACTGTGGGCATAACCGTGACCAGTTTTCCTTATCTTGCCATGTAAACCGAATATTGGTAAGGTAAATGTCGGATCAGAGGAGTAACATGAGATTTGGAACCGTTTTCTTAACTTTTTACTGTTAAAACGCCAAAGGTACTTGCGGGTGCGAATATTAAATGTTCTCGAAAAAGTAATTTCTCAGCATTTCGGTGCTATTGAAAATATCAGGTCCGTGAAAATAAACAATTAAAGAATTTGAACACTATCAAGGCACATGTTTTATTTCGAAAATCCTGGTTTAACTTCTTTTTCAATGAAACATTTCATTTTTATATTATACACATGTCTTCAAAAGAAAAAATCAATCATAATAATACATATTTTGGTGGTTGATGAATAATTATACACAATAATAATTTTAAATCCCAATATATCAAGTTCGACGTTCGCTGTGCAGTTGGATTTACAATCGTTTCCTAGGCCTCTATAGTTCGCTAGTACAAACCCCGCGAATTAAGATTGCTAATCTGTCCTGCGCCGTCTCACAAACGTTAGAGTACCTGATGTTCGTTTAAAGTAGTATTTCATATTCATTTTTGCTGTTATTTATTCAGTAAATATCATAGCCCGACAACTTAGAAACAAAAACCTGGTTTGCGCATGCGCGAAACGTGCTGGAGGGGAAGGTTCTCTCTCTTCGCGGCCAAGGCCCTCCCAGTCTGCCGCGGCCTCAGGGGCCGCCATCGCCACCACGGCCTTGGGGGGGGGGAGCGGAGGGGGGGAGAAGGTATCCTTAACAACTGTACTGAACCTAGGGTGTTGAAGACTCTTATCTTTGTTTATCCGCCAAGTAGAACCAAGTTGGGCCAAGTCGAACGGCGAGAGAAATGCAATGACGAGAGAAATAACCTTCCCTTCTCCTCACGTACCATTACCACAATTGTTTGGAATTTTTCTCGCTCGGAAGGGAGACAATTTGTGTACGCTTCCTGCCGGGCGTGGGTGTAAATATCCGATTAGTTGCTTTGCAGTGATTTCGAGATTTTACATTTATTTTGATATGACTTCGACTTCAACATCCAAGTGTATATCAGGGTAAACGTTGAGAATCCAAGCTTGTCAGATATGTATCAAGTGACATTGTACCTTCGGCAAAAAAAATAGGTCGCCGTCAAGAGCAAAGCGTGAGAACGAAGTTGCAAGAGCGAATCAGCTATCGATGTAAGCGATCCTTCGGTTCAACTGAGCTCCCCCTCGAGAGAGTGGGGGATGGCTTCGCCACGCTGCTGATGTAAGTGACGCCATGATGGATTTTTTCTAAGTTGTCAAGTTATAACTTGTAGTGTTGATGAATTTATCCACACATAATCAATCTATTCGTGTTAAAAATGTAAAGTGACCCATTAAAAAACGAAGTTATTTAATTTTTTACTAGTAAGCTAATAGCTAAATCTGAGAGCTTGTACGTTCGTTTGGTGAAAATTCTATATCAAAATTAGAACCTTTACAGAATATTCAAGGCTCCGTTTTCGTTAACTAGCCATCCATAAAACATGCCAACTTTACGACAAGGAATTTGAGATCACAATGTTCTCACCACTTTGGGTTTTCCTATATTTCGAATAAATAAGATGTGCTCACAAAATTACTGTGCAAAGTTGGTTAGCATCATTTTAAAAATTGATATTTTAGTTGCTTCAATAAACTTAATTTTCTTTGGAATTACGAAAACAGCGCGCAAATGTTGGCAATTGCAATTATGAAGGTGATACCACTAAGCCGTGGCTTCCACTTCCTCCCCTACAAGTGTATTTACATTAGGAACAGCTTTTGTTAACTTCTGTGCATTAGTATGAAAGCCACTGCCGGTAATGGTCTCTCGAAGCGGCACCCTGTCATTCCTAAATTAACTTCTACTTACTTACACCTTCCAGAAAAATAGTGCTTTTGAAGCACGCCCATGATTGCAAGTTTAGCGCATCAGCAATTTACTCTCAACTTAACAAAATCAATACAACGTGCGGCCTACACAGAACAATGATTGGCTACCCAGAGGTGATGTATTTTCTATTTTCAAACATGACATGTAACCACAACTTTATTTCAACTTGCGGTCGTAGGAGTAACACGTTTAGTGACATTTCCAATTTCATGTTTCAGGCAATGTTCTATTTCATCATACGAGGAAGTAAGAAATACTATGTCCCATGCCACATTCTCTAACTTACATAATAGGAATGGGTTTGGGTTGGAGCAAAGATTTAGTATCGTTTATGGATAAAGATTGATATGATTTGAGCATAAAATGGGTGACTGGTAAAGGATAATTATTATAGGCTATTTAAAACATTTAAAGCAAAAATTATGTTAATGAACATTTGTTGTAATTATTTAAAACATAGTTTATGAACAGAAAATACATTTCGTTTATTTTTATTGAGAAACGCGAGAAATATAATAGACAACACATTATTAAAATATTTTATTTAATAATTAAATTTTAGGTATATTAGAAACATTAATTTCCAACAGTTAGTATAGCTCAATTTATGAAGAGAGAACAAACGTTTTTCCATGACACAAATAAGAAATGTATATGTTTTACTCAAGCAATTTAATGAAGTAAAGTTTCGTAGACTCCGACTACAAAGTAAATTTAGTAATTAATTATATATTTTTTACGATTTTCTGTATCTGAGATTTCCCTCTAAAATGGTGTATATCTTCTTGAATAAATAATATGAAGGTTGATATTTGAATGACAGACAGAAAAATGTGGCAATGGGGTTGCAGAAACGCCCAGAAAATCTCTCGCGAACCTTCTATGAAAAAGGCATTTACCACCACAGTTCAATATTAAAAAAATACGATTAATAAACTAGTCTCAATTCGCATGGTTAATTTCTTATTTTTTTCAATACGAGGCACTCGGATTCTAAATTCTCTAGTATTCAGATCTGCAGTTCACGAAATTAAGCATCTCGATAGTAAAAACTTCGATGGATTTCTTATAAGCTGAGTCATTTTTAGGTAACATAAATAAACATTTGTTTGCGCCCACTTGTTGAAGCTATACCCCCAAAAATTAAGTTAACCAATATGAATATTTTTAAAATGTGTTATAAGTAGTTTACATAAATGGAATGATTTGAACAAACATGATCATTCATCAAAACTCTCACAACGTTGGATTAGAATTTTCTTCGAAACTTTTTTGTAGAAGTCAATGTACAGAAATTTGAGATATTGTGCTAAAGACATTATTCATGCTATCATTTTTATTACATTTTCAAAGCTTGTTAAGCTCTTCTCTTTATAATATAATTCATTAAATTAATATTGTTTAAGAACGGGCAAGTCTTCAATCGAAATTCAAAGCTTTATCTCAGCGTCTCAGATCCGAAGGGTAAACACATTCTGGCACTCAATTTCATAAACACATCGGAAATCGATGGAGCTCCTTTGTGTGGGTGGCAACATCCCTTTCGCCAACGGGGCAGGCGCCGCTTGCAGCAGTGGATCTGCCATTGGGTGAGATCAGGGGTTCGATACTCCAGCTAAAGAGGAGGGCACGATGAAGACGGATGCCCTTTTACTGACTCTTTAGTCAGACAATGGAACGATATTTAATGTGGATTTTTATATGAATGCTCGTGTCTGATCATCTTCATTATTCAACTCCATTTATACGTGTTCAATAATGAGTTCAGCATTCTCAAATTATTAGGAATATTGAATTTTCAGCTATTATGTCTGAAAACCTCTTTAATGTAATATTTTTTCCTCGTAAAGAAATGAATTTGTAACTTATTTTGTTTTTGTATCTGAGAAGGAAAACCCAAAACAATAATTGTTGAAAGAGGAATAGAACAAAGGATCCATGCGAACTTGTTCAACAAGTACAATTTATGTACAAAATGTTCCCAACTAATGACGAGATAGAACTGAATCTGTCTTTAATTTTACATTCTAATTCATTCTAAAGATTGTATGGTAATTAATGTCAGTTTGTTTTAAATATCAACCCTACCACATAAATAAAATAAGCTTCATTTTAGAAAAAAATGATGCTTCTGGTATCTGCTTTCACATCCCATTTAGTATGCCCTACGTACCTTTGCCCTTATCAATGGCAAGTATAAAGAAATTCGCAAACGCTTTAAATTTTGTGCTAGCTATTATGTTTTCTTTATTTTTATTCAAATGCTAACAAAATGGACGTAACATTTCTGGAATTACGTTTTGACAGATGAATAATTAAAGGTAAGTTTATTGGGGAAAAGGTAATTTTTTGAACGAGAAACAATTAATTCTACATTAAGATAACTAAGAACTAATAAAATAATAAATATCCAATAGATTCATTCATAAATTTAAAACACAATATAGATAATTAAAGAATAGCGAAAGGAAGAGACTATAATAAATATAGAGACTAATAAAATAATAAATATCCAATAGATTCATTCATAAATTTAAAACACAATATAGATAATTAAAGAATAGAGAAAGGAAGAGGCGGAAGGATATTTTGAGAAACCTGCATTACACAACAATATTAAATTATAAATCCCATTTCTTCGTGAGTTTAAAGGCACCCAGAAAATAAGAGTTAAAAGGAGCTAAGCGAGTTCATGTCCAATCCGAGGGTGGCCGCGCTCGTTTCTTCGTGGCGCGGAGCGCTCTTTCCGCGAGGTAAGTTTTATTTCTTATTTGCAGCAGCGCTTGCTTCAGGCCCGCCTTTGGCAGCGCCCCCACTGATCAAGCCGTCTGGCGCGAGCCCTTCTTCTTGGCGGTGGCGGAGGGCACAAGTGTGCTCGGGGCGTCTTTAACGGCCGCTCGCGGAGGCGGCGCCCGCGGCCGCGAGGAGAAGCGCAACAAACGAGTGGCCGTAATGACCGCATTAAGCCCCAGCCATTCCGCCTGGCGAATGCGGCGGGCGCGAGTCGGGGCTCGGCGCTGGGGCTGCCGCAGACAGTTGCAGCCAGCCAGCCGGCTGGCCTGCCTCCCCTTACCGATCCTTGCTATTCGCTTCTCTGCTCTCCGGCTTCTTTGCTTTCCCTTCTTGTTGGGTTTTGGCCTACGTTTATGCTTTCTGTCGTTATCTTCTACTGCGGGCATGGCGCTGCTCGGTCGCCGGTTCAGGCCCTGATCCTAGAACTGTAAGGCGGCCTCCACTTCCGACCCGCGCCCAGACTCCGTCTCAGACCCTGCCTCAGACCCTGCCACGGCCCTGCCACGGCCCCCCCGGCCCCTGCCACGGCCCCTGCCACGGCCCCTGCCACGGCCCCTGCCACGGCCCCTGCCCGGCCCCTGCCACGGCCCCTGCCACGGCCCCTGCCACGGCCCTGCCACGGCCCCTGCCACGGCCCCCTGCCACGGCCCCTGCCACGGCCCCTGCCACGGCCCCCTGCCACGGCCCTGCCACGGCCCCTGCCACGGCCCCTGCCACGGCCCCTGCCACGGCCCCTGCCACAGCCCCTGCCACAGCCCCTGCCACAGCCCCTGCACAGCCCCTGTCACAGCCCCTGCCACAGCCACAGCCCCTGCCACAGCCACAGCCCCTGCCACAGCCACAGCCCTGCCACAGCCCAGCCCACCAGCCCTGCCCCAGACTCAGATCCAGATCCTGGCCAACATCCCGACATGCTCTTAATCTCCACTAAGACTGACCCCAACAAGTAGGCCACGGACCGCGCGCAATCTTTCCTGCCTCTTCTTTGACCTATCATCCCTTACACACATTTACACTAGAAAACACTACACTACCACACATGTCGGAAGGCGAGTTGGGAGCATGTCCAAGCGTAGGCGGTGCCTCGCAGGTAGGAGATACGTGGTTAGGGAAAACTCCGCACGCCGCCGTGTAGGTCGGCGCAGGATCTCGCTTTCCAGCGAGGAAATATTGCCGCCGCTTCCCGAGATAAAATGCAACGTACTACACTAACGGGAGTAATGACCTTATCAGTTGACGCGCCTGGATACGCAAAATCAATCAATCAATCCATTCTATTGACATAGTCATTAGACCGCGTTCCATGGCCACGCAACACCACACTCCCAACCTTCGATACATCTCCGTTCGCTTTTACTTTCTCGCCTTACCACCTACGAACTAAAGCATAAGTAATGCAGAGATTCGGCAGCAATCTGCCATTTTTTGATTGATAAATTCGTATTGTGAGGCCTTGTAATGGAAAAGTGGATACATTTGATTTCTTTATTTAGTAAATCACTTCTTCTTCTTTTTCTGATGTCAAGTTAGAAACCACTTTTCATGAGTACTTGAAACCAAAGAAATTGAGTAACAGCAAAACGCCTCTCTTGTCGGTCTGAAGTCAACGCCTGCGTCTAATCGGTACAAACGATTTTCTACAAATTAATATTTCCTTATAGATCTGAACAAGGGGTTCAGTTGAGGTCCTGCGAATTAGATATGGAGAGTGTGAGTTTTGGGGAGGTTTTTCACATGAAGTTCCAATATTTTCAAAATATTTTCCGAAAATGGCTCCACAAGCGTAAAGGACGCTTAAATATTTGCGAGTCTCATTTTCGTTCAAATCTCCTGATTTCCAGAAACTGCAAACCACAATTGCAATACACGGAAGCTACATATTTCTTCCTCAAACAAATCAGTTCTTCGAAGATATCGTGAAATAAGGTCATGTACAATTTATCTAAAATATCAGGAATGCGGTGTAATTTCGTGAATTTTTATGTAGTTCATTATTTTTTATTTACTTTTTGTGCATTTATATTGATTGATAGTAATTTAGGGCGCGTCGACTAACTAGGTCACTGTTCCCATAAGTGTAGTGCATGCTTTTTCATCGGGGGTTGGTGGTGATCTCCCCCGCTGGATGACGAGATCCGGCACCAACGTACCGTCGGCTATATCGGGGTTTTCCCCAACTATGTATCTCCCATCAGCGGGACATGACCCCAGCCGGGACTACCTCTAAGCCCCCGACTGGTGTCGTAATGACGTGCATGTTAGTGTAAGTGTGTGCGTAAGGGCTGAGGAGATGGTAAGGGAGAGGAGGGAAAGATCGCGCGTCCCGGGGCTCATTTGTTTGGTACTGCTCCGGCATTCGCCTGGTGTGGGAGAAACCACGAAAAACTACCGATCAGATCAGCTGGCATCTAGAATTCTCTTCTAGACAGCGAGTGGCAGAAAAGCTAGTGTCGAAAATCCTGCCGCCGTCGGGACTCGAACCTAGGACTTCTCAGTCAGAGGTATTACAGTGGCATTAGTTGATTCACTGAACCACCTCTCCCGGTTTGCACTTTGTACTGCAGGAATACCTGCTTAGGGCTCCAGATTAGGACTCCTGCCTATTAGCCATTTTGGCATATTATTTCTTATCCGTCACAAATAATGCAAGAAAGTATCTGCTGTTGTGACGTCACTAGTTTATATAAAGCCATGAATGTGGTGGGTGCCACTAGAAGAGGATATAGTTTCTTTTATCTTTAATATGTTCTGATTGGAAATGAACTTCGCGTGTAGTATTATATTATAGCCTATTCGTTACAAATAATGCAAGAAAGTGTGTGCTTAGTCATATATTATGCAGCGTAAACTTTTCCGTATTAGAATATGAATTAATTCTGCTCGTATAATTTATTTTTCATTAGTTAACCAATCCTATGCACTTTGCAAGAGCTAGTTCACCAAAGTTCGAAAAGTGTTTTATAATCAATTGGGATAGTTAAATCGAGTCCATAACTAACTGGCATTTTAAGCTAAAAAGTATGAATTTATGAAATTGAGTGCAGAATTTGTGAAAATACGTAAACTAGTTGCAGAATAGTGTTCGAGTAATTTGTAGTTCGTATGTGAAAATATAACATCATTGGATATAACAGGATGATTAAACAATTGACAAACGTACACAAATCCCAAAGATCAAAGATGTTACCGGTTGTCAACAAAAAACGTCATACGTAGTCTCCGTAAGTATTTTTCTAGAATTATATTGACCGGATTATGAAAAAGATCAAATTCAGATCGAAAGTGGTAGAAACCCTCATACATGAATAACTAGACTCGTCAGGAATTGTTTGTTAAAAATTCAAAATCATATTAATGGAAAAGTAGCGTATAATGCATCGACTTAGATAAAACCACGATAGGTAATTTGTCACTTAAGAAGAAAAATTTATTCATCATTCGTACGAATGTTGAATAACTAATAAAACTCAATCCACGGTGAAGGCAAATTTTCTAATGAAACGTGGAATTAAAAATCTGTGAATCGGGAAACGTTCTCAATATTGTTAATATCTTCAAAATTAGAATCACAGATGGAAACGTATAATTGAGTTTATTCTCCCAATTTAGAGCGGAAAGCGTCGTGTTTTCTTTGAAGTTTTGATTCGGAGATATGGAATTCCCTGATAATATTGACTCTACTCAACATTAATAACTGTTGGCAGAGACGTCTCTACGAACGGACATTGAAACACAAACGATGAACCACTTCTGGAGAAAAAAACAAACGAAATCAGACATTCAAATAAAAATTCGTGGTTGGTTATTAGCGTTTGCCTCTGTTTTGCAGAGACTTCGAGCAGCATTCAAGTCCACAATACGAGTGCTTTTAACCATGTTATTTGAAATGAAATGAATTGAAGTTTGATAAGAAATTTGAATTTTCATACGACTATCACGCTCGAACCATGACGATAATGAAACCTTTCTTATATAGTAGAAATTCACCCCTAATACAAACCCTGTATTGCAGAAAAAAGAATACCACACACACACGATTTGCTTGGAAAATAGTATGTTAAAAACCCACGCAAACCTCAATAATAGTAATAATAATTATTATTATTCCTATTATTTAGTAGTGGTAGTGGTAGTGGGGGTGGAGGTGGGGGTGAAGGCGGAGGTGGGGTGGAGGTGGTGGGGGTTGGGGTGGTAGTGGGGTGGTGATGGTGATGGTGATGGTAGTAGTAATAGTATTTATTATTATTAAGTTATATACACATTCTAGATTGTTATTATTGACGACTGCAAAACCTATTCTCTTGGCAATTTTCTTGACTTCGAATTGGTCTATTGTTCGAAATTGTGGTTTCTGTAATTATGTACACTGCAAATAGATTTCTTTGCTCATTTATTGCTTGTTTCAAAACTAGTGAGTCAATAATTAGTTTTTCTTTACAGCCTAGCATCCTTTCTTACGAACTATTATATCTGGTCTATTGTTCGAAATTGTAGTTTCGCTGACAATCAGTGAATATGTGAAGCTTTCATAATGACTGCCAGCATTTCACTGGTTGTCGTGGCAGTGCCGCGCCCAGGCCGCGCCACCGTACCGACGGTCCAGTTATTCACGTGGTTTGTGTGTAAGCAAAATCCCACGGCGGAACGAGTCAAATAGAGGTTTCCTGTGAGAAACTGACCTGTGTCTGAAGATTGTTTTAATTGCGTTAGGTAAGTAGTTTTCGCTTTTTGTGACTCGTCTTGTTGATAACTGTGAGTCGTTTTATTTATGGTGATCCTTTTTGGCCATACTAAGAAATGGGTAATGAAATGTGATTAATACCAGTATTTGTTTTTATTTAATAACTTGGAAACTTCTTTATATAACTTAAAAGTTTTAAAGTAACTGTTTGGATACAGTGTGAAATATCTGACGTGCAATGGATAATTTGGTTTATGAAAGTTGTAAAATCAATATGCCCCTCGATTACCCCACAGCAGAGCCGGGCATGCCAACAAATATTAACTCTTTCTTTGGTTTTTCCATTTAGTTTAATGACACCAGTCCAGGAGTGGAGTTTGAAAGTGTAAGAGAAAGTGCTGAGCAACTGGGACTCTAACACTGAATATTTTGAAAGGTATTTTAATTTTCCAAAGACTATGTAATACTGATTTATTTTGATCAGTGTTCCTTGCTTTCCTTAGTCACTAAACACATTATATTTTACTCATTTCATGGCAAGGCTAGTTTGGCAGAGTGGAGGGGATGCAGATGGTACATAAAAGCCATTTCCCACCCTGAGGTTCCCTATCCAACCTCATAATTTCCAGTTAGTATGATTTTGTATGTAATCTGAAAAAAAGTAACCATTTTTCTCACATAACTTCTTGACCTATCTATGTTTCTGTTTAGGAGATCAATTTGCATCTGGAGGGAATTGGAAAGGAGAAAAACATTCAAAAAAAAATGCCCCAATATTTGATATGGGTGAAAGGATAGAAAAACATTTTTGTTTTTGTTGGGGTGATGGTTGGTTTTAACATCTGCCCTTTTAATAATAAAATATTCCTTCCCCATGGCAGCATTTGACTTACTTTTAAATTAATATTTCAACAAATTTGACACTCAACATTGAATTTTTTTTCTTTTTTTGCAGTTATAATGTTATATCCTCCAGTATTTAATTTAAATAAAACTCAGTTGGTTTTTTAATAAACCCCTCCTGAAATGAACAATGTTTGCATTTGTTCAATTATCAAAACCTCTACCATTGGAGTTAAGTTTTGTTATCAGAGAAATTTGATTCTTTGTTCTGTGTCTGGTATTGACTTCATAGATTGGCTTAAGATTTTCCAAATCGAGTATGGCTAATTCTAAATTCATCTAATTTCTTCATATTCGGGAGATTTTCATGTTCTATGTCACAAGATCTCCTTTTAATTCGGGTCGAATATTTTTTTATTATGAGGTTTTATTGTATTCTTGAGTGCTATTTTCTCTCTCTTTCTAAATCTTCGTCTGCATTTTTTTTTTAATTCTTTGGGTAGGATATTTATGGTTTTCCCCTCTATAAAGTTTTTATTAGACTTATGTCACTTATGTTCTGTCTCATATTTCTCCAGCTTTTTCACAATAGTTGTCCATGTACAGCCTTTTGTCAGTTTCATTCATAATACATCTATTTATTCACCAAAGTCGGGTTTAATCTTTCATTGAGACCATTGCGCATCTTGGCAGTAAAATCTATTTAATTTTTTCTTTATTTAATTGTTTTAATTTTTTGAACTTATTCCTGGAATTGATCTGTTAGTACCATCTAGACATCATGGTTTTTGTTATTTCCTCAGTTAGTTTTACGAAATCATCAGCGTTTTGATTTTTTGATGTTAAAATATAACATATCTTGGGGGAAAATGGTCGACCAGTAGGTGTAGGTATTTTTTTGTTGACGGATCCTCCATGCCCTTTCTGATGGTATCTATAGAAACTATCTTGAAGGTACGTTGTTTGACCTAGGTGTACATTAACCCAAATTTTGATTTTCTTCATGATTTATTTTTTAAGATGTCAAAGTTTCAAATCTTCTTTTATGTTTATGTTTATTTTTTTTCGCTGTAAAGAATGGTGTTACTTTATCATCTGCCTCTTCCCAGGTAACAATAAGTATTGTGTACATATTTTAGTAATATTTTACTAAATTCTTCTGATAATGAGTTTTTCTTTTTTTTCAATTTTTTATAATAAATTTCTTTTTAGAATATTAGTTTCTTCTTATTGTTTGTAGTTCTGGCATCTTCTTTGATCCTTTTATTCTTCTAATTTCACTGGTTTAATTTTAAATGTCATCGAGTTTTCATCGGGCCTCTAGAACTGGATGTCTGTTTAAACAGTCTGCCTCTTGGTTTAATTTTCCAGGATTATATTTAACTTTTTAAAAATTGTATTGGGACAAAAGTATGTCAAATCACCCAGTTCTTATGTGTTCTTGCTTTTCTATTTACATTTTTTTAAGGTTTATGATTGGGGTGCACAAAATTCTCTTCTCAGTAGCCAATGGTGCAATATATCACAACCTCTTTTTTTTGCCAAGCACTCAAAAATTGTTTTTCCTTTGAGGTTTCACTCAATTTTTTGAAAATATCCACTGGCTATTATCCCTATTTTGTCGTTTTAGTACAGCTCTGATTTCTTTTATGCATGCGTTCTTTTCAAATTGTTCCATTCTGATTCTATGTATTTTCAAAATCATACTTGAGTACCAATCTCAAGGGAAAATTTTAAAATTTCTTTCCCCAAAACAGCGTTCAAACTTGTTTATCCATTGGCATGCGTTTGAGTGTCTTCCATTAAATATAATAATAAAATCATTGGCAATTTTTTTCAAATTTTTTACTTCGATTTTGTTGTTTTTCTTCTAAAACTTTCTTTAAAGTTTCTCAATTTTTCATCTGAGGTACTCAGGTACATTTTTCAACTTCTTGATCTCTTTTTAACCTCTGTAATCTTTCTATGAAGTAGTTGTAGAATTGCAAATTTTCCTCTTTATCCAAATATACTTTGATAGATTTCTGATAAAGAAATCCAGACTTTCGAACTTGATCTGTCTTTTTTTAAGTATTTTTTTCCTTTCCAAATATTTGTGTTGTAATTAGCTCCTTGTGAAGGTTTGTGTTTTAGAAATTCATCTGGGAAGCCATTTAAAATTTTTACCTCAAGTGAATTAATAGCTTAGAATCCTTCTTGATACATACCATCATTCATCAATTTTATTCCTGTCTTTGAAATCAGGCCAGGTGCCTCCATTGCGGTGTCAGGTATCAGTCATTTGTTCGGTAGCATAGCAGATTCTAAATTTTAGGAAACAATACACAATAGTCTTTGTTTTCTTTATACACATATATGTGTATATATCATGTGTATAAAAATATATGTTATAGTACATAGAAACAAGGGCATGCAGTGCTGTTAATTTCAATTTTGTTAAATGCTGCTGATTTTAATTATAGAAAATTATAATTAGCAGAGGAAGCTGGTTAGTTGCCCTAAAAATTCCAAATACTTGTAATAATACCAAATGTTTATTTGTATTTTTACTTTAAAAATTTGACAGATTTAATGTCCTTTATTTATTTTATTGTAAATTCACATAAAAATCCATTGAAATGTATTTATGTATATTTAAATTATAAGAGTCCTTTCTTTCACTACTTTCTTCCCATCTTCCTTTTCAGAATTTGTTGTATTGTCACCGAAAATTGGGCAATAATATGTACATAAATGAAGAGTGTTAACTGCAGCCAATTTCTCCGTAGTGAGTTTGAAAAAGTTCCTGAACATCGGTTTTTTTCTTTGTTGTATGTTTTTTATTGGTTAAATAAAGACATATTCTCTTATCTCACTTAAAAGGCAGTATCTTCCTTTAAAATTACCTTTAAATTTCCCAAAATTCTCTTTACCAGTATTCCTTCATTGAAAAGCCAATTGTTTGTAAGTAAATGATGTAACAAAACCTCCCTACCCCAAGGATAATGTGACTTAAGAGAACAAACCATAACATAGGACAATTTTTTCTATGTGATAATGTTGAAGACAATAAATGAACAAAATATATGGATTGCTCATATGAAATAGAATACAGATCTGATTACCTCAATTTTCAATTTTTTCTGAGTTAAGATATTGACTCAATATCTTGCCATAATTGTATTTTCTTGTATTTGTTTTTGTTACTATTTCAGTGCTGTTTTAAGAAGATCATTTTCCCATAAAATTTTTCAATAAATTTGTCCTAATTAACTTTGACTTTATACTATATGTCTACCTCCTCTATACTGCACAAACCCAAAAATCCTACTATTGAGATATCAAGGGAAAAATACTTCAAATACAGATATAAATTATTTTCATATTTATGATTATATATTATAAATTATTATTATTATATTTATTGTATTGTATTTATCAAATTTTATGTTTTGAAGATTTGTTTAAGGCAATACAGTGATTTCTCAGTAGTAGGATTTTTGGGTTTGTGCATTACAGTACTGGAGAAGCGATGTGATACTTCACTGATTCAAATAAGTGAAACCTTACTTTCACTGATTGCAACAGCTATTAATTCCACTGGTTCAATTAGTTGTCACGGATTTCACTGATTCAAATAGTGAAATTTCACTGATTCAAAAAGTGAAGTTTCACTGATTCAAATAGTGAAGTTTCACTGATTCAAAAAGTGGACCCGTTTTTCACTGATTCGTTCAGTTCAATTCACTGATTGCCGGTTTTTGTTGTTCTGCTATGATATTGTTAACACTACAGTGATCGTCCAGGATATTGTACACACATGACGTTAATAGTTTGTAGAACGTATTTAAACACAAAATAGGCCTATATCTTCCTGGATTCTGGAGCCCTTCGGTATGAGATTCGTCACGTTCTTCAATAAAAGCATTTATACATTCAGAGAACTTATTATGCAATGCTGATAAATTCTTCAGCCAGCAATTATGAATTTTATTTCTTCCAGGACTCTTCCAATTCTTTAGTTAGGCAAGGATAGGCTTTATTTTGAATCTTTCTATGGGTACTATCGTTTCTGCTGATTCGAGAATTATTTTCAACCAGTTTGCTTCAGTATTGTATTTAATTTCAGCTGGCCATATACCTCCCCAGCAGCCTTCTATTTCTTCTTTAGTTGGCGTCCAGTTTGTCTCACTGTTCTGTACGTGGAAAGATTTATATAATACTTTCTGGTCTCTTTTGAAGTTGGTATTATGATCCTTTCTCTTCTGCTCTTTTTTGTAACGCCTTAACCGTTTTGCATACGCGATACTTTTTGCTTGACTGTGTCTAGATATTCAGAGGGTATGCTACATGGTTTATCAAATGGAGCATGTGTACTGTACGTTTTGCTAATAGCGTGCATTTTCTTCTCAAGTCTCTAATTTCTGTTGTTGATATAGGCTCTTTTTATTCCGGTGTCAGCTCTCAACTCACTTCCTTTTTGTTCTAATCTCCTTTCCCATGGTGATTTCTTTCACTTTAATTTGGGCTGCTGAAAATTCGCATGTGTTTCTTTCAGGTTACTAGGTTACATTTCGAGCAGTTGACTTTTGATGGTCGTTGTCTCTCTGTTCGGTTCGGTCTCCTTCTTCGGATGGTTCGTAGCAAATATCATAATGGAGCTATCGTCTTTCATCTGGAGCAACCCCATTACCAGTTGAGGCAGAGACTTCTTATACCCTGTGGGGGCTTTTCAGAGCTTCTCTGAGTGGCGGGGTGCAAACCCGAAACCCAGAATTTCGGAATAAGGGTGAAAAAGAGGGAAAAAAGACTTTAAGGTTTGCGTTTAATCCCTACAGCCAGAGGTTTTTCTGTTGGGTTTTCTCCCTTAGCGGGGAGCCTTTACCATGGGTGCGTCCATTGGTAATCAGTGGGGAAAATACTTGAAAATATTATCGAGTCCATGAGTAATCAAAGTGAACTTCTTTACACGAAACAGAGTATTTCGTTGTAGAGAATAAATAATTCTTCTTCATATTATCAAAAAGACGGGATAGGCGATAATAGTACAGCTTCTCCTATCCTCTATGTAACTCTATGAAAGTCTTTTGTCTTTAGATTTACACCATTGAAAAGCTCTTCAGATCGATTACTTATCAAATATAGATCTGCAATTTGATCCATCACTATGAAGGCCACCCCATTGTGCAAGACCATCTGTATATTTTAAAATCGGTAATAAATGTTGATTTTGAGAAGTCATAGTGGAATTAATGAGTTGTCTCCTTTGGCTACATTTCTAGAGTAATTAATAGTTGCTATAGTTGCAACATTCCTCAAAGTAATTATAAAAGGGAACAATAAACAGAAACATACAGGAGGAAATGAAAAAGGTTGAGCCCATATTGGAAGAAGCGTGGAGAACTCTACAATCTTTACAAAATGATAAAGCGGCGGGTCCAGGTGGAATACCCATGGATTTGTGGAATTATGTTGGGTAAAAGATTATTAATGTCTTGACTAAACTGTTCAATCAGATATTATTTACGGATGATGTACCAAGTGAATGGAATCTATCATATATTTCGGCTATTCACAAGAAAGGAAGTAAGAAAGACATGAACAAATATCGGGGTATAAGTGTAATGGCATCAATTGAAAGACTCCTGAGCAAAATAGTTAAGTATAGATTGGAGGAAAAGGTGTCCATGATAATTTCAGAACACGTTTTTTTCCCATGTCCTGTATGGATAACATTTTTATATTAAGACAAATGTGTGGGAAAATGAGTCGTCAAGGAAGAGACTTCATATGATTTTTATTGATTTGGAGAAAGCACATGTCTCAGTGCATATTAATGAATTGTGGAGGGCACTACGAAATTTTAAAATTGAAGAATCTCTGCTTCAACTCATAAAGAAAATGTACGTGGATACCCGAGCTGTGGTCAAAATCGGATATGTAATTTCCGATTAATTTAAAACTAAAAAAGATTTAAGACAAAGATGTGGAATTTCTTCCACTATTTTTAAAATTTATTTAGAAGAGGTCCTTAAAGGATGGAATGCCTCATGTCAAGAAATAGGTGTTTTAGTAAAAGGACAAACAATACATTTGCTACCATTTGCGGATGATCAGGTGATAATGGGTCAAGATAGGGATGTGGTGGAATATATGACCCGAAAAATAATACAGGACTATGTGCAGGATGGACCTAAATTTGAAGAAAACAGTGTATCTTATAGTAGGAGGAGAAGGTACTGTCTTGGATGTTCAAGGTGTAGGAAGGTTATCCAGTTGAACAGTTCAGGTACTTGGGTACGATCCTACATACTAAGTCTGGAAATAGTGAAAAGGATATTGACGACCGCATTAAACAGGCAAGAGGAGCCATAAGAATGTTGAATGGGGTGTTACGGAGTCGGGAAATTTACGTAAGAACCAAAAATATTGTTTAACATATTATTGAAAGTATTCTAACCTACGTTGGAAGAGTTGGACCCTGAAGAACGTCAGAAGAGAAATTGTGTGCAGTAGAAATGGGGGACTTCGAAGGAGTGCCGAATTTCAGAATGAGAAAATTAGAAACACAGAGATCAGGAAATTGATGCAGAAGCGGAATCTGTTGTGGACAGATAGGCAGTAAAACGCTGCAATGGCATGGTCATCTGAGGAGAATGTCAGATTCAAGATGGTCTCAGAATGTCCTTGATTGGTCTCCTCCAAGAAGAATGAAGAGAGGAAGGCCTCGTAAACCCGGAAATTCAGGAATAATTGAAGTCATGGGAGAAAGAAGAATGGACGACGACCTATGGGCGGATAAAGAAGGCTGAAACCGCAAAATAAGAGGCAACCGCTGATAAGTGTAAACCGATAAAAGAAAATAAAAGTAAATGTAACATTTTCAAAGTTGTATTTAAAACTTATTTTTCAGAAACAAAAATGTAAGGTGAACTTTTTGGTCCCTGAGTCTAGCAATGTGTAACAGTTTCATAAATCTTAATTGTCAGACAAAGATGTATGCATATACTTTTTTCTTAAAATTTGTAGAATATATATAAATGGCGCGGTTTATAAGACGGCATATCAATACCTTAACTTACCTTTATCGTGCAATATTTGACATAAATTTTAAAAAAAATACTTCTTCAGTTTGAAGATGATTAATGAATCTATTTCTTCCAGGAATTTATTTTAATCTATTTTACCTCTCTACTCTGTAAAATGCAGAAATGATCTAAGATCTTGTTTTTCTGTTCCGAAATGCCCTACCGCCACCTCATCTAGTTAGACGTTCGATAGCATAACAACCCAGATGCACGCAACCTTACAACAAGGGACCGCCAAGTACAATGTCGCATCTTGACGACTATTAAATCATTTTTCCCCTGAAACTTACGTGAAATATGATGAGAAATAGAGCAGAAGATAATCGTATCGCGGTAAATGCGCCGTCGCCCGGCGTTCGTGAGACTGCGTTGCGTGATGGTCGGCGTGGCGTGGGCGTGGGGGTGGGCTGGGTTGGGGGTGGGGAGAAAGGGGGAAGGGGAAGGCTCTCCCGGAACTCGGGCAACTTGGGGAGGAGAAGGGAACGGAAAGGGGGGAGGGTACGTTGCTTCATTAGCACGCGACTCTCAGATCGTGGGACGTCGCGCGGAATGTCCCCGCTGCTCTGACAGTCGGAGGCAGTGCTGGCGGCCTAGGGGGGATGATACTTGGCTGGGATGGAGACTCCTTTTGATGTTGCCGCTAATTGTAAGGGAGAAATACACATTGTGGTATTGCCGACAATACCCCAATGGCACACAGGGGGGGATCTCGTTGGCGTAGGTCATCGTGATCTCTGGTGGAGTGTCGTAGACGACAGCCCGGACTGTGAGTCTCGTGGCGCCGCTCACGTCGTTTGTTCGAAGGTGCTGCAGTCAGTGAGAATGCGATGCTAAGCTCGCATCGCTAGTCGCGTTCGCTCGGCTACCACCAGTTGGACCTATGGCGCGTCGACTTTGAGCAGGATCGGGCGAAGGATGCTTTTCGGAGCACTCCAGATATCACTTTAAACTCCGGCAGGAAACTAGACACCACCCGTCAGGTTGCCCAGGTTCCGGCGTTACCCCCGTCGATAGCTGGCGGTAAGCAATGGAGAGAAGGGATCCGAGCCCTCTGGTAGTTGGGCTCTCGGATTCGTCGTGGCAGTGGCCCGATACTCTAGGCAAAGAGGATGGAACTTGTTCCCGGCGCATGTGAGTGGTGCGTTGTTTTGACTCCGGTAGTAGCCTGGATAGCTAGGAGCTCTAAGCTGGCAAGGCGCCCGACTCAGGCATTGTATGGGAGGTTACCTGAGGTCAACTGCGTTCTGGCGGGACCCAGAACAACTAGCCCAAAGGCGTTCTTGTGCGCCTGCGGGCGGTGAGGTTAAGAGCGCCTAGGGGTCGTATTTATGGAGCTCTGCCAGCAGCGCTCTTAGGGGCCTGCCATCTGGGGGTTGCTAGGAGCTCAAGGGACGACTGGAATTGGCTGGAAACCGTTCATAAATCGCAAAACCGAACACTGGCAGCCTGCTAGGCCTGGCAGAGGTTTATAAATACGAGTCTAGGTGCCCACCTCGGGGTTCATCGCCCCTGGTAATGGACAAGTGTGTGATAGGCACGCGGTAGACACACTGCCGGCGATAAATATATAGAAATGTATTGGTAAGGGATCAGTAGGAATACTAATAGGGTCAGGGATAAGGTTCACACTTAGGTTGACGATGCAGTCAAGTTCAGGGTTCTTAAGAATTCGTTGACTGATTCATTATTTTGGTTTTCCGGATTTGCCAACTGTTATGGTTATTAGTCACTAAGAGTAGTAAATGTTTTATCACGGGAGGTGGTGGACATCTTCCCTCGGTGGATAGCGATATCCGTCGACAAACTACACAACGTCCTACGGTGTTTCCACCAGCACCGCACTGCCCCAAAGGGAACAAGCTCTAATCTTACGACTGGTCTCCCGTCATGTGTGGTAGTGTAGTGCATTTACTTGTAGGAATGCTGATCAAGAGTTGTTGACATTATTCAAAGATGAAAAAATAAGTCGTCTTTTCCAACTACGTATTAATAAATCTAAGTTGACCAAGATATCTACCATAACTCAATCCTAGTGCATGAAAGTGTAAGTGAATGTGTGTTTAAGTGAGGAGTGAGGATAAGATCAGAAAGAGAATGGAAAGATCGCATGCGGTCCTTGTTCTGTTTCTTAGGGTACTGCTTCACGATTCGCCTAGTACTGATCAGAGTAACCACGAAAAATTACCAATCAGAGTAGCCAACCGCTAGAATTCTCCATCAGAGGCTGAACACGGCCTAGCTATTTAGCTATGTAGTGTCGTATACAGTCACATTGTCGCCTCCGATGGGACTCGAATCCTAGGACCTCCAGGTTAGAGTCACTAAATATCAGTTGATACCCTGCGACACCTGAGCCGGTTATTCGTGCATGAATCGAGAGGAATAAATTAGATTTATTAATATTATAGTGTCTAAACGTTAAAACTCGTGAACAATATCAACCATCAATTGACAATTAAAAAAATATCATCAAATAAATTTAAACAATGATGTCCTTAACTTAATTCTGCCATTGGAAACTAGATACTCCAGCTGCGACAATTCATTGTCCTTGACTCAACTCTACTTCAGATGGGTCTTCAGACTTCCAAACAGGTGTTGATATTTCAGTAGTTATTTTATAAATTTCTACATTTTCATGTACGTGAAGCCGGTCTTCAGGCTCGGGCGTTTACATTTTAATTTGTTATTCAATGATTGATATTTTATGATCTATATTTTTGACATTCTGTGATACATTCACCACTTTACCATTGCAATATTGTTTTGAGACTTTTATACTACCTTTATATTTCTTTTGCACATTCCCAAAGGCATTTCTTGCACGATGTTTATTTTGGGATCTGATTGTAATTAGTATATTGTTATTTAGAGATTGCCTGGACTGACGTCTTGTGAGACTGACGTCTTTTTTTGGAAGAGGTGCTTTTTATCATCACGAGCCTGATATCTAGTGTTAATTCTAGGTACCAGTGGACTCCCGCGGTGAAAGTGTAGGCTTCCGCGGTCGGAGTAAGCATCTATTTTGCAGACCGGGAGATACTGCGTCCTAGGCTGAAATGTCAACGCTTTGGCGGTTATGGTACGACCTTTGTGAGGGCGAAATCTTGAGGTCCGCAGCATTTACCCCAGAGGAAGGTCGCAGCGCAACGGTGAAAACGTTGAGATCTGTGAACAGGATGCGGCGTCTCCTGAACAGCCAGGTAATAATGTATTTGCCCTTGTTTTCATAAGAAAGAACCCTTTGATTCAGCCTTACCCTTTCATTTTCATACCCTTCAGTTGTAGTTGATTGTTTAATTTGTTATTGGTATAGTTGATATGTGTTGTTTTTTGTTCATTTATATTAACTTTCTATTTTTCCGACTGTAATGGTGCTGCTAGCATCTCGTTGTAATCAGATAGATATTATTTGAAATAAAGATAGAATTTGAGGTTTCTGTTGAGAACAACCCTGTGATTAGAAAATATAACTAATTTGCTTTATTTAGGGTTTTGTGCTACTATTTTACAATGTCACCTTGCGGATTCGATGGTATAACGGTCAGCGTACCGGACTATTGTACCCGAGTTTGCGGCTTCAAACCGCGATCGACGTCGTGGATTTTTAAGGGCGAAAAAATCCTTACTGCCTTCCCTTCGGAGGGACGTAAAGCCGGCTGTCCCATGTAGTAGATTTACTGCATGTAAAAGATCCTCAAGCCTAAAGAAGTCTCTGAGCAAAATTGAGATCCGCCCGCTTCGTCGTTCAAGATAATACCCCCTTTCTCCTCTAGGTGGTGAAAGAAACGTAGCGAAATTTGCGTGGTTACACGGAAGAGCGGCGCAATAACTATATCTTTTCATTTAGAAAATCTGATCAACCTCTTAAGAAAAGTAAATAGAAGTTTCTAAAATCACGAAAAAACTAAGAATATTGTCGCAAAAATATATATTAGAAAGAAAAACCTAAAAACGAGGAAATTCAAAATAAATGTAAGAAAGTTAGTGATTTTGAGAAAGATTAAGTGACTTTGATTATGCGTTTTTATGCATGGCTTTGTGGAAAGGATTTTTTTATCAAGTACCATTTCTGTTTACTGGAATGGAAAAGCATGAAGTTTCAACTACTTTAGGAATGGATAGAATTTTTTCCAATACAAGATAAGCAAAAGAGAGCGATGTTTGGAATTCAAATTATGTCTATATTCAATTCTGTCTTATATTCAATTATGTCTATGCACATAAACATTTTCAGATATATTTTTTTATATTGCGTAGTTGTTAATAGTACTTTAAGCAAAAGATTGGTTGTTGGTTGGGTGATTCCGGGGGTCAACAGCTTAGGTCATTATTCCCCTAAGTGTAGTGCATGTCTTTCCCCTCGGGAGAAAGCGGTGATATTCCTCCACTGGATGATCTGGCGCCGACCTACTGTCGGCTGGTGGGGTTTTCTCCTAACCAGGGCTCTCTCACCAGCGGGGCACCGCTCCATCCAGGACAAGCTCTAAGCTATAAGTGGTAGTGAAGTGCATATTAGTGTGTGTGTGTGTGTGTGTGTGTGAGGGGAGAGGATAGGACAAGGAAGATGAAGGAAAGATCGCGCGCGGTCCGTTGCCCGTTTGTTAGGGTACTGCTCCGGCATTCGCGTAGTGTTGATCGGAGAAACCACGGAGAAATATCGATCAAAGCAGCCAGTCAATAGAATTCTCCTCCAGACAGCTACTGAATTCGACCTAGCTGAAAAGGTAATGTCGGAAATATCCTGCCCGCCGCCCTTACGGGTTGGAGCAAAAAGAACAAAATTTCTTATACAATTAATAAAAATAACTTGTAACGTTTTTCACTTAACATGTAATATAAGAAAAATTCCTAAATACAATTAAAATCATGAATTGCTATTATTACCAAAATAATAAATGTTCTATGTTTTCTTTCATTAAAGTTGCGGGACGTCACATTGAACATAATTTGTATGGATGATTTAATTCTAAGCCATTGTAAAATGTTTTTTTTTGAATGCAAGGTATTTCGGAGTTAAATTCGGTGGGTCAAGTATGGATAACTAACAAAAGGTAAGCTTTATTACTTCTAATGGAAATGTATTATGTTATTCACACCACTTGGAATATTCGATTGCCTAAACATATCCTGTAAAGGTTATCATATTTTAAAAGGTTATTTCATGTTTATATTGATTATATCTAATATCCGCCTTTTTGGGGTGAATCTATTTCAAAAAGTGTCACTCAACAAAAGGAGATAATTTTTTAAATAATTTTACCTGCCCTTTACTGAAATTTGCGTCTTTTCAGGTGTGTGTCATATCAATCAAAAAAAATCTATTCCTTTGTGGCATTCATCATTTAAAAAAGAGGCAAAATGTACAGTTCTCGATTTTTGTAGTGGATTTATGGTAATAATGTCTGAAGTTTTTTTAAAGTATTTGAAGATAAAAAAAAGATTTTGCTTCAAACTTAATAAAAAGATGGCAAAAAGGTCCCCGAACTCTAAAGACTATTATGAAAAAATTCTGAATGGCTTTCTGAGGATTTCGTGTGCCTACTGAGCAAATTGACTGAATCACACGAAGACAAATCTCGAACGGGGTGACCTGTTCTTTCCCGGGTGGAATTTTGAGAGGTCCCGAAGAGTCGCTGCAAAATTGTCCTTCGAAAACGACTATCAGGCAGATTTAATGGTGAAAGCTGCAAGTATTCGCTCGAGTTTCGAGGAAGAGATCTGGCTGTTGTTCTGGATCAAGTCACAAACTCCAACCAGACCATCTAAAATTTTAAAAAAATATTATCAATTTCCAAAACAAAAACACCAGTTGCATTATCTAAGGGGAGGCATTTCTTTGCTAGATAACAATTTGAGCAAGCAACAGTATATGTATAAACCAAAGCTACTATCTAAAACCCACAATCGAATTTAATCAATTAATGGCTGCATACAATGGACAGACATAAGGGTTTCATTTGTTCTATATTTGACATTAATTCTTTTTTTTTAAAAAACGAAACTTTCTGGAAAACCCCCCTTTTGTGACACAAAACCTCTTCAAGTAAAGGATGCGACAAATTTTCTTTTTGAAGGAAGTCTGGTACTTTAAATTTGGGAAAAGCCCCTACATATTTGGATTAAGCTTTTTGTTCTGCACCCCCAGCTTTAAATTTATTTAAAAGTATGGCAAGTCGATGATGTTTACTAAGACGAAAAAGCAATTCAAAAATTTTTTTGGGGAAAAATGCATCTTCATTTCGATAAGGTGAAAGATAAGGGTTGCGGCTCGTCTAATAAAAATACTGCACGAGGGGTCTTCTGGGAGCCTCCAGTTTTTCGAATTACTGCTGTTAGTAAAAACCTAATTCAGAGATTTGGATTACCCAAAAGTAGCCATTTATGTCAATACAGTATTGACCATAATTTTTTGAAATATTGTTTGGAGACTTCTAAAGTATACGGGAAACTCTATGTTTGGGTTTTCCCGAACCTGTAAATGTTCATAAAGTTTTGTTCATAGAAAATACATTCTTCAATATTGTATTCTCCATTTCGATGCCTGGAAGAACATTTAAAATTTAGAAATAGATTGTACAGAAAGGACAGACCCCGAAAGGAAAAGACGAAGAATTCACAACATAGACTTTTCACCCTTTGGAAACATCGGATCCCTTTTTGACTTAGCCTCCAAAAAAGGTTCATAATAATAAAAAAAGAATTTTTACTTGAAAATTAAAATGTTATTTCCCTGCACAGAATCAAGTTCCGAACAAATGGTAAATATCTATCTTTTAAGTATTGGATGAGATGCTATGGAATAGATTCTTTCTCGTGATCAAAGCATTCAATATTTACAATAAAATGATTTTCTTTAAAAATATGAACTCTTGTTAAAAAAAATACAGATGAATAATTTATAAAAAAGTTTTCATGATTATAATTCCTTTTCCTCCCAAAAAGACAGTGTATGGGCCATCTTCAAATTATCAACAGGTAATATGGTAAATGTATTATATTCAAGATCTATATATTTTTCAGCATTTATTTCAGATAACCAGTTATGATTTTTGGAAAAGGACAGAGCCTTTATCCTATGCGCCGTTAAACTCAACCCAGGACCCCCCGGTCGGGGCGTTGGAAAAGGAGCGGCATATTTTCAGTAAAACAATTTAAAAATCAACTAATGGGTACTTATTTCCTCTAATTATGTAATTATAAAAAAAAAACATGTTTTGAACATTCTTTCTTTAGAAACGGACAAGGAAAAATAATCAACTTGAATGAAATACTTTCTATTAAACAAAAAAATAATAAATGTTCAATGTTATTCGTTTCCTATTAAAGTGTAATGACAACATTGAACTATAATAATTTTTCATGGATGATTTCAATTCCAAGAGAGCCATTGATGAAAATGTGTATACACTGAATGACGAATTGCGATATTCTACTTGAAATGAAGTTAATTCTGGAGGACTGCATTTCCGGCGGGAATTGAATTGAAGTCTATTGACAAACGAGCTCCATTTCGAGAGCTTTCAATTCCAACACAAAATTCTCTTGCTTGATATTCCGCGCAATAACGAACACCTCATATTAATCAACCACCAACATACGAGTGTGGAGAACTACGGTGCAAATGACAGTTGATTGACACTTCAAAATGATAATCTGAATACAAAATTCTAAAAAGGAACCAAAAAAATCTAAATTCATAACAATCACAAAACTATAAGTACATTTTAATTTTCCTTATTAAATATCACCCAATTTTTTTTTTTAAGAAAAATTCCTTTTTAAAAAAAAAATTAATTATTTTACCAATACAATTTTAACTACTGTACGAAAAGTACCTTTTATAATTTAATAGAGATACAGATTAAATTGCGTCAAAGCTAATCGAGCGATTCCCGCGAGAGAACCTCGTCGTCGAACGTTTGACAGCGTAGAATCGAGGAGCCAGTAAACGAAGAGGCGCACTTCGGTAGGGTAAGCGGCGAGGTCGTTGCGGTTAGGAAAATGCTGTTGAGCACGCCTGAGGGTTAGTTACACAGACAGGGAGGGCCGGGGTTGGCGAACGAAGAAGACGGCCACGATCGCTGCTCGGGTGGCTGCGAACTTCCAGCCGACCGGACGTGGTAGGAATGGCGTACGAAAGGTCGGTGTATGCTGCAGGTAACGCAAGCTCAGAATCATCATGGGAAGACGGGCAGGCAAAAGCAGATAGCGTGTGGAAATAAGGGGATAAAAAATGGAGGGTGTGCGAGTGATACGCTAAGAAGAACGAGCGTGCGTCGTGAGGAGTCGGGCGAGGAGCGAGGGGCGGCGCGTTGTCGGCGACGGTGAGGGGGTGGGGGAAAGGGGGCGGGGCAGGGTCGTCCGGGGGCCTCCTTTATTAGCTCCTGTGACGGGCGATACGTCAGCGGAGGCCGCCGCGCGGGGAATTGGACGGCCGTCCCTCGAGGGGCGCGTTGTCGACAGTGGCGGAGACAGGCAGCGGTCGCGGGGGCGGGACCGGCGACGGAGCTCTGATGAAGCGATGTGAAACTTAAAGGGGGGAAGGCCATTCGCAGTGGGGAAATCGACGCGAACAAGGACGTAGTAGTGGCAATGGAGATAATGTTGAGTGAAACCGTAAGGCGAGAGTGGCGGAAGACGAATATGACTTGGGAAAGGAAATTCGCGAGGTTAAGAAAGGTGCGTGAACAGGATGTTTGATTGTCCGTGGTGGGAGGTACTGCTGCGACATGTTGGCGGAATGCTATTTTGAGATATGTTTTCGTATAAGAAAGTGAGACAAGTGAGATGTCAAATGGATTTGTCGTATGAATGGTGTCCATGCAAGAAATGAATAGATGGAAGCTATATGAAGGAAGACAGCGCATAACAGGAATATTAGCAAAGAACAAGGGAGATGGCAAGAGACACAAATGAAGCTGTCCACTATCAAATACATCGACATGTCGCAAGTTCCCTTTGTCGAGCGAAGGTATTCACAGATGTAATATGACAATCGATTCTATGGGTTCCAGGAATGTAGCCCTTAATGAAGATGCGTTTGATGATCTCATGTAATGACAACGTTCATCAGTAGTGCAATAAAAAATGGGTCGATGTCGAAAAAAGAATAAAATGAAGGTTGAAACGATATTTCAGGAGCAATCCTATGGAGGTCGTTTAGATGGCTTGAATGGCTGCACATCGACTATATTACACCCATTAGAACTTTTATTGCTAGGATAGGGGTGGTATTACTGAATGTAGTATCACCAATATCATTGCAGATGTACAAAGTAATCTCACAACACGAACAAAACCTTACAACACAAGAGAAAATTATTAACAGTTTTGTGTCTAACGTAGTGCACATATAGACATCATTCACACTCTTTTAGAGGGCAAATCAGGTGACGCAGCCCTTTCAGGCAAGTATCTGTCCACTTTCTAAAATAATATTAAAAAAAGAACAATATAATATTTTATCAGATTATGTTTAATCTGTTATCAAACGCATTTCATTAATGAATATGCAAGGAAACAATATATCTCTACTTTCTAAAATATTTTACTACAGCTCTAAAAGACTCCGCTGCAACTGAAGTTTCGTGATCCTTGCTGCGAGTGACGATGGTCGTAGGATTTTCGCTATTAATTGAATATTTGCATAGTCGTCATTTTTCCATTGTTACCTTTCATTAATTCCAGACGAATGCTGAAGCAATTTCCAAAAACAAGACATGGACGATCCTTCCTTACCCATCCACTTCTCACGTTCGTCTTTCCAACACTCGTGTTACCCATTGCCCCATTAATCAAAGAAATCTCCGGAATGCGCCAAAGATCTTGAAAGTAACGGCTGGCTGGAAAACCCTCGATAAACTATTTGTCTCATAGTGCTAAAACCAAAGTAATAAAAATGTGATCTGCACCACTCTCTGAAACGCTCTTTATACTATCCGAAGACAAAATTTAATAAAAATATTTTAGCATTTTAGAGAAAACTTTGAAAATATTGACACTTCACGTAGTTCCATCCAAAATTAAAATACCCGTTTTAAAGTCTCAAAACCTCGAGTTCGTTCAGTTAGACTGGGAATATCAATTTTGAAGGCAATCAGCTGAGCGGTTCAAGCACTAGCGTTGACCACCAGACAGATGGACGGTCAGACGTTTCGCCATTCATCGATTTTTCGGTATGAAGGATGGACAAAATAAGGATTCTGGCTACACCACCTGTTACAATATTTTCTCTTCTTACGACGTAAGAACGAGAGAGTAAAAATAAGTATAAAGCCTCCTGCGGACACAGTCCTCATTATCAACAGTGGCTTCCCGTTTATCCAACGGAGAGTCCGGAGCAGTCTCTGGGCTGTGTTCCAGCGCCATGTGGAAGGATTCTGGCTACACCACGTGTTACATACTTTCTCTTCTTACGAAGTAAGGGCGAGAGAGAGCCTCCTGCGGACACAGCCCTCATTATCGACAGTGGCTTCCCGTTCATCCAACGGAGAGCCCGGTGCAGTCTCTGAGCTGCGTCGCAGCGCCCTGTGGACGGGAGCGGTGGCCGGGGGCCCGGGGGCGGGGTGACGGAGACGGCGGTGGCAGCGGGCGGGAGGTAATTAGCCCGACGCCCAAGGGGAGGCACGTCCGCCAGACGCGCGTGCTCTGGTGGCGGCCTCCGGGAAAAAGAAAAGTGTTTCCTATCGATCCCTCGGAGTGAATTTACACAGTGAAAAATATGAGGGGCGAGTTGATGACATCCGGAAAAGGAGGGGCTTCTTTTCAGCTTGGGTGCAAGCACGTGGAACTAATCAAATATCTCGAATGGGCGCTAGGGAACGTTATATTTGATGAAGTGGAAAAGTAATTTGTCGGAAAGATGGAAAATTGGATAATTTCGAGGTCGGAGGTGACTTCGAGGCATAAATGATACGTTTGAGAGAAAATATGAGAATGATTGAAAGTAACGCAGTGTTTCGTCGAAAAATACATCGCCTTGCTCCCTAATCATATTGATAATGGTGCCGGTAGATTTACGAAGTACAAAGTGATTCTGTAACTAGATTGTAAAATCAATAGAAGGAAGGGATTAGAAACAGATTTAATGGGATTTTTGAAGAGAATATTATTACCAATGAGTATTCTTGAATTTTAAGTTAATTACGCTTATATGCAACCACTTTGCTGTAGAGAAACTTTTTTTTCAGTTCTCCCATGACTAGGTAGTAAGCCATATTATGTTGATTCGTTTCACACGTCCAATATGAAGAAAGATAACCTTTTTTGAAATTCATGAACATATCCAAATTCTGAAATTAACATATTTATTTACCTCTTTTGTAATATTATTTTTGCAATAAGCGGTAATTTGGAATAATGGAATCATAAAACCTTAAAAGCAACTGAAATAAAAGTTATGAACAAAGTAGACCTAATTTTTTGCTTAATATTGGCACCTGAAACTTTCAAAATTCATTTCTACATTTGTATGAAAGATTACCATTGCACCAATGCCATTCCTTTACATACAATTAATAAGCTGTCTTGACAGCAAAACCAATGTAATTCCATTTTTAAAACTAAAATTTTCGAAAAAAATGACACAAAAATTAAAGCAGGTGTATTTAATTGAATCAAGAAACGCGACATGAAAGGGATCCACATTTCCAGTCCCAATGAATGAAAATTGAATGGCAGAACACGTCCTAGGTAAGGAAATACCTAGAATTATAAGGGAATTGCCAATGAAACGTTAGTTAACATATACAGAGTGAGTCACGTAACTTTAGCACCTCCTATAACTTTTGAACGGTTGAAGATATTGAAATGCAGTTTTCACGGAAGTGCATGAGAAAATAGGGCTAACTGATACGTGTATTTATTTCTATTTTATCACTTGTATTTTACGAGATATTTAAGGTAACTTTGTTTTTTCTAATAGAACTATACATATTTTTTCAGTCTATCATAAAAGCGTAAAAAGACGAATCCAATGATATACATAATGTCGTATGTTAAATAAGGATTTCTTTGAGAAATTATTATTATTTTGCGACTAGTTCTTAACTGATAATTTGAATGTAACAGATCGCCACAGAAGGTCACGCAGCGCTCCACCAGCAAGCGCTCGGGGAAGGGAAGGGATCTTAGTATTTCAAGACACAAAACATATTCCAAATATTCACTAAGCTTGCAATTTTTTCCCTGAACTCTACTTTCATCCTTCCCCATTTTGAAATATTTTATTACTTAAGGATTGAAATGGATATGGATTTGTCATATGTAGTATGTATTGAAATAAGATTGTTTATTTAAATTTAATTTAAAAGGATATCATACCACACGATATTAATGGGATCTTGGAAACTAAACACAGTAAGAATATATTATTAAGACTTTACAAAGAATATTGCATATTTTCAGCAAATAGTTTTATTGTTAATGATAATATAATAATACCTTGTGAAAGCAAACAAATACAGAAAGATAATGATAATGACAAAAATAAAAAATTTTAAATTACTTAGCATGTGTTCAATATGACCACCATTCACAGACGAACACATCTGCAGGCGCTTTTGAAAATATTTCTTAACTGCGACCAACGTTTCTTTTTTAACTTCAGAACATGCAGCTACAATGCGTCTACGCATATCTTGTGATGTAGATGGAGCCTCTTGGTAGACGTGGGTTTTAAGAAAACTCCAAAGAAAAAGAGCTAGTGGCGTCAAGTCTGGGGAACGCGCGGGCCAACGCACAGTACCACCACGTCCTATCCAACGTCCCGGGAACTTAACGTTCAAAACGTTAGTCGCCACGTCTGAGTAGAGTGCAGGGCAACCGTCATGATGAAACCACATATTCACACGTTTTTTTCAAGTTTACATGTTCTAGAAGTGTTGGTAGAATCTTACAAATTCTGCATACCGTGCTCCATTTAGAGTATTTTCCAGAAAAAATGATCCTATTACTTCAGTTCCCACTATTCCACACCATACATTCACTCTCCATTGGCGCTGGGGCTCTACACGCCGGAGCCAGTGCGGATTCTCCACAGCCCAATAGTGCAAGTTGCGTAAATTGACGTTACCATGGCTAGTGAATGTTGCTTCATCGGTAAATAATACCCGATCCCAAAATGTGCTGTCATCCCTTATCTGACCCAGAGCAAATCTACAAAATTCTACGCGCCTTTCAAAATCTTGACCTCCCAGATCTTGATGAAGGCAAACGTGATAAGGGTGGAATTTGTGGCGGTGTAGAATGCGAATCACACTGGATTGGCTTAAACCTACATCTCTGGCAATACGTCGTGAATCTGCGTGTGGATGAAGTGATGTCATTGTCAGTACTGTGATTTCATTTTCTTCATTCGTTGCTATTCTCTTTCTCTTTCTGTTCTTATATTTGAAAGTTTCTGACGCCAAAAGCCTGGAGTACACATTAAGAAAAGTTTGGCGAGACGGAGAACGACGATCTGGATATAACTCGCGATACCTCACGACAGCTCTTGAGCTATTCCTTTGACATTCTCCGTACACTAGCATCATGTCCAACATTTCTTTATTCGAGAACATTCTGTGACAAAAGATTGACAAAGAGAAACGCGTTATTTTATTGCCTGTAAAAAGACAAAAACATCTCAATACCCAACTCAATATTAACATGAAATTTATTTCATAGTACAAAAATTATAAATACTGAAAGATTCGTACAGACGATTGTTTTTAAGGAATTATGATTTGTTATTACCTGAATCTCCACATAAATCAATCTCTCTACTGTGTCGTCACCCGTTTCTCACTCCAACTTTCCAGAACCAAGGGAAAATGCGGCAATGTATTTGGAATCCAACCCTAAAGCAGCCAACGTCTTTCGCAGACATCAACACGAGCTCGTTCGCTGACCTTGGACCGCACGTCCGGGCGCAGAGCTTGACGACGCGTGATACAGTGTTGAAAAATTATCGAATTTATCGGTATAAATCTTGTCCTTTGTAGTAGCCATAAAGAATGGAGAAACGTGTCTTCTTACCCATAAATGAGTCTTCCCACGCATCCCCAATTTCCTTCTTGCACGATTGTGTTTATCACAAAATACAATTCTTTGCTTAAATCACCGTATCACTAACATTCGCGAAAATAGTTTCCTTATTCTGCACCATAATTATAACTAAAACTGTACTAAAAATTGACATTGAACGCTAATAGACATATTAACTATTCTTCTTAGGCGAGGAAATAGAAGCTTAATGTTTCATTCAAAATTAATGATTGAAACATGTTTAATTGACACCCAAGTATTATTTAAGAAATTTCATTAAGAAAATATATTATGAGTACTATATAATATTAATAAATATTTTAAATATTAATACTGATTAAATTTTGAATGTTTGCATTAAATTTTGTAAATTAATTTACTATTTTATGATTTTTTTGTTAATTAATAAATTTATTTAAATTAAATGTTAATTTTAATTAAAAAGTAAAAATGTTTAATATTAATAAACTCTTTTATTAATTAATAATGTTAGTATGCATTTCTTAATATTAATGAAGAGACACTCTTCTCGAAGTGGGCTCCTCCAGATGCTTTTTACAATGTAAGCTACCCGCCTAGTAGGGAACCCTTACCCATATGCGATGTTAATGGCTAATAATAATAATAATAATAATAATAATAATAATAATAATAATAATAATAATAATAACATAATAATTTACTTTTCATATAAATTTTCTCAATGTTTGCAGTTAATAATGTCACAATATATTAAACCCTTAATATAAACTAGGAAAATATAGCTTGATGAAGGACACTAAGAAAAAGTTCAATGGAATCAATAATTATTATTTCATAATTCAATCTTTACGAAGTTTAAATTATGTGAGGTTACATACAACGTATGCAAAACGTAAACACCCGAACACTAAACATTTACAATAATAAGAATACACTTTAATACAGTTGTTGCTGTGAGCCATCTCCTTTATTTTTTTATTATTTATTTATTGCTTTTCTTGTGTACGACGATATGTAATACTTGAATATTATGAAAGTAAAAGGAAACGTTTCATTATTACGCTAGAGAATATTTATTTTAAATCCATTAATTAGGAAGAAATCGTTGCTCTACACTAAGCAGTTTTGATCATGAGCCTCTTCCGAGCTTCGGCCGCCTTGGACTGCTTAGGAGAATTCTCTGTCCCTACGAGACGCGAGAATCTCGTTGTCTCGTTGCCTCCCGCAGAGAAAGAGAATCTCCTTTGCCAGTGTACTCCCTTGGCCTTGGCTGGGCGCTTCCCCCTCCACGACCCTTCTTCGGCCAGGGAGGATGATTCACAGGTCGGACGAGATACGAGAGACTGAATGCAGTTTTGTCCGTCTCTACTGATTACATTTATTTACTATTATTTACTACATTTTGGGAATATATTTTTATTTTAGTCCCTTTTCTACGCTTATTATTATTGTTTGTCAGAATATGCAATTTTTTAATTATTATCTTAATGGATGTTTCTATCCCTGTGTTATTATTCTACGCTTATTATTATTGTTTCAAGATCCATTAATATCCTGTGATATAAAACCCCATTAACTGGAGTAAAGTAATAAGCAATTTTATTACAATAAGCAACCATTTCAATAATATTTATTTTTAAGCCTTCCATTTCTTAAAATAAGCTGAAAATGGGGAAGAAATGGAACATAGAGCTCTAGGGAAAAAACTACAACAGTTTTGTGAGATATTTGGAATATGTTTTGTATCTTGATATACTAAGATTCCTTCCTTCCTCGAGAGCGCGCTTGCTGGTGGAGCGCTGCGTGACTTCTGTGGCGGTCGGTTACATTCAAAATATCCGTTAAGAACTGGTCGCAAAAGAATCAAAATTTCTCAAAAAAATCCTTATTTAACATATGACATTATGCATTCTTTTTACGCTCTTTATGATAGACTGAAAAAATATGTATAGTTCCATTTAACGAAACAAAGTTACCTCAAATATCTCGTAAAATACAAGTGATAAAATAGTAATAAATACACGTATCAGTTAGCCCTATTTTCTCATGCACTTCAGTGAAAACTGCATTTCAATATCTTCAACCGTTCAAAAGTTATAAGAGGTGCTAAAGTTAGGTGACTCACCCTGTATATGAACTCGAAATCTCTAGGTTTTAACATGAGTGTGAATATTTATATTCTACCCAAATATATTTATTACTTTCCCAAAAATCTTGGTGCAAGGAGTGAGGAGCAGGGTGAAAGATTTCAAGAACTATAGAAGATGGTACCAGGCAAAGAGAATGTTAGCAGATTTTTGCTGGTTATAAATAAAAACTTCATCTCAGTCACAGCAGGGCATCAAAATAACGAAAATTTTCGACCTACAATTTGAGCATCTGAATACCTGTGATTTTTATTAAAATATTATAATTCAAGATATTCTAATTAATTCAAACACTCTAATTTTATCTTGCGTTATTCAAACACGGTTTTAAAACTAATGTACCTAATTTGATGTTGTAGAAATTCGAGTTGAATTTTTCTTTTTCGTTCGTATTTATACAAATTACATAATACGGGAGACGATAGTGAAAATGTGCAAACTTAGAGTCTACATACCTCATTACTCAAGCAGTTTCAGGATTTCGTCTATTAAATAAGATATTTTTTTTTATGAGCTTTGACAATTTTTATATTTTTTTCTTTTCTGTAGAAAATCTGAACAGAGATGTGGATTTAGGGTACTTTGGTTATCAAGAATCAGTAATATTTTCCCTTGTAGCAGAAACAATTCAAATGCATATCTGTGTTATTAGTGCATTAAATCCTATGCGAAAACGGAACCATGCTCTGATTAATCAAAAACCGAATCGTATCATGATTTTTTCTAGATAAATCATTTTTGACAAAGTGTTCGACAAATGAATTATGTTAACTTTTATTGGTTTACGCAAAATATACTTCAGAAACTTCTAGAGAGATAGTGCTGCACTGCCACTTTCTACCGAAGAACAAGAATATATTTTGTTTGCATATCTTCCAGGAAATCCTTGCTCTGTTTGCTCGCGCTAGCACAGCATTTACAGACATGCTCGCGGTACGAAACGTCAACTGATTTTAATCAGTTGATTGCAACTTGCACTACGAAACGACCAAGACCAATTACATGTAGTTGGTCTTGGAAATAATGTATGAACAAACAACAATAAATAAGGTTCATACCATTACTTTAATATATTATTAAAATTAAAGTTTATGCTATAAAACCGATTAATGATGGACAAGTAATAACATACCTGAGGGATACTTTCTTGCATTTAAAGCAAAAGTCATGAAAATTGGTTGAACAAAAAGCTCATATTTCTTTTCAAAGGAGTACTAACTCAAGCGTTAAAAAAATGTATATTAAAAAATACGAACAAATGTATGCACATAGTCATAAATTAACTGAGTAAGCGACATTAACATTTGATATTCCACAACACAGAAAGCAACATCTTCACAAGCATTTTTATTCAAAAGCTAAGCATGGGAATGAAGTACGCCCACGCCAAAAACTGACTTCTCCGCATAACTTCACATATTCTCTGAGACCAACTGATGCTTTCCCTCCCATTCCCGAAGGAAAATTCCACATGTCGCTCGCGGTGGCCTCTCACGCGAGACCTGTTCCATATTCCAGATGGAGGCCGAACGCGGGCGGGCAGGCAGTCGGGCGGGCGGGGTCTCTCGAGTGTAAAACGTGCTGCACGCCCTCCGCCTTCCGCCCGGCAGCGCCGAAATAATGGCAACGAGAACGGGCCACCCGCCGGTCGCGGAGTACCTCCAGAGAGAGGGAGAGCAAAAAGCGAGAGTATATAGGGCGGACGTGTCTTGGGAGACGCGTGCGTTTTCGTGTTTGGGCTCGCGAGATACAGCCCTTAAACGGGTGCTCGGCCAGAGAAGGGGGAGAGAAAAAGGCCGCCTGAAAAAGTAAAGAGCGGGACCCGGGCGAAACAAAGCAAAAGCAGCAGAGTAAATATGGAACAGTTGAAGAGAGGAAGAGTGCGTGCGACGATGCTCCGGAGAACGTGCTGTGCCGTGCTGCCGTCGCTGACAGAGCGGGCGCCGGCGCCTGCGAGTTCAAAGGCGCCTGCAGCAGATGCGGTGTCCCTCAAGGCACACGACTGGGCGCGGGTTTCAACGCTGGGTGGCAGTTTTCCCACAAGACACGGATCTTTGCCTGTCTTCCGTAGAAGAAGTAAATCTTTTTTTTTCCGTTCCGGTGAGTGGTAAGAATGTTGGTGCAATCTGGAATACTTTGCTTTGCTTCATTTTACAGGATACAAAAGAAATACATTTTTGAGAGACAAATACTCGAGGAAAATCTTTCATATTCCGAAATATAATCATCAGTTCAGAACTTAATAGAATTTAGAATTATGTAGTACGTTTTAAAATTTGACGAAAGCTAATGTTCAAAAAACGACTCTGCTCATAAAAACGTGCATTAACTAAACAAGCAAGGTTTTTCTTAATAATTTTTAATATAAAAGTTGAGACTTCCGAACTACACATTATTCTCTGGAATCATCTGTGATGTACGAGTCCATTTAGTATTTTCTAATTTATATAAAATTTTCTTGATATTCCCTCTCGATACTTCTCTTGTCGCTTAATTTTATTTTTGTACGAAATGAGATTTGAAACCTGATGAAATAAAAACTTAGTACATTTGTATTTTTCTGAGTGCTTGATGTGCTTCTGAATAAACTTTCAACTTCGGGCTACGTTCGAGACTAATAAATCGTCGGAAACACGTCTAATGGACACAGTGTGAAATATGTTCGAAAATGTATGAAACATGTTATACGCGAGTATCAGAAATATCTAACATAAACCAGTGTTAGCAGTCATACTATTGTGTCATAAGCAAAACTGCAACCCTAACTACAAGGCTTACTCGCGAATGTGTTAAAACACGTTATTCTTAAATCATCTGGTCATAAGTTCGTTTCATCTAACACTTCATTAACGTATTATTATTGTTATAAAATTTTTCTCTTTGTAGGGAACATCGAATTAAAACTCTCTAGAAAATTTCATGTTTTATCTAAATTCTCAAAAGAACATTAACAGTATATGTAAAATATTCTTAGGATGGCGGCTTTTTTTCAATATTAATTGGCCATGAACAGAGTTAACCAATTATTTTAAACTGTCAGGGTAATTTTAAAACTAAAATGAGGGTGTATCTTGAAAAAATTGTGGTGGGAGTTCGAGTATGACACGGTGGAAGCGAAAGTTGAAATGTGAGGTTTGAACGATTCGTTTTCCGAGTAGCTACGAGTAACAATTAAACAAATGTGAAAAATATACACAAGAAAGGGCAAGGTATAAACGAAGTACATGGACATTTAACGATTCACCAAAATTCAATTTCTGTATTTACTAAGGTATTTGAAATGTACTGATAATATAGCTTATTAAAATTCACAACATTCCAGAACCATTACACACCCGTCTTAAAGACCTGATTAAACAGATGCTCGATTAACGCAGGCGCGACCTCGGACCGCACGCTCACAAGTCGTGACTTGCGTTGCTTCGCGTCATCGCAGAAACTCTCCTGCTCATCTCGCTTCTGTCCGTAATGGAAGGCCGTTATTCCCAAGATCTTTCACCGATTTTCACCAATTCTCTGTGACTATTCTCGAGCATATATTGATTGATTGATTTTTTCGTGTTTCCGGGCGCGTCAACTGCTTTGGTCATTAGTCGCGTAAGTGTAGTGCATGCTTGTTTCTCGAGAGATGGTGGTGATCTTCCCCCGCTGGATGGCGAGATCCGGCGCCAACCTACCGTCGGCTAGTGGAGTTTCCCCCTAACCAGATCTCTCCCACCAGCGGGGCACCGCCCCAGCGGGGACAAGCCCTAAGCTCCCGACCGGTCTGCCGGAATATGTGGTAGTGTAGTGCATGTTAGTGTAAGTGTAAGGGGAGAGGATAGAACAAGAAAGAGGAAGGACAGATCGCGCGCGGTCCGTGGCCCGTTTGGTAGGGTACTGCTCCGGCATTCTCCTGGTGTTGATGAGAAACCACGGAAAACTACCGATCAGAGAAGCCGGCTGGAAGAATTCTCCTCCAGACAGCGACTGAATTCGACCTAGCTGAAAAGGCTAGTGTCGAAAATCCTGCCGCCATCAGGACTCGAACCTAGGAGGTCAGAGGCGGTGCAGTGACATCAGTTGAGGCACTGAGCTACCGCTCCCGGTTCGGGCATTGATCTCGTGCAGAATGACGATCTTGAAGTATGAGAGCTGCTCCAAATGGGTTGCATTCATCTTTCACTGGTAATCAGACAACTGATTTCACATTGCACTCTGAGCTAATACAGACACTCATATAGACCTTTGTTGTTTTGAAAACATATCAGTATATTTCTATCACGCGACAAATAAAACTGTGTGATGCCATAAATTTTGTTTAGAAAAACATAGTAATTTCCATGATTCTACCTCAACTTCTGATTATACTTTTATGTGAGGCATAATTGAACTCAAATTTTGTGTCCCTTTTCCAAGTAACAGTGTATGTACGTGGGTTGCCGATAATGCAATGAACATCAAAAGCACGAGTGATGTTTGCTGACAGATGAAGAATTGAGAATATTTTACAATACTACGCAGAAAAGAATTGGTGAATTACACGATAATCTTTTCAAAAAAGTTCCTTGGTTTTAATGAGTTGTAATAACAGTTCACACTAAAGTAGTTACTTTGTATTGATAAAAAACAAAAAGCACAAAAAAAATATAATGTGACAATGCTCCCTAAAGAAACATGGGATGTCTTTACCACAAATATGACGTTTAGCGTACCAATATTCGAAGAAGAAAAATGTTAACCACTGGCATGAAAGTAAATGTCATTGGTAATTGTGTCCCATTCTATTCGTATTCGTGAATTCGTGAGCTGATGAGGAAATGACCGTGCCTAGCGATTTCGAATACTCAATAAGATGGCGTGTTGGCGACACGAATGGCACTTTGACGATTTTGTGGTTTTCACGAAGCAGACAAGAAACATTTACTTATTTCTTTAGTTCGTGATAAAAAAACTTGAAAGACAAATGCATTACTACCTCCGCACAGAGAAGGTCACGTGGAAACTTTTCTTTCTGGAAGACGAGAAAACAATTGAAAAACATATTTCTTCTCAAGTGTGCGCAATATTAAATTTCACACCAAACCACTTGCAATGCTGAAGCATGCACCAAGCACACCAAACCACTTGCAATGCTGTTGTATTTTAATTTTGTCTTTAAATTTTTTACGAGCGAAATAAACTAATCTTACAATATAACAGGTAGGATATTCGTATCTTTGTTTTGATACCAACGAAAACAAACAGCTATGCGATGAAAACTGTTACGAGCTTGTTCAAATGTTTCCTACTGGTGATATTTTTTAACATATACGCAGAACTTTATTTTTTGATCAGAACAGCACAAAATGAATTCTGTATGAGTTGTGAAGTTTATAATTAATAAACTACTTTATGCGTTTGGAATATCGTATTAAAAAGGGGTAAAATATAATGAATAAGATGCACTTGCCTTGGAAATTTTTTTCTTCACTTGATCTCTAACTTGATTAAACCACTTCAAAAGACATACCTGTAAAACAAGAAAGAACTGTAAGAAATGAGAGCAAGTAATATTTCGAAGAAAATGTTACATTTTATAGAAGCTGAAACAAGGGTGTCATATTTTAAAAAAAATATGGTACTTGTGACACATTTTAACGGAGCTCACGCCAGAAGAAAAGAGCTGTTATTCTTTTATGGAAGTTCACTCAGAAGTTTCGTAGAACTTTGTCTACTTCGTAAACGGAATAAGCTTCATGACTACACATGCAGTTTCGGTCACATAATTTCCCGTGGAGAAACTAAGTTTAGGTTCTTGGTAAAAAGATCTGTTGCTAAGCCTTGAGAAACGAAAAGTGAAGTGGCCCAGCTGTAAACGAATAATAAGTATTTTATGACGATTACCGCAATGCTAGGAAAAGGGCAAGTCATTTTTAAAACCAAGAAATTCATATATTGCTTTAAAAAGAAAGGAAAGTTTCAGTACTGATGAAATTGTGTCATCAAGCTACCAACAATTCTTCAATTTCACCTTACGTAGGTGTTGGAGCGTTTTGATTAAATTTTATAAAGCTAATATTGAACTCATCAGAATTAGAAAGCCATTGGTTATCAAAGAAGAAACCTTAGAAAATTTAAATTAGCTGATATGAAAATGATTTTTTTTAATATTTGGGAGAAAATTATAAGTTTTATGTTGACTTTAGATTCCATTTCATTGAATTCATGCAAACATAAAGAATAGAACTATTAATCGCTTTCTCAAATTTTTAAAGACGCCTCAATAGGATTGTTAATGAAGCCTCATAATTCAATACGGAAAGCAATAGAGAAAACCAGTAGAGAAATTTCTTAATGGAAATCACAGTAAGCAAAATTAAAACTGACGGACAAAGTTTTGTATTACAACAATTTTTTGTACGAATGATAGGTAATGTATAACTATTAGGCTGTTGGCACTTTATATTTAAAATGTACTGTTTTGCCGATGACAAAATTAAGAATTGCATAAAACGGTATTTTCACTGGAAAATATTAAACGTTTAATAGAAGGAAGTAACGTAGTTAGTAAGTTGCTATTTAGTAAAAGATTTCCTTACTGTTCGTTAATTTGACGAAATGGTAATGATTGCAATTGTAAATGTAAAAATAGTGATGAGGTATCAGATTTGTTTTGTGTAATTTGTTTTGGAAAAGGGACAAAGACTATTTTAGATACCAAAAATATATATTAACAACAATAAGTTGTATGAGTGACTTCGAGATTAAAATATTTCAGCCATGGGAGTAATGATCAAATGATGATATCATTTGATCTGTGATCAAAAATAATATTTTAATAAATTTAGATTTATTAAATGACGGTAACACTGTATTAGTATGCACAAGGCATTCATGTACGGTACAGGGGTGTTTTTCGGATCATTTTTTAAAACAAAACAAGAAGATTATTATATTTTTTAAGGAATTACAAGGTAGGGCCGTTTGACAATCCAGGAGATGTAAGTTGATACCTAATAATGCATTTCAATCGTACGCGATTTCACTGATTAGTAGAACCAATCCAAACTTTTCAACGATATAGGTCAAAACATACAATTTCGATACAGTACATTGTTATTTGGCATTGTCGATATTTTTATTCTCAAAATTGAAGTGAAAAGCGAGGTTTTTAGCCATACTCAATGTAAAACTACAGTAGAACCTTATATTGCGAGAAACTAGGTTAGCGAGTATTTTGCAAGACGAGAATAGTAGTTTATGCAATTAGTTTATAAAGTAACATTATAAACGAATTGCATAGGGTATATTTTTGTATAACAGCATTATAAATTTATAAGAGAATCAAATCTAATTTTGCGAAACACCTTTTTTTGCGAAGACTCAGGTATACGACATCTATTCGAGAAAACAGTGGTCGGCTTTTCCGTTTATCTCTATCTCCCCACGATTCTCTCACTGCGATTGGCTGAATGTGTGAAGACGCAATCGTTCGTGCTGTAAAACCTAGCGTCATCATTTGCTGCAAAATGCCCGATTAGGCGATCTTATGCATCAGAAAATGTCATTTAATATTCTGGTATACAAAAAAAAATGTTGAAGATATTTTAACTCGATATACGATTTATACTTTGTAATACGAGTGGAACTGGTTATAGCTACCACTCTCCTTCCCACTCTTGCAGGGGAATTGTGCGTACATCGATTTTCTCACACTCAGTGCTAGGGTTTGCTAAACTTCGGACTACGCATGCGAGGAAAGTAGCGGGGAAGAACTTTCTCCCAGTCTTTCCGCCTGAGAAATTCTCTCTCCTTCACATCGTCGACGGGAAAGCGAGGGGAGGTTCCTATCTTGCCCGACATATTCTTGTTTTTTTTTAACGTGGCATCTCAAGGTCACGCGCGAAAGAGGGAGAGGGAATACAGTCGCCAATGGGGAGCTGCAACGTCATTACAGCTCCGACTTTTACGGCTCCCAATTGAGTTTGCCTTCCTCTCCCTCTTTCGTTCGTACCTTGATGTCATGTTTAATAAAATTTCAGTATACACTTCTCAATTTCCCACGGGCGTTGAAGTTACAGATTTGCGAGTACTGCAGTCACGTGCCTGAGGGCAAGTACCTCTCTGTCCAAACAATAGCAGTGTGAGGCAACTTCCTATCGTCTTTTGTCGCAAGACCTGCCTTAGTGGGTACGAAATTTTCAAAATTGTTGACTAGTAGTTGGAATGCCTCGCTTGTACAGTGAACATACATACGACCGTCATAGGTGTCACATCTGCTTTTGCATAGGCTTCAGATATTTTCATTTGGTATCAGAGTGTAGTGACTACCATTTAGTGACCATTCATTATGTAACTGTAGGTCTACTGCAACAATGAACCTTGTGAAGAAGAATATAAAAATGTAACTGTAAGAAGAAAGAGATTATGATGAAATGAAAAAAATGCGTTTTCCGGCATACGATTAGATAACTTTCTCTTCATACAAAGTACTTGTACGGGAGAAAGTAAAAGAAATCATAGAGAAGTACAGCGTGTTATGAGGGTAGTTGATAATGAAAGATTTCATAACAATTCTTCGCCAATGATTTGCACAATATTAAAAAAGATATAAGAAGTGAAGGCTATAGTTGCAGCATAAGGAGTCACGAGACGTGTTATAGACATCCACAAAAGAAGTTGCTTCTTTTATGGATAAACGATAAAAAATTTAGCAGGCGATTCTTTGAGATTACTGCGAGAATGCGACTTAATCTTTGAGATGGCAAAATACTTGCGTGCTGACCTTGTAAGTAGTAAGTGCCATTCATTCCAACAAAAAAGATGGATTTAAGGCAAGGAGGGGTTGATTTGACATTGCATGCGCATGCATTGTCGAGTTACAGAAACTTATTGATTTTGAGTATTACCTGGCGCATATAATTTTCCGCTGTGATGAGATTGGACGTTTTTGGAAAAAAGTCAAAGTGGACATACATCGCAGAGGACGGAAATATTTCATAAGGCTATGAAATAAGACCCTCTTGTTCTGTGCTAATACAAGTGGGGATTTAAATATGAAATGCCTGCTTGTCTATCATTCCGAGCATCCATGAACCTTCAAGAAATACAAGAGAAGAAGATTGTGAAGAACAAGTGCAGAAGATTCAATTAAATGTTTTGTTGAGGTACAAGAGTAAGTCTTCGGTCGCTCGTGTCCTTTATGTTCAGTAAATTAAAGAAGTTTTGGTCCTACAGTGAAGAAATACGTTGTGAAAAATAAACATCCATTCAGTTGCACTGACTAAAAATAATGCTGTTAATTCTCGATATCTTGAAGACTTACTGGAGGAATTCAAGTTCATTAAGATAAGTTCCATCCTCCAAACACAACTCCCATACTCTTGACAATGAATCAGCAGGTCAGGAAACTTTAAGAAGGTTTACACCAAAGCATTATTTCAGCGATAATTCGAAGTGACAAATCCTACCCTCGAGAGTTCTGGAAAAATCATTTACATATCGTTCCACATCGTGCATCATCGATTAAGTTTGGGTAGAGTCATCAAGAGAACCCTAACTTCTACTTGGAGAAAACTGTTGCCTTATCGCGTTCCTGAAACTAACGTCGAGGGCACATTTAGACGAGCTGCCAATTGTCGATAACACTGTGTCCTTAGGAAAGGCTTTGGGATTGGAGGTGAATGAGGCTAATATTCAAGAGATGGTAGAGAAACATAAATAGGAGCTGACCATCAGTGAATTGATGGATCGCAAATAACAGGAGGATAAAATGGAGGACATCCTGCCTGAGGAGCAAAAGGACAAAAAGAAGTAAAAAAATCATCACTTTCAAATAATATTAGACATATGTGAAAAATGTGGGAATCGGTGAAAACTTTTGCAGAAAAACACCACCGGAACAAGGCTGTAGCAGTTCTAGAAATGGCATTCTTTTATGACAATGTAATGTCACATTTTTTGACGTCTTGAAAGAGCAATCTACAGCAACTCTCTTTGGATAGATATTTAGTTTAAAGTGGTGCGAAACGATTCCAGTGAACCAATGGGTGACAGTGCTGCTATACAGTAAACACTTATTTTCATCTAATCTCTATCGTCTCCCTAAGCGTAAGGTAGACTAGGTATTTTTACTATATAAGGCACAGAATATTTTGTATTAATTATTCTAAACGAATCAATAATTTTTTATTGTGAATGAAATATGCTTTTCAATGATTCCTGGGAAATTCCACTACGATAAATGACTATTTTGGATTGCGAGCGCTTTCTAGAACGAATTATGCTCGCATCGAAGGTTCTACTGCAGACATGTTCCACTCAAATGCATCTTTTTGTACATGATTTGTAGCTGTATTAGAAAGTATTCCTGAAGTTTCTTTGCAGTTTTGTACGCTACATGTCCCAGCCGATTCACAATCTTTCAACAGAGGAGAGATCTGGTAACAGATTATCGGCTAGAAGATGCATTTTCAAGAGAATATTACATTTCTTCCTTAGATGAATAATTTGAAAGAAGGAAGATAAAACTTTCATTTCCCAACTTAAATGAAAGTTTTCACAGCAACTTCATTCTCGCATAGAATATAGATTCTTAATCTCACTGGAGAAAATTTAACGCTTTTCAATACTTTCCTGTTTTACTTTTGGTCTTGATATTCGTTTTGTAACCTTCAAGTTGTCGTTGGACCGATTTATGTTGAATTTCTTATAAATATTTATATTAATATTTTTGTTGATTGTTGTTGTTTTGTTGTAATAGTTTGTTATTTTTTATGTCTGCATACTTTTATTACGTTTACCCCACCACAAGGGCCAAACTGCTTTGGTTGATTCACAGCGTGTGCACTGTATTCCAGATCTCTGACATTTGACTGGTATTTTCTAGATCTGTAGAATGAGTCATACAAGAAAAAGTTATACTTAGATTGCTTGGCCTAAAGGGTGAGTACCGGCTGGAGTGGCTGTCCTTCAGTGACTCTGACCAGGAGATCCTATGGTTCTATTCCCGGCGGTTGCAGAATTTGTAAAACAAGACACATAGCTAGGTCTATTTCAGCTGTGGGGTGTAGAATTCTAGAGGCAGGTTGTTTGTCCAGCAGTATTCCGAGGTTTCACCGGTCAATACAAGACGAATGCGTGGCAAATACCGTTATAAAAGAGCCAAAAACCGTGAGCGATCTTTCCTTTCTCTTCCTACCCTCACCCTTTACTTTCACTTACACGCACTACACCACCACACCTGTCATGAGACCAGTCTAGAGCTTAGAGCTTGTCCCGTGTGGGGCGGTGTCTCGCTGGCAAGAGATTCCTCGACGGGGGAAATTCCGAAAGTAGACGGGTTCATCGCCGCCGGAGCTCATCATCCAACGAGGGATCCAAAGATCACCGCCTACTTCTGTGATAAGAAAATGATACTACACGTATGGAAGCAGGTGAAGGGAAGCACGCCCGTAAACACGAAATAAAGAAATAATCTTAAGAATGTGAATGAGGGAATATTATGGAAGAAATTTTCGTGGCCTTCAATCTCTGGTGTTGCTCTGGCGTTTAGATAGACAAACAGAGAGATAGATAAATAGAGAGACAGATAGAGAGATAGATAGATAGACACACAGACAGACAGACAGACAACGACATTTGTCTGGAGTCTATTCAGGAAACCATGAAAAACCACTAATCAGACCAGTCAGCCACCGAATTCAATTCCGGTAGGTTTTCCCTTCGATGTTAAACATAAATTCAACCCCCATTTGTCGGCACATTCTCTTTCATACTAATCACTTGTATGGTCAAGCTGTATACTCGCCGCTGCATTACACATGGTTTTCCAAACAACGTAAACGCACCATAAATTCGTAAGAAACCCAAATGGGTCTCCCCGACTTTGGACTTCCCTTTCTCTTCTTGAGGCGGCAAGCAGACGCATGCGGGAGCGCGTCGATGTCAACGTGACAAGAGAGCTGGGGTGGGGGAGGGAGGGGAGGAGCAGTGATGGCGGTTGCTGCGGCGCGCGCCGGGAGGCGGCAGGTGCGTCCTGGGAGAGGGCACGCATCAGCGGGCGCCGTGCGGTGCCGTGTAGCGCCTCCCGCCGGAGCAATCCGCGCGCCGCGCCGCCGCAGTGGGCCCAAACACCAACAGGCGACAACAAGACGCGAAAGATTGATGGTGTATTGCAACACCTTGTCATGGCGTTTGTGTTGTTGTTGTTATTATTATTATTATTATTATTATTATTATATTATTATTATATTGTTATTACTATATATTATTATATTATTATTTTTTTATTATTATTATCATTATTGCTAGCACTAGATTTAGTTGTTTTATTTCTTAAATTGTCATCTTATCAGTAACATTTTCACTAAAGATAATTGAGCTAATAATCAACTTTCACCCATATGATTCTGACAGAATCTTTTCAAATCTCAATAATTTTAAGTTTAAAATGTAATTTAGACGAAAAGAGAAAGCCGAATTGACTGTTATCGGCGTTAGTGCTTCTGTTTCTTCAAATTCAGTTCGGAGACAAACCAGACAATGGCGTTTTTTTTTATATTTTTCGTTGATTGAAATTAACGATACCTTACAAAGTCTCAACTGTTTTATTACCATTTTTAAATTAGGTCTTTTTCATATGTTTCGTTCAGGACAATTTCAATTTCGTTTATGTATGTTAGTTATGGATTGCAGACATAATACGACAAATAAAATAATTATCCTTTACATAAACGTAACGCCCTCGACATGTGCTTTTATAAAAACTTCAGTTTATCCTATGCAAGTTCATAAAAATATAATTTTTAAACTTATTATAGTTTCCTGTGTCTTCCATTTTCGGGCATTGAAAGTCTGTGGATGAAAAAGTGTCGAAAAATGTCTTTTAAAACTATTTAGTATAAGAACAGCTTTATATCGTTTATTTGATGTATTTAGTTGTAATTTTTCATGTTATGCTGAAAAGGTGGTTAAGTAATTCACAGCGTTCCCCATTATTGATGCCTTGCCACACATCCAACAGTTTGTACCCTTATGGAATAATCTAAAAGAATCCGCTTGAATATAGTAATAATCTATTAGTCTTGAGAGCAATCGAATGACTTAAAATAACATCTGTATGTCATTTACGATTCCCCTCCTCCCAAAACATTCATTGTTTATGTTTATAATTTCTCATAACACTATTTTTCTCAAAATTCTTTCTTTCAGAAAACTAGTGGCAACTTCAGAAAACAACACATACTTTCTCGCCGGCAAGTTCACGCAAAATTATACGAAAAGTACTCAACTTTTCAAAAATTATATAGGAACTTATTTCAAAATCTATCTTTAAGTAAATTAAAGGGAAAAAATCTCGATTTTCATAATTGTAGTTGTTGGAAGACGCCAAAATAATTATGAATTTTTGTAATTTTCGAAAATCTGTTTTCAACAAAAGGTGACATTTCAAGCGTTCTTCAAATTATCCAACAACTCTATTTAATAAAAAACGATGGGTTTTTTGAAAATATGGAAAATGACCCAGATTTTTCATATATAAGTAACGCCAAAAATTAAAATATCGATGTCAAATTCAAGGAGCCACAACATCAGCCAGATCGATTGGGAAATATCAATTTTGGAGGAAATCGGCTTAACGTTTTAGCCGCTGTCGTTGTTCACAGACGAACGGACAGACAGACAGACAGACGCACAGACGGACGGAAATGCAGACGGGCGGACGCACAGAAAGACATTGGGCCGTCATTCGATTTTTCACGTTGTTTTTAAAATAAATTTATAGTTTTAGGTAACTAATATGAAACATTTAGTTCAATTTACTTACATTTCACCGTGCATTGCAATTGTTACTACGCAACATAACTGTAGGTAATACAACGTTCTTCTTAACTCAAATAATCTTATTGTCGCTTAAAAAGTATGCATAATGTGAAAAAGCACTTAAAGAAGTAATACACAGTGATCTATTGAAAGAAATTTAATAACCTCACTGTTGAAATGGTAAGTTTTTCTGAAATATCTGTAAATAAATTCTGAACTAGAAATATGTTTGATGATGTAACCTTGTTGTGTAACACGAATATTTAATAAATAAAATTGTACAAAGCATTAGTTATCACGACCGAGAACCAAACTCGGGTCTTAGTGTTTACATTCAAAGAGTCAACAGTTGGGCTTGTGTTCAAATTTCATTCTAAATTATCATGCCATTTCAATATCTCTAGGTAGTTTAAGGGTAATAGTAACTTGACGCAAACAAGAATCCCCGAGTCTGACAAGAAGTTGCGTGCCCTTTGAACAATCAGGATGTGTTGCATCGTCTCCTATATTATTTCAGTAGAGTGTGTGTGTGTGTGTGTGTGTGTGTGTGTGTATATATGTATATATATATATATATATATATATATATATATATGTATATATAATATTGTTTAAAAGCGCATCTAAATATTCATGTGAAATGAAACTCGCAACACTCGTCCTATTTTGGAATCTATATAGTAAAATAACTCATAAATAAAGCGTTTTAGGGCATTATAAACTAAAATTGAGAGGCCAATGGCCACAAAGGAACGTTCATCACACTGTAATATACAGGATGAAATCTTTTTGAACATTCTATTACATTTTTGCTGGTTCGACGCTTCTCGATTCTACCCCACTCGTTCAGAGCCTATAGAATCTGCAACTGTATTAATGTAATGCAACTGTAATTAAACTAATTACTTGATATTAGCCGCAATTGAATTACAAGGCGTGCCTCTCTGATCAATAAGGTTAAACAACAACGGTTTGCATTGACAAGGGTGTATTGTATTGTTTTCAGTTACAAGGAGACAAAAAGTGACGGGTGATAAGAGACTCACGAAGAAAAAGATATATTACAGTTTTAATATGGAAACGGAAAATAGGGAAGAGGGTGCGGTTTAACACGCGAGAGTTCTCGCGCGGTATCCTCATTTTCTTCAATTTTCTGCAAAGAATTTTTTTGTGTTTAAGTCTCAAAAACAACAAGCATTTAAAATTTCCAGATTTTATTAATTTTTCTCCAAGGCAACTTAAGAAACGTATTTTTATGACAAACAAACCAATTTATGCACAATCGTTCATATAAACGAAATAATGCACATGCACCTGGAGGCCAGTACGTAGTTATATGAACAGCCTGTACATTTTATAATTTATACGAATCTGAGTGCGCAGGAAGGTGTTTCTACATTTAAGAATACGTTTCACAAAATTGACCAGTGAAAGGCTTTACAGAAGCTGAAATCTTGGAAAAAAATAATATAATTTCTAGCAGATATAAAATTGGGACCGGAAACAGAGCACATGTTAATTTTCTGAAATATATATTTTTCTTCCAACGCCATCGAAGAGAATAATTCCACTGGAAGGAGTTCGTCCCGATGGAAGTGGCTTGGGTGCAGTGTGTGTCCGCGGCAGCCGTTCAATGCACACGGGGGAGACGGCTGTTGCTGCGTGTTTGCGAGTTTAAGCTCCCCCAGGAGGGCCTCTGATGCATATTTCATGCCCAAGCATTTTATGGCCTCATGTCGCCGCTACTTCTTCTGCACATAAAAGTTTCTTTGCGAGGCTGTGTTTCCCCACGTTACGTCTCATTCTCTTCGATTCGAAAGACTAGTGTGAAAAAAGTTCTCTCTTCCCCACCAGAAAGACCTCGGTGCTGAATAACGCTCCCTTAATTAGGAGCCAAGGCAACGGTCGAAATAATTTATTTGACTGATTATTTCGTGTTTCCGCGCCTGTCAACTGGTGTGGTCAGATCTTGTCTCATTGGATGGTGAGTTCCGTTGCCGATCTCCACATGCGAGGTGCGGGGTTTCTCTAACCAAGTATCTCCCAAGAGCAGGGCAATGTCACAGCCAGACAAGCTCTAAGTTCCCCACAATCGTGATATTGAAGTGAATGTGTGTTAACATGCATTTTGTGTGCATGGCATTTATTAATTTTTATTTAATACATCTACCACCACCTTGAATTTACATTGATTAAATCTTAAACGCCGTGTTGACAGCTAATTTGACTCAGGAGTTCACAAAGAGAAGATGTAAAAATAACGCGTGATATCAAAATAGAATAAACAATTCGACAAATGGCACTTTGCACGCAAAGTGAAAACTGTTGAACGAAAACCGAGAATTTGCAATATTTCCACTTTTGAGTACTTCTACTGTCTTAGAAACATTTTTGAAACTATTTGCCGTCTGTTTTACTGGAATCAGTGCAGGCTTGCAAAATGCTTTTTCATGTGTGCATGGCTTTATTTTATTTTTAGCCTTTTTTATGACATTTTTGCGTAACTGAAAATAGGTGATGGTGATAGGTAGAGAGTGATTTTATATTGCCAGTTTTGTAGTGTGTCTGATTCACAACCCACAATATTGAAGCCACATAATAACGTTACAGGAGGCGTGAACAGAATGTACCGATTTGTGCGATATATGGCGGAACAAGACCAGAAAAAGGTTTTTTAATGACACTTTTTCCTTCTTCCTTCAACACAGATAAAAATCATAAGAATGTTGTTTCTAAAAACCAGGAAATGACATTCTATTCGAGAAGGCTGATTAAAGAAAAGAACAAAGAGAGTTCTCTTGATAGTTGTAAAAGGAACTAAAAATGTGTGTAAACAAAATGTGATATGAACTTTTTATCCGCTGTCTCATACACTTCCTCTGTGCCGGACAAAACAATTAGAGATTTGTAGTTTCCTTTCTTGTTGGTCCTTGTCAACAGGCAGTGTTTATCTGTAGACTAAAACCTCGTCTTCTTCCGACCTGTTGAAAACCGCGACGACGTTTCCTGTCTTCGGCGTCAAGATTTTTATTAATGGTCAGCTTACAGTTAGTGTAAAAAGTGAATGGACATTTGTTCTTTCACTCAATAATAACTCTGATTCGAGTTGTAGGAGTTAAAAATAAAGAGGAAAAAATTAATATATTGTAACTTGATTCGTTCTCTTCGCTTACCATAAACATCATCTTTTCGGAGGAGAGCCAATTCTCCATTTTGGAACGAATGGTCGGTTTATAGTGTGGAGGAAAAATAACGCAGAATTCTAGCCGTAGAATTTCATTCCGACAGTAAAGCATGGATGTAGTTCGGTCTTAGTATGGGAGTGTACGAGTGCTAGTGGAGTCGGTAATTAGCAATTCATAGACGTTATAATGAACCAATATGACTACATTGACATTTTTTTTAAAAAAAATTGAGAGCCGGCGCTGCTTCGATGAATTTAGGACAAGCTTAGTGTTCAACAGGACAATGATCCTGAACACACTGCTTTCAATACGAAACTTTGGATATTTTACAATACACCAAAAGAACTGCATTCTCCTTCTCAGTCCCCGCACCTGAATCTGATAGAACGTTTATAGTTTTCTGGGAGAAAAAATTAGAAATAGAAAATTTTTCAAACAAAACAGAATTAACATTGACAGCACTGGGAGAAGAATGTAGTAATATTTCACATTTCACCTCAAAATCTTGTGAATTTCATGCCACAGAGTCTTAGGGCCGTTATTTTTGCCAAGGAAAAATCTTACAAAATATTAACATGTCTAGTTTCGCAAGTGTGTTTATTGGAATTATACGTGTCCAAAGACTTTTAGCGCCCCCATTTCGGCGCAGTGTTTCTTGTTTTCATCACTATCAAGGTATTTGTTTGGCTTTTGTGAAACTATTTTTGTGGAAATATAGGAAAAACTTATTTGTTCTGAAGATTGTTTTTTCTTATTTCTGTTCAGTTCTCTTCAAAGTTTCCGAGATTTGTAAGAGTGCACTCATTGTTTTACAGTAACTGTATGTCTGCCAATGCGCTCCGCTGGCGCGTAGCAAGTGTCCCCTGTGCATAGAGTCTGATGAAGCTGATGGCGGACTTTTCAAAAACCAAAATGTTTTAAAAAATATTTTTCCAAAACTAACGTTATGCACTAACGGGTTAAGGCAATGAAAGGAAAAGCATTGGCAAAGAAAGATCGCACGCGGTATGTGGACTGTTTGTTAGGTTACTGCTTTGGCTTTAATCAGAAGCATCATTCGAAGAAACCACGGAATACTACTGATCAAAAGCACTGGACTGCTTGAATTCTCCTCCATACAAGGGCTGATTTCATATACATATGAGAACAGATTTTCTGAGTTACCTGGTGAAGAATGTTGAAAAACTGACACTTTGAATCAGTTTCAAAGAGGAGAGTTTTTCAAAATGTGATATGCAAGAATAACATCGTGGTAGGTGTATTTGATTCACTAAATCATCATTAGCATGACAGTCGAGTGACCATAGAAACATTCCACACAAACTCAGCAATTTTTATCCTCCCACCAACACACAGAAATGAATTCGATAACACTGTAGTCGTTCTAAATGAATTTACCTCTCGATTGAAATGGAAAGGCGTAGTTATACCAAATAAATGCGTTACAAACAAAATTTCGAAAATTGAGATGTATCATATAATATATTATGAAAAAACATTTAATCTGATACCGAAAAATATAAAGTGATGCATATAAAACTGTGATACTGTATGCGGAGGACAAGAAATACAATTTTATTGAAATACTCTAAATTCTATTTTTTAAATATTAAAAATTTACTTTAAAGAATATTTTAGCGAAAATAATACATTTCATTTACAGACGTATATTCTATGCATTTTTGTAATTTAATGTTAAAGTAATGATTATCGTTATCGTCACGTTTGCCGCGAAAGCCCAGCTCTTCGTTATCAAACATTTACAAGTAACTTCCTTTTAATCTTATTGTTTTTACGTGAAGAAGAAACAACTCTGAAAGAAACGGTTTACTATTATATTCTCCTCTTTGCATCTCTGAAGGGATTTTGCGCCGTGACGCATGCTTTCTCGCAAGCAGAACTGTTGCTGCCTTGCTTTCTCGGACCTTTTCTGTGAACCTCCCCCTACTCTCTTGTTCCCTTTAGCTCGGTGACTTCAGTGATCCCGCTCCTTCATTGAAGTGGCTCGTGTGCTCTCTGCTGCGTGTTGCCTTTGGGCGAACTCTTAGGAAGTTTAGTAGCTGTGCCTACGCAGCGCCTTTCACGGTCGGAAGCCGCTCTCAACAAGCTCCCCCCTCTGACCCCCTCGCCCCTCCCCCGCCTGCCTGCTCGCTCCCGCCCTGTCATCATCCAATCGCACTGCACCCCACACCCCACGGTCAGCTCCCCACCTCAACCGCAGTGGTGCGTCCCCTGGCCTTCTTTAATTTTAATGCCGGTCCAGACACGGATCTACTCCTCCGCTTGAACAAGTTCTCTCAATGTAAACCACTGGCCAAACAATTGTAAAATATTAATCACGCGGCTCTTCCCCTTCCGGTAGGTCGTTAAACCACATCCCCAGCAACCCCTTGGCTTTCCCTCCACCCCCACTGTCACGTCCATCCTAGTGGCCAGATTTGAGTTCTTCATCCTCCTCCCTTTTCCGCGCGTAGGGCTGTGGTGGGACCCACCGTCCGGAAGGCCGACCGGCAGGCCGCTGCCGGCCTCCCACGAGTGACCGGCCCCCCCCGCCCCCCCCAAGCAGTCGCCACTTACGGGCCCCCCCCCCGCCCCTCTTCCCCCTTCCCTTGTGCGTCCGCCGCTCCGCCCGCCCGCACTTGTATTAGGAGCTTCTCTCCGAATGCCTCGAAACGAATCCTCTTGCCTTCAAGAGCGGCGATTCTTGCTTTCTCCGTTACGCCCGGCCTTAGCGACGGCCATTTTGGAGAAGGCTCTTTGGCTTGAGCCAGATCCCTGCTGTGCTCACAGTTCCGACTGTGATTTCTTCAAAGCACGCAGTGAGAGTGCCGCAGGACGATCATCTCTACCCCTGTTGGAAAAACAATGCGTCGAAAGCAAATAAAAACCCACTTCCAAAGAAAATTCCGCGAAAATTCTTTAAAATGGATATCTCCAGGAAGAGCATTAAAAGCACCGAAAATAGTCACAATATTTCACAGTATAAAAAAATTCATTTTTAAGAATAACAACGATTTTCTCCTTTTATCTCCATGTATCACCTTTTCTGAAAATATTTCTTAACAAGTCAGACTAAAGAGGTTATAATTATTTTAAATTATAATTATTTTTCTTTGACTATACATTAGTTCTCTTAATTCTTTTTTATTTAAATTCTCTTTTTTTCTAAATAAGGCATAATTTGAAAATGTCAACAATATATAACGGTTCATTTATATTACAATGTATATTTACTCGATGTTTTGCAAAAACGAACAAAACTATCTTATCTGGACCATTCATGCTTGAGAATAACATTTCATTTTTTCAACTGACATATCTCTACGACACCATCCTTTACAGAGTCGTTCCCACACAATGTGCTCAGTAAAAATTTCAGCGTTTTGTTCTCTTTCTCAAAAGTGGCACTTCTTTCCTCGCTGAAAACGACCCTCCCGTCACACCCCTTCCTTTTTTGGCACGCGCGAAGTCGTCACAGCATTTCCCAGTAACTCGAATTTTCCCTCGCGCTATTCGTACGCGGGAGGCGTGGTTGTTTACGCGTAGAAAAATAAACAGAAAAGAGTTCTTTGTGTATTGACTTTCGGGTCGAGATAAGGGCTGGCGCCGGCGCCGGCTTGGCTGCGTACGTGCCTCGCTCTCCGCACGCGACAGCCGCGCACTCGAGCGGCCGCCGGCGGAGGCAGCGCCGCGTGCAGCGGCGAACAATTGCGAAACGTCGTCGCCGCGAGGCGCCGAGTGGCGTGAAGCAGCGCGGAGTAGCCTGGAGTGGCGCGACGGCAAGCCCTGCAACTTCTCCAAAGGGTTGCTTTTTTAACAAAAAATATGTTCTCATGTTCTCCTATGTATACGTATGTTTGCATTTGCATGTGGGATTCCATACTGTGTATTCACATGAGTTTGGGTTGGTCGCAATGCGATTCAGCACTCATATTACGTTTTAGAAATCACAATTGCATTTAAGAACTACCCACCGGGAATCGGTAGCTTAGTGCATCAACTGTTGTCACTGCAGCGCCTCTAACCGGGAAGTCCTAGGTTCGAGTCCTGATGGCGGCAGGATTTTCGACACTAGCTTTTCAGCTAGGTCGAACTCTGATCGGTAGTTTTCCGAGGTTTCTCCGATCAACACCAGGCGAATGCCGGAGCGTACCAAAGGGCCCGGACCGCGCGCGATCTGTCCTTCCTTTCTTGTCCTATCCTCCCCTTACACCCACACTTATACTATCATGCACTACACTGCCACATTTTCCGGGAGATCGGTCTGAAGCTTAGGGCTTGTTCCGGCTGGGGCGCCCCGCTGGTGGGAGAGTCCTGGTTATGGGGAAACCCCACTAGCCGACGGTAGGTCGGCGCCGGATCTCGCCATCCAGCGGGAGAAGATCACCGCCATTTCCCGAGAAAAACATGCACTACACTAACGAGACTAATGACCAAAGCAGTTCACGCGCCCGGAAACACGAAAAAATCAATCAATCAAATCAATTAAGAACTACCAGCTGTTCACATAAATGGGTTCTTTGCCTCATGTCTGGAGATGTTAATAAACAAGTTTCCAAAAATTATGAAAATAATACAAGGAATCTAACATGAATGCGAAAAGTTCTTATCTCTGTTGTAATGTCGATATGGATAATAGGTTTCTTTTCTCTTAGATATAAAATACAGTTTTGGTAAAATTAGATATATTTATTCATTGTTTCTTTAAGAATTAAAACAATATTTAACTAAAATATTTTCTTAGCCCTCATGCGAAGAAACTAGAACTCACCCTCACTAATTTTCCATTAAAGAGTTACTTTGCGGTATACGTAAAGCGAAATACACTTCGTTGTTCGCGCAACGCAAAAAAGCCACGGCCATATTTACCGCAAAGTAAACAAAATACTAGTGGGGCCCAAATAACCACGGCTTCGCCTAGCTTATTAAGAATAATTCCGAAAATACAAGACTTGTAGTAAGTTTCCATGACTGAACTAGTGGGCTACAGCAAGAACATTCTAGCATTACAGCAATAACGGTTACGTAATAATTTAATGCCGCAGTTTCTCTCTCACTTGTAAACTCCTTCCAAAAAACATTAATGATAAAATTAATTATTTTATAACTAATACAAATTGTATGTATATCAACAGTTCTATATAAATAAATCTCCCAACATTCAGAGGAGTCTCTCAGAATTTGGATCGGTATAGCATGCCATTTTCGTATTCCAGACTGATATATCTAGCAAATAGAGTCCAGAAATTCGGATTTGCAAATTCGAAAATGAGAAATCACCTAACTAAGCCTACTCATACTTTTTAAAAAATGTACTTGATTTGTATGAAAATGTACCTGATTTTGTATATTTTGTACTGTTGTCGAAAAAATAGTTATTTAAAATTGTTTCAAAAGAACCTATGTTTCACGCAAAATTACGACAAAACTACTCATACTTTCCATAATGTGAATTTGATCTTATTGTTCAACAAATTTCATTCAAGAAAAAAGTTAAACATTATTGTAGATGTAATATGATGCCGAAAACATTTTGGACTTCTGCAATTTTCAAAACATTAGGTAATCCAACAAACATGAAACCCGCACCATGTGTTTAAGAGTTCTATACGTTGAAGACAAGAAGTTTAATCCAAAAATTTGAAGTAATTTTTGAGAAAATTTTGAAAATGCTTTAAGGGGTCATTTAAATCCCCTCAAAAAAACAACAAAATATCCCTTTAAAACTAGGCCTCGTTTTCATTTACAACGGTGGGGGAAGATCAATTGTGGAGAAAATTCGCTGTACAGTTTAGGCGCTAGTGTTGATCAGTGGCATACGAACGGACGGAGGGACAGAGAAATTTTGCCGTCAATAAATTTGTTTTGTATTGCCTCTGCGTCATTGACAGTGAGATTTTAGGAGTTTAGAGTCTCAATGATGGCGGCTTTTTGAGATAGCTACGGCGAGTACAAGCACTGTCTGGGGAATTTATCAGCCAGTTGCTCAGAGTTTTCTGTGATCCTTCCGATCACTAACTGGGGAATGTTGGAGCAGTACTTTATCAAAGCGGGCATGAACGACGCTCGAGTGTTAGTCGCCTTAACCTTGATCCCTCCTCTCCTCTTACACACTCACAATGACACTAACACGCACAACTGGAGACCGGTCGTGAGCTGAAAGTCCTCATGTTTGGGATGGTGTCCCATTAAGGGCGATAATTGTAGAAAGAAAATCCCACAAGGAGTTTTACGGGCAGACCTTCAATCTCTCGTTCCACGTTGCTCGTGAGCTGGGATCGATTCATAATCCCAGTCCCGCCACATCCGGAAACAAAACATGCACTACACTTACGAATCAATGTCCTCAATAGATGAATCACCGGAAGAACTACTTAATCAACCATTTAATTTTTTGAAGACATAAACGTTCATATTTCCACTTTTTGAGAAAAGTTTCCATAGAGGTCTCTTTTTTTTTCAGTCAAGAAATTTCCTCTCCTAAACGTGTATAATGTTATCTTTGATAACACTGACGTACCCTTTAACATTTACCTACTCTTTGCATAACGTGTCCAATATTATTCAATGAGCTCTCTCTCTCCTTCTCTCTCTCTCTCTCTCTCTCTCTCTCTCTCTCTCTCTCTCTCTCTCAGAATTACGTCAAGTATTTGTGGAAACGTTAATTATACTCTCACCAGTTGAGCAAGCGGGGTCAGCAGAAACCGCCTCTACTCGCATTCCCTTTAACCACCCCAACGGAATACGTATTCGAATACGCTGCAAGCTGTGAGCGAACTCCACGAAGCCGTTCTAAAAATAAAGCGATCATCCCCGGTTAGAGAGATGGAAATTGTAAAGTAAATAAACTTGTGCAACACTGCTCATAATGTTTTTGATAATTACCTTATTACACCAAGCATGCGCAAATGAATATTATAAAATTCACAAAATACAACAGAATGGCCATATTCATGGCCAAAGTAGATTGTTTTGAATTATTTTTTCCTAATTTTATTTCACATTTAGGGCTATATATCTACTTATGCACTTCAAAGGGGAATGGACACGCATTATACTATCTTAATGGCATTTTGCTGTTACTGTATGCTTCCATAATATAGTCTAATACTTTTTGAAACAATTTCATGTATTTGTACATTCAAATTAATAACCTCATGATTTAAGACAATTAACAATTATTTACTCTCGCCATTCCTGCAATGATAAGTCCTAAATTTTAAATGTTCGGTTTAAAAATAATTTCGATCAATATTTTGATATTTTGGAAAATGTTTAAAATGTAAACATGTATATATGTTTCAAGAAGAGAGCATTAAAAACTCAACACCTTACAGGACCTCGCTCTTCCTGCTGAGAAGCAACATGTATGCTGGAATTCTCTTTCTGTACTCAAGCAGACTCCCGTTTAATCTTGCTGCTCTGGTTTTGCAAATCTCTTACTTAGTCCAAGGAACTAACGAATGTGCCTTCCGCGCCAATTTATGTCGTTGGAGATACGCAAACTCAATTTCGCGGCGGCGCCATATCTTCCTGGGAGACAGTCGCCGGCGGCCTGGCAACGACGACGGCGCCTCCAGCGGCGGCGGGACGAACCACATTTTACAGCGCGGCAAGGCGTCGCCGCAAACGCGGCACATTCGTCTTCCTCGCGGCAGGCGCAAGAAGCTGCAGGCGCCGCAGGAGACGCGGGCGGCTGCAGGAGCGGGGCCTGCAGGCCGCAGGAAACGATCGACCCGACACCTCCCCTTTCCATCAAGGCAGCGGTCCAAGACGGGGAAGGAAATCAGTTCTATAAAGAGTCTCCATTAGTCAGAACAATTTTGTTTATTCTGACGGTGCCGTTCTACAGAGTCTGACAGGGAGGTTCTAGAATTCGGCGGTGGCCGTTTTTGATGTTGGCTAAATTGCTAGGTTGAATTTAACAAACGTTTGGAAGAAAATTCTAGTAACCAGTTGCTCTGGTGGTAGTTTTTCGTGATTTCTCCGATCAATACTAGACTAATGCTAGAGACTACTGGTGACGGTCTGCACTAAACTACCTCACATGACAGGAGACCAGTCGAGAGCTTTAAGCTTGTTTCGGCTGGGGAGGTATGTCTACGGAGGGATAATTAAGAAGCCGACGTGCACGTCACAGCCGGATATCACGTTCTGGTGGGGAATGGACACCGCCATCTCCCGGTATATAACATACACTACACTTACAGAACTAATACCTATGGTAATTGTCGTGCCCGCAAACATCAATCTGCCGATAGTATACACGAACACCTTCCCACACATATCCAAATCGCAATTAACATATCAGTGCAAGTATGTTTGTGCACTCGCGTGCTCCCGGTGATCATTACAACCAACAGACTTTCGTATTTAGTTAAAGGAGTAGGTACATTGTTTATATAAAAATGCGGCCACGAAACAACTTTTTGTTTCTAAGACGCATTTTGATTGAGTTAAATTACAAGAGTTTCTGAGTTGCATTCAAGTGTATACTGTCACAATTACTCATTATAAATTAAATCGAAATCTCTCATGTAGTCAGCAATATCCCGAATACGTAAGTTTTATTGTATACCGAGTGTGAAGTAAATTCCCGTTCAAAAACAGGTACCTTGGTTGGCCTTGAATACCTCCCATTTTAAATTGTTTGTGTTTCCTCTACGTTTCTATGGTGGTAGTCATCATAAATGCCCAATAGGATAACGCCATCAAATGTTTACATTGTAAAGGTGCAAGAGTCTAGATTGCCTTGGCTATAGGCTTTGTTGGATGTTTTGTTTTTTCTTATAGGCAAGAGGTTAATTGTACTTTGATATTATAAAACGCATCTCTTGAAAAAAATAATCCTAAAAGTAATTTAATAAACAAAAGTATTGATTGTAAAAAATGGACAGAGAGTATGTAATTTCACTCATAATAAATCAGCTTACTTACTCCTAACTTCGCCAGTTTGTTTGATCATACCATACATGGAATCATAAGCTTCTTTACAATCTACTTACGTTCATTACTGCTAAACGCTAAAGCGGACTTGATTGCACTAAACCGCTCAAATTCAGAGTTTCGAAGCGCGTCTTCCACTGTAATATGATTTATAACAATAAGTTTTTGTTTGAATCAGGTTGAACGACAGACCTACAGTCACGTACATTACCTTTCAATTCACTTCTCTTTCTTCAACAAAACATAGCTAGGGACCGTAAGATGTTGCTTATTATGGTGATTCACATCAAAAATTAAGATGGGTGTCGACATGTCACGACTGAACATTCTCTTGACAACGTGAAATGTAAGGTTGAAGGTTTGAATCATGCATGTTTTTAACGATGGTTTGTGATGTTGAAAAAAGAACAGAATACTGGACGTTCCATTATATTATCCGAAATATCATCCCAAGTTGCTCAGAAGTGCAGTTCTGAACTAGCTGAGAGGCTAAGAAACAACTAACGAGTGAAGGAAAAAGATAAATATTTATTTTGTAAGTAAAACCAAATTTTCTATTCGACAAAATTTAAATAAAACTGTGAACACTAATATATCGCTCATTATTTATGAAATTTACTAACAGGGGTATCATAAATAATATGAGCTCATTACATAAATTATATTCATAGGAAGTTAAAAACCGGAGGGAAAAGCACAAACATTCTTTAAAGAATCAAATAATAAGAATCCATAATAAATCCATTATATCCATAATGAAAGACTAATTATCGTTCAAGAACTTTTTGATACTAATTTACAACAGCGAAGCAGACTGTAGTGCATTATTATGCAATACCAGTCTGCAAATTATGTACAGAAAAAATACTGGAGGTTGAACACCACAAAAAGTACGAAACGTGAGGTGCATAAACAAAACGCGTAACAGTAATCTGGGAGTACCCGTCAACATGAATGACTGGTTGATTTTGAAAGAGAGGTCTGAAACCGAGCAGTGCAACAGGTGTAGGCATTATTAAACACCAATAAAGCCTTGCGGAACACCAAGCAATAACAAATACATTGGACGAGATACCCCGAAAGAACAATGGATGAAATGTAGAGTGCGCTGTGGGGCAGGCTGATGGTTGTGGAGGGCGTAGCGGGAAATACGATTTGCATTAAAAATGTATAACTGATATGGTCGCCCGCTAGAAACGTTGTGTAAACAAAATTTGACTTGCTAATGGTGCACCAGAGCGACATGAAAACGCTATAGCGAAACAATACTTATGAGGGACTCGGGAGGCGGCTAATGCTAGGTTTGATGTGTGACGGCAGGTCTGACTTCGTTAGCTTTTTCTACGGTGCACCTAGATTCGCACATCCACCAAACGCTAAAGAATATCACTCTTCACCAACATAGTACGCAAAAACGTATGCAACACATGTTCAGTATCAGATCTGTTCCTGTTAAAAATTGTGATTGAACGGAAATCGGAAATGAAATAATTAACTCTCCAACGCACGTACTGACTATAAAAAACTTTCATTAAAAAAGACATTAAGAAGAGAAAGAGTTTATTTTAGTTTCTAAACGTCTTATTATATCTTTTGTAAAAATTAAATAGAACGTAAGTCTATTTAAAAAGAGTTCACTTTTAATATTGTTTAAAAAAATTAAAACACATAGATGTTTTGTGTCATAATGGACGTTTCAATGATCAAAATGGAGAAAAAATCGATTTTTTTCTGAGAAAGACCCTTTAAACTGTACATAATATCACTAACTGAATCAAATTTAAAAAATAGTTCCCATTTACTCATTATTACTTTTTGCATCTTTAAAGTCGATTTAATGTTAAAATGTTATATTTTACGGACGCACACCCACCCACCAAAGTAGTGTTCGTTACCAACCACGAGTGCCGCATGGGCAAGGATCTTGAGCAATTCCATTTGTCGACGGCTGAGTTTAGCTAAGAGCTATCTTTGCTAATTTCGCCTTGAGGAAAGTCACAGAATGGCGGCCAAAACCTTGGCACCTTTGCCTAGTACGCGGCGTCTCCTGGACTGCCAAGTAGTTACTGACTCCGACCGCGGAAGTTTACGCTCTCAGCTTTGCCGCTGTTTCTCCAGCGATTCTGACAGTGAGGTTCTAGAGTTCGAGTACCGGCTGTGGACGATATTCGAGTCTAACAACATAGGTCGAATTCTGTAGGTCAATGCCAGGCGAATGCCGGAATAGTACCCTAACACACTCGCAAAGCACGCCCCACGCGGACCTCACGCAATCTTTTCTTCCTCTTCCCTGTCCTATTCTCTCCTCTTACACACACTTACATTTATGTGCACTACACTAACATATGACCAGATGGAAGCGTGTGGCTTGTTCCGGTTAGGACGGTGCCTCGCTGGCAAACATACCAGGCGGGGAAAATGTCTCGTAAGCCAACATGAAGGTTACTCCAACTCACCATCAGCAGGGAACTAAAGATCGCATCCTCCCGGCTTTAAAAACATTCACTACACTAAAGGGTCTAATGATCATAGCAGTTAAGGTGTCCGGAAACATCAACTAAAAAGTTGTCGGTGAGACTGTCAGGATTGTTTCTCCGGTGTTCCGCCAGAGGGAAAGTTCCAGCCAACTGTTTCGTCTCAATTACAAGAGGTGCAAAAGGTACGTGACTCACCCTCTACATAGCTGTAACAGGATTTATCCACTTTTACGTTAGCAGTACGCAGCAATAAAAGTTTTTTCACTGAAAAATCGCCGTTTTCGGCGCATGATTACATAACTTTCTCTTCTTACGAAGTAAGTGCGAGAAAGTAAAAGGAAAGCATCATAAGTAATTACGAGGCGAAAAAGGAGGTGCGATTAAGGTTTTCGGCAGGCGATCGTGACATCCGTCCACGTTACATGCGTTATTATAAGCATTAAATTAAAAAAATCGTTAAAACCGCATAATAATTAGATACTACTGCAAATAAAAGCACTTCCATATTCAGTGAAAGAAAAAGGTGAAACAGAAAATACTAAGACCGCAAAACAACTAGGAGTGGTAATTGTGTTTGAATCACGTAGTAATGAATCAAATAATTATACAACACTTGTTCTGTTGAAAAAAATTAAAAAGGGAAATCATGCGTGAAAGACATGGTAGTAATTTGTAGAAAGTAAAATAGAACAAGGTTTAGGCCTTCGGCTGCTCGTTGGTTAGCATGCTCGTTTTCTACGACACAACCTCGTTCGATTCCCGGCTGGGCCAAAATAATAACTGTGCGCTTTCCTTACAAATGTTTCCGTATCTAATACTGTCGACGGTGACAAAGCCCACCCTAAGGTTATGAAGACCCTAATATACGGTGAAGGGATGTCTTAATGCTAACCACACGAATCCTTTTTCGCGTGTCCGAGAGGCTGGGTCGCCGCCTGTCGGTCAGGGCCCGTAGCAGGCTGCGGAGTCATAGCAAAGAACAAGGTGTGGGGCAAACGATAAAATTAGTAGGAGAAACCACTCAAAGACTATAAAACATGTGCAGTCATCCGTAGGATTCACGTATAACATCATCCGTAGTGGTTATTGGTAGCCGTCACGCAAGTACGTTAGGTTGGTTGATTGGTTTTTTCGGGTTTCCAGGCGCGCCAACTGCTTTGGTCATTCGTCCAGTTAGTGTTTGGTTATTCGTCCAGTATGTTTCTTTTCTCGGGGGATGGCGAGATCCGGCGCCGACCTACCGTCGGCTAGTGGGGTTTCCCCCTACCCAGGACTTGCCCACCAGCGGGGCACCGCCCCAGCAGGGACAAGCTTTAAGCTACCGACCGGTCTCCCGGAATATGTGGTAGTGTAGTGCATGTGTAAGGGGAGATGATAGGACAAGGAAGAGGAAGGGAAAGATTGCGCCCGGTCCGTTTGTTAAGGTACTGCTGCGGCATTCGCCTGGTATTGTTCGGCGAAACCATGGAAAACTACCGATCAGAGCAGCCGGCCGCTAGAATTTTCCTCCAGACAGCGACTGAATTCGACCTCGCTGAAAAGCTAGTGTCGAAAATCCTGCCGCCGTCAGGACTCGAACCTAGGACCTCCCGGTCAGAGGCGCTGCAGTGACATCAGTTGAGCACTGAGCTACCGCAAGTGCGTTAGAAGAGGAGAGTATTTAATTAAATTATCACCGAAACACGATTTGCGATTGCGATCCACTTCCCTTACGAGAAGCCGTGTAAGACCTATGAAATATTTAAAACATCCCTTAAGGAATATGGCATGTGCGCGACACTGAAGGTTTAAAGCAGGTATGTCAAGGTCGCGGGGAAGGTACCAAGTTTACTAAGAGCTCGCGCGCACGGCGTCCAGAGAAATTGGCGCGAGATTTACACGTAAGGATTGTACATGTGCTACGGAATGCTTCTTTTCTGAATACCTGGCCGATGACAGTCTTTGGGAGAAGTTACTTGACCGTTACTGTCAGAAATTCAGCTATTTTAAGTCCCATTTTCTCTTGGCAAATAAATGATCCATTATAATAAAATAATACATCAGTCCAATTTCAAATCCTCAAATGAGAATAATTTTTTTAAATTAACCAAAAGGATCTTGATTTTGTAATCCTGCTTACTTAAGAGTGATACAAAAGCGTAAACTTTCTACGTTCACGTTACTTAGTTTCACAGACAAATATTCATATCTGTTAAAAGCGCTGTCCGTTCGTAAGCGGGAATTGTTTGTTTATAGAGACTTGTTAAATGATTTTACATAATTTCTAAATAGAATAAATAACTGAGTGATTCAATAACAAAAAAAAAAAAACAAGGAAAGAATTCGCCATTCAAACATATCCCGGTCACTTAGCAATGATGTTTATGTAAGGGAGAATTTAGTAAGAAAATAAACTTGAAGTAGTGAAGGTTCAAACTTTCGGTAGTGAAGAATTTAAACATAATATAATTCTCGGATATTTAATAGAAACAATCTGACAAACATTTTCGTGTGAAGCCGCTATTCATCATCTCGCGCAGCTCCAGCTTGCACATGTGCACCCCTTTCTGAATTTTAAGGAGAAATAAGTTGGACGTCAGGGGAAGCTCCCGTGCCCGTAGGAGCGCCGCGCTCCCCAGGCGGGTAAGTAGATCCAGCGGGCGCGGTTTGATGTGCCTGATTTAAACCATTTTGGAATATTTTGAGATTCAAATATTAGGGGGCGCGACGAGTGATGCAGGTGAAGTAACCAGGTTCTTTTGTCCATAGCGTCAGATACTTCGAACAATATTCCTGTAAATGTAGTGCATGTTACGTCCTGGGAGGGTGGATGTATCTTCCGCGCTGGAACTTGAGATTCAGTGCCGATTTTCTCGATTGCGGAGTTTCCCACACCTGGTATCTCACCTGCTCTAATCCCTTCAGTCTCTCGCATGTATGGTAGCTTTGTGCATGTAAATGTAACTGTGTTTGTGAAAACAGTTGAGAAGAGGACATAGCGCGCAGTCCATGGCCCGTTTGTAGGGGTATTGTTTCGGCATTCACCAGCTATTAATCGAAGAAACCACCGAAAACTACCGATCAGAGAAGCCGGCCTCGAGAAATCACCTCCTCATAATAGTTAAATTCTATCCTGCTAAATTTGGCTGTGCCCAAAATCCATCACGATTTGGTTCAGCACAGTTTTCATCAGCACATATATTAAAATGCGTGTATGTCAGTAAATTACTTAAAATCGTTTACCATAGGGGTTTGTGTTTGAAGCCAAATTAGATTTTGACTAAAGCCAGTTTGACCAACTTACGTTCTGGGTACCAATTTTACTTGATCACAAAGGGAAATGCAACAAAGGAATTTTGCCGAATTTTCTGGTCCCTGGTCGTCCTCGATGGGTATCGAAGATAAAACTCAATAAGAAAGTAAATTGGATATGGAAAGTAAGTCTTGTTATCAATTCAAACTTTCTGCAAACGTGGAATTGAACTGATCGAATTTGTTTGGCACTATGTGCAGTAGGATTTCTTCTGTGCCTTTGAAACTCCTTTCAATTTTCTCCGTAAAGTGAGTAGGTGAATCGCACGCAGAAAATTCACCTGAATTCTAAACTATCTCGGATTCTTTTTCCTCAAATGTTCTGAACCAAGAAGGTGAACAAAAGAGGCGTGACTAGAACCCAAATCCTCTCCGTAGCGACATGCAAAGAAAAGAAGCTTCAAAGAGATGAAAAGAGCAAATGAAAAATAAACTACTCTCTTCTTTAACTCATTTCCTGGGAGATCCGAATTTTCCCATTTATGTAGATAAGGAACCAAAGCCTTTATAATCAAGTAGTATGTGGAAAGACGTGAAGTACTCAGGTGCGCTATTTTTGCAAGCCTATTCCATGATTCCTTTTTAAGGTAGATCACAGCTGCCAAAAACATGAATATTTCAATTTTAAAAATGTCAAATGCCTTCAAATTTTGTGTGTTCAACCAACTATCTGGTATAATAAAAATACATAATGAAAAATTTCCCAATATAATCACTAACTTTGTTACGGCTAAGCCATATATACTTCTATATTCTTAATTGAGTGGTAAACCATACAAATATTGACTACTGCCCTTGATTTTAAAAGCATAATTTAATAACTCAAAGTATAGTTCAAATAATAAAGACCCTAAATGAGAGAAAATAATTCCCTATAATTACACTTAATTACACACAGGCAACTGTGCCGCTAATCCGAGAAATTCTTGAACATAAATGGAGCAGAAATTATTCTATGAACGCACACCCAAATTTGCTCTTTGTTAAAAAAGGTTATTCTCACAGTTTAAGGTTCTTCATTCTCATTTGCTGGATTGCTGTGGAAAATATTGTCAAGAAATTAATGAAAGGATTGAAAGAAACAAAAGAAACGAGGAAAACAAATCTGAATATGCGTTTTCACGAAAGACAATACCAGACGACCTATCTTGCAGAAGCACACAGTAAAACATTGCAAGCACTATGCTTCGGCGCTCGTATGAACGAATGCGTGTTCGTGTATGTGTTTGTGTGTGTATGTGCTTGTACATGTGCGTATGCGTGCGTGTACATGTATGTTAGCGCTGTGTACGTACAGAGAATTCATACCGGTGGGGTTTCTCAGTGGTGTGCTTTTCTCACATGTTGCTTTACTACAAAGTTACGAAAAGAGAACCCGCATTGTCCTCGATGCCAATACCAATTAATTTAGAAAGAGTTTTGATCGGAAAGTAACCACTTATTCCCTGACGATCACTTTGACGGTTTCAGAAGATTCTTCCTTGACGCACCGTAACACGTGTATCATTTTTTTCCCTTCTGCTTCGTGTGGATGGAGATGCCTTCTCAAACAATAATCAGGATCCGATATATTCAAAAGTAAGTGAAGGATTGGATTGAATTGGTTGCAGGATTGTTGCCTAGCCATCTGTCATAGATAGCCAAAGCTTTGTAAATATTTTCATTCAAACGAATAGCCTAATATATGAAAAAAGGAGCGTTTCTCCAGGAAAAACTCTTTAAAAGGAAAATTATTATACAAAAAATAAAATATTTCTTCAATATGTTCCACATTTATAATCAAACTGAGGAGACACTATATATATATATATATATATATATATATATATATATATATATATATATATAGTCTCCTGTGTGTGTGTGTGTGTGTGAATGATGAACTTTAAATAATATGTTTAATTAGGAGTACAGTTTAGAACTAAAGGATGTGATTTTGATACATCACTTTAAGTATTTTCGATATGGCAATTTAGTTTTGCTAACCGTTTATGTGTAGAAAAGATAATGAATTTTATGTGTATGCACCGATAGACAAAGCTAACGATGTTGCGGCGCATACATAACACCATAATCCTACTTTTTGCACGCAAATATTGTTCATGATCAGCATGCATATCACTTTGTTATGTAATCTTGAACCAAAAAGTAAATATGAAATGCATGACCAAATTTCGAATGAACCAGGTAATTAAAAATTCGTAAAATATAATAGCAATGATGCAAAATCTACCCTGTGGAGAATAGAAAGCTAAACAATAGTTGGAAATGCTTTTGTTTGTTACATTTATTCGCAGAATATTTTTAGCGGGCTATTCTATGAAGAAAATTAATAAAAATACTTTCTTTAAAAACAATAATTTAAAAGTGAATAATTTGTTACAGGTAATTACTGGTTAATTTCAAAGAAATGCAAATAATGTTTGATTAATAAAATTTTTAAAAAAGGTTTTAAGTGACAGGCGATTTTGTTTTCATCTGAGAAAGCAAAGTATAAATAAAATATCCTGTTAATGCGTTTTCCCACGGATTTTCATTTATTTTACAAGTTTGTGTCTTTTAAATGCCAAAAATATACATACAAAATATCAATGTATCAATTCATTGAGAGTTTGTAGCAAAATAGTATCCACTTCATCCTTTATAATTAAAAATATCGCTATAAATATTTACCAGTCCTTGATTTCATCAATACCTTAAATGGCTCTACTCACAGCATACTCGAGAATCTCAGGTGAACGGTGAAATTTTGAACTTTCATTTTCAATTCCTTGATACGTTTAATTAGCAGGCACGAGGGCGCGCGGCGCGCCGGCCGCCGTTTGAGGTCTCTTCCGCCAGGGGCGCGCCTGTTCTGCCGCATCCGGATTACGCGGCGTTCGCTTCCTGCGCCTGCTGGAGCTGCTGCTGCTGCTGCGGCGCCTTCGCCAAGAAAAAGGGCGCGGCGGCTGCTCGTGGAGATTTATTATCCGGCGCGAGATAAAGTAAAAATCACTGGGGAGCAAGAGAAATCCAGGCTTTCTCGCTGTTCGCGGAAGAAACAAAAAGGTGGCGTGTGCACTTGCGGGTGTTGGAGGGCGCGGGAGGGACAGGGAGGGGAGGAGAGGGATGAGCCCAGAGGAGAGTGGAGAGTGGACCGTGGGCAATGGGAAGGGCTGCCTGGTGGCCCGCCCTCGCCGGCCTGCGCACTCGAGCAGAAGGGCTTTTCTGCCCGAATTAGGTTCTTTGTTAGCCCTCTGGGTCTGGTTGTTCTGCGAAAAGGACGCACTTTAGCAAGTGAATATTACGTGTTAGAAGTAGAATAAAAAGGTTGACTATCATTCTAAATGTAAGAACATTTACAATGATGAGAACTTGTTGTAATGTAATATTTTGAACCTTAGTATTAATACGTAAAAAATTGTTATCTTTGCAACTCGATTTGTCATTCCTGAACTTTCTCATCAGCTAGCAGCTATTGAAAAAATAAAAAAATAGTACATGCGATGAAAATTTTACGTAAATTCATTTTAAACCAATAAAGTTACAACAGCACACACTTTCTTAAATTATTTATAAATTTGCATTTTTATTTGCATAATTATTTGCAAATTTGCAAGTTTCGTAAATGTAGATAAATCAACGAAAATGAGTCCTTCGCCATTATTTTAAGCGACCCTTCTTCTATGAGTGGAAAGCACTTGAAGAAAATATTTGGAAAGTTTTTGAGAAAATGTTTTATTTATAAATTGTATTAATTGCAAGCCCAATTTATAAAAAACTATACAAGACCTTTTTAAAGAAGTAGACTTTGTTCCAAGGAAGAATCTCTATCTTCAATTTTGTAGTTTTATAAGTCTTAACTTTTTGCAATTTTCGAAGATACGGAGAGTTGGTAAATGGGACTAACACCATATTTTTTTACCGTCTCTTGATACATACGAGGAAAAAATTTAAAGAAGAAATCTGCAGCTATTTTTGACAAAAAAAATGGATAAACATGTAAAACTGCCTATATTTTGGGCAAAATTACATGAAAATTACTCACACTTTCAAAAAATCGAACACGACCTTATTTCATGATAAATCTTTAAAGAGATTTTATTCAGGAAAATAATCGTCTGAATGGTTTAGGAGATACCGTTAACCACAAACAGACAGACAGGCAGACGTTTAGCCATCAATCGATTTTTCGGTGTCAAAGACCTACAAAAAATTATTCTGGCTACCCCGCGTGTTAGAGAAAAGAATTGACTACTTTTAACAACATATTATACACTTTTTCCTTACCAAAGCCTGACAATAAATAGTTTTTCTGACAAAAATTTGCCGTTTTCCGGCGCAACAATTACAAAACTTTATCTTCTTACGAAGTAAGCGCGAGAAAGTAAACGGGAAAGGTTGTTTACATTCACTTTGATAACTTCACTAATTTTTAGCGTCAAATAACTCCAAATTTGACATGTTTTCAGAATAGTTGAACAAAACGAAAAAGAAGCAACTAGCCACAGACTAAACATAACTGTTTGGACAAAAACATTTTATTCAGATCTGAATTACTGAACTCTTTGAAAAAAGTTTCCTAAGCTTTAGTACACGAGTTAGTCTACAATTGGAGTAAAGAGTCAAAGAAACACAAAAAAAACGTTATGAAACGAGAACCAAAGAGTAAAACTTTACTAAAATATTTCTCTAGAACTTCCAATTCATACTGATGAGTCGTCCAATAGCAAACTCATTCTAATGACAGTGTTATTGTATGTCAAAGTTAGTGGCCTTCTCCGAGTAACCTAAACAGATTCAGAAATGGCAAAGGTAGGTGGAAAAGAAAAAGAGGATTATAACCAATTGACATGCATTTAAACCTTCAACTGAAATCCTTTTCCAACTTTGGAGATATCGCAGGAAAACGTCTGCACAAAGAGGAAGTAGGGAGGACACTGGCAGAACTCCAACGCAGCAGATGGACGTACAGAGCTACATGGCTGTGGGGGTTCTTGAACCCGCAAACGTATCTGAGGAATATTCAGATGGACAGACAGTGCACCAAGCAATTCAAAGAGATTTTGATCCAGAGGGCAAGTGCTGGAAAAATCTGCATTGACCTCGAAAGATGTTCCAAGACTGTAATTAGTTATTTGCAAGTAAATCAGATATAAGAAAAATAATTAAAATAATTTAAGTACTTGTATTATTTTTAAATTTTGTAAAATTATTAATTATTATAAATGATAATTGAATAAATTATTAATTAAAATTAATTTTCTTGCGGTAACAATTAATACAGGCAAGCGTAAAAGAACACTTCAGAATTGACTCTTTGGCGGATGATCTACAAAAACTGCAACAAATTATTCTTCTCTCTACAAGAATTATAAAAAGAGTTTATTTTTTTAATACAATGATAAAATGATAGTACACAATATCACATCAACGGAAATATTGAACAACATAAATGAAATTTCAACCTCAAACGATTGAAGCGTAAATCTTTTTAAAGAGTAGTGTATCGATGCAGGAAAAAGGGACTAAGAAAAACAATTATCAGCCAGAGAGGGATATCGTTAATAATCACTATATCAAGAAGAACGGTGCGATTCCTTTCTTTCCTCCTGAAGGCAGTAATCAAACGAATGAAACCAGGACTGAATAAATATGTTGCTCTCTACTTCTAGAACGTGCATAGAAAAGCGTTCTCACTTTACCACGTTTGCATTTTACACTGTCTGTAGTGATTTTCGTTTTAGAACTTTGTAAATATACAAAAGTTGGATTCGCTTAGTGCCATAATGGCTGTATATATTACAATACAAATAATGTACAATAATAGGCTGCATATTATGCAATATCCTATATAAAATCTCTCTACCATACTGATCCTTTCACCTTTGTCCTCCAATATTCACCTCAATTTATCCTGAGTATTCCATCGTTCAACATTCTTCCTTCCTCAAAAACAAACGTCTCTCTCATATGTGTTCCCAGTCTTTTTCCTCCGTGTCACAGATACTTCAGTTTTTCCTCACAATTTAGCCAAAATTTATTCAGTCTAGTTCAATTTCCTAATTTATCTTGCTATCCTTTGTCTGTCACTTTTCTCACATTTTCTTTTCAAATAATTTGGAATATCATTCAAATAAATAATATTATACCATTCGTTGCAAGAATTTCTTAAAAAGATCTTTATTTTTTCCTTTCCCAATCAGATTTCCCACTCTTTGTTGCTATTTATTTCCCATTAAAATTGCTTTAATAATTAATTTTCTTGTCCTATCCTAAAACTGTCCTCAACCTGGCATCCTATTTTTCCCAACTCTATTCTAATTTTTTTCTTTGTCTCCCCATCTTCCCATGTAACTGGGTGTGCATTCCTCTGTTCCTAGGATCATATTAAAAATCTTTCTTGTATTGCTTCCATTTCGATTTTTCCTTCCATTCCAAATTTCTGTCCCCACCTCAAACACCGTTACAACCAACAATACTATCGTATATCCTCATTCATCTCTACACCTCCTCTTAATTCTACCCCACACTTGTTTCGTATATTTACACTCGTTTCATACTCTACATTTCCTTTCACTTTTCATAGTAACATTATTAGTTCTCGCGCGAACAAAAGGGTGAAATAACGAATTAAGCATTCATTATTGTGACATTTACTTAAACTTCTTGCGGGCACGTCAACTGGTTTGGTCATTAGTCCCGTTAGTGTAGTGCATGTTTTATCTAGGGAGATGGCGGTGATCTTCCCGCGCTGGATGGCGAGATCCGGCGCCGACCTACCGTCGGCCAATGGGGTTTCCCCCTAACCAGGACTCTCTCACCAGCGGGGCACCGCCCCTGCCGGACAAGCTCTAAGCTCCCGACAGGTCTCCCGGAATATGTGGTAGTACTGCATGTTAGTGTGTGTGTGTGTGTGTGTGTGTGGTAAGGGGGAAAGGATAGGACAAGGAAGAGGAAGGAAAGATCGCGCGCAGTCCGTGGCCCGTTTGTTAGGGTGCTGCAACGGCATTCACCTGGTGTTGATCGGAGAAAGCACGGAAAACTACCGATCAGAGCAGCCGGCCGCTAGAATTCTCCTCCAGACAGCAACTGGATTCGACCTAGCTGAAAAGCTAGTGTCGAAAATCGCCGTCGGCACTCGAACCTAGGACCTCCCGGTCAGAGGCGCTGCAGTGACATCAGTTGATGCACTGAGCCACCGCTCCCGGTTTGTCATCTCAAGATGAATTCCCATTATGGACCTACGCGCTACGGTGGCTCGAAGCCCAAGAAGCAGGCCTTAGGGCCCTAGGCTACAGGAAGACCTTAGAGCGATAGTTGCTCTTGTTGGTGTAGGATAATTGCCCCGCAGTGTTCCTCAATATGTTACCTTTGGTATTATAGAGTACTCGGATCAAGTGCGTTGTGTTAATGCGCATTATTGCCTCCTGTTTCCTTTTGTGAGTCTGACTACTCACAATAAGTAACATTTTTTAGTATTTTTTACCTTTCTTTTTTTCTCGTTTGGGTTGTTTCATTTAAAACTCATAGACTCATCTAAAATTTCATCCTCCATCATTTTTCAAACCATAGAACAATCCATATTATGTTGCAGATAAGAAAGACCAACAGTGTCATTGAATTTTCTTCTTAGAATGCTAATGGTCATTATATAATTTGAAAACAATTGCTATACGATGTCTATTTTACAAATTTTTGATACAACGGATCCTTCTCAGCTAATAGTTACTTCGCAATAAGCAATTAAAACCAACAATTGCATCAATTGACCATAAAAAGCAAAATTATATTAAAGCTTCGAAATGAAATTATATGCGAAAATTGCTCAATTTTATGATACGTTTAATGTGTCTACTAGTTTATTTAAGCAATTGAACAACGGAAGTCGAAGTGGTCGTAAAAAGATCGTAAAACTCGATTTAACAACTTGCTCTTCCTCTGAGCAGCATGGGCCATGCGCCTGAAGACATCGTTAGTTCCGCTTGGTTTATTGGAGACCTACTGTTCGCCGAACCAACTTTATCCGTATTTTCTGGTATCTTTTGTTCGCCCTGCGGTGGCAGTGCAGTGAAATAAGTGAATGTGGTGTCTGAACAATACATTCACTAGAAACGTTATCTGGAACGCTCTCTAAGATGCTCCAATACTTCCATTGTACTTCTCCAATTTGGTAGTAATAAGAAAATTAAAGCTCAGATGCTTGAATATTTTCCAAGTGGCTTCCCCAAGCAAAATTATTTTATATAAATAGGTAAAAATAACACTAGCGAAAAGTTATTTTCTTTATTATTGTGTTAACAAGAACAACATATTATTTTATAATATAACTCTGTGGTTTTTAATTTCAAATCCAGTCACGAAAATTTGTTTTCTCAGAACTACTGTTTTTTTAAATTCTTTATTAAGTCAACTTTAAGTCTTTTTCAACACTATTAACATCTTCCTGTCCCTGCCAACTTCTTTACTGCGGATGTTCCGGGTTTGACGTGGCACCGCCCTTTCACTTATTTTAGCGAGCTTACTTTAGCGCACTTGTTTCGTGACTGAACCCTCCTTTCCTAGGACAGCGGAGGCGACTTGCAGGTTCATCTTCGCATTAGTTTTCAGTAGGCACGTATATGTATTCATTTGCTGAGGTAAACCGCAGACCCATTTGGTTAATTTTGGTGGTTACGGGGAAGGGTAACGAATAATATTTTGCTTTCGGATAAATATAAATAAACTTAACTCTAGTGTGTAATTTAAACATTTTCCTATTTGAATAACTACGATTCACCAAAAATCAAAATATTCTTTCGAAACTCGCAGGGACTCGAGTTTGGACGGATCGATCGGATAATATCAATTTTGGATAAATTGATTGAACTGTTAAGGCGCTAGTATTGATCATAGACGGACATATTTCTCCGTAATCCAATTTTTTGGTATCAAAGACTCAGAAATCATAATTTCTGACTATCCAGTGTGTTTGAGAAAGTAGTTTACTACACGTAGAAACAAAATTTATAATCTTTACGATGACAGGGCCTTTCAATACTAATATTACTTTTAATACCAACAATGGTCACTTTCTGCTACAGCATTACAATACCTTCTCTTGACTACGTTAAGTAGTACATAGTAAGCGTAAAAGGAAATATGTGCACATATCAAAGGATAATTGTACAGAAAGACAACGTAACTACAGACTTATAAATTGTTTTGTACTTAAAAATATTAAATCAGAATGATCTACTAACCTTGTTTACACCTCTTGTTACACTAAACCAAAAGAAGATACTTTTGCATTTGCTTTGTTACGTTTTTTTCTTTTCTTCTCATGGCACAGTAGTGTCACAGTAGTTGCACTATCATTAGACTCAGTGTTCAAGATGTTAGACATTATGTCTAAAATACAGCAGATACGGAGAAGTTTTCATTATACGATATTCTAATTCAGAACAAACTAATCTCATTTCTTATGCAGCAACATGATAAATTGCAATTTGAACTTTTCCCAACCAATAACTGAGAAAAGGGATAATTGAAGTTTTTCCCAATTTTTGCACGAGCAGCCTCACAGCCTTTTCAATATCTATTCATTAATAATTTATTCATTAAATGTTGAGGCACGGAGTGGAGTTTTGTCTAACTTTTATAGGCTTGAGAACGGAATCGCGCGCTGTTTCGCCCTTAAAATAATTTAGTTTTCTATTAAAGTAAGCTCGCAGCTGCAGAAGGAGCCAAGTTGCGAAGAAACTCTTTGGAGAGGAAGAGGAAGAGTTGTGGGAGGTCGCGCCGACCCAGCGCCGGAGCCCGTTCCCATTTAATGAGGTCGCTAATGGCTCGTTCTTAAAACGAGGCTCCGGAGGAGAGTCAATGAGCAGACGCGTCGCGTGTGAGCCTAGGTCGCAGCTGCACTGGGCCTCAAGTTATTGACAGTGCTTTCCTCAGGATATTTAAAGGCAATCAATACATTTATTAATTTAAATCAGAAATATTTTACTGTAAACAAAGTGATTGCATTATCAGGTTTTCTCAAATCAACAAAAATTAGTAGAAAACATTCATATTAATACTCTCATATATTGTATTGTGACTTCTTAATATGAGTGTTTTTTTAATATTTTTATTATTTTTCTCAGGATACTTGACAATGGGGCTATATTGCGGTGAAATAAATTAGTGTATTGAATGTTTTTAAATATATTGAGGATATAATGTCGTACAACAAATAATGCGAGATTTCTAGACGCTATCATTTACAGAGAGTTTTTTAATACAGTTGATGAATTTGCCCTTCTGCTCCGCTGAGGATCCGTCACGTTAATAAAATGGCAGTGTCATAAGAACTTCACAGTTAACATTTTGTTAACTCTCCGAATTGTTGAAAATTAAAGAAATTAAACATTTTTTCGGCATTTACCTACAATTAGAATGTTGAAGATATAGATTTTTTGTTAATGAAATCTGTTTTTCAAAATTAGATATTTAAATGAGGTCATGTACCAGGTTTTCAAATGCATATTGATGCGTAATTTTGCGTGAAATCAAAGCAATTTGGTAGGAAATGGTGCGGCGTTAACGACATTTGCATCATGTAAATGAATTTGAGGCGTTGTTTCGTCGTATGTATTTATTTTGGCATAAAGCTTTTTCGGTCTTTTTCGGCCGAGCACTGAAGATGGTCGCAATGCCGCCGAAAAAGCTTCATTCCAAAATAAATACATTCGACGAAACAACGCCTCAAATTCATTTACATCAAAACGATTTTAAAAACAGTACTTGCTTCCAAACGGATCCAAATTTTTTTTCTGGGATAGTGCAAATATGCGATTATAAAAATGAAGCAGATCCGATTGTCGTTAAACTCTCTTAGTTTTCCAAAATGTTCAAAGTAGCAAATAATGTAGGAACGTACGTGCTGTTGAAAACGCGCTAGTTTTAATACATGAAAACTATTGCATGATTAAATATGAGGATAAATGTCTTCATGATATTCATTGAGAATATGTGCAGTTGATATTAAAAATAAAAATAAATCTTGCATAAGGTACCATTTTGTAGAGGATATATGCGAAGTTCGATGGGTGAAACTTACGACCTTGTTCTTTTTTAAAAAGAAAGTATTAGCTGGTTTGATCTCACCTCTCGGACACGCCATCCATGCTCTTTCAGCAGTAATGCTTATGTGCCATGTCGTATCGGAGTTCCTGATCCTGGTAAACAGACTGGTGATGAGCGTTTTTGTTCCCTTTTTATTAGAAAACGTGCAAGACCAGGAATCTTAAAAATAAAGCCAAGAAACTATGAAAAAGATTTGACGCAGATAGCCTAACCGCTAAAACTCAATCTATCAACTCTTTTGACACCATATTTCATGTCCGAAACTTCTGCGTTCAGTGTTATTGACACTTCATTTAAAGTAGATATATCAACTTCCCTTATTAATTCATCTGGATAATACAGGAATATTCTTGAACAGCAAATATTTCTGTATTATAATACAGCAAACATCTATAGCTTCGCAATGAAATTTACTGTCAAGGAAACTACATTTGCGTATTTTCCGTCTTATGAAACATTGTTAAATGCTGTTTACTCTTTTGTGTGTTTTGATGGTAGGAAACATGATCAATCTTATAAGAGGTACGTGAGCAGTAATGTTCTCGGGCCTAGAAGAGCAAATGTTGCTGAGCAGCTGGAGACGAGACTGGATAAATCTTCCTTCAAGGCTCTGTGAAAGTTTTATGATCATGTTCCATTGAAAAGTATGTTGAGAGTTGTTCCAAGTCATTTTCTTCAAATGAGAATGCTTTTGACAGCAAAGTGATCGGTACATGTTCGACGTACGCGAGACTTCAACCCAACCTTTGTCTTCCTGAGTGAATATTCTGATCGTGTGGACGCCCTAGGTCATTAATCCCGTAAGTGTAGTTCATAATGTTTCCGGGATATGAGTGTTTTCCTTCCTCTTCCTTTGCCTATCCCCTTTGCTTACACACACTTACATGGATTGCGCCACCCAACCTGTCAGGAGACCAGAAGACCAGAAGATAAGTCTGTACTTGTCTAAACTGAAGGGGTTCCTTGCTGGTGGCAGACTGATGAACGGGAAGAACCCAGCAATCCGGCGTGTAGGTTGGCGCCGGATCTTACCATCCAGCTGGGGAAACGTCGCCACTTCAAGTGATAAAAAATGCACTTCACGTACGTAACAAATGACCATAGCAGTTGATACGCAGAAATAATCAAACAATCAATCATCGTGATCCCGATATTCTAGAGGGAGTTTATAATTATCCTCTCGCGGCCTGTATCGAATAGCTTACGGCTGCGCCAGTCCCAAAACGCTGGTGGCTCAGGAGGCGCAGGGGGGGTGCGTTTGGATTGCCGGTACTTGTCTAAGGTGGAAGGGGTTCCTTGCTGGTGAGAAATTGCTGGATGTCGAGAACCCTATAAACCGACGTGTAGATCGGGGCCGGATCTTACTATCCAGCAGGGAAATGTCTCTATTTCAGGTGATAAAAAATGCACTTCACTTACGTAACAAATGGCCATAGCAGTTGATGCGCCCTGAATCACAAAATAATCAAACAATCATCCATCGCGATCACAAACTTCAAGCGGGAGCTTATAATATCGCCGTCCCGCGACCCGTACCGAAATCCATCCAACAGCTTACGGCGGGCGCCGGTCTCAAAACGAGGGTGGTGGGGTGTTTGTGGCCGGGTGCCTCAGGCTCAGCCATATTGCGTGGGCGGGGGCGGAAATGGCGCCACTTGCGGTATCGGCCTGCAGAACACCTTTGTTTGCTTTGTGCCGTGACAGCGCTCCATTCCTAACCCTCTTTGTTCGAGGCGCCCTCTGTGCAAAGATCCTATTTACTCTGGCACGAATGTTTGTTTTTGTCAGCTAGTGTCTACAAAAGGAGGTCTACGAAGGGTTATTTCCTCTGCCGTTCCGAAAAATCGCTTTGATACCGCCAGAAATCTCGTGGCCATATACTGCCTACCCACATATTTACTGTTTACTTCGTTAATACTTTGCATGCAAGTTCAATGTCAGCTTGTGGATAGATTTCCTCTCTAGTATTTGTTATCTTCACATGTTAACACATTTATCTTGGAACTCTCAGTACAAACATTATGGAACGTTTGTATTAGAGGTGTTGAATATTGTAGCTACATCTAGATTTAAGCGCAAATACGATTTTTTAACGACCTAGTACGGATGAAAAAGGATATTTTAGCACCCTATTCTCATTTACATGCTTTTTAACATAGTATATCGTATTAATAAATATAATTTAGGATTGTATGATTTGCAAAATAAATTGCTAAATTACTTTGTAAGCGTTTGTAATTCAAGAATGACAAATGGAGAGAGAAAGGTTATAATTCAAAAATAACGGATCATTCCACTCTTTATTCGGAAAGTTTGTGTTAAACGTTTCAGCCAGTAATAAAAGTCAGAGTTACAAAATTTATGACGCTATACCTAGAACGCTCCCATCGCAAATAGAAAGCCATACTTTATCCAAATCTGAAGAGATGATCCTGAGCCATTTCAGATGTTCATTTCAAAGCATACCCAGAGAATGTTTGTGCAAAACATTGCTTGAGTTATGTCATATACACAAACATTTTCATGGTGATAATAAAAAATATTTGTTTACTGCGATTCCTGATCTTGATGAAATCTTAGTAGAAATTAATATATATATATTGAACTGTCACTTGAAATAAAAGATGTTAGTCCAACTGAACAACGAAAACTTGTAAATACTCGTTTGTGTGTGCGTAATGATGAAAGTAATTGATGCAATCATTTGCATGTATGAACATTTCACTTCTATTACTAGAAAAAAAGATTTCTCTTAAGAGTATCAAATTAGTCTCTAAAGAATCGTTGAAAATTAGTTTTGGTTACCTTAGTGTGTGTGTCTACTTTTCAGATACGAAATATTCCACATATTCTGTAATATTTAAAGTATATTATCGTACCAATAATTAGAGCAGGAACAAGTGATAGAGTCTCGTGACAAGTGATAGCCTCTAGTAACAATTCGTGATAAAGTCTCGTATTTACCACGAATGTGCAATAATATATTATTAACATTCTGCAAACAATAAATACATTTTAATTAATAAAATACACGTATTTGAAGCGGAAAAATTCAGAAGTGAGTGGTAAAATGTGAAGTGTAATATAGTGAATGATTCGTATTTTCGAATAATTGTGACAATTAATTTATTCATCCAAGTTTAAGTAATTTTCTCCTATTTTTCGTTTCTGAAAAATAAGTAAAGAATATTTCAACTACAGCCCCGTTAATTACGTGTTTAGCTGTCTAATAGAAGTTTGATAAATTAATATTATCAATAATCATATGAGAACATTTTTGTTAAACAATTATTGAATACAGATATTAATTTTTTAGTTATTGCGATCATCAAGCGTCTCATTATAGAATAATTCATTAAATTAAAAGGCTTAGCTTTGTACAATTAGAGACTTTGTGATGAATCCTTTTCAAAGGGAATTTAAATTTAATTTTGTGCAACCAAAGAAGTTACTACCTTGGAAATTTAATATTCCTTTTACCGCATATTACAAGCTGGGGGATCTTCACATACTGTCTCGTATTATTCATCAAAGAAGCTCAAGAAAGCTTAATCATGAATGGCTGTTTTTCCCGAACAGTCGTTGAATGCACGGAAGTGGGAATATCTTGTAGCCTACGAGGTTCAAAGGATACGTCTTCCATCTGTTTAACGGTCTGCATAGACACGGCCCATGACCATCTGACTACTTAGGAAAATTAATATTATAGTCATAAAACATGCAAAAATTGCACAGAACTTTAATTGTGTTAATCTTTAAAATCTATATCAATCTTTCCATTTAATAGAAAATTAGCATTTTCAAATATTCCGTGCACATACATACATTTTTTTATTTTCAAAGATGCGGCAAATATATTATATAAAGTTAAGTTGTTTAAAGTGGCATGTGTGACAAAAAATTAGCACCACTGGAGTGATTCTTCCCAATTCCTCCGATTGTGTTTGAAAACTCAAGACTCAAACACAGCCTAGTTGAAATTCAAAATGTTACCCCTAAACGTACTTTTTTTCAAAAAGGGGAAAATTTCTTTAAAGTAAACACAGTATGATAACTTAGTCATTATTAAAATCAAACTATCAAGCAAGTGATCCGATGAAAGCAGAGAATTGTAACTGTCTTCTTGTTATCCTGATGCATTTGGTAGAATGAAATTGGAAGAAAGCGCGTAATATGAGAGTAAAAAATGAATGTTTTCACAAATGATATTGAAATAAGTTGTTACAAATGATTTGAAAATGGCTGTTACCCTTGATGATAGATTGTTTATGTTACATTCAATGGCGTAATGTGAACCGTTTAGTGAATGGCGATATATGAATTGTATTTGAGAAAAGCACGTTTCGCCGTTTTTTCACATATTCAATATTTATAAAGGTAAGTTGGAAATCGACCTCAATTGCATCGAGGCATAAACGTATAAGGTAAAATAGATATGCAATTAATAGAAAAAGACTTGAATTAATAACAAGTAAATATTAATGTAAAACTGTGACCGATCAGAAGATTTTCGTAGAGACGTAGCTTTATTGCACTGGAATTTTATTTAAAAATCTTCAAATTACATAGGAATGGTGTTTTGTATTTTGAGTACATTTCTTTATTATTTAGCTATAAAGTGAGTGAAGTAGTGGGGATTCCGGGACGGAGACAGGACAAGGTGTGGAAACGCGTAGAAAGGTGGGGCAGTGCAGGACAAGGCGGGGCGAGGCGGGTAAGGGGAGAAGAAACTCCAACATTTTGACTGGGAGCGGTGGCTCAGTGCATCAACTGATATCACTGCAGTGTCTCTGACTAGGTTAGAGTCCCGATGGCGGCAGGATTCTCAACGCTAGCTTCTGAGCTAGGTCGAATTCAATTGCTGTCTGGAGGAGAATTCTAGCGGCCGTCTGCTCTGATCGGTATATTTCCGTGATTTCTCTGATCAACACCAGGCAAATGCCGGAGCAGTACACTAACAACGGGCCACAAACCGCGCGCGATTTTTCCTTTCTCTTCCTTGTTCTATCCTTACCCTCCCACACACACTTACACTAACATGCACTACACTACCACACAAGCAGGGAGACCGGTCAGGGACTTAGAACTTGTCCCGGTGACACGCTGGTGGGAGATACCTGGTTAGGGGAAAACCCCGCTTGTTGACGATAGGTCGGCGCCAGATCTCGCCATCCAGTGAGGGAAGATCACCGCCATCTCCAGATGAAGCAGCATACATTTCGGACTAATGCACAATAGTTAACGCGTGAGATCACTAATCACTTAATACATCGGCTTTGACAAACTTAAAGTAAAAAATTAATCAACTATTTGGAAATGACAATCATTCTATCTTCCTCATCTATTGCACATATATTGACCCACCCATCTGCAACTTTTTGAGTTTTGATATGAACTGGAGACATACGATTGATGAATAGAGCACGACAGCTTTTTTGTACGGTTTGTCTGAACACTGTGGTAAACATGTCTGTGAATAGAGCATCACTGTACCGCGCAAATCGGCAGTGTTGTCAGTCACAGAATGTATGAACCCAAATAAACAGTAGCTTCAGCTACCAACGGTCTTCCAGCACCTGGAGTGGCAATTGCAGTGGCCGCAGAATGATTTATTACAGGACAGCGCTGCGCGTCCACATGACTACGTCACACCACATCGTCGCGTACATGGACTAAAGGCACCAACAGCTGTCGAAACTAAATTACCAATTTGACAAAATTTGTGTTTCAACAAATATTAATTCTCGCCGACCATTCATTAAGGTTAACTAGAATTCACATTAGAAACAATCAACGCCTTATTAAGTGGTGTTGTGGTTGAGGTTTGCACATACAGGAAATTGAAGACAGCTCTCTTGTGTATTCCGTTTGAAGAGGATTGACTAGAAAGTCTGAAATACCACCAAATTTACATTTAAAATTCTTAATAGGATTTAATGAAGTCTATCTCATCTTGTTATTTCATCTTCAGTAATTCTGTATTTAAGTATTAAGTCCAGGAGGTTTCCCTTCTCCACATGTAGGAAGCTTGCGCTTTGAACTCTCTTAATGCCATCTTAGACGAATTTAATGCCAAAGCAGTCGTAATACAAAGGCAAAAAACTCAATTTTCAAGCAGCACACGGTAAAAGATGTTCTCTTCGATTTAATGATTGAATATTATGATAATGTTGTAACTTCTGTTCTGAATTTCACTATAAGCTCTACTTCATGAAGGTAATTATAGGTTCATTGAGGAGTCTTTCGTTCAGAGTTTTTTTTATAATAGGAGGGGGAAGTCATTTTAATTCCACCTACTAAATGAGAAACATTGATAACAATATAATTTCTTTGCTCGCTCAATGACAGAGAGGTATCCAGAGGAATGAGGGGACAAAGATGACCAGGTAGAGTTCTTCATAAGGAGGTTTGATCATGCGACTGTGAAGTGTTTGGCTTTCTGTAACTGCACAAAACACCATTCATAGAACATCATTCCAACCATAATAATTCATCTTTAATCTTTGCCCCCTCATCATAATCCCCTACCATCAACATACTGGAAGACCATGAAAAAGAAGAAATAAAAGAGGTCATCTTCGTCAACATATTAGTAATATGTTGACGAAGATGACCTTTTTTATTTCTTCTTATAAGAACGTCAACAACACCAAATCAGAATTTCCACAAGACCATGAAAAACTATCGATGTGATAATCTGTCCAGAAAAGGGGAGCATAAAGAGCCCTTTCCCTTCTTCTAAGCTCTATAACCGAAGGCATTTTCTACAGTTGTTTTACAACGATCATATTTATTATTACTTCTCTGCAATTTATTTGGACAATTGTTAGATTACGATTGGTTCTTAGATGCATGGAACAAGAAGTCATCTAGGAGATATAACAATCAGCTTTGGGCTGCAGATTTTGAAAACATGTTCTTAACGTCCCACTACAAGGTTTGGCCTCTATAAGAGAAAAATAATGAATTAAAAAACAACAACAAGAGGTGCACTTCCCCCAAAACAGGCAACAACTGATAATTTTATAACTTCCTCCTTGATACCCGGACGCCTCTGCAGCGCATGCAAAAAAGCAGCTTTTTCGGATCGCCCGCGGCAAAGGAAAACATGTTCTAAACCGCGACCCATCCCGCAACACTAGCGCGCCTTCCGGCGTGTACCCGAACTTCCTGCGGCGGCGCGGCGGCGGGCCGAAAGGTTTGGGCGTCGCCGCGGGCAGCCTTCAGAGAATTCGAGGCGGTTTGAGGCAGCGAGCGAGCTGCGTGACTGCGCGGGCGATCTCGACTGCGGATAAAAAAGGGCGGGCGGTGCGGCGCGGCGCGCAAGTGGGAGATTGGATCCGGGCAGGGCAGGGCGAGCCGAGCCGGGCCGGGCCGCTCCGCGCTGCCCCGCGCCCGTGTTGTACAGCGGAATCGACCTCCCATCGAGACGCCGCACACTGGTTCTAAATGACCAAAAATATGGCCATAATTTTTTAAAAAATCGAACTTCGCGCTTAGAGGTTAATTCCATCAAATCGTGTACTGATGTCCTTGGTGCCTCATGTTTCAGCGTGACAGAAAAATTCCAACCTTATTTCCTTCTCACATTTGACGATGAAGTTTTGTGGTATCTGAATGTCGAAAAATACGCAAGATTGTGAAGCAAGTTTCCGTCAAAATACAACTGAAGATAAGTTAAATATCTGACAAGTTTACGTTTCTATATATTTTGAAGAGTAAAGCTGTGTACCGTAACATATTTCACGTATTTCTAGGAAAGATTCGGACCATTAGAGGAACTGAAATTTGGGAGTGGGAAAATAGCACTGGTTAGTACGAGCGGAGCCTGGACTGGAGGGAAATAAATAAATAAATAAATAAAAAAACCAACTAAATAATTAAGTTAGCTAGTAAGTTATGTTAAGTTAGTAAACAGTTAAAAAACAAGTCATAAGTCGTAGTCAATTGTTAAATATAAGCACATAAATAAGTCAATAAAATAAAATAAAATACATTGAAATAAAATGAAAATAAAATAAAATGAAACTGTTAAAGTAAAAAGTAAGGGCAGAGGCGTTGGTGCGGAGATCTTCTTGGCGCTGTTTTGATTTCAGGTGCTGAGAAGGCCAAACACTAAAATTTAATTTGTGACGCCCGCGCCAAATAAATAAATAATTTTAAAAAATCAGATAGATTAGCATGTACTCGGCTTCTGACGGCAAGATTTTCCCCCTTCAGGGATTTTTTCCTCTACCGTATCTTATGGTCTCTTTTCCGCGGCATTCGAAAGGTTAGAACGCGGTAAAATGTAAACATTGTAATGGCTTAAAGGCCTTCGGCCCAGCGACTTAGCATCAAGTGTTCTAATTTGTATGTAATAAATACCTATTAAATAAAAAAAAATTTCACGTATCTCTTTTTTTCTACATATTGACGTCTATAACTTTTATACCGCTTCGTGTTGCTCTGAAACTTAGCTTGTCTGAAAGCCCCATTTGTTTTCTATCGATATGTAAAATTACAAGTGCACATATTTGCACCTTTTTGTTTTATCATCATTAAACTACTGGAGTGCGTAACCAACCTGTCTCAGTATGGTGTGCTACGGCTCGCGCCGCCCGGCTGCGTTTACCTTTCGATAGCTACACCTGAGGGTCAAAATTACACAAAGACAGTCATACACCGAGTGACAAATAATTAATTACGTGTATCCGTATATAACATTAATTATATATCGTTTGATTTTTTACTAATAAATAAATTAAATATTAATTATTTTGAATTTTTAACTTTTGTCATCAAATTAATAACAGCAACTCCTTAAATACTTAAATGCACAGTTTTATAGGAATCCTTTATTTTAAAAATTTTATCCACCTATTAGATCCGCCATTTTTGGATTTTCCATTTTGACATCAAATCGTAATCATGTTCCCGAAACCATATATACACATTTTCGTAGAGTTGCATACATAGCTTCTCATTATGGCCACGTTTTTGGTCCGTTGGAAGCAGTGTGCGCCGTGCTGCGCGCCGGCGACGTAATGGATTTCGGGGCCGCGCCGCTGCTGCCTGGGTGACGTCGGGGGCGTGGCCGGCGCTTGACGGCCCAACGCCAAGGTGTCGCCTGTCGCTCAAGGTTTTGAGAAAATTTGTTTAATGCGTTCGCAAGAGTAGCTTGATACGAATCCGACCGGAAAACAAACTCTTTTATCGGATTTTAATCAGGCGTATTCTCTTTCGTAGACGGACGATAGGAAATCATGGCGATTCCCTAGAATTATGTCATTTTTTTATGTCTTATTCGACCATATTGCAAAATCGTCTCACCGTATTCAGTGATATAGTTATTCTGTAGTTTAAATAGAAATTTCAGATCATTTTGCAGAAGTTCCGAGAATTTTTTTTAAATTTGGTGTTGTGCTGTCTCTGTAATACGAATTTCTAATTATTTAGATTGTGGCAAAATTACTGGACCACAAATCGTAACTATTCTTTAGTTTACACCATTTCTGTTCATTTGGTACTTAATAGAATACGTATATTATTGTCTTAAATATATTCAAGATAAGTCAAGAACATAAAGTAATAAAAATAATCAGACAATGAATATAGAGATGAGATGAACATGAGCTGTTAAATAAAATTTTGACTATGACCTAAAACGTGTTATTAAATGCCGATCCGGGTAGTTCACATTGCTCAAACAGTCTCGCAGTTCCGTGGCGGTCTCGGACTGAAGGATTGTGGGTTCAATTACCGCCTCGGGCATGGTTGTGTGTTTCGTGATTGTGTGTATTGTCTATGTGTAATGTGCTTGTATGTACCCTGTGATTGGCGTCAGGAAGGGCAACCGGCCGTAAAATCATCGCCAAATAATTATAAAAATGCAGCATGCTGAAAATTAATAAAAAATGAGCCCGGCATCACTTGCGTCGCAATATTGATCTTATAGCTTACTCTATTACTACAATTTAATCTTAACTTAAAAGTCTTGAAGATTGTGAGGAAAGTCTCCATTCGTGCTGCAGGAAAGCTATTCCATCACTCAAAAGTCGTATTTACGAAAGAGTTATTTCCAACATCAGTATTACTGGACGTACTTTTCTAATATGGTTGTGGCGTGCTAAGTAGACGGGTTCATGCATTCTTTCATAAATTTCTCTCCATGTCGGATGTTTCTCTCCCGCTTTGCCAAATATACACAACCTTGCTTTCTCCCTACGGATATTTAGAGATCATTTCAATTAACATTATTTTTCATTTCTGTACTATTGGTATTTTATATACTGTTTGATTAAAGAACAATTTTTTTTTTAGTTTTTGGCAATCAGATAATTTTGGGAACCAAATATCTTCATGGAAATCAGCCTTTCAGAATATTATAGCGAAATGAACTTTTTTCGTATGTGGAGCTTTCTGTGAGGGAATACAGTCCTTTTTGAGAAAATGTGGTCCGATAAAATTCACCATTTGAAGTTCACAAATACTATACTCATGGATATTTAAAAAGCATTATTAAAGAGCTTTGAAAGTTCTATGTTAACAAATGTAATAAACAAAGAAAGACATGCGTAATGTAAAACTTTAACAATGTGTCAGATAATTTTAAAAATATTCGTACATATATTTAAACTAGTTGCTAAAACAGCATGTACTTTCTCGCCCGTGCTTTCATGCACAATTACGCAAAAAGAACTCAAATTTTCGAAAGATTGTACATGACCATTTTTCAAAACCTATCTTTAAACAACAAATTTCATTAAGGGGAAAATCTCTATCTTTAATATTTTAGTTATAGGAAAACTCGAAAAAAATTAAAACTTTCATTTTCGAGTTTTCAACGAATATGAAACCTGCATCATTTCTTAAACTTCTTACAGTATCCAACACAAAATTTAAAAAAAATGATGGGTCTATTTTTGGAATTTTGAAAATGTTTCAGGGGCTTCATGTAAACTAGCCCCCAAAATTAAAATATTAGTTTCAAATTCAATAGGCCGCGTCATCTGCCAGATCGATTGGAGATATCGAGATTTGGAGAAAATCGGCTGGAGGTTTAGCCACTAGCGTTGTTCCAGACAAACTACGGAGAGACGTTTAGCCGACATTCGATTTTTTGTATCAAGGCCCACAAAACATATTCTTCTACAGCGCGTGATAAGGATTTTATTCTAAATTAAGCGCCAGGTTTTATCACCTTTTTTGCTACCATATCCCTGAAATTGGAGTTTTATGCCACAAATTCGCCGTTTTTCGCGCAGCATGACATTCCTTTCTCTCTACTTCGTAGCAAGAAAGTAAAACATAGTTTCTGAGAAAACCTTGTTTTGAATGTCGCCCATATCTCATTAAAATTGCCCGAAAAATTACTAATATTTCAAGAAAATGTCCATGACATTAATAAAAACTAATTGTGGCACAAATTTCATTCAAAGAAAAAATATATGTCTTCAATTATGTAGTTGTAAGAGGGCCTTAAAAATATCAATCTTTTGCATTCTTTGAAAACTCGGTTTAAGTTTAGAAAGTGGATCTTCGAGTATGGTATTTTATAAGTGTACGCCTATCTATTTTTACAAGAAATTTAAAGAAAAATTGTGGAGTCTGTTTTGAGAAAATTTTGAAATGATCCTACGGACTTCATGTGAAATACACCAAAATTTAAAGATTTTTTTTCAAAACCTCAGTGCTTCATGTGAGGCCATATCGAGTGTCGAATATTCATTTTGATAAAAATCGTACGAATATTTAGGCGTTGTTCGGAAAGTGTTGTTCAGAAAGGGACGGACACACAGAGAGATGGTTTAAAAAAAAACACCTTTTGACTATTAAGGAACAACAAAACATGGTGTTTGGCTACGTTGCGTATTAGAAAAAGTAATTACTATATAGAGAAGGAAAAATCCTTTTGATGGGGTCTCAATAAAATGGAAGGAGCCACGAAACGAAAAAATTGGCTATTTTCGCCGCAGCATTACATAACTATCTCTATACTATGTATGTATAGGGGAAAGTAGAATTTGGTTAAAAAGGTATTGCATGGAAAGCAACTAGACATTTTCGGAAGAAAAGTGTATTGGGAAAAGACATGAGGAGTGCAAATATGCAGTAAAATTGTTTGTCAAATCACGAACCTAAAAGTGAGATGAAAACTAATTAACTAGGGTTATATCATTAAAGAGGTAAACGAAAAGTTGATTTGAAGAGTAGTGTTATATAACACAATGAAAAGAGATATTAGGGAGTAGATACGCCCCTTAGAAACGCATCTAACAAAAGAATAAGACAATCGAATGTGGAAACCAGAGCAGAGATGCACGTAGTAACACATATTAAGAACTATTGTCTTATTGTTTATTTAATTCATTTATTTATAATACTTTCTCTCTATTACGCAAGTAATATGCAAAATAATGTGTATAATGTGCATGAGAAGGCAATAAATCATGAAGGAAAAAAACAAAATAAAGCGAAGAAAAGAGAAAAACCGGGAAATAGATTTGCCAATTGAAATGGATAAGAATGAAAGTAGAGGCTATTTTGTTAAAACAGAATATAACTGTGAAGATTGAATAGAATGTAGGGAGAGGAAAAGTGGGAATACATGGAGGGAGATGATAGAGAACCATGACACCAACGTGAAGAGAGTAAAGCGCAGTCGGAGGCACGATAAAAGAAGACATCGAGCAGAAAAAAAGAAACACGTGCCGAGGGGAGGACGGCAAAGAAATCTAAATGAAGAGGAGTTGGTGCGTGGGGGGGTGGTGAGACGGAGAGAAGGGGCGGTGGCCGGCGCCCTTATCGGCCGCTTCGCTCCCGCGCCGGCGGCGCCAAATTGCGGCTGAGGGCGACGATAAATAAGGAGCCGCTGAGGTCGGTCGCCTCCAGGCACGGGGGAGGGGGGACACGGTCGGAGGGGACGCAGGGAAGGCTTGCGGCGCAGTGGAGTCGGCAGGGGGTGCGGGGGTGGAGCTGGAGGGATTAGCGGGAATGCGGGGTGGCGTGGGCGTCGGGCAGCGGCGACGGTGGGGCGGAGGGCGGTAGAAACGGTGGGCGCGGCGGCGGGGCGGCGGGGCCGCGGGGCGAGGGCGGCGGGGCCGCGGGGCGGCGGGGGGCCGCGGGGGCGGCGGGATGGTGAGGGCGGGGAGGGGCGGGGCGAGCTCGTTATCGCGGGAGGGGCTCCGTATTTCGCCGGACACGCCCCCAGCGGCGCGTGGCGGCTCTAATTGTTTCTCGACCCGCGACGCTCGCCTCGCCTCGCCTCGCCTCAGCTCGCGGCGAATTACGCAGACGGCCTGGAGTCACGTGATCCCAGCCGCTCGAAGAGGCCCCACTGACTTCTTTTTTTTTAAGAGCTGAGCTGGGAAAAAGCGGCTCTTTTACTTGAATGTGTGGATGTTAAGAGTAGTCTCAAGGAACGGAATTTATTGTTTTCAACATTTGATGTAGCTCCTTCCTGAAAATTGCGTTTCTGCTTGAAGATTTTGGGGATGCAAAGGATTCTTGCTTGATCTAAGTCCGAGAGGCAGGAAATTAAAGAGTTCTAATTGTGTCAGAATTAGTGGTTTTTTTTTTTCAGAAAATTATATGTAATTTTGATGAGTGATCGAGCTTTTCTCATTTCGAAAGAGTTTTTTTCTATTTAAAGTCGCTTTTCAACTGCTAAGGTCATGTAGCGACCGTTGTTATGTAACATTGGGAGTACGTTAACGGTATACGGACACATATAAACACCCATGCCCCCGGCGGGATTCAAACCCGTGACCTTTAAGGCATGAGGCAGTTACGGCTCTTCACCCTTAACGACGTCGGCTATTCACGCCGGCAAGGCATCTTTTTATACAGAGGAAAAGAGCAAATTACTTCTACTTTCTTTAATTCTGTGTATGCAAATTCTTGAGCACTTCATAATCATTCTGCCAATCGCAAACAAAACTGTTTAAAGTAAATGTGTACGGGTTACAAATTGCGTGATAAGGTTCTATGACAGTTATGTTTTCAATTCAATTAACCTTTCATTTTTGGAAATATTGAGTTCATACAAATAATATGATAGTTCTTCTATAATGACCTTACGTTTCTTTTCTCTACCAAGTTCAACTTAAAAGTTTCCGAATCCACATCAAACGGAGATTTCCTACCCTTCACTAGGCCAAATCAATTACCTCAACCTACGCTCCCCACTGCAAGAACAAGTTAAACAAGTGAGAAAGAAAACTCGAATCATCTTATCGATTTCTCTCTAGGAAAAATTACTTTTTCTCGCTTCTTCGACGTCCCCTGAAAAGACCCCTCTTGCGAACTTCCATCTTCAACTTATGCAATTCTTATGATTAACTTGGGTGGATGAAGTGGCTCGTGATTGCTTTCTTAGACTGTGACTGAGCGCCCCACGGCGGGCGATGTCCGTCGCCCCGCCCCCGCGCCCGCTGTGCTCTCCCACGCTGCGCCGGCCGATGTTCGCCCCTGACAAACCGCCAGCCGGGGCACGCCCCCCTCCTCGCTATTACGAACCGAAAGGGATTAGACTTCGGGAAAGTTTTCCGCCGAAGTCCAGCGCGATGGTTTTGTTTTGACACCCCGCACCGGTTCATGGAACATTATTTTGAATGCTTTGATTGATTCATTGATTGATTGATTTTTGTTTGTTTCCGGGGCGTCAACTGCTATAGTCATAAATAGCATATGTGATGTGCATGATCTTTTAATCACGAGAAATGGAGATGTTCTTCCCCGTTGGGTGGTCAATCAGGCGCCGACCTACTGGTCGGTTTGCGGGGTTTCCCCAACCAAGTATCCCTTATAAACGGGGCATCGCTTCAGCCTGAACACGTTCTAAGCTCCAGAATATTCTCCCAAGAAGTGTGGTAGTGAAATGCATGTAAGTGTGTGTGTGTGTGTGTGTGTGTGAAAGGAGTTAGGGAAACGCCACGAAAGATGAAGGTATGTTCGCGCGCTCTGTGGCCCGTCAGTTAGGGTATTGCAACATCATTCGCCTGGAATTGATGAGAAAAAAACGCGTGAAAGTACCGGTCAGAGGAGTCGGCTCCGTGCTAGAAATTTTCTCCAGACCGCGGTAGATAACTTATTTTAAGAAAAATCTTGACAAAACCGAATTTCTCTAGAATGTTTTTAATAGATTCTTATAGATACACATTGATATAAACTGTCTTTCTGTACTGCGGATTCTAATAATATGATTATAATTATTTCATCTTCTTCTTTTATCATTTGCAGAAAATATCTTAAAGAAAATTAACTTTCCCAAAAATACCAAATAATAATTTTGTGAAAAAATCCATACACAACTTTATCCACTGCAGTAAGAAGTGAAAGATATGAATAATGTCTACAATATTAATAACAACGTGTAACATAAATGATAAAATAATATGTTTTCATGTATTTGAAGAGAGGAAAGGAATTAAATAATCAAACCAGACTCAGGAGGAAATCACCCTACAGTCGGCGCTGCCTTCCTCGCCGTCTTCATTGCGAACCCTGCCACGGAGGGGTTTTATTAGGCGGAAAATGAAAATGGGCGCGGGCACAGAACAAGCGAGCGAGAGTTAATGTACTGGCCGCGGAGAGCACGGGGCCGCGTCGGGGCTGAAGTTCTGTTTACTGGGGCCGGGCTCGGTTCGCGCCGCGATCGATAGCAGCGCCAGCGGGCGGAGAAGCAATCACGCCAATTTCCATGGAGCTGTCCGATTCGGAGGTAACTAGCGCCGGGTTAGTACTTGGCAACGCGGGGACACGTGTGAATGGAAGCCCCAAGGGTTGATTCCAAAAGATGAAAAATGGACCAGGACGGATGGGCAAGTCTCTCATTGCAATTTCATGGCGGAATTTTATTTTCTTAGGATTCACAGCCGGGAGAATGAAGCTATTTTTATACAACAGTTTACTCAGCTACTTTTACAGTAAATGTACAGATTTCCTCCCCTCTTATATGTTACTACCCTGTATCAATGTAGACTCTGGTTAGGCGGAAGAGCAGGCCCTATGGCCTGAGCCTCGCCATTAATAAAGACATAATATTAATTTATTATTATTATTATTATTATTATTATTATTATTATTATTATTATTATATTAGAAATAACAGAATGTCAAACCATATTGACATTTTTATTATAAAGATATTTCATGCATATTCGTACGCATACACGTTTACAGATGCCGAGAAAAAAGAGAGACTTTCAAAAAAATATAGAAACTGAGGGTAAAAATTAAAAATTAGTACCAGGATGGATCTGTTTATTGTTTTTAGCTTTGTGTAAAGGGTTGGTTTAATATAATTGGCATATCAATTAATTATTTCGCGTTTCATCAAAGATCAGGCGATTAAGCTATATGAAAGTCATTTTCTCTCAAACGTTAGTTTACCAAGCACAAACTCGTACTTGCTTAAAATATATAGATACAAATAAGTTAAAACCGATACGAGAAAAGGAATGTAGTACATACTAAAAGCGGATATTTTTATTTTCATTGTTGAAGATTTAATAAAATAACATGTCAGAAATTTAAAAAACCACATTTTTTTCGGTGTAAAGACTGTACGTACAAACAAATCAGTGGAGTTAAAACCAGCTGCATCTAACTTGCTTTTACACATGCATAAGATATCCAATAAATAGTATTCTTTAAACTGGTCACTTGTTTCATCTGTAAAGGCTATATGCTATTCTTCAATGAATACCAAAACAAAGTTTTTTTACAAAATTATTCAGCCATACTAGAATAATTATTTTTCGACAGAATTTACTTGTACGAATTCCAATTCAAGTCATTTTCCTATGTGTTTTACTTTCTTTCTCTCTTCGTAGGTGGTCTTCATGACTTTCTTGAAAATTAACGTATTTTTATACTAAAATCTCGAATTTAATGAGTATTTCTAAATCTGAGAGTAATATAATTCTCATGTAACAAAAGAGAAGAATGCACGACATATTTCAACACTGCTGTTTTTGTAGCCTGAATTGTGCCACAGGAGGTTGGCTAAGTGAAAATTCCGAGCATTTTATGCGTTCCCGTGTAGTCGCGACTTCTGCTGCGAGTGTTAACCGTTGTGAAAAACGTAAGCCCAGAGAGCGGCGTTTTCAGATGAAACTAAAAAGAAAGAATTCCTGGTTAGTACACAGAAACGAATAACATGTTTTTAACTCCTTTCTGAGCAGATGAACAATTCCTAGCGTAATTATCTTCCTAGAGACACTCTTTGGCCTACTTTTGCAATTCTGTGAGATTCAAAATTATCACTTCTACATAACATGCTTCAATACTTAAATGCTTTATTTACTGCCTAGAATTAGATTTGCAACAAATTTTCATTATGAAATTCATGAGAGTTAGACTCTACATTTATTCATAGGACTCTACCACATTGTGATATTACCTTTTGTGATTTTATTTAGCATGATATTAAGACAATACCAGTGCCTCTACTGTATGATTAAACACGTTAAGACATCAACAGAAGAGTATTGCTAAAACATTTGGTTATGGTTACGCGGTCTACGTTTACGAAGGACTTCCGTCAAAATTTAAAGATTTATATATATTACAGATTTTGGCATATAAAAACCTTGAATGATCTTCGCAATAAAAATCTCGTTCATTTCGTTTTGCTTTCTATAACCTCACATTTACACTCTAGTTCACGCTTTTGATAGCTCACTTGCAAGCATCACTTTTAGTCTTTGATAGATCTATTGTAACTCGCACAGCAAAGCAAAATAATGAAAAAATAAAATAGATTACTTGCACGAATACTTTCACAGCTTTTGGTAGATCGATTGCAACTCGCACTGCAAAGCAAAATAATGAACTAATAAGACAATTAAGCGAACATTAAATTAAATTTGATATACTATTAATATTTAATAGTACTTGTACTACAAAACCAAGTAACACCAATGTGCGACCAAGTGACACAAATGTAAGATCTAATGATAACATTGTTAGGGCTCTCTACCTTTCATTTTAAAAAAACTCTTTTTCATAATTTGTTGATTAATATGTTTGATTTGAAATTTTATTGAATTGAAAAGGCAAAGGATTTTTTAAAAACCTCTTGAGTTAAAAACCCTATGAGTATGGAGATAAATTATTTTATTTGAAGTTTATTTACAAATTTATTGTTTTCCTGTTGCATTTACACGGTAAGGAAAAAGAAGATTTAAATCTAAGTCCTCACGTTATACAGCGTTCTCTTCCATCGTTAGAAGATACCGAGAATCCCTGAGAGAGGTTAATGGTTAGTGCCAGATTATCAGCTTCCCGGAAATCAATCAATACATGTTAAAAATTCAACTTTTACTCGCTGTTCGCGAGTGTGTACAGTTAATTTTGTAGTAAACGTCAGTCCCTTTCCAAAATATTGACTAGTGATTTACACACGAGGTCATTTTAGTTTCAGCCAAGTTGTGCAAAAACGTGTGTAACTTGTAATTCAACGTGATGAATTGTGAGTTTTTGTGACGTCATAGGTTGCTCTTTTTAATTATTGCAAGTAAGTGTAGACACTCTATAAATTATTGTGCAAAAGATGTAGACTTCTTTTTATTAAAGAACGATTATAGGAGTAAACGCCGCTGGAATTTTCATTCACGCAGTTGCCGGCTTCGATCAAACTATGAAGCCGTTGACTAATACCCACCACAGTCGAAGCTCAAAGCTAGAATCCCTTGTAATATGGAGCTTGAGTCACTCCCTCGAACCTGCATAAATTTATGCACATTGTTGTTTCTGCATATTATTTATTACAGAAAATGTATTGTTGTACACATCGATCCCAACTGCACTTAAAAAAACCATATGACTAATCTAGTATTTCCATAACCTCCATAATAGTATAAAATATAAACACGTCGATATATCACCTTGTGTGGATTTTCTCTTCATTTACCGCGTTAAATGAATGCACTGCAAAAAGTCATATTTAAATGAGAGACATTTTACAATAAACCGCAAATAAAATACTTTTATTAGATGCTATAAAATGTATGAAAAACAATAACGAAAATTGCGTTATAAACTTCTACAATATAGATATTCCTGCGTTATAAATTAATAAAAACCAATTGAGTCGGTATATTGGAAAGGAGACTAACCACATATACTATTCAAATGATATTCTACAGTGAAACCTGTTTATAAAAATTAATACATTATGTATTGTGAAATATTGATTTCTGTTATTCCATCTCATATTCAATGAAAACTGGATAAAAACAATAATAAGTAACCCCTAAAGAAATTAGTGATCATCTTTTCCAATCTAAACCATCATTAATTTATAGAAAAGAGCTAATAGCTTTAGTCAACCACTACCAGATTTCTTCGCTTAAAATGGCATTGTTTAGTGCAGGGGTCTTCAAACTTTCTTTTACTAGGGATCGGATGGGTAGTTTTTAAGAGCCTCGAGGACCAAAAATGAAATTTCATGTTAGGATGGAATTTGTTAAATGAAATGTTAATCAAAGAACAAACAATTAAAAATTCACAAATTAATTCCTGAAACACACATGACAATACATGAGAAGTAGGAAGTAAGTCCGTTCTCCACATTTCATAACTTACAGGTAAGGCAGTGGCATACGAATTACAAAGGTACGACACTCGAGACATGGTTGGTATGTGAAGAAAAGTTAGTTAGTTAATGCTTTATTTTACGGGCGAGACTCGGGCCATCAGGCCCGCTCTTCCGTCTAACCACTCAAATTTCGCTACGCTCCTTTCACCACCTAGCGGAGAAAGGAGGTATCTTGGGCGATGAAACAGGCGGAACTCAATTTTGCTCAGAGGCATCATTTAGGCTTGATCTTTTACATGTAGTAAATCTACTACATGGGACAGCCGGCTTTACTTCCCATCCGAAGGAAGGCGTACGAAGGATTTTTTCGCCCCTAAAAATCCACGGCTTCGATCGGGTTTGAACCCCCAAACTCGAGTACAACAGTCCGATACGCTAACCGTTATACCAGCGAATCCATCAAAGAAGAATGTGTAATAATAGAAATCATATTATTACATCTCGCAAAAAGATGTTACAACCTGTGTTACGATTAAATTTAATTAGAATATACTTTAGGTAGGCGGGCCACATAGAATACTGCCGAGGGCCAGATGTGGCCCGCGGGCCATAGTTTCGAGACCCCTGGTATAGTATATCAATTCCTACGATTTAAAATTGGATCCTAGTGAAAACTGATTTCTGATTTAAGGTACACATTTAACTATGTCATTTTTCGGGTGAGAATTTCAAAAACACAGTCGTTTGATCAGTGATATCTCTCTCACCAACATGAGACAGACATCAGAAGAAAATTGATAATCGCCAATCGGACGTGATCTTTTCTTTCCAAACCTCTTCCCACTACATAACCTAGAGTCGTGCAAATATTCTCTCTAATCATTATTATTTCTAACAAGTATTTCTACTGTAGATAAGCGGAAGGTATACACGCGCGGATAGATGATAGCAAAGATTTACATTACGTACACAGACAAAGACCGGAAAAAGATAACTAAGAAACACAAAAGAAACCGTCAATAAATATCTTCACAGTCGTAGTTCGACAGCGTTAGAGAGGCAACAACTACTGCTGCGCTCTATCAGCTTACCGATACATTGTGTCTCCGAACCAAAACTCTTCAGTATTAATATTACCTAACAGTGTTATTTAAAGTGATCGGTGTTCCAAGCAGTGTACAGCGTTTCTCTGGCCGGCCTGCCAGCTGGCTCAACGTATATAGATGAATAAAGCAGTACCAGCCAACCTCAAGATGAATCCGTCACTTAACCTCCAAGAGCAACCCACGAAGTCGTACGCCGGAGCTGCAAATACTGTGAGTTTTCCATCAAAAGAACAATCTATACTACTGGACGCATGCGAAAATCTAACTGTCAAAGACTACATAAGTAAACTAACCGAAATTGTTCTCCCCAGTGCCATTACTTTTATATCAAGAATATCCAATAACAGAATATGTGTGTTTCTGAACTCGAAGATCAATGCTGATCTTATAACTAACAAATACCCTACTCTGATCATTAAAAATACTACTGTTAATGTGAGACCCCTAATTAACAAACTCAAGAGAATCATAATATCAAACGTATACCCTTTTATTCCAAACGAGGAAATCACAAATATTTTCAAGAATCATGACATTAAAACTACCTCCAGTATATCTTTCATCAGAGCTGGTCTGTCTGACCCTAACCTCAGTCACATTATGAGCTTCAGAAGGCAAACATTTATCCAACCTGAGGAACTTCACAAACTCCCTCAGTCATCAGTGATTGTATATGAAGGTACACCATATAGAATCTTTTTCTCTGCTGAAAACATTACTTGTTTCAATTGCAAAATGGAAGGCCATACTGCTAGTAACTGCCCCCAAAATCTCCCCAAAGAGAATTGCCTTCTGCACACTCCCAGTACAAATATACCAACTATCCCTTCTAATAATATGGAAGTACAGCCTACCATAACTGAAACACCCACTGCCCCCTCCACCAGTGACCCTATGAACTTTCCTCCCCTTCTTAAAAGAAGCCTCCCCAATGAATCCTCTTCCCTATCTGAAGCAACTAATAATGTTAAAGATAATAATCAAGATAATAATGTTAAAAAAACTAAAAAAGAAACAGAAAAAGAATTCTTCAAAACATGAAGAACTGGACCAAGATAGCAATCCTGATAAAACAATTGAAGACATGCTCAGCCCAACTAAAGATCTGCTTGAAATGACCAAAACTCTTTCCCTCTGTCAGCAAATCAATTACACTTACTACTAGAAAATACTCTGGGCTCTGCTGATCCTCTAACCATAGTAAAGGACTATTCCAATGATATTCCAGCCGTTATAAAAATGCTCAATGACATTTACCCTGTATTAAAGGGTAGAATTATCAAGGCAGTCAACAGAATAATAAAGAAACTGCAGAAACACCTACCGGAATCAGACACATCTGAGTCTGAATCCAGTATGGAAACTACCTGACACTAAATTTTTTAATTCAGGTCTCTTAAAAAACACCATTCCCTCCTTGCTAAATAAATTTCAAGCAAACAAATGAAGACTTCTACTGCATTTTAGTGCTTAATATGGTTTGGTTTTGGTATTCTGTGTCTTGAATTTTACATTTGGAAAAATGTTATTTCTTTTCTTTTGAATGGAATAATAGACTAATTCTTTATTTACTTCTTACTACTCAATTTGATTATCCTAATCAATAACTATGCTACTGACATTTTACAATCATCACTAAAATTATTTTGATGTCATCAAAGTCAAAATGACGGAAGAAAATTACACGAAAATTATGATATTAGAACTGTTCTGTTGATATTGGAACTGCGCTACCTTTATTTTATCAGTCTCTCGAAGATCTTTAAAATAACACTTCCTTGCTTGAGATTCTATAGCAGGCATTTATTGCCAACTGATGTTAATCAAATGATAAATTACTCCAAATCGAGTGCTTGTCGATCGATATACTGTGAATAATCGTAAGCATATCTGATTTGTAAATGCCTTTTTCAAAATTTTTATTCATTTATTTTTGTTTGAAACAGCCATAAATTCTATCTTACATTGTTAGTTAATTGTATGTGCAGTTTCATATTAAATGACTTGCCTCCGATCATCAGCGAGAAACATACAATAGTTCTCGATAAGCTGAAAGTCCTTTTTCCGACACAGATATTCATAGGAAGCACCATTTTCCTTATGTTTCCTTATGTCTCCTTTAATACCTTAAAATATATTTTAGCGGCAACTGGAATGCGTGTATTGGGATCATTTGTCTAACAACGTCTGTCTTCAATTTAAATCTATATCCAGCAAACCGTTTTGCATTTTTGATCACAAGGTTTTGATATTTCATCATATTCTTCTGATTATTTTCGATCCTTCGCAAATAACAGGAAATATGATAAGATTAATCATTTAGTTTATTCAATAACTGTTCGGTAATAGATATTTTCAGCCTACCATTTTAATAAACACTATTTTATTATTGTTCACATTTTTTTTAAATTTTTCGGCCTCCTAATAGTTGAATGAAAATGGAATCTGAAAAATATCATAGAAGAGCAAAACCTAGTTATATATGGAAACTTTCTGTAGAAAAAATTAGCAGCTGTTTTTCATAAAATGTTTGAGCGTTTCTGCAAAAATTCAATTTTGAGCTCACTTTTCCAGAAAACGATTGAATTTTCGAAAAACGTCGTAGGAAATAATTTGAAGCACTGGTACTCACAAATTCAAGAAATTGCAAAAGAGTATCCTATGTAAATATTAATGACGTGAGTTATATTTAAAAATAGTTATTTACGGCAAGTTAAAAACATTTTATTTTGTGAGAAGGAATTGCGACACGATACCGATAGATGGGGTGACGGCACAATCCTAGGATAAAATAAAATTACTTTTACCACGTGCGTCATACTTTTTCTTTGGCAGACGTACTGAATTTTCTTTTACATTCATTCGAGTACAGAAAACATTTAATTGGGTACCAAGTTAAATTAAGACCAGTAGTAACTGATGCTGTCAGACAAAATTTGATTTTTTACAGTTTGATGAACATTTAAGCATTGCCTCTCTTATAGCACTAGAGCTAAAAATTGAACTTTTAGCAAGCTATGCATGCCTTAAAAATAACCTCTTTTATTATTGGCTATTTATAAAGTATATTTGTGATTTTTTAAAAAAAAGTAGATCAAATGGCGTTTAAGTTGTATGTAAATCAGAATTTTGTTCTATTCGAACCAAATGTTAAAAGAAAATAATGAAGCCAGTTCTAAGAATATTTTCTTTTTAAAATTGACTTTATTTTACTGATATTTACATGATAATATTTTTAAAAATGTACATTATATTAATTAAATGGGTGAGTGTAAAAACAGTACTAGTCCATAATTCGACATTTCCGTTGTTTTTTACAGAAAGTAGTGCAGTAGAAATGGAACTAGAGGTTGAGACTGAAAACTGTTCAATGTAAAGTCATTTGAAGTCAAATGACTTTAGATTGGAAGAAAGCTATTTCTCTTAGATGAGTGAAAGAACAGTATCTGTCCTTACTGCTCTTATATTCAAGATTTCAGACGTCTGGCGACTCCGGCTGCTAGCAGCGGATGATTCACAGTCGTTGCCTGCGGCACAGGGTTTATACAATTTACTCGTTTTGTTATGAATCGCGTGTGCCTGTAATGAACCGAAGAGCGAGAGGTGAAGGTAAACAAAGATCCAGTAATTTGAATTATTTGGATATTTGGCGTTGAAAAAATGTGTTCACAGTCAAGTTTGTAAACAAACTTTCAGGATCTTAAATATAATATTTCACATTCAGGTCTTACAACTTATAGGAATTTTTATGCCTGATCTGTGTCCAATAGATGGAAGAGGAACGCATAATAACTGATCTCATGTTATCCACTACGAAAATCTTGTTAAGACAAAAGAACACCCAAAATCCTTTCCATCGAAAATTGCACACTACTAATCAGGTTCTATAAAGTTTATGCCGAGTGAATTCAACGTAAAACATAACTTATTCGCAAAAAATATCTTTAACAGGAAATACGTATAAGAAGTAACAAGTTCGTTACTTCCATAATTTTTACTACCTATTTCAAAGAAAAGCAAGAAGTTTGAAAAAATGGTGCTGAAAAATTTTTTTTAAATTTAAAATAATTAAAAAAAAAAACTTAAAAAACTATAACAATACTTTAAAATATTCAAACCATACTGTGCATGAAATATTTAGACTCCTTTTGGAGACTGAAGGGGAGGCTATGTTCAAAGGTTCCCAGACAGAGGTGAGAAGGAGTGCAGAAGATCTAATGAAAAATGTTTAAGACGAAATTATGTTGTCAAGATCAATGTTGAACAAATCTAAATATATATTTTTAATTATTTCTTTGTTTTTTAAATTTTAATTCCCATTTATTGCAAATTGAAATTGTTTAAAAATCTGAAGAAAGTATATGTTTTAGAATATTATAAGACACATTGTAGAGGAAAAAACTGAGACAGTGCTCTAACGCCATCACACCAAAAATCCATTTCAAAAAATTTTTTTTTCTATTGGAGTTTGGCGATAGAATCTGTGGACAAAAATACCTCAAAATTCTACTATTTTCCCCCGTGTCTCCGTTTTTCAGTCTGATAGATGCAATAGAAGTTGAGAAAAAAATAAAACATGAAAATTACGTTTCATATATCTCTGCAAGAGATTATCCTAAGAGGCTCATTTTCGGGGAATATTCGACATTTTTGAAATTCTCTTTTATATGAGCATCGCGGTTATCGATATGGTTTGGGGGCAGTTTTCACTACCTTACTCGGCTATACCTCGGTAGTGCCCATGGCGATCACCCTTAAATTAAATAGCGTTTGAACTGTGCAGCACACAAAATGAGACAGTGTACAAAAAATGTGTCTGAAAAAGTTGCGACCTGGTATTTTCCAAAAGCCCTTTGGCTGCATTGCGGCCTGGCGATGAAGCAGTGCACCCAAATTGGGTATCACAGGCGCGAGTCCATGGCACCCTCACCGTTCAATGGCCCGGCCAACTAGGCCTTGCTCGCCTCGCCCATCTCTGTCCTCCCCCCCCCCCCCCCGCCCCCCTTCCCGTCCCCCTCCCCCCCTCGCTCCGTCCCCGGCGGATGAGCGGGATTTCGGCCCCGACGGGGGCTTAAAACTTGGCCGCTCTTCTGGAACGCATCAGCCCCTCTTGGCCGGGATTACGGCGAGTTCGCAGCGAGCCGCTGAGGGGAAGATTTCGTCCGGCGCGTTTCGTTTGCCCAACGCGATACTTCCCGATTTATTTCGTGTTTATGGAAATTGATACACGACATGCCGGCTAACACGCCACAGATAGTGAAAATTTCTTCTACCTTCAAATGAGGAAAAGATGGATATAATGTGCTACAAATTTTGTGTTCGCTTAATGTGGAACAACATGAAACCAAATATCCTCAGTTTTTCAAGCATACGACAAGTTTTTCTATCTTACCTGCTTCTTGCTTGCTTCATTTTGCAAAAGAGATTTTATCGCCGGATACGTAATGCCAATATAATTTGAATATTCGCTAAGATTCGATATCGATCTGCTGAAGAAATCCAACAAAATATTACGAGAAGAAAGTGTAAATAATATCCTTTTAAATCGACCGCTCCTTAATTTATCTATATTATATTCAGACATTCCGATGAATATCATACTACTTCGAAACACAGTTATTTTGAAAATATCGAAATGTTCAAATATCGAAATATCAATTCAATGTTTGTTAGAAAATGAAATTTTGAAATATTTATCCCTCCCCTCCCCGATCTTTCCCTTTCTCCCTCTGCTCCTTGCTTTCTACCTCTCCCTCTCACTCCTCCCTCTTTCTCTCGTTCTTTCCTCCCCCTTCTGTGCTACTTTTCACAGTTACAACCATCAACATTATAAGAGAAAAGCAAGTTAGACTTTAGCGCATGTGGGTATACTCGTATTTGAACAGCGAAGAGGGGTTTTGTTTCGCAAAGGCAGGCTCATGCCCTCTGCTCATGCGGGCCACCTGCAAATAACAGCAAGCGCCTTGAAGCGCCCGGACGCCCCGTCAGCGCTGTGTTTTCGGCGCAGCTGCGCGGCGGCGAGGCGGTGGCGGCGGGGTTCCGCCCTGGAATAACGAACTCTTCGCCGCAGGCGCTGCTGACGCGGTTCCCAGGGGGCTGTGCCCGGCGTCGGAGGCGAAGGGGCAAGCGGAGAGGGCGGAGGGTGGGCTGGAAGAGGTAAAAATGCTGAAAAAGAAGGTGGAAAAATGTCTACCTCTAAATGAAGTAGGAGTGGCTGACGAGGAGGAGGACCAATGATGGTTGTGAAGGAGAATGGGTGAGCGAAATAAAAGAAGAGAAACCCAAAGAAAGAAAGAAAGAGGAAGTCTTGGTTGGTTGTACTATTTATTTGAGGGGTAGATATTCTTATTATATTATATAAAAAATGAAAACATAGTGAGCGCAAAGAGATGGCTGTGAGAGCCTAAACAAAATGGAAAATGAATGAAGTGTATCTGAAAGGAATGCAAAAATTAAAAACAAAAATATCATACATTGAGTTAATATAAAATCCATATGGAAAAAGACTATCCAATGAAGCAAAACACGATTTAAATAAAATGAGGTTACACAAATAAGTAAAAATAGTGTGGTAAATTAGCAGTACTTTCTCGCCAGTATTTTACCGAAAAAGTACTCAAATTTGCGAAAAATTGTCGTGATCTTATTTCAAAATCTATTCTTAAGTAACAGATTTTATGAAGAGAAAAATCATTATCTTTAATATTTTACTTGTAGAAAAATTATGTAAAAATTTGGAACTTTTGCAATATTTAAAAAATCAGGGTTTTTTTAACGAAAATGGGACTGCATCATTCTCTTAAACGTCCTTCACACTATCCCACAACAAAATTTAATAAAAAAAGATGGAGTACTTTTTTAATTTAGAAAATGTTCCAGGGGCTTCATGAAAAGTACCTCCAAAATCAAAACATCGGTTTAAAATTCAAGGGTTCGCGACATCGCCAGATCAATTGGGGAATTTCAATTTTGAAAAATGTTGGCTGAAAGGTTTAGCCAACAGCATTCTTCACAGTTGGACAGAATCATTCGATTTTTCGGTATGAAGAACCCACAAAACATAGATTCTGGCTACATCAAGTGTTAAGAGATTTTTTTTTCTAAATTTAGCAACTGAATTTATCCGCTTTTTCTTTACCATGGCCCTGTAATAAGAGTTTTTCAGTTGAAAATTTGCCGTTTTTTCGTGCATTACATAAATTTCCCTCTACTCTGTAGCGAGAAAGTAGAATTGAGCTGTATTATGGCAAATGAATATCAACAATGGAGAGAGCAAGCTTATAAAAAATGGTGCAGAGTATTTCATAACCTAGTTTTCTTGCCGCTTTGTACTCGAGTGAAAGCAAGACATGCTTTAAATTAAAACTAGTGGTGCCTCAAAAGCACATATTATCTCGTATTCTTTTTAAAGGTTTCGTAATTATAATTCAATCTCATCTCATGAGGAAATTTAACCCCTTTGAAGTCGACTTCATATGTTTCGTGACTAGGGACGGGTTATTTCACTTGCAGATCGGTTTATTGAACCAACACAAATATTTTTGATTTTTCTCATCCCAAAAAAATATATGATCGAGCAGGGATGTGAAAATGAACGTGTATGATTTCAGGTTCAACTTTTATTTATTTATACATCTGCGAAGATTAAACACTTCAAGAGCCCCGATGCATTAATTAAATTACAGGTTTTGCATTTTTTTAAAATTTCAGATGCTGTTTTGGAAATCTGCTCTATTAATGGAAAACTTTGCTCCAGTAAATCAACAAATATTGAGACACTGAAAATTATTTACTCATATGGACTTCCCCGCTTTATTTGTAATGGTCACGTATTATACTACTACTTGAACATATATTTGTATATTGTTTAAAAAATAGGTTACATTAAAGCATTGCTTATACCATGTTCTTAAATGCATTTAGTTATATCCGTTCAAAAAGTTTAAAAAATTTTTGAAAGAACTTGTTTTTGAAATTCCTTTATTTTACACAACGTTATGAAAAAATACTCAACTTTTCAAAAAATTGCTCTGAGTGTTATTTAAAGAGCTAATATTGAAGAATGTTCTTCAATACGAAAAACGATCTCCATCTTTAATATTGTACCTTTAGGAAGGCACCTAAAAAAGAAACGTTTCCAATTTTCAAAACTTAATAAAATTGAACTAAAAACTGCGCCATTTGTATAACCATACCTTTATCTATTTAAAAATAACAGAGAAAATTTAGAATCGATATTGAGAAAATTTTGAAATTGTCAATTGAGTTTCATGTAAAGAACCCTGCCAAACAAATTATCCATTTCAAATTCAAGGGGCCGAAACATAAGCCACACTGATCAGGGAAATATAAATATTAGTGAAATTCCTGCCTGGTATTTAGCCGCTAGTGTTGTTCAGAGACGAACCTAAGGCCGACAGTGGGACTGACGGACGGACGTACAGACGGGCAGACAGAATGACCGACGTTTTGGCGTAAACGTTTTGACGTATCATTAATCTGGTGTAAATGACCCGCAAAACGTAGATTCTGACTTCCACAACTTGTTAAGGATTGAAATTTAGTAAATATAGCAACAAAGATTATCCACTTCTTCATTATCAGAGACAATACATTTTCTGCCAAAAACGTGCCTGAAACGCAGAATTACATAACTTTCCTTATTCTACGAAAATAGTATACTAGCTTTGTTCGGTATTGGGAATTCCTAATGTCTATTTCCACATATATATACACACACACATTTGAAAGCAGGGCTAATATAAAAGAAAATGAAAACAACACTGATCATGAATAATGTTACCAAAAAACACACGTATGAGAAACAATTTTTATCTAAGTTACAAAATATTTACAATTTCCTTTATATCTATTACATAAACATTACATACCTTGCAACATCAAGAACAACTCAACCCATTCACTGCAACATCCTCCATCTCCGGCACCTCACATGCAATGAGGGACACAACATCACCCTCACCACACCAACACACAGCATGACTGATACTAGCAAGATGTTGGGTGGCGAGACGAGAATATATATCATGCCTGAGTGAGGTACATGCTAGCTTCCGGTGCGAGTTTACAATTAATTAAAATTAGAAAATGTGCTATTTTTTACTTCAAAAAAATTCTACATTGAAGTGATATATAAATTACTGATTGTTATTTCTACTTTCTTGTAAGATAATTATCACATTATTACTACTATTATTATCATTATTATTACTTATATTGTGACAACACCAAAACACAGGAACCGGATATGAAAATACATACAATTTACAATCTTAAAAAACTAAAAACACTACAGGCATATAGATATGAACAGGCTAACACTATTTTCACAAAAGACAATAATTAATTAATTTACAAATAACAGATTAATCAAAATTCATTAATATTGTGTAAAACTAAAAACTTAATCTTAGTATTAAATGACAACGTGAACAGTTACAATAATATAAATTATATAGATGTAAGATTATAATAAAAACACACAATCACAATTTTTTAAAGTATTATATAAACAATTAAATAATAAAAAATACAATATAACAATTTAGATTATTGTCTATTATCCTTAACATATGTTGTGAGGTAAGGCAAAAAATAGAAAAAATTCCAGACTGGGAGTTATCCAAAAAATAATAATTTTGTTTTTTGAAACATGAAATGGTAGAGCAGAAGGCCATTCAGGTTAAAATATGAACAAATGACAATGGAAGGGTATTGATACAGATATTAAAAAATTATATATATGTAATAATAATAATATCCAATAGAGTTATTTAGAATTAGATTTGTGGGAATTATCATGTTTGTTGATAAGATTGACATAGATTTACTGAAACCTCTGTATCTGTTTTTTTGTTAAGGTATTGTGTTTGTTGATGTGTATCATTTCTTAATGAATCTTTTTTTGAATTATTTTTTTGTCCAAAATCTGAGTTTCATGAAATTTAAATGAATGGCCAGTGGATTTGGTTGTTGAGAAGTGCACAAGAGGGGAGTCTTTCTTTACATTATATGCGGTACAACCTTTTTTTTCCACATAGATTTACAAAGTATCTGTATCTTTTTTAAGGTATTGTCCAGTCTGTCCAATACATCTATCGCAACCCCACATGGTACTGAATACACTAAATTGCTCATGAACTGTGCAGGTATCCTATCTTTAGTTTTACTAAACAAAATGTTGTTGAGAGTTCTTTTGTTTGAAAAAGCTATTGAGTGATTATCTGTAGTTAGAATTTTGCCCAAGGGCGCAGATAACCCTTTCACATATACAATGGATTTGTAGGGTTTGGTGGGTTCAGTGTTAATCTTGGCTGCAGGGTGGGGAGAATTAAACAGAATTTTATTAATTAGTTTGGGAGGAAAATTATTTTCTAGGAGATTTTTTTTAACTCTATTCAAATTCGACGTGTGAAAACATTGATCACTCAAATTGATGGCCCTGAGTTTGAGTGCCACAGCAACATTAATATTGGAAGACATTTTGCGGTGGGAATGGTAATTGAGATAACGGTCAGTTTTATGTGTTTATATATATATATATATATATATATATATATATATATATATATATATATATATATATATATCGACATTAATTTGTTGCAGCTATGGTTAATTTTCTCTGTACTATGCGTAGTATAGAAAAAGTAAATTACAAGTGAAAGAAAATAATATGAGTAATCTTGTACTCTGTGGTATGGCCTACTGTAGATTTTCAACAGGATAAGAAAATATAAAATTCCTGTTCTTTATTACACGACAGTCTACCGCAACATCTTTTCGTGTTAGTTACAGAACTTTACACGGTAGAAAATGATACTAATGAAATAATGTTTGTTGAGGAAAGCATAGAAAACGCAAGTAAGAGTATAACATTTCAAGCAAGAGGGAAACTTCTATCTTATAAATCCTGAATTGTTGTAGTTCTTTAGGTAATTATTTTGTCACAAGGAATATTTATTTTCACTGAAACTTTATGAAGTGGATATATTTGAAAAGACAAAATTTGACACCAAATATTTTGAGGAAAACTCATTCACCACGCAACCACTTGAGTTCAGTTGAATCTATTCCACGAACTGACAAACTTCGGCACGGCATTTTGAACTTCGCAAGTTTGTCTAATAGATCGTGGGTCATGATTCAATAACTTACAAACTCCAAACTTCGAAGATACGTCCCTTAAGCTTTTGGCGAAGATAAACCATACATTTTACTGCGATTGAACGGCTAAATCAATTAGAGTAAACATTCTATATTTTTCCTCTGCTTTTTTCATATCTTTCTTTTCTTTGGGAAGTGACTTATAAGGACCATTTTACCATAAAGAGTGATACATTTTTAAGGGGAATTGAACATTTTAAAAATAAAACGCAAAGTATTTAAAAGTGACTTATCATTAATATTTTCATTATGAATAATTTGATGACACGATTTGTTCCTGCCTTCTCTATCACGAATGCGTCCTAATTATGAAACTTTCTTCACAGGATGAAGTTCATTGAAAGCAATCTGGGGTTATACGGAAGTGAAGTATAATTGACTTCAGAAACATAAACTGACATAAAAGAAAGTTTTTTCTTTTATATTAATTGTGTAAATACACATAGCATAGTGGGTAGTGAAAAACTAAACGTTATTGTGTATCTCTTAACAATGATATAAGAAATAGGCTTATTATTTGCTTTTTGCGAATACTTATTTTTTTATTATTATAAATGTTTGCTGGTGCAGTTTAAAAATGAATTCACTAGGTTGAAACTCAAGGTTGAGAATATATTAGAAGAGCAATGATTACGAAAAACTATTTTATTTGTGTTGAAATTGCAGACCTTTTCCAGAAATTTCTTTACGTATTTTTTAAAGAACTACGTCATACCCCAGTAAAAACGAAAAGAAGCATTAAAACGTATTGAAGCACGTCCCTTTGCAGATCTCAGAGCTAAATAACGTTCTGTAGAAAATTAAGCGTGTGTTCAACTGGACATTAATTTCCCGGAACCACATCCTCCGCGTGTATGTTGCCCCAGCTTGGAGGAATTTTCAGTCTTTCACAGCAATATTTCAGAACGGAACCACTCGCAGACTCCGCATCCACTGAATATCTCTCCCCAACCGTAACGCCTCTGGGGAATTCTCGCTTTAACCGCGCTTTCCCCTTACCCCAAACCCGCGCCCTGCGGCCCGGCCGAAGCATCGCTCCCTTTGCCGCAAGTTCAGTGGCCCCCACCGACACCGCTTTCGTCGCCGCCCCCGCTGCCGCCATCACCACTGTCGATGCCGCCGCTTTCGTCTCTGCCCCCACCGCATCCGCCGCCGCCTTCGCCTCCGCCAATGAGGCCACCGATGCATCCACCCCGGCCAACCCCCTCACCCCTGCTTCCCTCGCCCCCCTCCGCCCCCCCCCCCGCCGCCCGCGCCGGGCATTCGCGTGCCCGAGTATCGCATTTCGCGTCGGCGCCGCTGCGCGCGGGTGGCGCCGCCCGTGCCGCGCGGGGGAAGCAGCGCTCAGTAGGGCCAACCACCAAACCTCCTGGTCAACAATGAGGGGAAAGAGTGAATCAGAGAATTGATTGATTGATTAGCGTTTTCGCGCGCGCCACTGCTAGGTCATTAATCACGTAAGGGTAGAGCTTTATTTCTCAGCAGGTGGCGGTGTTCTTCCGTCGCTAGATGGCGGTTCCCGCGCCGACTTACGCGTCGCCAAGCAGGTTTTCCCCAACCAGGTATCTCCCACCAGATCGGCATCGCTCCAGCCGGAAAAAGCTTTATGCTCCCGACAAGTCTCCTGGCACGTGCTAGTGTACTGTAGGAACAGTAAATGTGTAAGTAAGGGGTGAGGATAGTATAAGGAAGAGAAATGAAAGATGGCGCGCGGCCCGTGTCCCGTTTGTTGGATACTGATCTGGCATTCCCCTGATGTTGATCGGAGAAATTACGAAACACTATCGATCAGAGCAGCCGGCCGCTAGAATTCTTCCCCAGACAGCGGCTGAATTCGAGCAAGCTCTCTAGCTACTGACTAGTGATTAAATAAATAGTGATACAATAGTTTTGAAGAGAAGAGAATGATACGATATTACTATTATAGTTTTTACATTGCAATTTCAGAGTCTAAACACTTTTCAGGACTGGCTTATTTGGAAGTGTTACTGTGTAAGATTCTCTCCACCACTATCGTGTGAGGAGTTCTTGCTCTAATTACAAATAGTTATGTATAAGTACAATATAAATGATAGAAAATTATCTGAGAAATGTAGAGTACCAAAAGCTCAACTTATATAGATGCGCTAGAATTATACGAAATACAAAGTGTTGCGGTTCAAACATGCTTTATGTAAGAATTTATTTATATACAGGGAAAATGAAAATTGTTGGAATATGTAAGTTTATATATTTTCCAAAAGTTAATTTATGTATTTTATTCAATTTCAGTTCAGTGTATAGAGATTCAGTAAATTTTGTTTACATTAATGTGATAAGAAGGAGACCAACTAGAAAGTTTCATAAATTTTAAATAGAAGTGTGTTTTTAAACATTTATATATTAAGGCGAATATTTACTGTCCATTTTTAACGGAAATATATAAAAAGTCTCGCAAATGTATACCCTCCTGGGTTTAATATTTTATATCAGGCGTATCAAAAATATTTCAATTAATTTAAGATGAATAGACAGTAGAATAAACAATAGACAGTAAATATTCGAACAGGAGCGTGGGCTATATTGTTCCTCAAATTTCCCGAGAAAACCGTTGTAGCGAACTCACAAATTGATATTGTGAGAGGATATCTTATGATTTTCATCTACAAAATGTTCTCATTTACAGCTCAAGAAAGTAATGTAGTCATCTCCTCGATAAAAAAAAGCAGATGTTTCTTTTAATATTTCCATCTGGCGTTAGAGAAACTTAATTGAAATTCAATTAATATTTCAGTAATCGTGGCTTATTAAAACGAATCATGAATTTATTTATTGAGAACTTGTTTGTAATAAGAACTTACATGAACGACGAAATAATTGAAACAACTCATTTCAAATTTATTGTACTAAAATCGTTCCAATGAATAGACGTGATGTTTGCCGTAAAGGCGGTTTGGGACCACTGCTGAGGTGGAGAAGAGGGCTGGAACGCGATCGAGATACGCTAAGCGCTGCTCCGATTACGCGAAATCTGCCAGTGGCGCAGTGTTTTTCTCCCGCGCTTGCGCGTTACGAAGGTAGCAACGAGCGAGGCGACAAACGGGAGGTAAAGCACGGAGAGATAACCAATAAAGCTTAAAGGAGAGAGAAATTGAGAAAGGGGAAAAGAGTGTGAAATATCCGAGGTAGGCATGCGTGAAAAAGCGAAAAAGAAAAGACCGTGAGCAAACGATGCAATAAAATGAAAAGAAAGAGAGTGAGGAAGAGAGCGGATCAAGAGGAAATCGTAGAGATAAAGAGAGAAAAAGAGAGAGAAAGAGCGTGTAAAATAGAGAGAAGGGGAGAGAGAGTGAGAGGGAGAGAGGAGGGAGGTACATAGCAGATACAATAAGGCAGAATGTATGAGAACAGCTTGCATATAAATAAAATCACAATCAGAATGGCTCTAGAGTATATGAAAATGAAAAAGTATGGAGGAAGAAAGAGTGAGGAAATAAAAACAGAAAAACATATTCTAGTTTTTTTTCAACATCGTCTTAGATTCAATTATGAACAGCTCTTGTCTTACACAATTTCATCAGATTATTGGTAACCAGCTGCCTAAATTGGCAGTACTGAGCAGAAACTGTCTTCATTCAACACTGTAGTCAACTAATACAGCATTGAGTCTGAACTTACTTTAATTTCTCATATTAGTGTGCCTAAGGTTGATTTTAATTCACGTTCATGATTTATTGTTTTATTACTTTAGTGCACAATTTAAATAAATTCCAACGATATTTAAATTAACAAGTCATACCATAAGTGCTAGCACAAATTACGACTTTCTGCAGTAATACGTATGACTTATAATGTCGACGTCGAAAACAATAACGTATTTAATAAACCTTGCATTGGAAAGGACATTCGATCTGCATACTGCCCAGATCTCCATTACGCAGCTTGCGACATGCGGGTTGCTGCGCGCTGCACTCCGGGAACCGTGAATGTTTGAGTCATTATCACAACATCCTAATTCCAAAATGCACTCTCGATTACCAACACAACAATAAAATATGATTGTTGAACTATTAACAGGACAGCTAAATTAAATTTCAGTAGTAAATTCCTAGTTATCCAACCTTCATGTTAGAAGGAAATATCTCTCCGATTACGCATTGACATAACCGAAGGGGCGTCCCTTCCTTCCAAGACGTTAATACCCACTATGGAAATATTAAAATTACCAGTTCCAACGAAAAATAGCGCCAATCTGTAGAAGCCCAAAAGTCCCACTGTAGATTTAAAATGTGTTTATGTGCATCAAATGCTGTAGTTATTAGTCTCGTAAGTGACGGGCATGATGTACTGGTTACTTACCTCTCACTACGAAGTGAGATCTGACTGACCTACACGTCACTTGCGGGATTCCACCCCTTCTGGTATCACCACGAGACGGACACGGCCGTAAGCGGGTTTCATTTATTGATTACTAATGATTCCGGGCGCATCAACTGCTAAGGTCATTCGTCCCGTAAGTATAGAGCATGTTTTTGTTCGGGATGTGGCGGTGATCTGGTCCCGCTGGATGGCGAGATTCGGCGCCGACCTACGGTCGGCTAGCGTGGTTCTCTCGAAACTGACATCTCCCACCAGTAGGGCACCGAGCGGAACCCCGGCATATGTGGTAGTGTAGAGAATGTGAGTGTCAGTGCGTGTAAGTAAGGGGTAGGATAGGACAAGGAATATGACAGAAAGATCGCGCGTGGTCCGTGTCCCGTTTGGCAGGGTATTGCTCCTGTATTTGCCTGGTATTGATCGGAGAAACCACGGAAATCTTCCTATCAGAGCTGGAATTCTCCTCCAGACAGCAAAAGAGCTCAACCTAGCCATCTGGCTAGTGACAAAATCTTACCAACGTCGGGATTCGAACCCCGGTCATAGGACTGTGTCATCAGTTGATACTCTGAGCCAGCTCTCCCCGACTCAACCGGGACATACTTTCAAGTTACTGATAATTCTGCGTACATGGATGGTGGTGTAATGCATGTAGAGGTAAGTGAGTAAACTGCATGTGTACTGGAAGAGAAGGGACAAGGATGAGTAGGAAAAGATCCCGCGCAACTTTGAGTCCGGGTGTAATGGTACTGCTATGGCTTTCGTCTGGTGTTAACTGGCCTGGTCACGGGAAATTATCCATCCGAGCAGGCGAACGCTGAAATTCTTCTCCAAACAAGTGCCTTTCGACCTAGCTACCAAGCTAGAGATGTAACTTTGCTATTGCCGGTTCTTAAACCGGAGGACTACGGTCACAATCACTGCAGTGGCAACAGATGTCCTGAGTCATCTCATCGAATACCGGAAAAGAAGTGCAATTGGACAGAGTACGCGTACTTATATCGCCTTTAGCCTATAAATGTCTAATCCCCAAAATCGTAGCCCGCATTTTCGTATTTACTAGAATGCGAATCTGACTTTTCTCTGATTAAGTACACAGAAATTAGCCGATTAAATACACATAATTCGAAAATTAGTGAATGATGTCCGATATTTGAATCATATTTTGGATTTTAGGAACTTCAAGTTGCCTGTAGTAATCGATGTTCCGAGGATATGTACAATGTTGTGGAATAACAGATATGAGATAAGCACGAATTAAATTGCTAGGGAGAAATTTATACGGCTGGGGACAGACCAGATGTGTGTTTTCGAGGTTCACTGAGTCAGTACTAAAATCCTGTTTATGTGTATACGATACTACCGAATCCAATCTAATTGTACCTTCGTTGACACTTCCCCACACATTTCCGACTTCACGACGAGATTCTATCTCAGGCACGTCAAACAGCGCCCGCACGAGCTACTTGCCTCCCTGGGTCCCCCGGCGTCCCTACGGGCACGCGCAACTTCCCCTTACTCCGCACTCATTTCCCCTCAAAATCCAGAAAGGGGGTGTACATGTCCAGGCTGAAGCGGAGCGAGGCGATGGATACTGGATTCTTATGAAAATATTTTTGACATATTAGTTCTATCAATCAGCCGAGATTTGAATTATGGGTATATTCTGTGCTATTTATTACCATTTCATGTGCATTTGTTTACCAAATTTCCACTTATATAATCTTTGCTAAGTGACAGGAATATGTTTGAATGGCGAATTATTTCTTTGTTTTCGTTTTGTGTTATTAAATCTTTGTGTTATTTATTGTGTTTAGCAATAATGAGAAACAAATAACAAGTCTCTATAAGTTAACAATTCTCTCTTTCGGACGGACAGCGCTTTTAACAGACAAGAATATTTTGTCTGTTAAACCCCCTAACCTAAAGGTAGAATGTTAGTGCTTTTATATCACTCTTAAGTAAACAGGAGGATTACAAAATCAAGATACTTAAAAGAGAAAATGGGAATTAATAGAGCTAAATTTGGACGATCACTGTTAAGGAACTTCTCTCAAAGACTGCCGTGAACCAGGTATCCAGTGACGTACCACCACTCCGTAGCAAATCGAATAACCCGTACTTTTAAATCTCACGCCAATTTCTTTGGACGCAGTACCAGCGAGCTCTAGAAAGCGCGTCACCTTGCCCGCGACCTCATTTACGAAGATTTTTCTCATCTGGCTAATATGCAAATTAGCCGAGCATTTACAATGTTAGCCTTATTTCGGTCCTCAGCTCTGAGGCATATACGATGAAAATGAACTACATCACACGTTTAAACATTTAGCCTACATAGACATATTTTCATGAGTTTTCTATTGATCACGTAACAGTTCGGACTCCAAACAAGTCGTGCAACGAACATTACAGCTAACCATTTATTTCCATAATTAGTGATGTTAGAAAACAAACCACTGTCAAATCAAAAACGGAAACACGCGATAAAAGTATGTAAGTATATATACATAAACCTTGTATACAGAGGCAGAATGCCCAAAACCTTTCTTCCTGCTTAAAAGGTCTCAGACGAGCCTGTCAGTGTGTGATCCTACCGCTAGCCCTCAGCGGTCGTTTCTCGGGCGAAATTGGGAGCGAGGGCGGAAGGCGGAACTATTCTCGGGGCCCAGGCGCGCCCAACGGGCTCCATTTAGTCATCCGCGGTGTCGCCTGAAATATTATCTCGGAAAAGGAACAGAAAGTGCATTAGTACTTCGCGTCAAGACGTCGCATTAAAGGAATTTTTCCTTCGGGGGGCACCGGGAAGGGCGCTCGGATGGAGGGGCAACAAGAACCCTCGTAAGAAATGGAAGAATCCTCCCAGAAAGTTTTGCAATGAGTAATAGGACTGTCGACATGATAAGACTACAAGGACTAGAAAAAATTTAACATTTTTGCTCCTTTTTCGTCTGTTCACGAAGAAGCACTGAAAGATTCATAAAACCGCTTCCGATTTATAAGCATTGTTTGTGGTAATGGAATGTGGTTCGAGAATTTAATTGGAGATGTGAAACTACTAGGGTCATTTATGTATCAATAAACTAATACATAAATTACTTATTTTCGTGATGGTTCTAGTTATAAATGACAAGAAAAATTAATTGGTTTTAAAAAAAAATTAATTTTTGTGAGTTAACTACGTCCATAATGTGCAAAATATCCCTACCAACACAGTCGTTAACGTTTAGAAGTTTGTGTTCGTGCAAAAGAACGTTTTGGAACAAAGACTGTGTTATTAATTTTAGTGCGGCGACAAAAACGTCGAGTGAATGGCCCTGGAATTTGAAGGCAATTTCAAACTAAACATTAGTAATATTCTACTTTGATAAAAGATATCCAGAGAAATATAAATAAATATATTTTAAATTCATTAAATATATTTTCACTGGATAATTCAATTATTATTTCGAGTCTCATTGGGTAGAAACGAATTTCTACACGTTTAACTCTGAAATATGATCTTCATTTCGCAGGAAAATGAAGTAACATAGTTGCATGCATAAAACACGCTCCCAAGTATCGAACTGCTTTACATTCTGAAATCTTATAAGACCGTCGTATGAATAAGTAATTTTGACTCCGACGTGAGACAAGCCGAAATTGATCCGTGGATAAGATAAAAACGTACAAAAATGTATTTGAAATTTAAAGCAGCATGTCTCACTTTAATCTGTGTACTTAAATGCTAACCTATCCAAGCTGAGGATCTCAAAACAGTTCCGAATACTTAGAGGCGAATATTTGTGAACTCACACACTAGCACCAAAAGCTATAAAACGTTGGAATATATGGACTGAAAAAAATTTCTCACAAAATCTCTGTTTCATTTTACACGAAGTAAAATGAATTTATAATTTTACTTCATTAATAAAGATCTTCCAAAATTTACAAATATGCCAGTGTCACAAAAAATCCTTTTTCGTTTTAAATGAGCACTTACCAACATTAATATATTATAATAATTACACCACCACCAAAATGCATTGTCATGTTTATTATTTTTCTTACCGTCGGTATGCCATGATGTGTGCACATTTTACCATAATACATTTTCTTTTCTTTTTTGTGTAAGTGATCTTTATTATATTGTTTAAGTTTGGTACACATCCTTACTAAAATACGCAATTGCTTACTAGTAATATTAATTTTATAGAGGAATTCTATTAACTGCATTGATCGTCACTTACGTGATACACAACGACTGTATCGACTTGACCAATAAGTATGGGTAAGTGATGATGTTAAAGAAACCTGAGTGAACATCATAATTACCTCGAATTGTGATTTAGAGACTGATAACTGTGTAACATTTATTTCGTAGAATTCACTATATATATATATATATATATATATATATATATATATATATATATATCACATCACAATGTGAGTGAAATATAAATGAATTACGTATAAATTACAAAGATAAATTACATCAACAATGGGTAATCTTAAGGAACTATATGGAAATTTATAAATAAGGATAATGTAAGGGAAGGGCAGTGTGACTAATAGATGGGAAATAGTGGAATTTGTGACGTTTATAATATCAAATGGACACGTGAGTAATTTCCATGGTATTGGTCCATTTCGTAAAAGAACGCAAAAATCGATAGTTCATGGAACAGCTAGAAAAGATGCTTAGATTGGAATTAGCCCATCAGAAATGATAAGTCGTGCAAGGAAGGTGAGAGTCAGCGCTGAAAATACTAAAGAGACACGAAAATGTGAACAGTACTGCGAATATTATGAGACAGAAGAATAGAGCGTGATATGAACAAGAATGTAGAAGGGATTCCGGCGCGGCGTCGATCGGATGGGAGTAGGAGGTCCTTCGAGGTGATGTTCATCAGATGTATAAATTAGTTGGATTGTTGACATTTACAAATGTCGTAAATGGAAAAAGTACAAATCTTGAGTGGAGAAGAAAAAGATGCCTTGACGTAACTGGACTACACAGAAATGAAAGTTTAAAATATGCGTGAAAGTCGACGGTCAAGAGGGCAGCGAATTCATAACAGGAAAGTGATAAAAAGGGGACATATTAACACTAACATTGTAAAAAGATCAAGTCTTGTTGTAGGTTTTAGTAATTTTTAGGATAGTAAAGAGGTGTAGCATAGTAATGGCCATGCATGCAAGGGAGGAGTAAAGGCGAATATTGAAATATTTAACAGGTTTGTTATTATTATTGTTGTGCTGTGATTGATATGAAAAAGCTACGTTAATTTTTGTTTGTCAGGAACAGAAGAGGTATAGATTACAATGTTTAATTGATTTTGGAAAAACAGGTATTATTATTTATGATGAGAAAACTATCCGACCCCAAAATGAATAAATGAATATTTGTTAGTGTTATTATTATTGTTGTGCTGTGATTGATATGAAAAAGGCTACGTTAATTTTTGTTTGTCAGGAACAGTATATATATATAATATAATATATATATATATAGAGAGAGAGAGAGAGAGAGAGAGAGAGAGGGGGGGGGAGAAATACTTTTGCTATGTGAGATTTCCCATCACATGTTTATTGACAAAATGTGATAATTTTCTATTTTTTCATATCCTAGAAGATTGTAACATCGATTCTGAAACAGCAGTCTATAATGCATCCAATTGAATGTCGACAACACTGTAGCACAACGGTAGAATGGTAGCGAATCTATTACCTTTCCAGATCGACAAACATTTGATTTCGAAGTACGATCACCTTCCATGTATTAAAAATAGGACACATCTGTGCAGTTTGTAGTCGTTTTTAACGTTTCAAGTACAGTATATTGTAGCACTAAAATAATTCAATCGTAGATATTTATTATTAGGCAAGTGCAACAATTACATCTTGGGCGCTCAAACTTAATCATCGAATTTGATTAGAAGAAATTTACAGACGTTCCAAGATAACACTTAAAATTATGACACGCGGACTATCAAGTTAATTTTTCAGAAACCGACAAGGAACAAAGATCCCATTCGACGTTTATAATTACAGAATGAGAACTTAATTCCTTGTTCGTTATCATATCGCATCACAACAACAGATCACTATGCTTGTCCTATTATTCATGTCTATTTTCAACGATAAATAGTGATGCAGTCTTAATTTTGTAACATTCATTTGTCTATTCTCTTGTATTGCCCGAGGATTTCATGCTCGTGATACACTATTAGCTATTGATTTCATCCTTTGATGTTTTTGCTTGCCTGGTCTTGAAACAGGGCGAGGCGTTGTTTATTTTACATATAATACTCATTTTTCCGCTTTTGCGTTCAAAGGGAGAGCAAAAAGCGGCTTTTGTTCCACGACAAATTGCTATACAAAAACTCCGCTTGAGTATACACACTATTCTATAGAAAAGATAATCACACCACGGCAAAGCTGATGTAAAATCAATATCCCGGAAATAATGGCCATTATATTTTTTAGAGGAGACGCACAGACTCTGTTCAGAAAGGTGGGAGTTGTGACATCGACTATACTGAAAGTATGAAGATCAGAAAATACTAAATCAAAGGCAGCTGAGAAAGGTAAATAACTTGAGTAAAAGTACAGACAGCAAAGAAATAATACGAATAAATTGTATATGATAAGATGAGACCAATATTCCGATTGATTAAAAAACTAATTTTTAAAATATATTTTCGAAAAATATTTTATCTCCACATTATTGACCATTTTATGTACAAGATGCAGACTGGTCAAGATTCCAATTTTCAGTAATTCAATATTTAAGGCATTAAATAATAAGGTTAGAGTTAACGAGAAAATAGTACTAATAACCTAGTGTTCACTCCGCGGATATCCATTGATTTACATTTTAAACAGTGAAAAGAAGAAATGTTTAGAAACAATAGAAACGTTTCTATTTGCTACAAAGGGAAGAGAAACATGAAACGTACAGTTTCAAATAATAAGAAAAGTTTCTTAATGAATTACCCCTATTTTAATGAAATTCTAAAAAAGGCATCAACATTTTATTATTTCTTTTTTATATGATTATTAACATATAGAATCATTAATCTCAACAACGAGATTGGGAACCTTACATTGCGCAATTCCGATAATTGAATAATTTCAATTCAAACATTTAATTATTATTATATCAAGAAAACAAATATTTGAATTATCTTCACAGTCTATAACCAAATTGATCCGCATTACGGACGTAAAAGACTAATATATAATTTTCAGTTTTTTAAAATCTTATTTAACCCATCAGTTTTGTTTTGCAACCTCAGTCAGTTGTAAAAAGTCATTGTATTAGAGTGAACTGTCAATCGTCTTTGTATTCTTAATTGTCATTGCTTAATATGAAATTCTACCATACATTGTAGAAATGTATTTAACGAAAACATAGACCTAGTATTTAGAATATCAGGCATAATAAAGGAAAGACACTCAGAATGTTTTACTTGAGCCTTACTAATGCGTAAATAACCAAAAGATAAACGACCCTACTGAAACCTAAATTAGAATATAGAAGAACAAAAAAGTAAATTACTAATTGTTTTATACGATTATCAGCCATTAGTGGTTCTTAACGCAATTAATGGCATGTCGTTTAGTGAATGACAATGATTGACATTAAGAGAAATTACGTACTTCAGTAACATACCTCGTTGCATTTATCTCAGGAGCAGGATTGTTTGTTTGCGTTTTATTGGAAATACTGATTTGTCCTCATTGATGTCCAGTATATATGAATGTTAAGCAAAAGACAGTAAATTATCTGTTTTGATTAGTATTTTTCATATTAATTCATCAAATAAGAATTTTGAATCCTGAAAATTCGAGCTTTAATAACAAACTATCAATAAAATACTGATAAATGTTAAAATACTATCAAACCATTAAATAAACAATTCAACATTGTAAACAGTGTTTACAAAAAGTTAACGCGTAGTTTTGCAATACAAAACGTGTTTTTAAAAACACATTCATGGCAGAACCTATTTCCCAGCACTTCCCCTATCCTTGCAATTTTGAAATTTTCCGAAAAAATCTTCTTTACCTAAACGTTTAACGTCTCTTTCGTAGGCGCATAAATGTAATTAGTTAATGGAAATAAGGAAAAGTTATAATAATTCTTTGTTCGAATCAGTAATATGAGATAATACAGAAGTTGTTGATCATTTTGACGTAGTTTTTAGCAGAGAACTTGAAATATTCTGCAATTGTTTAAACTTTATTTCATCTGCAACTTCATTTGTATACTGAACTGATACTTCAGCACAAGAGATGAAAATATAAACCACAGCGTAATATTAAAACAAGGATATCTTATATTGTTTGTTTCCTCTTGTGGTTTTTAACAACCAATCTACTCGGTCCCTGAAACGTCAATGTCTCTTGCCATTTTAAATCTTTATTTTTCAATTTTCCACTTATTTTTAGTAAAATACTTTTCGATACATTGAAGAATTTATTCACCAAACGCACGAAATAAATTTGCCTACACAAATCATAAAAAGCACATAGCCCAAGGCTACAGTCAAATGAATTATTTACCTTCAGGTAGCATTGTGTAACAGGATTGCGGGAAAATCAAATTAACTTGCAAATATCCCCTCTACGCACACAAATGTAGAATATAAACAATGCTTTGCACACAGCGCCACAAAACTCGTCAACGCAGAATCTCCGAATTCCGCTACAATGCTCGCGTTTCCCTGAAGCGTTTTCGTTGGGATCTCACGACATCGACACCGGATTCCGAAAGTAAAATATAAAAAAAGGGGGGGGCGGGAATTCTCGAGAGCTTTTCGATCTCTCGGGCGGGCGGGCGGCGGATCCGGGTAAATGCTCAGCGGAAAGGAAAACCCACATATTGGCCTCCCCCTCCTCCCGCGCCGCGGGGCTTCGGCCGACGAGAGTGGGGCGCCGAACGGCCAACGTCGGTGGCTGCTTTTACAGCTGACCCGCGGCGAAAGGAGGTGCAAAAAGTGCGGAGATGGTTCCCGCGGTCTGCAGTTGCTAACACCTGCGTTTTGTTTCCTAAACTCTCAGCGGATACCAATCACCGAAACAGCCGGATGGCGTCGTGTTTCTCATGTTTTTACACACTTCCTCTTACTTGTTCAGAAACAAAGAAAGCGGGTGAATTGAGGTTGTGAGGATGTTTGTATTTCGCAATGTTATGTTCTAAAGATGTTAAAGTTAACCAATAGAGGAACAGTAGTAAAGTATTCCTCTAATGACTAAAGCGCTTCTTCCTTCATTTTCGTTCTCGGATCGTCACAGAAAGATTTAACCATTTTTACGCACTCTCCTACATTTTTAATATTCGTATTAACATTTCGTGTACATATTTGCTCTACTCAAAAGGATTGATTTGCTATTAATGTTCATTGAGTTTCTTTACTAGTATATCAAAAATTAAATGCGTGTTCTTTACACATCCCAGTCGACTTCAATTTTATGAAGGTGATATTCGTGAAACTTTTTATTATTGTGAAATACAACCTTTTGTACTTGATAAATACAATAATAAACTTAATAATAATAATAATAATAATAATAATAATAGTAACAATAATATACAAGTGAGTAGTTAGTGATATAAGCATTATTTAAATAGAACCTATAAGAATACTGATCTTATCTGAAGTTTGACAGGTACAAAAATAATTACAAAATTGTTTGAAGCAATTTTGATATACAATTGCATTTAAGAATATAAAGATGGTGTGGAAAGTAAAATTTGAAATGAGTGACAGCTCCATGTGCTCCGTGTGTCTGCTCTCTACGCGTCAGCCTGGAATTCACCCCAAGAGGCTCATGTATTAAGTACAATCCACAACGCCTCATTTGTCGCTCGACACTTGAAGAAACCCCTCTAGTCGGGCAAGATCCACCAACACAGATTTTTTAATAAAAAATAATCTAAGATCATGAATGATTTTAAATTCAATTAATTTATATAAAATATAGTCTGTCTAAAAGCAAAGAGGTGAACTTAAATAATTCTGAATTTACAAATAAAAATACAGACATTTTTCAAAATAATTTAAAAACCCACCAATTATTCTGTCATAATATAAGAGTAAGTGAAGCTAAACTGAAGTATTTTTTAGCATCTTGAGTTAAGACAAAGTTTAAAATACAAACACCTATATCCTTTGGTGTTAATATTTTGTGCTCTTTTTATCAGCTGGATATGTAATCGTATTTTTACGTCTTAAATGGAGCTAGTTCAGGCATTTTGAGTTCTTTGGAATGTTTGAGCGAGTGAATGTTTTAAAATATTGTAAGCAATGTCTCCATAGTCGAAATAAAATAATAAGGGTTTTAATAACATGTCCTTCGTAGTTGTAGGGAGACATTTACTGATGCATCTAAGGAAATGAAAAGATGCACAAACGTACGTTACGTATCTGATATTCACAGCTAAGATGATGATCAAGTATTAAGTCCAAGTTGTTCACATGTGAATGATGAAGCACTACAACATTGACTATAAACACGTCAGAAATAGATTAACTTTCGAGAGTCTTATGAATTACGGAAGAGCCAACTCTGATAGTTGTGATTTTTCTGGATTTAAATTGAAGCCATTTCTCATTGGCCATTTATCTACAGATATAATCTCTTCATTTAATTCGGTGACTGAGGATATAAATTTGCTTCTTATCCGCGAACAAAGGCTGACTTCAATTCTAATAGTTCTCTTGATGGGTCATTTACGTAAATGAAGAAGAGCGATCCTAACACGGATCCTGAGTTATACCCCAAACGATAGTTTTTGTATCCCAGTGAAGACTATCAACTACAATGTATAAAAAAACTGCGATATAGCAAAAATCTAAAACAAATGGGCCGTTACTACTCATCTTCATTATGTGTCGACCTCAATATTATAGGACCGTATTCAATAAATTTCAGATAGATAAAGAATAACTTCAGGAAATAGTTGCTCTGGAGAATTTACTGCTTAGAAATATGTATAATTATTCCGCTCTTCAGTACATAGAAGATAATATTTTTTTGTTAAAAAATTTAAGTTTGTACGTCTACTAGATGATAAGGCAGGTAACAAAATACAAAGAAAATATCGATATTGAAATTACGAAATCATTTAATCAAGAATAGGGAATTCTCTTTTCTGGAGGTGACATCAAGAAAAGGGAAATCTGTTTATTCTCATTTGAAGCATGTAATGTTCTTGAGAAGATCAAATGGAGGTTTATGGAGGAAATGAATAACTTCTAAAAGTTAAAATACCCTCTAAAGGCGTTATTGTTTCAAGAGTTTGTGTATGAATGACACCAATGACAACATCAATTATTAACCTGACAGCTCTGAGAATCGGATTGATGAAAGATCATAGTGGAGCGCGAGGGAAAGGCAATTTGTCATACACGAGCGTTAAGAGAATTGTCAGGAAACATTTGCCTTCTAACGGCCGTATTTTCTCGCAAGTATCTCGTACATGTCACACTGTTAACGTGCAAATTACCGTCGAGATATTTCTGGTCTCTGCCTTTTTTATCAGAACTTTCACATACAAAATGTATGTACACTACATACAAAATCTCAATAGTTTCTTTATGGGATTTTATATAAAAAATGGTCTTATCCTGAACAATTAATTTTTATTGAAATAATTTTTAATTAAAATGTTAATTCAAACCTGAAATAAAATCTGTAAAGCACGTGTACCTCTAACGTGTTTTTATAACTTATTTAAAAATAGTAGACTTACTGTTGATTAACTGTGAAATTTTGCTTTAAGTAACAATAATAGTTCCAAATATTTATCTCCCTGAATGTCACCATACTATGAATGAATGATACAAAAATAGAAAATAGAAACATGTCTGCTGTGTCTAGCAAAATATTGTTTAACAGTAAAAAGTGTTAAAAATTTTTTAAAAGGGGAATGATAAATAGGAAAACAATTTAACTTCGCCAGGTGTTTGCTCACCTAGTAAGTTATTCTTTGTGAGCTACCCCACCATGAGAGTGGGAGGCTTTTGCCCTGGATAGGGATGTTATAGCTTTAATAATAAATAACAATAATAATAATAATAATAATAATAATAATAATAATAATTAATAATAATCCTAATAATAATATATCAAATTTACCATCAGCTCAACATTTACAACAAATGCCGTCCTAACACTTTGCACACTATTCCGACCAGAACCACCGAGTCGACATTTCGGAATACACATTCACTCTAACACAATGATATTGCACTCACATTTCATATCTCGTTTGCGAACTCCGCACATTGCAGAGAAGCGCAGTAGAGGCAGAATATTCATGAAATGGAGAGAAATACGACTCCTCGAGGCAAAGGAGGCGCGCCGTCATGCAGAATGTTCCACGTGAGCGAAGACGCAGGAGCGGGGGCGGCGAGGGGCAGGAGGTGGGACGGCCGCTGCGGAGGAAAGTAGAACGAGCCCTGACAAAGGGCTGCGGCTGCACATGGCACGGCGACTGTGGGTTCATTAACCAATCCGAGGCGCGGTAACAAGTTCCAAATTTCCCCTTCGTGAGAATGTCCAGAAATGTACTTTTTGTTGCATTCTAACTAGACTTACGCTCATAAACGTGAAAGGATGCTAGCCATTTTAGGACAATAAAAATATTCATATTATAATGAAGATTTTAATGGAAATTTGTAACGAAAAATGCTTACCAGTTTCGAGATCACGAGGAAAAGATCTCGTCTTAAAAAAGGTTCGCTCGAATTCAAGGGAATACTCTTTAGTCACCCAAATTTGTGAAGTAAAAATATGTTTAGAAATGATTACAATGATCTGTATTGAAGCTAAAATATTCACTGTATTACTCACCATTATCCAACACGCACATATGGTCTAATCGATTTGCACATTTCTTTATTAGAAACTTTAGAAAAATTACTCTTACAAAGTTATTTGAGATAGCATAAATACACTTCAAGTTTCAATAAAAATGTAAACACAATCAAATCTATTATTCCAATTCTTTATTTTTAAATAATACTTAATTTAATAATAACCCCGTTTAATGTTATTTCAAATTTTATAGTATCAGATACTTTGCACATGCTGCATTTACTAAATAAGAGAAACTGTTGTGTAGCAAGGGAATAGAAGATAAAAATCCTTCCAGTATCATGAACATTTAAGATAATTGATATAATTCTCTACTATTGGAAAAACCTTGTTTATTCTCAAAGCACCCCAAATATTTCCTCGAACGATGATTAGTTGCATTCCACAAGAGACGAAAATCAACGAGAGAGGGATTTTATTCCTAAAGAGATTCATTTATGAGTAATTTTACATCCCTCATCAGAAAGGAAGTAAGCCATTGTTATGAATTTTTCGTACACTAGAAATAGAATACACATTCACGATACAATATTGTGGAATGTTTTGTACGTTGTATTCTTGATTGAATCCTTACTGACTTGTATTTATACGAGCAATTTTTTTCAACATCTTTTGTTGTTTATAATAACCTCCATTAATTCTAACCAAGATAGTCCTCTATAGTCCTCTACAATATACTTAATGCTGCCAAGTAAGTGCGTTTAACAAAAAATACTTTATTGCAATCTGTAGGAGAGTCGTAATAAAAAGGTTTTCCTCTAACCATTTCCGGCGGAGATACGACTGTATTTGAAATTTCCAGTTGCTGAAAGATCACAAACATGTCTTCATGATCTATATAAGGAACGACCACCTATGAGATTTCTTCCATGGTGGAAACGAGAGACAAAATATTTTCGCTTCAATATTAATTTACTATACCCTGATATCTACGGTATTTTCATGCGAAACAGAAAAGTGTACAGTAGTAACACCACAGACATGCTAGAGATCTCATTAAACTTGTTACACCGTCAAATGTAACACAGTTGTCAATGAGTCAATGTCAAAACTTGTGATAGTGATCACAATTTTATCTTTGAAAAAGTTTATTTTAAACATTAATTTACAAAAGAAAATGTGTCGACCATTAAAGTAAGTCTTACAAAAAATAATTGAGAACGATAAAAAAAATAATATTTTTCGGGCTTGACTTCCGTGTTTAAAATTTTTTTCGGGTTAATTGGTCATGGCACCTTCCAACCTGTCAACTTTATAAGACATTCTGTCAGTGTGTGTATGCCTGTAATATTGCTGCACATCGTGAACACCCTCAAGTATTTTGTCAACGTCATCTTGCCTGTCTCATTTCTTCTGGACAATAGAGGGCTCTCCATAAGCATGTTTTGTGTACATTTCACGCTGCCGTTGTGAAATGCAGAAAACTGTTTTGTAACTTAGTAGCATCACTATGCCAACAATGAGACAGGCAAATAGCAACCCTCACTACAGTGAGGTATTTAATCACAAACATCCTGAACAAAACAAATTACTGTACGCATAGACTCGAGAAAAACATATGGACTAAGAGACCATTTATTGACTCGGTTCGATGTTACCTAAAAGCGAGGTATGCAAATGTCACTGAAGAATAGTTAAGGAGAAACATGTTATAGAGTGTAAATAATATTTCATTGAATACTTCATATTGACATACGTTTTCTCTGCAAATTTTGAAATAAAAATCTCAGAGGAAAGGTGTTTTGTGACTTACATTCCAGTTACTAATAGAGGGAGGTATTGATTATTTTGGGGCAGCGAATCATTTCAGTAATTCTGTTTTCAAAGACCTTTTGCATGTACGAAACATTATTATTCTTACATATATGAAATGCGATAAAATTGGGAGGAGCTTGTGAGGATTCATTAAACAACCAATTCCATGAACACATATTTTACTGAAGCAAATTCTCCGAACCTTTTGTTATTAATACGCATTAGATGATTTTCGATGATGTAGTTAAAATGTTATAATGAATTTTCAGATAATGGAAATGTTAAACCTATTTCGTATTTTATTGCCTTTTATATTTATGCTATTGCCAAGTTAAAATTTGTATAAAATATGGCTATTTAAAAAATGCAATTTATACTCTTACTTGGAACAACAAGCACAAGCTGTGTAATGAAATCGAATAAGATATTTCTAGATAATAATAATAATAATAATAATAATAATAATAATAATAATAATAATAATTTGCAATGATATGCCAAAATAGAGAGTTTTTAAAATCGTTAGATATTGACAAATTTCATTCGTGATAACGGATGAGCAATATTAATTTGCCTAATCGTGTGTTTGTCACTAATCAAAAAGACCGTAAAAGTATTTTAGTAAAATTGATATTAACAATAAATTCCAAAGAAACGCTTGACAAATAAGGTCTTCAAGCTAAGCTCAAATCCACTGCAAAACACTCGACAGCTTAAGTGTATTGTTAGGTGTTTACGTTTTTGCAAAGCTAGGTGCTGCAGTGGACTTTTAGAACTTGTAAATCGTTTTAGAATGCAACTCGTTTTAGAACTCAACTCGTCATGAAACGATTATCAAAATTCTACTGCGGCTTTCTTACCTGCAACTTGGACATTGAACAAATAGGCATCTGAATGGGGTCCTCAGTGTATAGTTGCACACTAGAACTAGAACTGCGTAGATCTCTCCAGATTGTCACATATATCTTTAGAATGAAGTGTTCAATTGCTCATAAATTTTGGGTTACGTACACTTAGAAGAGAGCAGGCGAAAAGCGGCGAATGCAAGAAGTCCATCTCCAGCGAGGAGTTCGAAGGAGCTCTAGTGTCTGGCGTAACTTGCCGGCGACCTCAGAAGCAACTGAAGGAAAGAGGTAATGTAGAATGAGGAATGAAGAATGAGGTAATGTTAAGGTAGAAAAAAAGGAACGAACATAAGAGTCCAAGTGAAGAGGGGGGGAGGAAGACCAGACGAAGTCAGGGAGGTAATGGCAGTGAGGGAAGAAAATGTCTAGAAATGAAAAAAAAAGGAGGAGGAAGTAAGTGAGGTAGAGGCGTTAAGGAGGAAAAAGAGGGAAGAGGGGAGAAAGGGAGAAAAAAAAGGAGGGGGGGGGAAGGGGATAAAAGGGGGAAGGAGGGCAACGAGGGGAGGGGAAGAGCATTGATTGATTGATTGATTTTATCGTGTTTCCGGGCGCGTCAACTACTTTGGTCATTAGTCCCGTTAGTGTAATGCATGTTTTTTTCTCGGGAAATGGCGGTGATTTTCTCCCGCTGGATGGCGAGATCCGGCGCCGACCTACCGTCGGCTAGTGGGGTTTCCCTCTAACCAGGACTCTCAGGGAGGAGGGGAAGAGTAGGGAGAGGGAGTGGAGGGGGAAGTTCCAATTCCACTGGGCTTCGCCGTTCGTCTCCGTCGAGACCCAAAGCGCGAGAAGGAAAGCATAAACGTTCGGGTGGCGCTTCTAATTAGCACTTAATTCCCGGAAACCTGCAGTGACGCGTCTGTTTCCGCGGCGGAAGAAGGGCAGGTGGAGCGACGCGGCAGGCGGGGAGTCGGATTTAATCGCGTTACACGGGGGACGGGGAGGAAGGGTAGGGCGGGGTGAGACGGAGAGGAGTGGAGACGTGACGGGAGGGTTGGGAGAGAGGAGCAGGGCGAGGGCCGAGGCGTTTGGTCGTAAAGCCAAGTGACGTTCGGGCGCGGCCCTGTCATGGCCAGCACCGCTCTACGGCGCGCAACTTGAGAAAATGTTGGCTCTCGACGTGAGCAGTTTTGATGCTCTTCAAAACAGACGGCGACAAGGAGGGAAGAGGAGAACGCAAAAAAAGCACAAGTTAATGGTCTAGAAAAAGAGGAAGTTGGCTGGAAGGACCGGAACGACCAGAAAGAAATGTGGGTGTGCGGAAGGAAATAAACACTATGAAGAAGAAGAAGAAGAAGAAGAAGAAGAAGAAGAAGAAGAAGAAGGGAGGTGTAATTACTCAAAACATCAATAACTTAGGACGGATATAAATGAAACTCCATACAACAATTGTGTCACTTGAAACTAATTTCAGATGTACCCATGAGTTCATGCTAAGGCATTTAGATTTATCAATCATATTTTAGATAATCAATCACAAAATATGATTTCATTTATCGATGTTCCTCTACATTTCCGGACCAAACGAATCAGGTGTATTGAGTGCCAATACATTTCATTTACTTTTCAGCGCATATTCCGTCATAAATTGTGTTTCTTGCCGTAAGTTAGATCCAGCCAGAAGGATTTTCAACAAAAACACAAGCATAAATTATGAAAAAATGACTATAAAAGTGTAGTCCGTTTTTTAAAACTCAGAGCCACTTACTACTATACCGCAATGAAATGACTTATGGTTACTGGTACTTCAGAAAACGTATAATAAAGTAGAGAAATTGCATTGAAACGTGTAGACCCGGAGTAACGGAACTCAAAAGTTCACATTTGAATTCCACTCGTGCTGACTCTCGCATTTATCACATCTCAAGTCTTTAGGCAAGACGCGGAGAATCTTCAGGTGCCCGTGCCTTATAAGAAAGCCTGCAAATCGCAATATGTTTCTTATCTCTACAAATACATCTTGGTAGTTATCTTGAACGTATTAAACGAAATGTAGACTACGTGATACACTCAATAGCAAACATTTATTTTGTAGACTCTGTAATTGAATTGAGTAAACAAGACCATTACAATTAATTCAAACAAGATTTTCTCTTCCACAACTTACAAGAACGAACATATTAATTTATATGAATACTGCACTGAAACAATGTAATAAAATAATACACATATTTTACAAAAGAGCAGATTATGATGTAAGTTTAATTTGTTGCTCTCTTTCTGTTTTAATTAAATAATTAAATCAAATTGCCAGAATTGTTGTTAGGATCAACAGAGATGAGCTATAAAATTGATCGGTGTTAATAAAAAAGTGAAGGAGAGATATGCGAGATGGAGGAATACAATATCGTATAATACCTGGATGTAAATATAACGTAGTATTTCTGCTTAAGAAATTTGTTTTTCAACTAAATTTAGTGGGACGCCGAGGAAAGTATTTACACTTTAATCTGTTCTCCTCAATTCTACATACAATGGAAGTCTCAGCCACGGTGATATATACTTACTCTTTATGGTATTTACAATAAGCAAAAATATACAAGTCATGTTTATGTAAATACAACACAAACAAAAAGAATCAAGGAATGGAAAAATAAGAAATGGAAAGAGAAAGAAAAAAGTAGGAAAAGAGAAGGGAAAACACTGAAAAAATAGGTAAGTATTATTTATAGATTTGCGACGATTCAGAATACTTTACCTGACTCCCCGTTCTAGAAAGCCTTTGTTTTCTAAGGCTATATAAGATCAAAGAGCGATTTCTTCAATTCCAGAGTACTGTGAAAGAAACGTGTCTCTGTCTCGAATGAAAGTGAACTCTATCTTAAGAATTACGTGCCTCAGTACGTCATTGCTTAATGCAACACGTAGATCATACACAGGTTTTAATAGAAACATTGTGAACATAAATAGACCTGAATATGTATTTCGGTTTCGAGAATAGTTAATTTGTTTGCTTATTTGTTTGTTTAAAATTTCGGGATGTAGTATATTGAAAACACAATAGTTACCGGGACATCTCATACATATCTCATACAGGTGGCACAGCATCTACTAAAGAATCTGACAAGTTGGAAAAAATTGACATAATACATGATTTTGTATTAAATTTCATATTTTCTCATATATGTATAATATGTATCTTTCTATATGGTTTCACTTTGAATTAGCTTTATAGTGAATAAACATTATAGTAGACTTTGTGGTTTGAATATTGGATGACTTATAATCTTGTTTTAACCATAGTTAACTATAAACGTCCGTCATATTACACAATGTAGGTGGATGTAACTCGGGAAATGCCTCAGATCCGGATCGGAAGCGAAGCAGACATGAAGCAAAATCGCCAGGGACGAGATAAATTCCAACATATTACGTGAAAAAGAAATAACAACCTACTCCAACACCAGTATATTCTTTTCACAACTTTTAAAGTTTTAAAAATAAATTTAATCACTTTTATTATTGCTGTAGTGTTAATGGAATAGCCAAATCGCACTCTAATACGTTGACAAAATAGCCATATTGCATCCTAGCATTACATGTCGGAGTGGGTTCCAAGTAGAGAAGAATTTCAGAAAATTCATCCAAATATACAATTTCTTTTAAAAAATTCCGTCTCTTCGAAATGTTTTACAGGATTATAAATGAAAATCACTGAAGTTTTCGGTTCACAGGAGACATGAATTATTGACAATTACGTTAAATATGTAAATTCTATTAAATGAAAAATTGTAATAATATGATATTTCAATTTTCTAGAAGTAAATTTGTAATAGTTCAATACATGTTTACTTGAAACTAGTTAATGTTCATTAAACAAACAGTGCTATAAAATACATTGGATAACGTAAATCATTAAGCTTAATAGGTTTGTTGGTTGTGTGAAATATCTAATTCTTGACATCTGTTTTTTCCTGAAAATATTTCCCATCGCTGCGGATTCGCGTGTGTTCTCCGCATGGGGCGTGAGCGGTGCTAGCCATGCCCGCCTCGGCAGAGGCGCGGAATTCTGCCTACCTGTCTCATCGAGGAGCACTTGCGGCTCCGCGGTGGAGGCCAGCTCAAAGGCGAGCGCCGCGCCGGAGCACAGCCCCAGGGCCGCCAAGGCCGGGGCGCCAGGCCGCGGGCATCCGCGCGCCGCCGGCCCCTCACCCCCGCCGCCGCCGACATTTCGTGCTGCTCACCACCACCTCACTCACTCACACCGCATCCTCGCGCTCCGGCACCGAACATTGCAAGATGGGGAGAGAGCCTGATGATACGCGCACTTTTCTTCTCCGGGTGGTCATTCCTCAATTCGATGGGACAGATTTTATCACTCATCTTCCGGTCAAGTGGGTGGTTTTTCTAGTAGAGGCGTGAGTAACAAATTGCTCCTGTCATTTCCAGGCACTGCATGTTTCGTGCCAACGCTCGATTCAGATATGCATCACTTTCGTAAACAACGAACGTAGAAAAAAGTGTAGGACTTGTATGTTTCACAGAACTAATATTAACACACGTAACTGCGAAACATCACCATGAAGGCGATTCATTTACTGAAAACATAAATGATACAATGATACAAAGACACGTCTTAAAATAGTCGAAAATTGAATCTTATGTACTTGAGTACACTTGAGTCAAAAAACTAAAACACTAAAAAATGTTTCAAATTCATTTCCTTCACAGAAACATACAGAATTTCTGACACAAAGGCAATTAAAATAAATTTATTCGTCGTAATTATCAAACGAATTTTCACTATGGCCCTTGAAACGTTTTGAATATTGCTGAAATATTTTCAATTTTTTTAAATTGCACCACTCTGATCTATCTTTTATTTAACATACAGTTTTCAAAATTTTCAAATGAAACACGATTCATCACACCGCAGTTAATTATAATACATCCAACACTTCTACTCATCTATAACGCAAATCGGTCATTTCGAATCAAAAAGTTAAACAATTTTCGAACTCGTCATTTTTACCGATATTTCATTTCACTCGCCAAGTCCTGGAACCTACAAACATAGCAGAACCGATCCATCACTCCATGGGACCCAATAAATTAAGGGGAACACGTTCAGTTTTTAACAGCAATTATTCACAATAACTGCCAACACACGAGGATTTCCTCCCCACACCGCCTCGCGGAGACACATAAAGTCGCACCCACAGCCCGCACCGTCGCGTCGTCGGCGACCGCAGCGACGCGATCGGCGGCCAGCGGAGGGCGGAAAACGGTTCGCGAACAGACGCGAGGCACGTGTGCAGCCGGCGGCCCGCGTCGCACGACCGCTCCGCACGCACCCTAGCGGCGACTGGCGCGCTCCGCCGCCGTCGACGCCGCCGCGCGCGCTTCGGGTGACGTCGGGCGCCGCCGCCCCGCACGAGCGCCGCCGCCCCCGCCGCCTCCACCGCCACCGCCACCACTAGCCCCCGGAAAAATCTATATGCCGCTGCATTGGCCTGTTGTGTACTTCGCTTTGCCCAAACCACCACTGTTTAGTTTGGCTTGCGGTGGCTAGCTTTTGCCCAACACCGGATATGTAGTCTGAGGTCGGTTTATAGGGGAAGATCAGAATAGCTGATTTCTCTCTAAATAGCTAGTTTGTTCATTTCAGATTGTACGTTTTCTTCGTTTAGACACGATTGCTTGATATTAGTCTTAAAAGATGTTACCATACTCAACAAAAACTACTTCCTTATTCTCTTTCTTCTTCTTCTTTTGTTCTTTTTACATTGAGTTCGTGTATCGTTTAGCTGTGGGTTTTTGACTTTCCTCCTTACCAGTTATTTTGTTCCTTTACACCAGTTTTGTCTCTAAATTACTGTTTTCTTCATTCCAATACGATAGTTAGTCGTTAGTCAAACTTAAAAATGCTACATCTACACAAGTTACTTTCTTCACTCAAAATATTTTTTCACGAAAAATTTCTGTTAAAATTCATTTAAACTTTCCCTCTGTTCGTTACGCTTGTAGAGAAAGTGTTCTATTGCTGGTCTATTCATTAGACTAATGTGTTTTTCGCGTTTCTAAACGTGGAATGTTGGTGACTTGCTTGCGTCCAGTTCTATAGCATGAGGTCGTTCGTCATGGTATGTGGCTACTATGACCAGAATAACTTCTTTATAACCTGTAAATAACTTTTTCTGCACGCAATTTCTGTTCGCTTGAACTATTGCGTTGACCTTCACAATCCCAGAATAAATACTACTGATTTTTTATTTCAATGACACTTTTTTCCACGCGTTTTCCTCATTATCGACTAAATTTTGGTTCTTGCTTGAATTTTAAAACTTAAACTATTGAATGTTTGTGCAGCTGGTTTGAATTTCTTTATTCCAAATGTAATTTCGTATTTTATCTGGCAAACTACTTTGTGTACAGAACTGGATTAAAAAAATATTTATGCTTTTAAAATGTTAATTTATATATAACTAAATAATTATCCTATAATAACTCAAAATAATTTACATATAACTCAAATTAACAATGTAATTATAGTTTAGACCTAGAAATTACCAAATCTTATAAACTGAATGAGTAAATACATTCACTTATTTCGTTCTGACTCTAAAGTCTCTAGCAAAATTATCTGCATAAATGCAGGCAAATATCAAAGTGTTAACCAGGTGTATCTTTCCGTCTGAACCGTAAAAATAACTAAAAGGGCTGCCAACTTCTTTAAAAAGCATTAGAACTAAATGAAATATAAAAATAAAGTGCACTTGCTACTCCTATAATTGAAATTCTTAGTACATGCACCCTACAAAGTAATTAATATTGGCTAAAGTAATTCAAATAATATTCATACATTATATCTGTATTTAGGGAAAGTAGATTAAGAACTTTTTGTTCAATCTACTTTTGTGAAAAAATCGACATTATCAACATTATAATTAACACATTATATGGCTGCGTCATTGCATTCATGAATTCATTTTTTGACACATTTTTCTCAAGCTGGTGGGTACCACAACATAGAAAGAACATTGCTGTACTGATATACAGTGTTCACGTCTCTGAAAATACGAGTTACTGAAATCATATACACCTCTTATGACGTGAGAAATTGCAAGGCAAATTCCACAGAGAACAATATCTTTAACGAGCTTTTAACACTATATCTCAATATTTATCTGATTAATTACGGTTGTTATCTGGAGTAACGAGAGTGAACACGCAAATAGGCAGTGGTTTCTAATAAAGAATGATGAAGTCAGATCGTCAGAGCACATACTTTTGTGTAGAGAGAGACTTCCGACATATTTTAGTTACATTAATTATAAAATGTATGTATCATACTAAGTTTGTAAGTTACGCATTTTGAATTTTACAACATCCAGATAAAATATAAAAATAAAGGGCAAAATGTGCTGTTTGTATTTCACTAGCTGAAGTATCCTGCGTTACCCTTTGCTCGGGTATTCATTACAATACTATATTAACTAGGAAGAGGAATTTCATCCATTCCCGTCCTACGGAGGTGCCCGCTTCTATTCTTTTAAATCCCAACCCCGCCCTAACCCCCTCTCTGCTGTGCTCCGATTTGGATTAAGCGGTCTTCCCGAATCACATTCTCACTAAAATATATTTATACTTTCTCTTATTGGAGTTACCGCCTCCAAAGGTCATTCAGTTTATAACAAAAACTCAATAACCAAATCTAAAATAAAAAAATAAATACGTGTACTCACATATATTCTTATTGCGGAATTTTTTATATTGAATCAATTACTTTAATCAATTGGTAAATTGTAAAACTGATCCTTTTTATGTTTTTCCTTCTCATGTATTTATGAAGAAAAGTTATAAATTAATCTTTAATGATATGCCTAGGCAATTGAGGTTTAAATATATTTAAAGTACTATTAATTGAGTTAGTGAACACGTTTTAGAGGCCTTGAAAAATAGTGGCTGACGGGAAGGTCTCATTAGTCCCTTAGATAATTATAACATATCACAAAATGAGATCTCGGTTTGCCAAAAGTTTTTTCTAGAATCAAAAATAACCAACTTTTCTATTTTCCAACAAAATCCTCTGTTTTCAAGAACTTTGAAAAACTGCGATGTAACATGTTCAATTCCTTTTCAATTCCATTTTCAATTACTTTTTTACCATGTACTTTTTTACTTTTTTCATTCAAATTCAATTACTTTTTTACTTCTATTGTACTTTTTGTTGAACTTACTCGCATGCATTTACATAATCATTCCTTCACCATCCAAAGAAACGTTTTCACTCTCTACAAAATAAAACACATCTATCTGTGAGAATTTAACCAAAATACTTAAGTCAAATATATATGTTTCACTTTTGCTCGTTCAACTAGCAAATATGCGATATTCATGCTTAATTTACTACCACTAAACCAGTAACTATTTCATTCAGAACGTATGTGCATTTATACCTTTTTCCGACATTATCAAGCACATGCACCAGCAAAATGACTTTTTCCAATAATTTCAAATCTCTTGTATATTTCATAATACATTCACACCTACACGCAATTAAAATTAATCTATAGTTTCTTTTATAAATAGAATGAAGAAAATGGTCAGGATCATTCTTAAATATGAAAATTCAGGATTAGACTATTGAATAATCAGTTTTCTTCTAAACTATAGTTACGCAATTCTGTGCATGGATGAACTCAAGCATACTTTTAGATCTCAGTCGTCATCCTCTGGTGGCGCGTAGCTAAACTACTGTACAAAGATGCACTCTTGAAACTGTGATGTAATGCTAGTCTACAAAAGCAATAACTTTATAAATTATTAATGTTTATGGTTGTAAATCATAGCCTATAGTACTTTGTACTTCAAAGGAAACTAACACAAAGTTTGATCGATATTGGTTTATTAAAAGATGATCGTGCTGTAACTCAATGTCTATGTATTAGTACGGAAGTACAGATACAGATAGAATAACTAGCAAAGTGACATATGATTTGACAATATCGTTACTTTCTACTTCTAACCAGGACTTCCTGATATTATAATGCAAAATTAAATTATTACCCCTTGTAATAATTTTGAATGCTCATTGAAATACTACAATCAAGGAATAAAGAGTCAATCTCCACTTTTCAAAGAATATTAATATTATTCAAAATGTTATTTCAATGGGAGACCAGGCTGGTTGGCGCAAGTAGCTTCTTTGCACTGAGGTTCCTACTTCCGCCTAGTAGTTTCCGTGTCTAGATTTGTTTCAAGTGTACATTATAACCTAAAAAACTCACAGAAGTCTCCGGATGATCGGTCTAACGATGATGGAACCCTGATCTCAAATACGATTTAGAGCTTAGAGAGAAATATTTTCCTAGTTCATTGTCTCCTGTAATATTCGAAAGGAAATATTTTACTTTATTTTACAGCTGACACCTCAAGAAGTTCTTTCTTATCCTTATCAATTTTCTTGTTTCGTTTTTCCTTGTCATTTCTACTAAAATATTTAATAAAAGTACTTCTCGAGGCTGGTTGGCCATTTTCAATTGGTGTGATTTAAAATGTCAACAAGATCATTTATTTCAATCAATCATCTCACAAAATAGAACTATTTTTCTATATTTGTATTTGCACCTAGGTAAAAGCGCCGTAATTAACTACAGTCAAGAACGTTTTCGTGTTTTGTTTAAATTCTTGAACTACGATACCAAATTTGTAGTAAGAAATTAAATGGGAATAATAAACCCTTACTTAAAAATAGCAATTTTTTATTTGTTCTATTTTTATTAATATATTTCCAACCCCCGATTTTATTCCTGTAATGGCCACTTAAAATTTGCAAAATGTTCGTACTTGTCAGGTACTTGACGGAGTAATTGCCAATAATATTCAAGTCATATTCGTACGTTTATGGGCGCATCTTGATTTGATTGATTTTAGTGACTTTAAAGTTGAGACAGACAATCATTCACAATGAAAAAATAACATATGTAATCAAATAAATATATTTTCCATGAATACCTTCAGACTTATAGTTAATATTTTAAGTCTCTTATATAGTTTATTTTATTAACTTATATAATAATAATTATTAATAATTTCATAACTTTAATAGATAGACTCCATATTTTTCAATTTTGAAAATTTTGAAAATTTCTGGGGGCTTCAAGTAAATACCCCCAAATTTTAAAGAATGTTTTTCAAAGCTTTAATTAGAGCCAGATGGAAGGTGTTTCTTCACTTTGAAATAATCCTACGCGTGGTTTAGGCGCTAGAGTGTTCACAGACGGACGGTCAGCAGACAGATGGCCGGACGTTAAAAAAAAAAAAATTTTTTCGGTGTCAGGGGAGCCCAAAATGTGTATTTCCCTTAAAATCTGGAAATTAATTTTCCGTAGCATTATATAACTTCCTCAATTCTACAAATATTTTTCCGTATATACGTATGTATGTGAGAAAGTAATAGCAATTTAATTTATTTTCTTCTTACAATTTGTAAGTTACCGATTTGTAACTACCTAGAAATTATTACTGCTAACATTGTAGCATATATATGCATAAGTTGCATTAACCCCTTCTCGTGGATCGGAGAATCTTTCGAACTTGTCTTCACGACGTTGTAAAGCATTCTGCTTGTTTATTTGGAGTATTATATCATAATAGCCCCATACTAGGAGAAGATAATTGACATCGGTAACCCGTCACGTATCAACTTTCGAAATCCCTTCCTTTTGATCCTGACGGTCCTGGTGATGGAGGTGCGATTTGCGCTCAAGTTGGCGTTACATCCGGGATGTGGTTTCTAATCGCGCTTAAGGTATGAACGTTGAGTTCTGTGGTATGCTAGGTAGTGCCAACCGTAATGTATCCCTCTAAATCCATTCTACCCGAAACATAACAAGATACCTTCCACAGACAGGTTTCTTACGTCGATCAAGATGTGCCGGGCATCTCGACAATATTACCCGCTAGAGACAAATGAAGAGGGTCTTAAGGGCTATTTTAGGTTCACCAGCGGGGAGTGAAGGGGTCATCTCGAAATGTAGTGATAGAGACAGAGATTTGAATGAGAACAGTAGCGTGATGTGACGTGACGCAATGGGCGGGTCCTTATTCTTAGACATTACAGTTATTTAATACTCCCAATTACGGTCAAAAACATTTTTTTGCAAACTCAACTTATTTTTCAAAATTATTTCATTTATCTAATTTTACAAGAAATAGTAGAAAGACCCAAGCACATATTCCGCATTTTGTTTTGAAGGGGATAGCCTAGTAACTTCATACTGAATTCCTATATAGAATGGAAGTCCTCTTAACGTTAAGGCATTTCATGTTTGCCGTGTGGTTTTTAACGCCATCATCCCTTAGTATTCGACCACACGTTCTCCGCTTTTTTATTCACATGTACCCGGCACGTTCTGAGCGTATTGCTTCGAATGTTCCCTGCAGGTTCCTTGCATCTTCCCTCTAAGTTCCTCACGTGTTCCCTCGCAGTCACCCAACATTTTTCTGGCGTGTTCTTCTTATGTTTTCCACATATTCGCCGCATGTTACCACACATATGTATCTGGAAAATAAATTTCTAATTTAAAAAATTAATTGCTTTTTACGAAACACGTTTATAAACGTAATGTTTGCGAACAGTGCAATGGGTTTACTACCAGATGAAAGAGAAGTTGTGAATAGCTAGAGTACTCACAAAAAACAACTAATATCCAAAAAACATTGCTCTTAGTCAACATTAGATCATTGTATTAATGGTAAAAATAGCTTCATGCTGAGACCCAACTTCTAGATTTCTGCCAACTCGTGTTTCGGGCTGAGGCAATCTTCCAAAAACGTGATAAAACGTAAAAAACGTAAAGGTCTCATTTTGTGGATTACGAAATTAAAATCGAAAGTTGTGTTCCAGACAACACAACGTACAAAAGTACAGACGTACAAAAGACTCTAGAATCTAACGTTTCCGAGTTATGCACGATGATCAAATATGTTGCAATATAGGTGTTGCGGGTTGCATTTGTGCCTCTTCTTCTTCTTCTTCTTTTTCGAAATATACCATAATCTGGGTTTTTCGTCATCCGTTGAATGATTAGTAAGTGGTCACATGCGCGTTTACTGCTGAGATCATTAGTTCCTTAAGTGTAGTGCACGTGTTTTCTTCGGGAGGTGGTGATCTTCCCCGCTGAATGATGAAATTTGACGGCGACCCACAGGCCAGCTTGCGTTCCCCCCCCCAACCAAATACATCCCACCAGCGGGCACCTCCCCAACCAAGACAAGATCGTTCCTCCCGATTGAACCTTTGACAAGTTTGGAAGAGGAAGGAATGATCGCGCGCTGTCCATGGTTCGTTTATTAAAATACTGCTCCAGTATTCGTCTTGTGATAATCGGAGAAACCGCAGAAAACTACCGATCCGAGCAGCGGGCCGCTTGAATTCTTCTCCAGACAGCAGCTGAATTCGACCTATCTAGATAGTATGAGTAAAGGTTTCCGGGCTGGTAGGCCGTGGTCCAGTTGGCATTGAAGAACCAAACGTTTCGTCCACAGCTACGGTAGACATCTTCAGGGGCGGCAGCGTCGTCGGGGTAGTCTCCGAGTCGGCGGCTGGCCAGCGACTGACGCCGCGTTTGGACGAAACGTTTGGTTCTTCAATGCCAACTGGACCACGGCCTACCAGCCAGGAAACCTTTACTCATATTGACTCCGGCCGTGAAAGCCTACGATGCTATCTAGATGGTGTTAAAAATCCAGCCTCTGCTGTTGTCGGGGGTCGAACTCTAGGACCATCCCGTCAAAGGCAATGCAGTGACATCTGTTGATGCTTTGAGACACCTAAGCTGGTTTCGTATTACATCTGTTTGATGAGACCATAAGGTGAAGTTTCCTATCCGACAGAAATTACTTAGAGGATTTTGTGTTAGTTCCTATCCGACAGAAATTACTTGGAGGAGTTTCTTATAGTCAAAAATATTATATTTCCTTAGAATTTTATAAATAGAAGTATGATTAGTACTTTCTAAATTAGCGATTGGTTTTTTAAATATTTAATATTTTTTAGTGTTAAAAGTTCAAATATTTGTTGATATTGGGTTTGTCTGTTTATATTTTCTCTGTAGCTTACACAAAAAATAAGGTGTATTGTTTGGGTATGTTTTTGCGGAGAAAAGCTGTGGATATATGCTGTCATCTCACAATATTTGCTGACAACATGTTAAAATATTGAACACATTCATATGGAAAGATGACACGAGTAATATTGAAGAGTGTGCTCAAAGGAAACCACAATACTTCATGCACTGTCAATATTTAGAGAACCATGTAAAATATACTGTCGACTTTTCTACATCGATATTCCTGACAAATATTTACAATAAACGGGAAATGTTTCGAGACCATGGGAAGTTCAACTGTAACTTCAAGCAGAAATTACAAAAAAAAAGAATTTTTTAAAATGTCCATGACTTTTTTCAATAATTTAATTTTTGAATATATTTCACATCAAACAAAAATCTCTATCTTCAATATTTTTTGTAATGCTATTTTTTCAGCTTTTAAAATACAGATAATTCGACCGAAGGGACTAAACTAGGACTAGAACCACTGCAGATCAATTGGAGTATACCAATTTGGTAGAAAATCGTCAAAACGCCTTAGGAGCTAGCGTCGACCTCAACCAGACGGGTAGACAAACGTTTCGCCATCAATCGACTTTCAAGTATCAAGCACAAGGATTCTGACTACACAATGTGATAGAGAAAGTCGTTTACTACAGTAGAAAAATAATTTATCGTCTTGCCCATGATCGGGATCGGCAATAAGAGTTTTTCTGTCGAAATATCGCTGATTTCCGTTCTTAATACAAAACAACAATAGTTTCTGTTCTTTTGAAGTATGTTGAGAAAGAAAAATCACATTTTAGAACACAGGATTATCAGATCCAGTGGGAATTTGTGACCTACTGAAACCTTTCTTCTAAGTGTTATTACATATCAACTACACATGTTTTTAAAAAGATGAATGAAATAATTAAAATCTACAATTGGGGAATAAATTATATTTAAAAAGAAATCTGTGCCTCTGAATTTCTTGTTCATGTACCAAACATATTTCATGTTTCAACTTTTGTAGTTTTCAATGAAAATTAATTTTTTTTTGGAAAAAACATTTAAAGAAAGAATTGTAGCTAATTTAAAAAATATTTGAAAGTATCACTAGGACTGTATTCTTCTCTAAGTACAATAAAACCCAAGTTTCAGTTCAAAACATATTTGAAAAAATTGATCGTGACACACTTATTCATTCCTACCTACATACATACATTTTGATTTTCGGGTACAAATTACGGGACAATTACATACATCAATGGGTTTGGGACGGCTGTAGTATTCCAACACTATTTTTAACGTTGATAAGTGGGATAAATCGGAAAACACTTTCATTGATAGTTATAAATTGCTAAAAAAATGTGTTTTTTGATTACCTATTTTGATATAATAAAAGAAAAGGCTAAATAATAATTTTTGTAGAGTATGTAAAGTTAAAAAAGGTTTATGTAGACTTTATAAAGTTAAAAAACGAGAAACCATAAATTGCATTTCAATATAGTTGATAACATAATAACACTATTGTTTTTAGATGACCAAGTTGGAGTCTTCATAATTCATAATCACAAATAATGAAGACTTCAAATGGCCACCCATGAATTATTCATGTAGTATAAATTGTACAAGTGCAAGGAAGTAGCGGTGAAGAAAAGAAAAGAATTTAGTGAAAACACTCAGCATAATTTTAATTAAATCTGAAATAAAATTAAATAGCAATTAAATAAATTAATAATTTTAATCATCACACTTGGATGTACAGAATATCGGTCATAAAGAGAAAATACAAAATATTAATTAGTTTAATGGAAGAATTAGACAGCATTTTCAATTCTAATTAAAAAGAACAATCTTTTTAAATTTTTCAAAGTAATGCCGCCTTGAAGTTTCTTGAATGGAAGCAAATGCTGGGAAAAGAACATGAGAGAGAGCGGGCTGCAGGCAAATGAAATTACATTAATGCTATTTTCTGCCTTTTAAAAATCTACCGATCTCTGGCTAAATTGAATCTACGACGTAATGGTGAGCAACCAGTAAGTTGAACCTCTCAACGATATGTTTTAGTCGACTAGATGTGATGAATGACATTTGTTACGACAATGCCCGTCTACAGTAACAACGTTTATCGAAAGAATACTAAAATAAATCAAAATATTGCATAATTTTCCACTGTCTTCAGTTTACTTTAGAGCTAATATTAAACATACTGAGATGCCCATATTATTCTAATAAATCTTTTTTCCTTGACTTAATGAATCATCATGTGGCGTGAAAGGTACCTAACAAAAGTAATGGTTTGGGGTATAATGACTTCATAATACTGGAAGCATACGTATTTAATGAAATAATGATATATGACTACGATAGAGATCCTACAGGAGCAAATGCACCTCCAAATAAATGAATAGTTCGGAAAAATGTAATTCATATTCATGTATGACTAAGCTTCATGCCATAACAATAAAATGTTGCCAAATATCTTAAGACATTGAACAGCATGTGATCCTTGAAATACAAATAGGCCAGGCATCAATACTTAGGAAATGCTTGGTCAATATTACAATAAACAGAAAGACATAATAAACCAACTCAAAACAAGTCACTCATATCTGAAAAAATACCCTGCAATTGAAAGAATGGGCCAAAATAAGATTTTTTATAAAATTCAAAGACAAAATCCGTTTATTATGGATAAGGACATATTTATAAACTCTGAGGAACGTGTACTTTCAGTTTATTGTCAGGATTTCTGGTCGCAAAATCATTTTCGTGTCATTCAATAACTCTAGTCTATTGAGTTTTTGAATGAGATAAAACCCTCTGCAATTTCATTGAATGCTGCAGAATAATACTCACTGAACTCTGCGTTCACTAACCGTACAGTTTTCTCGTACTTTTGCCAGAGTGTCTCTGAGAGCCGCCATCTGCAGCCGGTTGGGTCCTAGTCTCCTTCGCCGTCTTTTATTGCTCCCACGTCTTCAAGATATACTCGCTACGTGCGCTTCCACGCTTAACGACAGCATTAATTTTACTAATTTTGCGTTGTCAAGGACATCTGCGCTCTGCTGTGAAATAGCGGCAAATTTCATGGACACAGATTTTGCCGAAGCAAATTCTCGGAAATTTCAGGCGCTAGGTGATTTTCGAAGATCGATGATATAATTAAAATGTTAATATGCATTTTCCAATAACGGCAAGTTTATTTAACCTATTATTTACCTTTATTACCGGCTCTGTTAATGCCAATACCAATAATATTTTAAAATATGGCAATTTTGAGCATATATAATTTATACTTTTGAGAGTAATAACACCTGCGTAAACACAAACTGTTCGTATTGACGAAGACATTTGAAGGTCTAATTGGCCATGTTATTGCGAGATATAATGGTTTTGGATTTAACAAATTTGATTATGATCATCGGTCAGGAAAGTTTTAGTCTTCTTTTTGTTTCGTGATGTTCGCGATGTTTTCGCGAGTATATTTGGTTATGTTTTAATCTGCGACGTTCAATTAAGATTGTTCTGTCTTGGAATCTCCCTATAAATTTGTTCATCAGTGGGAACAGAAGCTAAGAGTCCAGAATAGCTTCCTAGTCTAATAGGAATACTATCAATAGACTAAAAATATATACGTGCCGAAAACTCACTTCTATTCTTGGTGAATCTTGTAGGGTGCACCAATGCTTACGTGTTTTGTGGGCAACAGTACAATGGTGTTCCTGACTAGTGTCCATCATGTGGTTATTATCCGGAATGGAAAGTACTCGTCAACGAACACCGTGTACAAAATTGTAAAAATATATGAAAAAGAATATGAAGTAAAACTGTGAAGTTACATAGCGGCAACAATGTCTTGCAATAATGTACTTTTTATTTAACATGCTCATTATAATTACGTTTGAATTTGTGTTATTATTGTAGGCTCTGTCACTTAACGTCACAAAATGATCTGCTTTAAAAGTATAAAATGTGTCAACTATAAAATATCAGCTTATAACTATATAAGACAGCCTTAACCTAGATTACTCTCTTGTGGTAAGTGGTATATTGTTATAGGGATTGTGGGTCTCACAACGTACCAGTTGCGATTCCCCACCTTTCTCCCATCGAAGGGTTTCCTAAATCAATGGATGTAAATCGAAATAGTCGGTTTGCATTTGGAGGGAGAGTAAATAAGATGTAAGGGTAAATAAGGTGTAGCGTTGACTAGAGTATTCTAACAGCATCCACTGATTTTTGTTCCTGAAATGAAACATTTATGTTGTCAACACATAAAAGCGTTAGAATTTGCTTGCCAACACTAAATATTCCAAGAACGATATTATGTCACCTGTCTTGGCATTATTTCTACGGTTTTTACCAAACCTCCACATGGCTCTTGTCAGCTGGGGCACCACCTCCTAGAGTTATAAAGCCTGCTCACTGTTTCGTGACGTCACCGTAGGTAGTCATGGAGAGCGTCGGTCATTCCTCGCCTACCTTTTCCACAGCATTTTTCCCACCACGAAACCCGTTTTCACTTTTGTATTAAAAATTATCAATTCATGATAAAAGTTCTTTTAAGTACACTTTTTAATAAACATTGGTTTTCAATACAGTATATTAAAACCTATTTATTGAGAAGACAACTGATGAATTTACTGGAAAATATTCAATCTTCGGCAATTTGTTTGATAATCTATCATTTTCTTTTGACAGAACTTAACAAAAATACAGCTTTCAGCGTAAATGTTTGACTAAATCATTTACTGAATGACATTAACACAAGCATCATGAACTAATTCTCTCTCAGATATTTTAAGATAGTGGGACAGCAAACATTGCTTTCATTGGTGACTTTTGAAGCATTCCTTATTACAAGGAGTCATTGGGAGCAGTCACCCATTCTCATCTTACATTTTCTTCAGTACATATTCCAGGAAACTAAATTTTCTTCCCTTTTTTAATACAATAGTATATCAATGCATGATTAAAAACTTTGTTCTGAGCACATGGTTTTTAATAAACATACTTTTTACAATACAATACATTAAACCTAATTATTTACAATACAATACATTAAACCTAATTATTTACAATATAATACACATCTATTTATAATAGATCACTGAGTTTATTGGAATGTATGTAGTTTTCTCTGTAATTTCCATTTCCAGTCTTTCTCGCTTTTCATAAGGGCCTTCCCGTCTGGAACACTCCTTGGTAAGGTGAGCTGGACAGTTAGGGAACACAGATGGTACAGCATCACCTCTTAACTTCGATATATTCAGTCTCGATGACAGTTTCTCTCCTTTTTCATTATATACCTTCTCCCAAATAATGTCATTTTGATGGAAATGAAGGTGGCATACCTGAAAGAAGAAAAAAAATTATATGTATAATATATTATTATTATTATTATTATTATTATTATTATTATTATTATTATTATTTTAAGATTGTATGAGAGGTAAACTAAAAAAATATACAGTGGTTGGTCTATAATATCAAATATGTATAGTACATAGAATTTAAGTTTCACTTTCAAACCAATTTTACCAAACAACAAAAAAAAATTAATTTGAAATTAATTCATGCACCACTGAGACTTTTGCTTTCGTACTTCCCTAAGGTAGTTTCTTTGACATAAATTATTTTTTTGTTTTAGTAACTTATTCATACAAGTTACAGGAAATCTCTAAGATTGTTTGTGAGGTTATGATTTTTTTACGCATTTCTTACAATTGAATGCTATAACTTCAGTGCTACTATTCTAAGATTATTTAACTGATAGTTAAAGTTTTTACTATCACCATTCACTTAACAGTATACAGAAAATAGCTGCAAGTTTAGCATCATATTACAAGGAAGAATTGCAAAATCTAATTGCAAACAACTTGGTTTCGTGATAGAACATTAGGAATATTACTAAATAATGTCAAAACCCTTAGCAACTTACATTCAATTTATGCTTTGAATAAACAATAAATATAATAAATGTAGGTTCTACATGTGCGTATGAACCACAGCCTTACCTTCGAGGATTTGGAAGGAACAAAATCTTCTCTGCGAATAGCAGTCGTACATTTTCACTTTCGAGGCTTCATCGCAGTTTCCTCGACACCTCGGAACTAAACATCCAAACGGCATATCAAACCAGCAGTATAATACAAGTATGAATTGCACCGAACACACGCACAACACCAGACGAATTCACTGAAAACAACATGCCTGCGTCCAGACCACCCATGCCTCATGACTACCTACGCCGCCATCTTAATGACGTCACGTACTAGTGAGCAGGCTTTATAACTCTAGGAGGTGGTGGCTGGGGTCTCCACGCGGAAGTCGCGTGTATTCCTAGGTATTCAAGGAGCAGACATTTCGTGACAGGCAAAGATTGTTAATAAAGCACTGATATTTAAATGGGTACTAACAATTCTTGACTGCCCAAAATGCTCTAAGCTCCGCATTGAAAAAAAATACAGCGACCTGTTAACGCTTTTCGCTGGTAATTCTGTTTTTTCCACAATGAAGGAGAATGGCGTCTTCTTGTGAATTTTTCATGTTTCTTAGAAAGTCTGGATTCTAAGCGCGCTCGAACAGACAGTGCTGCACCCTGGTAACGACGTTGAGATGCACTGTGTATTAAATGTAAAATATTATCTCGTGTAGTTTACTGTCTGCATTTAGGTTTGCGTATTTTGGAGAGAAATAATAGTATATTCAGAGAGGAACACCTGAAAATGCAGCCTAGATTTTACTCAAGAAGAGCTTATCACCTCCTATATAATTTCAGTAGTATACAAACATTTCGCGGCTCTCACAGGCAACCAATCTTTATAAATGAGATCCCTAAAGACAGAGAATCTCTCGGAGGCGTGACTAATTGCATTATGACTTAAAAAACCCACGGATTTGTTGGAAAGAAAACTATTAAAATATTTATATCTAATGCAACCCGCGACGCTCGTAAGCATTGTCTAAATCTATATGGTTAAAAAATCCTAAACGAAGCGTTAAAAGGCCTTAAAAGTGAAATTTGAGGCCAAAAGACTCAAAGAAACATTTTTTGCGACATAATCTACAGGTAAAGATACTTCTGACATTCTATTACATTTTTGCTGGTCCGGGTCTTATCGATATTATCCAAAACGAACTATATTACTCGGCGCTGGAGGAGATCTTCGTTTGTGACGTGACGCTCAGAAGACTTAGATTTTTCCATCTTATAGTATTTATGCTTGCTGTATACCGTGGTTGCGCCGACTGATGTGGTTTATTTGCATAATCCTTAATTCAAGATAATGCAAATAAACCTGAATGCTCTCGCAGCAACAATTAGAAGTACTGCTAGTTGCTTGATACCGATCAAGATTGCTTTTTATGTGTATATTGCAACCGTTCATTTATCGAATGTAAGTAACGGCATTCTTGTTTCTGTGACAAATGTGTGATATAACCTACAGTTTACTCATGCACTTGGTATGGTACCACATCATATCTACTAACCACTAAACGCTCATTTTTTTCTCATTCCCAAACTTTTTGTCCGCTTTTATTGTTCACCCCCCAATTTTCAAACTCTGCGAATTTAATTTAATATACATTCATGGGAAAGGCTGTTTAAGAAGGGAAAATATATTTTTGAAAACATGAATTAAAAATGAAATTTGATGAAAGCATAGCTCTATATTTGTCTCAATAGTCAATTTTTTATGGTGTGGTTGATTTTAATGACCTAACATAGGTAATTTAAGAGAAATTATTTTTTACCTTTATACGGCGAGGAGAGCTTCTTTGATATTCTATTACATTTTGCTGGTCTGGCGCTTCTCGATACTACCCCACCTGTACAAAGACGTGTAGAACCTGCAACTGAATGTGAAATGGAACTAACTACTTGATATTCTGGGCGATTAAATTGACGAGTGTACCTTAAGATACTAAAGTAAAATGATATTCGAAACAGGAGGGTTATGCTTGCCCGATCCTGCATTTTCGCATGGTCAACTTTAAGTAGCTTTTCCGAGAGTAAAAAGATTTCCTAATATTTGTGTGACTATTAAGGAAAGCAAACAGCTAACTGCAAAAGAAGGCTGTATATTTACTTCAAATATTGTTTTTTATGGAAGTGTTGTGAATTGTTCCAGGAACATTCTATTATACTGAATGAACCTTTATTCACAATTTGTTTCAAAAATCAATTCCATTCTTTTTTTTGGTATTTTAAATATATAAGTTCATTGAATTACCTTTTTAATTTTTTTAAACAAATGAACACCTTTCGTTAAGTTCCCCTCTTAATAAGAAAAAGGAAAGATAGGGAAAAAGTTGGAATTTAACATGCGAGAGTTCTCGCACAGGTGTGCTAGTACCCTTTATTCGAGGTTAGGCGCTATATATAAATAAAATTTGAAAACAACGAGGCTAACAATGGGGTGTGAGTGTGGGAGATCATCACATCACTGGGCTTGAAGGGTGGGAATAAGAACAGATAGGGGATGAAGAATTGAACACTCATTGGTATGATACGGACTCTATTTTACTGAACCATTAATTTCCGATAAGCGAAGATAATTATTTACCATTGTGTACCAAACTAAATTCACTATTTTGTATCCTAGATCAAATAGCTGATCACATTCTTAGAAGATTTTGTACGTTTACATTTATCCATTTTGCCTAGGAAAATAAGAACTACGTTGATACAACAAGAACTCATTGTTTTTCTCCTATGAAGATCCCCCATAGAAATCTCTCCTACTCATGAGTGAAAGAGGGCGTGATACTTATTAATGTGAGTACATAAGAAGAAATTTTTAGTGCAGAGGAAGCAAAAGAAATATTTAGCTCACGTTAATATGTAAATAAATACATTTCTTTAAAGTCTCATTTTAAAATATGCTTCCTTTCAAAATTTAGGAAATGAAATGTTTTATAATAATTACAGCATTCTAATGGACCTAACATTTAATTTTCAAAAGAGAGAATAATGGATAATAAGAAGAGATATTTCTGTTATGAAAATTAAATTACTATGGAAATTCATCGAAGACATTGTCAGTTAAAAAGACCATTATGAAGTTAATTTGATTTGTCTAATTTTTGATGGCTTGTTCTTTGCAGTTTCTCTTGAAGAAGATTGCGTCGTAATTTTGAGTCTTCTGGACACGAGATACGACCACTGAATTCATAATTCTCTTCCGATGAGAGACTATCTATACTAGAAACACTACAAGTATACAAAGCCTTGGTATTTTATAGAACCTTACAGTAGTGTGTGAGTTCACTTGTTTCGATTAGCGATGGAAAGGGATGATACTACATTCCTGTTTCACTTCAATGTGTGAGCTATCGTGACAATGAGAAATAGGATATGAGCAAAGAACAAGCCTTGAAATCTTGAGTTTTCCGCGATTCAAGACTTCCGAATGCTCTTGTCTCTCCGGGTGACGCCGCGTCGAAGGGTGTGTTGCCGACGTTTCGACCATCTTGTCGTGGTCTCCTCAGAGCTAGTCTGCCCATCCTGCAGACCTCCGACTGGCCTTCCACGCGGAATCACCAAAGCACTCGTAACAGCCAAGATCACTCAAAAGAAGAAGTATCTTTTTCTTTGTATTTATTGATCACATTTCGTGGATTTTGGGGATGTTGCACAAATGTTATTCCAAAGCCAGTAATACAACATAGCCGTTGTTATGTTTTCGGATTAAGACGTTTGTGATGAAGTGTGATGATAATGATGATGTGAGTAATAATAATAAAAGTATTAGTTTGTTGAACAAATTATTTTTACAATAGCAATACCAATGAGCCAAAAATGTGAATGATGGTGGAATGAAATGCAGGGAAAATATGAGAACCCGAAGAAAGCATAACGCAAACCCTTCCTGTTAACAACAAAAGGGATTTGAAGTATAATGGGTAGCACATGCGCCTTTCACGTGGTGATCCCATTTGACCAATCCGTTTTGAATATATGAAGTACAAACTCGAATAAGTATATAATTACTTAAAATAAATCCATTATAAATTTCACTTTGATCTAACAGAGGATTGCGGAGTGAGGCTTAGACGAGGACGACGAAGCAAAGCCTGCGCACGGACCAGATTAGAGCAGTGGACCGCCAGAAATCTCCTGCAGACGGGACTCATTTCGATCTCGCCACCTAGCAAGTGTCGAAAATCCTGCCATAGTCGGGAAACGAACCCTGATCTCTCTCAGTCCGAGGGACGGCAGTGACGTCAATTATTCATACCTTGAGCGACGTAAGACGGTATTTCTTACAGAATAAAACAGCATATTTGACGTTTTATTTGGAAAATACATCACAAGCCACAGCAACTACTGTATGTTTATTGCCAAAAAATTCCACAGAACGGCTTAAAAGTATATTTTTTTGAAATGGGACAAATACGATAGCAGTAAGCATTGTTACGGACAAGGGGTTCCAAGTACATTTTCGGAAATTAAGAAAAATTACAGGCTGTTGACTATGTGTCGCAGCTTTTGATGCTGAAAGCTTACTTTTGTGTTTACGAAAATAAAGACATGAAGAGGTTTGTAATGAAGAAATTAATATATAATGTAGTTTCTTTTGTAATGATATTTGAATACATTTATTTTTATCTTAATATTATATATATTTATAACGCCCCATCCAAGTACGGGCTGCAGCGCTTCTTGGCGGCGAGGGAGGCGAGCAACGGCGCAGTGTGAAATGAACGCGCCATGCCGGGGGGCGGAAGACTACTAGATCTTGAACATTCTATTACATTTTTTGCTGGTGCGGTGCTTCTCGATATATAAGTCCCACATATTCAGAGACGTTTATAATCTGTAACTAAATGTGAATGAGAAGAACAGAGAGACAGAGACAAACAAAGAGAGAGAGAGAGGGAGAGAGACAGACAGAGAGACTCAGATATAGAGTCAGACAAGAAGAGACTGACAGAAAGAGACGGGAGAGAGAGTGACGGAGACAGAAAGACGGGAAGAGAGACGCAAAGAGAGACAGAGAGGGTCGGGGAGAGAAACGGAGAGAGGGAGGGGGGGGGGTTGGGGGGGGAAATGATAAGGGAGGAAGAGGAACAAAAGTACTTTCCGCTAGTTACAAATAATCTTAATATTACTTTACATTATTTTGTTTAACTTCAAATACGTTGCTGTATGCAAGAGTAACAAAAGTACTTTCAGTTTTAGTGCGAAAAGTTGTTTCGATACGTTTCTAGGCTGATGTTGAAAAAAGTTGAACTTTCATGTCAAAGTGATGTACATGTACGCATCAATCTCTAGACGGTCTCGAATAAGTGTGTGTGACAATGCATCATTACTTTCATAGATCTCCTTATATAAACCCCAAAGTGTTCGTTCTTTACTGAATGGTCAAACAAGACGTAAAAAAAACAGTTTTTATAATGTTGAGAATAACAAGACGTAATAGTTCTAAAGAATATTTCTGGAAAAAAGTTACAGAATTGTTTCGAACGATGAAGAAGACGAACTTGACCCAATGCAATGATCGTAAACACTGAAAACTTCGAAGGTAGCCCCTGCAATATTCTGTTCGGGAGGGAAAGGGAGAGGGAAGGAGAAAGAGGGAGATGAATGGTAGTACGTTGGCTGGGTTCCGCTAGTTTTGTCGGATCTTTTTCTTGTGCACAAACCGATCATCACGAAGGAAAAACACAAAATGGGTATTTATTAATTTGCTCATACGTTATACTATGTAATTTTTGCCTTCAAAATTACTCATATTCTAAAAGTCCCTGCAAACTGTATGGAAGGACTGACATTAAGCACAAGTATGTGTGCGTCATTCGACTTAAACGAGAAGTATTGTTGCACTCCGTAATAACATACTCATGTAATCATGAATAATTTCAGATAAATCAAGAGCCTTGAACAGCAAATTGCCGCAAAGTATTTTTTACCGGGGATACGTATGTATTAAATTGTCCCATGTTGTTTTCCATTCTTGAGAAGAATGAAACAGAGGGTCGCGTGCATATTTTGAGATTTAAAATGGTTTCAATCACATAGGAATTATGTTTTACTTTCTTACTTTTAACATGTCTGTATGATGGGCCTTGAAATTCCTCATTGGAGAAGAAGCAGCTATTTGTCTAGGTTGGAACACATTCAAAAGAAAACAATAAGATAAATGAAGAACGTAGAAAGCCTCATTTTGGATTAATTTTAAACAAAATTGCTTAATTGATGTGGGCACCTCCCGCGAATGGACAACAATAGTTGGCTAGGCAAGATGCGAAAGAAAAAGAAAGAAGCTACAGAAAGGACGTCAAAGAATAAATGGAGGTAAATGTATTTAAAGAGAGAGACTGAGAATATCGGAAGACAGGGAAGGTGATAAGCAATCAGCAGCGCCAGCCGCATGGAAACCTCACCGCCTATAAGTAACATGTCCGTAAACTGTGCATCAGTTGTGTCCTCATTGATATCTTTATTAGCCACACATCTATTACTGTTCATTAGTTGTGTCCTCATTGATATCTTCATTAGCCCAAATTTATTATTGTGCATCAGTTGTGTCCTCATTGATATTCATTAGCCACAAATTTATTACAGTTCATCAGTTGTGTCCTCATTGATATCTTTATTAGCCACAAATTTATTACTGTTCATTAGTTGTGTCCTCATTGATATCTTCATTAGCCACAAATTTACTGGAAATGTGAAAAGCTTACCAGCCTCTCACCCACAAAATCAGCTCATTACGAGCAATTCCCCGCATCCGATATCCCATGTGCATCGCCTTAGGCGCCTGGAGCGCCGCCTGCGCCGTGGATGCGCAACGAGTGAACCGGCGCGGCGCGGAGGCGCTGTGTGCGCGGGCGGCTGCTCTCCCGAAATGACTGCTTCATTTGGCGCGGGTGATTCGCGACGCGGGGGGGGGGAGAATGTCGGCCGCCGACGCGGCCTTTCGGAAGGGGGGGGGGGGGGCGGGACAGCAGGGGGTTCGGGAGGGGCGGTGCAGGGGGGGGGAGGAAGGGGCGAGGGGGTGGTGATTGGATGAAGCAGTGAAGGAGGGGAAGGGGGAGGGAGAAAGTGTTGGGCGGTCGGGGTGCGGTACGAGATGGAGGGGGATGGGGCAGTGAAGGGGCGGTGCGAGCCGGACGGCTGCTGGGCGGGTCGCTGCTGGGCGTGGGCGGAGAGGGAAGTGGGCGCTATGGGAGTTGTGTGGGGAGCGGGGATAAGCTGAAACAGGGGGGGGGGGGGCAGCTGCGATGAGTGGAAGGACGGGGAGGGACGCTCAAGGTCCGGATTGTACGAGGCGTGACGAAGCGGGCCCAAGATTGAAGCGATTGCAGACGCCAAGACAGTGCTGTATTTGCCAAGAAACGAGGTCAAAAATGTTGAAGTAGGCTCTCGCTCAACAAGACACCTAGGATATGAAAGAAACAGATAAATCGAAATTTCATAAAATACTCACAACTTTATTTTGTCACTATCACTTGTAAAACTGAATTTCTCGGCTTGATAGCAAAGCAGAAAAGTTTCAGATTTACTGCCGAGGCCAAGAAATTACTCTAAGCCGCAGAAGCAAGGATTTAATACCAACGTAATTAACTAGGCTTAGTACTCAGAACTAAGTGAAACCAAGGAATAATCCTGCAAACTGAAGTGCCTTTTGCATTCATTGCGACTGCAGTTCCTGTAGAAGTATGACAAACTTTATTCCTCTATTTTGTTTCGGATTCTTATCTTTGGATGGTAGGCGAATTGTTGAATTATAAATTACCAACTACGTTTTAAGTCATAAGTTAGAGGGAAAAAATGTCGCGTCTTTAGGCTGATATTTGACTTTTTCGATGTTAGTCAACCTCGGCTCCGCTCCGCGTGGATTGCAAAACCATCGCGCTCAAAAACGTTCCTCTTTACAACCTTGATACTTAAAATATTGTTATTCAGGGACCAAAACAAAAATAGCAATGAATTAAAGAAAAGTAGTAAAAAAATAGTTAAACAAAAGAAGTAATAAATTGAAGTGTTCGGATATCATTTATTAATTTTCATTTTACGTTTCTCAAATATATATTGTAGTACAATACCACTACAAATCATTCATTCTGATCCAAACACTGTATAAATTTGTTTGTAGAAGTACAGTTTGCGTCTAGGAAGCAGTAATAAGTCTATAGTTAACTTACTAATGCCAGTAACTACACAACTTTGTTTTTCTGAAAGAAAATATAAACATGACTTTATAGTACTATATTTACTCCGAGCCCTTCAATTACACTCAACACATTTAATGCTAGATACTGGACAATAGTTGTACAAAAATTGAGAATGTATCCTAAATATTTTAATAGTGCTAGATATATTTTTGTTCTTCTTTGCAACCCCCATTTATCAACGAGGGAAACAGCATAATTCAAATCAATGATAGATTACTTTATGTAGCGAAAATCAGCCCTTTGGACTAGCGGTTCCGTCTGACCACGCAAATTCCGCCACTCTCCTTCAACTATATAGCGGAGAAAAATGGTATCGCTACATGGAAAAGTGAAGGAGTTACAGCTGCTGGTTCGTGTGTCAGTCAGGAAGATATCAGAATGTGATTTGAATATAATACTCGACCAAACAAACTCGTTTGAATCTTTTTTTAATCAGTATTGTAATAAGACGCCTTTACAATACTAATTATTTCGTAAAATAACATAAAAGAGTAGTGGAACATGTGCCCCAATGTTGAGGAGGATTGCGCTTCTTCCGCGCAGATTGTAAAAGTGGCCCACTGCACGGCGCTCATGGCCTCGCAGACGCTGATGGATCACCGCGGACACACGCTGAGGTGACGGCGTCCGCACCTCCCCCTCCCCTCCCCCCTGCCGCCTCTCATCACGCGCGTCATGACAGTCTTAAAATTTCCGCTCCGCTGAAAAGGTTTAATGTTGTTTTAGCTGACTGATGTCGCGGTTGTCACTTCCAAAGGTCACTTTTGCATGTGGTGACAAGTGTAATGTGACTTTTCACACTATATATATTCACTTTTGCATGTGGTGACAAGTGTAATGTGACTTTTCACACTATATATATTTCTATTTATTTACAGAGTCTGTTGATGTTTGACGTTTGATCAGCTGTTACGTTGTCATTCAATCGGAAGCTCAAACATCACATTGTAGGTGTCATCCAAGCTCCCGTTTGGATGAAACTGTTACAGCTAGTTTACGTTAACGGACTCATGTTTAAATCGAAGTATACTAACTGATGCAATATTATACAAAACCGAATTCAAATATTTAATTTTTAATACCAATGAAAATATTGTATTAGACTCGTGACTTGTTGTCGGAACAGACAGAATTGTTTTAAAATAAATTTTTCCTGCTGACTTGCCAAACAGACAATAATAATACAAAATTGATATCTTTGGTATCAATTGGCAAAATTGGTATCAAAAGTAGAAGCTGAATATCAGAAGCGTAATATGCATAATTTGATTCACCATTCTTAGCTGATCAAATTTCCTAGCAGACAGTTTTGTTTTTATGAGAATGTTTTTCTGAAAACCTTTTTTCTACAACCATAACTTCTAAAACATTTCCATAAACATTTCATTATCGAATGTTTATGTCATAATTTTAAACGTATTTACTTTTCGCTATGAAAAGCAATGTAAATGGAATGTGAAAAAAACATCAATACGAACGATAAAGGAATTACACATGCGATATGACAGAAATTTTGCTGAATATTCGCGTAATGTGATAATCGGCGCTACATCCGTGTCAGTTGTAGCTGATAATGTACGTCCATTGAGTTTACTTTTTAATACCTGCCTAAAACCACCTGTCGCCATCACCGAAACACCGAGCCTCTTCGTAATCCGAGGGATTCGGTAAAAAGAGGTACTCCAAACGTACTGGTGTTACAGATCAATTTTTCACTTACCATTGCAAAACTTTTTGTCATAAATTCAATACACAAAACCCAGGTATTTGAAAATGTTCAGTGAAAAACTCTTGTCAGAACACATTTTTTGTGCAATGTCATGTTTCATATACGACGACAGGAGGGTAGAACAAAAAAACGTATTTTCAGAAATTCACACTTTTCCATCTGGATTTACGCTTTACAAAATACAATACTTCACAAGGTTGTTTTTGGCATAGTTAGCGATCCTATTATCAAGAATTATTTCTAAAATGTTTTTAGTATTAACAATTTCGGTTTTAGCCAAAAAAGGGCAATTTTACAAGCCCAATGCTAATTAACATTCTCATCAATACATGTAATACTTCTAGATGCAACTTATTAAAGAAAATATAAAAAAATATAATATAATCAAAGAAGTGTACCAATCTTCACGTTTCTATTTGTGGCCGAACCCTGTCTAGGAAGTGAACACATATATGAAATGCCGAGATAATTAAAATTCAGTATTCGTACCATTGATATAGTCACGTAGATATAAGGTTGAAACTAAAAGTAATTCCACTACACGGGTCTTCCTGGCAATATACAATAATGAATTACTCATGAATAAACTCTCTATTCCTCTTTTTGTCATTTATCTGAATATGTTATCTAAAGAAATAATTAAGCTTAAATTAAAACTGTATGTGAACATCATTTCGGCTACATGACCACCAACCATCTTTTGAGATAGGTCCGAAGATTACCGCAAATTTTATTATATTTTTAATACTCTTTGAAAAATCTTTTTAATCCTACAAACGGAGACAGAAAAATGCAGTCTTGTCCCTTTAAATTTGACTCTTCAGGAAATTTACAAGTGTCACTACACATGGAACTCATCGAACAACTTTTTAAGCAGTATTCAAATGTGTTAATTGTAATTTCAGATGTTGAGGTACGATAAATAAATTATTAAAACACATTAGTATGTCTAAATATATAACATTATGGTTTGAACTGGAAAATGATTCTGAATTATGATACTATCTCAAACAAGAAGTAGTAGGCTGACTGCTCTAATCAATGATATTCGGTGGGTTTTAATCGCTTCCAGGCGAATACCGGAGAAAAACTTCAGGAAATGGATCATGACCACGGACGTGCCTTCTTTTCCTATCCTCCTCGCATCTCCATGCTTAGGACACGCGATTGGTTGTCATCTGCCCACGTATGGCACATCTCGCGGAGCTCGGAAACTGCACAGTAATGGCCTGAGCGGGATGTTCTACAACCAGAAATTAAGGAAGTTTATAAATTAATTTCCAAAATGGCCTGCCGTAATCTCTTATAATTGTTAGATAAACGCATACCAAGCTGTAAAATTATGTACACCGAAGAATATAATAATCTCATTTAGGCAAATTTAACTTTTTAAAATATGAAGCGTTTTTTCTTTTTTTCCATTCCTGAAACATAAATTACTCTAAATACTCATGGTACGTTTATATCTGTCAGGATATAGCAACAGAAAAGAATTAAATAAAATCTGTATGCAACTTTAAACAATATAATGATAATATTAAATGATATGATCAACGTGATATGATTATTCAGGTTTTAAATCAATTAAGATATGAAATCTATGATATGATCATTATTAAGGTTTGTTAAATTTGGAACTTGGCCAAAGTCGTGAATTGGAAAAGGTAACAATTACAGATAAAGTACGGTCGCCAGCTTTAAAATTTTAAATAAAATTAAACATGCATTTACCTAATGAATTATCGTTCGGGGCTAACACAGAACCCCTAGGCTATCAGATTCACGAAGACTCGTCACATTCTAAACCATTCGAAAGGACGCTCCAGATTCGGAAGAAAACAGGATCATAAATTTTAAAGGATCTCAGAGAGTGGAGATATAACAATCCAAATACCTCACAAATTTCACATTTATTACAATACTAATAAAGCTTACAAAACCAATTTTTCTTGCTGTACAAAGAAACATTTCTGCAAGAAAAACAATACAGAACTACAAAATCAGGTACAAAGATGACAGACGGAAAAAATACAAAAATGCTGTAATGAAACAGGAACAAAATTCAAAGGCGCTTCAACAATGCGCCTGAACCTTAAGCAGAATTACCGTATTCTAGACTACCTCAACAATGCCCACTTTAGGACGAGGAAGGTGAATACTTAAATATACAAAATTGACAAAGAAGCCGACCTCGGTCTTCTTTCGATACAAAAAAGAGTGATATGCTGTACTACTAAAGACGAGCCATTAAGTATAAAAACCAAGTTTTGTATGAGTACATGATTACCAAGTTACATGGAAATGGATCTCTTATCAAAACTTACGCCCCTTTACAAATTTGACAATGAAACTGGAATACTCCGGAATGAAGCAGAAAGGCCTCCTGCCCGTTCGTGTTTCATTCGACAAGCAGCGACCGAACATGAATGCCGACCACCACACGGCCAAACAACGCTCGCATGTGATCGAACCAATTTGTGCCGGCGGCGTGCTGTCGCCAGCCGACTTCTTTGCCGGCTACGGGACCAGATTTCAGCGTTGCTGTCCAGTGGCCGCGGCCACGATTGCCGCACGGGCCTAGCAGACGCCTTCCACAAAAGCTCCAAATTGCCGAACGCGCTGAACGCCGTCTTACTCACGACAGGAGCAACAAATCCAAAGATCAGAACTGCCGAATGCGGCCAAGCGCCGCCTTACTCACGACAGTGACGAAAACTGCAACATTAACAACAATGAATAATGTACAGTATCAAAAATCAGCACTCCACATAATATCGGAGGCCAACACACAAACGACCTGCTTCTAGAAACTAAAAAATACAAGACAAGAATCAATACAGAGTAAACCTGCTTCAACCATATGCTAGTTTACACCACCATAAAAAACAAAGACTTCAAATGCGAGATTCAATTCCATACCATAAAACACATTACTGCCCAAATCAGGCTATTACGCAATCATACACATTAAAATTAACACAATACGATTCTGAAAGAATCGGGCCTTTCATAAAACAAAAGTAATGGCTCTTAAAATAAGAAAAAGCATGCGCCAGATGCTACACAACAGAACAGAGGCAGAATGGCACAGTGAATGGCGAAAGGCGGTTTTGTGGGAGAAGGCACGTCTTTATACCAACTCCAGAAAGGGGTGACACTGTGGCAGTGGAGGGGAGTAGCGGGAAATATCGATACAATTACAGAGTAGCACAGACCTCTTTGCCTAAGCAATTTATATTTACCCCTTATAGAGTATGCAACTTGTGCAGTATGCAAGCGTTGGTGGCGTCCCCTGGCAGGGATGCTAGAAATCATAGCATATGAATGTAACATTTTTTATTTTGCCATAAAACCTTAATTTTAAGGCTAGAAAGGCAAACGAGGTGTCTGTACAACCCTAAATTTACTCTAAATTACAGAGTTTGTTGTTAGAACCCGCTACAACCAAGAGTTTTCTTATGATAAACAAAAACCTGTTTTGAAAGTAATAAAAACTTTTACACATAATGTCAATTTTTCTCAGAGCTCATCCAACCAAAAAATCCGATCTTAGTAACAAATTCTTAGGTTTTTAGAACCTTCTGATGGCCATGAGATCACACTTTGCTTTTTACAAGCTACCATTTTTGAGGAGATTGAATACAAAAAATTACCCATATACTAACATGCTTAACCTAAGAGCTTACAACTATGGGTGCAAAATCTTCTCAGTAGAACTTCTCAGATGATTGTTGGCTTCTAATAGCTGATTTAACACCAATATTCAATGTTAGTGACCACTTAAATTTTCAAATTTAACATGCTGGGGAGGAGGGGGCTGGAGTGCAGAACTAAGTATTTCACAAAACTACTATGGAATGCGCTCACTCGACCTCTCTTACAGAAAACTACGTGTAGAGGGAGGCGGCACTCGACATAGGGTATCACCGTCCTCTGCCACAGGCAGAGGGCAGATCTTCGGCAAGGTACGAGTAATAACACCTTGAGAAGTCTTCAGCTTGACGACCCGAACACGATAATCGCGTCCATGGAGAATCTCCAGCACTTTCCCCAGAGGCCAGATGAGAGGTGGAAGGCCTTCTGATCGGAAGAAATAAAGAAGTCATCTTCGTCAACATATCAGCTTTATTAAGATAGCCGGCTTTCGACGGCTTTGCCGTCATCGTCAGTCTAAAGAATACAGAAAGATACAAAATTTTTATAATATATACACAATAAGATAGAAAAAATTAATTAAATTACAATTGATGGATAACTCTAAAATATTTAATTACAATTGATTAATTAAATTACATTGATGGATAACTCTAAAATATTTAGTTACAGATAAAATTTCAAAACGTAGGAATGCACGGAGGATTAGTGGCAGTTCAAATTAAACAAAAATCAATACAGAAAGACACATGTATGGTTGCAAAGTTAAGGAACATATAGCAGATAAATTATAAAATTAATTGCGTGGGCGGAGAGGAATTAATACTATACAAGCAGTTCAAATTTCAGGATTATAACTATTTGTGGAGAAATATACATTCTCATATTTAAAAGAAAAAATATATAATATATATATATATATATATATATATATATACACTATACATATATAAGAAATGGGAATAATAATAATAATAATTCATATTAATGTTATTACAAAGATGGAATAATTGAATAGCAAGTTGAGCCGTTTTTGCTTACCTGTGCTGTAGCAAAGTCGAGCGACTGTGCCAGAGAGAATGACACAGGGTTTTATTGCTTTCCGGAGATCGCTGGGTGGGTGGGTCGGATCTGTTTAGTTTCTCTGGAAATGTCTTGGAGGCGGAGTCAGTTAGGGACGTCGGGGTGTTAAATATTACAGGGACAGAGGAAATTAGTTTGTTCATTGAAGGGCCTCAGATTGTTTGTTGGCTGAAATATATGAAAGATTTCTAAAGCACTTCTGTTCCAGAATTTATTTTCTATTTCAAGAATTTTGATGTCTGAGTCTGGTGGAAAGTATGGCCTGCGTTTACTTCGTTACTTTCCACCCAGACTCAGACATCAAAATTTGAAATAGAAAATAAATTCTGGAACAGAAGTCTTTAGAAATCTTTCATATTTCAAGCCAAACAGAAATCTGAGGCCTCTCAATGAACAAACTAATTTCCTCTGTCCCTCAATTACACCTACGTCCACTGACTCCCGCCTCCTAGACATTTCCAAGAGACATAAACAGACCTCCGACCCACCTCACGCCGATCTCCGAAGCAATAAAAACCCGTGTCATTCCTCTGACAGTCGTCGACTTGCCGACAGCAGAGGTAAAAACGCTCAACTTCATTCAATTATTCCATCTTTGTAATAACATTAATATGAATTATTATTATTATTCCCATTTCTTATATATGTATGTATTATATATATATATATATATATATATATATATATATATATATATATATTGTTTTCTTTTAAATATGAGAATGTATATTTCTCACAAATAGTTATAATCCTGAAATTTGAACTGCTTATAGTATTATTCTCTGCCTCCCACGCAATTAATTTTATAATTTATCTGCTATATGTTCCTTAACTTTGCAACCATACAATGTGTCTTTCTGTATTGATTTTTGTTTAATTTGAACTGCCACTAATCCTCCTTGCATTCCCTACGTTTTTGAAATTTTATCTGTAATAAATATTTTAGAGTTATCCATCAATTGTAATTTAATTAATCAATTGTAATTAAATATTTTAGAGTTATCCATCAATTGTAATTTAATTAATTTTTTCTATCTTATTGTGTATATATTTATAAAAATTTTTGTATCTTCTGTATTCTTTAGACTGACGATGACGGCAAAGCCGTCGAAAGCCTGGCTATCTTAATAAAGCTGATATGTTGACGAAGATGACTCTTTATTTCTTCTTATAAGAACGTCAACAACATCCAATCAGAATTCCAGGCCTTCTGATCGTATTCTCACCAGCTGCCCAATTTTCAGGTCGGGGCTGCAAGTGCGCCACTTGACCCTGGCCTGCAGCTGGTTGAGGTACTCGGAACGCCACCTCTTCCAGAACAAGGCTCTTTGTGCCTGTATAGCCTGGAACACATGTAAAGATTTAGTAATAGTCGGTGGGGCAGGAGGCAGGGCTAAGGTGTTAAGCTGCCTGCCAAGAAGGAAATGAGCAGAGGTGAGGGCCTTTTTTGACCGAGTCATCAGAAATTGAACAATGGTTTTGAATTTAGTATAGCCTCTATTTGTCAAAAGAGTGGAGAATTTCTCTATTGATAAAATTTTCATCTGAATCGACTTATACAATAGAGACTTGACATTTTTAACCATTCTCTCCCATACGCCTCCATGATGAGCAGAATAAGGTGGAATAAATTTCCATTCTATCCTATTGTCGGTTAAGAAGTTAATCCATTCTCCGGGGACACCTTTCGTTTCATTCCCCATCCACTCTGCCATCTTTCTCTGCGCGCCTTTAAATGTTTCAGCGTTATCGCTGTATAGAACACGCGGTTTTCCGCGTCTGGCTATAAAACGCCTGAGCGCTAACAACAACAATACGTCTGAGGTTGCTGACACGACGTGTTCGAGATGAATCGCACGAGTATCCATACAGGTAAGAACCTAGATGTAAGTTTTCTCCGTATGCTGTTTATTAGCAGATGTTTTACAGAGAAAGGGACCAGCATAATCAAGACCTGTATGCAAGAACGGTAAAGACGCTTCAACCCGACATGATGGAAGCGGGGCCATAATCTGCTCAGCAGGTGTAGGCCTAGCTCGAAAACAAACAATACAACTGCGGATAACGCTCTTAACAGCACGAAGTCCTTCCAAAGGCCAGAACCTAGAGCGCAAAAGAGAAAGCAACGCATTAGGCCCTAAATGGAAATTTTTCTCATGAATGGTTTTAATAATTAATTTAGAGACAATGTGACCAAACGGGAGAATAATGGGACGTTTCTGATCGAATTCTACATTAGATTGTTGAAGTCGACATCCCATTTTTAATCCATTCATAGATGAATACGGATTGTTAAGACAAATCAAAGAGCTTTTCACAGAAAGATGTTTATTGACAATTACTTGATCAATTTCAGCAGATAAGCATTCAAATTGTACACATTTTATAATTCGGAGTTCTGCTAAATTTATTTGGGGAGCCGTGAGACAGGTTTCCCCTGACTTAGGCGCTTTTTACACTTTGCCGGCAATTATTGGCGAATCTAGTAATCCACCCGACAACGCGCAAGAGTTTGTTATAACTAGAATACCTAGTTAACAAAGCATGCGGCGGAGCAGAAGCATTGAAAGGTGAAGCATGAACTAAGGCGAGACCGAAAGACTCAACTGGCTGTCGAGGCCATGAAGTATGAGGTAATAAGAAGGAGGGGCCATGCCACCATAATGATTGTTAATTAGTTTCTTGGTGAACATACCTCTCGACGCCACGTCGCCAGGAATTTTTTTGTGGGTACGTGAAGCCATTTAAAGCTTTTAGTTAAGGTTTGAATTTTAAATGACTATTTGTCACGTAAGGAATCCAGTTAGCGGGTGGTTTTGAAAGCCAATGCAACACTACCTGTGCATCGGACCAAAGATATACGTCCGAATAATCAATAGAGCTAATTCTGATAATTTTGTCTGCGAGTGTTGCACCCAGCAGAGCGGCGCAGAGCTCGAGTCTAGGTATATGTACGACATCTTTTGCCGGAGCGACTCTAGTTTTAGAGGCAATCGAAGAAGAAGAATTGCTGGAAACTAAATAGACTGCAGCCGCATAAGCAGTGGAGCTTGCATCGCAGAAAACATGAAGTTCATTTAAATTTCTTGACACAGGCACGTGTCTCTCAATAGCGAAATTGTTTAGTGTAAAAAGGTTTGTGAAGAAATTCTACCAGGTTGTCATCAGCTCTGTTGGCACCTGATCATCTCAGCCTATTTTTAACTTCCATAATTGCTGCATTAGTACCTTAGCCTTAACGATGCAAGGACTGAGCAAGCCTAACGGATCGAATAATTTGCAAATTTCAGAGAGAATGGAGCGTTTAGTAACCGGAATCGGAGATTCGTACGTGCAGAAAATTAGTTGGTCTCTCTCTGAATCGCACAAGAGGCCTAATGTTTTTGCAACCTCTTTATCTATAAGCTGGACTGGTTCATTAGATGTCGAGACTTTCAGATTTTTTAATGTTTGGCGCGAGTTGGAACGCCATTTAGCGAGTGGAAAACATCCTTTACTGAGCAATCGAATCAATTTGCTAAGAGTCTCGGCAGCAAGGTTCTCGTCAGAGCAGCTAAATACAAGATCCACGTAAATATTATTCCTTATTAGCCAAGAAGCGCGGGGAAATTCACTTTCATTCTCTACTGCTAATTGTAGCAAAGGTCGCGTAGCGAGGAAGGCAGAACTGGTGAGGCCGTACGTAAGTTTTTAATTTATACGCCTGCGGCGGAGTGGTCCGATCAAAGCGCCACAAAATACGCTGAAGGTCACTCTGTTCCGGGGCTATTAGCACTTGCCGATAGAACTTTTCGATACTCGCACAAAACGCTAATTTCCCGAAGCGAAAGTTTACCAACAATGAAAATAAATCAGGTTGGACTAGGACCTGAAGGCATTAGATTATTTATGCATACTCCCGGGCGATTACAAAATGAGCCATCAAAAACAATTCTGATCTTTCCATCTTTAAACACAGGTGGTGAATTAAATAATGACTTTGCCACCATCGGAAAATTGATGAGGGCGAGCTCCAGTGACTAATTCATATATTCTTCATAAATTAAAGTATTGTTCTTTTAAGGAATTAAACCATTTTTGGAGACGCGGCAGCCGAATTTGCTCTAAAAGCGGATAATTAACGACAAACCTGTCAGAATTGCGAGAAAAAGAATTTAAAAATATATTCTCACAGAAGTCATGATTATCTGAAGGATTGTCGTTGCCATAGATTTCCTCGGATTCCCAAAACTTTTCGAAATTAAGCTGTTCTGTGGAAAAATTGCAAAGACTGGATCTGGCTAAGAACAAGTTTTTCATAGTACCGGTTACGATGTATCCAAATGCAGTTTCTTTCAATGTCAAGTTCAAAGATTTGGTGCTGGGATTTTACCTTACGCGATCTTAAGCAATTCCAAAAAATATCGGCGCCTAACAGATTATCCACTGGTGCCGCTACATGGAATTGGGAATCGGCAAGTTTCACATTCTTACGAATTATCAAACCGGTAAGATCGAAAGAATAAGTAGGAATATTAGATGTAATGTTCTTTACCACGAGTGCATTTAAACAAATTGAAATTGCTAACAACGGAGGCCATCGACAAGCGAACTGAATTAAGAGATTGAAACAGTGGCCGACTCCGGTATGCAAATTGAAGTGGTCTTAGGTTGTAATTTCAGTTTCTTCAGCCGAGTCTAATCAGAGAATGCGTACTACCGTTATCGAGTAGTGACCTAAATTTAACAAATTTGTTTTCCGCGTTCTTAACTAAAACGCAAACAGTGGACAGCGCGGCTTTTGAGGTTAAGTTCTGATTGACGTGAGCGCTCACTCTGCGGCCTTGGAGCGCTCGTCGCTTACAACCGCCGTTTGTTCCACATTAACTCGATTTTATTTCTCTGTGCAAGAGCACATGATGTTTACTTCCGCATTTACTGCACGGCTTTGCAGAACAATTGGTAAGACCAGTGTCCTGGACGAAGGCATACGCAACAATACCGTTTTTCCTTAACGAAAGAATATCTGTCGTAAGGCGATTTTTCAAGAAACGACTTTCATTTCATTAAGTTGTGCGACCCTTTACACAGACTACATGTGTCGTCTTGATCGGAAACAAAATTCCTACTCTTTGGCAACGGCTTGAATGAAACTTTCTTTCATCCTTCTGTCGGCAGCCACATTTGCAAGACATAAGGCCCTGGCCTCCAGAAACTCATACAAACTATCGCGAGTTAGGACGCGCATTGGCGCGGAATGTGTTTCCCAATCTCTATGCGTGGTTTCATCCAATTTGGATACCAAAAGAAAGATTAAAATCGAATCCCAGTATTCCACTGGCTCTTTCAAAACTTTAAGGGCACGGGTGTTACGTTTAAAATGATCAATTAAGGAAAACAACCTAGAAGCCGAATCTTTCGCAATTATGGTATAGTTGAATAAAGAAGAAATTAGCTTGTGTTTGCGAAGTTTAGGATTTTCGTATCTTGCTTTCAAAATACGAATTGCCTCTGCATAACTCTCCGCGACATAAGGCAAGCCTTCAATTAATTTTGCTGCACTACCTGTGAGATACGATTGTAAAAAATGCCATTTTTCGATATCCGGCAAGTCGGGAGAATTATGTACTAACGATTCAAACAATGAGAAAAAGTGCTCTCACTCAGAGTCATTGCCGGAAAATGCAGGAATTCTCAGAACAGGTAGGCGCGGTCTGAAAGAATGTGGCGAAAAGACGGGACGTTGCAAAGGCGAAAATGCCGCGTCGTTTTCTTCATCCGAGCTACGTACCGGTGTTGGCGAGGACGCACGCCTCGTGTCATCTGGACGAAAGGGTCTCTGGCGCGAAGGGGGTACTCGCAGCCGCAAGCCAAGGTCAGCCGCGTGCGAGGGTAGCGGTTCTAAAAGGGGGAGCTGAAGGTCAGGCGCGATGGAACTCTGCTGCGCCGATACAGACGGCCTCTGTGCTTTACATTTCTATGTAACTGAGCGGCTCTTGTTAACAGAGCCAAATATCGTTTTCAAAATCAGCCTTTTCGCTACCGGCTCTCCCTCAGCAAAGCACGCATCTAATTTTTGCTGAATTATATTATATTTCGCAAAATCTGATTCTAGGGTCTGAATCCGAAGCGGGATTTCATGTACATTACCCCCTGAGTTGAGAAAATTCTCGAACGAGGTGAGGCGTCCCTTGTAATAGCTACTCTTTCGCCGCAGCTGATCGATGCGGGAGAGGCGAACTTGCAATACTTCGTCATTTCGGGCATCCACTATTTCCTCAACAGGAGGTTCAGCGTCAGACATACTGAAAAATTATCAAGCGGAGCAAATAACAAAGAAGTATTACAACAAAGCAAATCACAAAAAATTCCAACAAAAGTCAAATTCAAGAAAAATGCGGGATAAATCGTGGAACACTGCAAAGTAAAACAAGAAAAAAAACAATTAAATGTTTTAAGTTATGGATTGTTTCGAAGAATCAGATCTTGTTTTGTCCGTCACGGTCGCCACTTTTGTGTTAAATTTGAACTTGGCGAAACTAGTGAATTTGAAAAGGTAACAATTACAGATAACGAAGTACGGTCGCCAGGTGTTTAGAATAGCACAAATTATTTATTTATAAATTAATATAAATTAATAATTTTTATACTTTTTTATAATGTTTATAAATTAATTTCCAAAATGGCTGCCGTAATCTCTTATAATTGTTTGATAATGGCATACCAAGCTGTAAAATTATGTACACCGAAGAATATAATATTCTCATTTAGGCAAATTTAATTTTAAAATATTGTTTTCCTTTTTTTCATTCCTGAAACAATATTATAAATTACTCTAAATACTCATGGTACGTTTATATCTGTCAGGGTATAGCAACAGAAAAGAATTAAATAAAATCTGTATTCAACTTTAAACAATATAATGATATTAAATGATATGATCAACGTGATATGATCATTATTAAGGTTTGAAATCAATGAAGATATGAAATCTATGGTATAATTATTAAGGTTTGTTAAATTTGGAACTTGGCGAAACTCGTGAATTGGAAAAGGTAACAATTACAGATAAAGTACGGTCGCCAGCTGTTTAGACAGCACAAATTAAAATTTTGAACGAAGCCTCGCTATGAAACAAAAGAAGCGAGGTGACCATGCATTTACCTAATGAATTATCGTTCGGGGCTAACACAGAACCCCTAGGCTATCAGATTCACGAAGACTCGTCACATTCTAAACCATTCGAAAGGACGCTCCAGATTCGGAATAAAACAGGATCATAAATTTTAAAGGATCTCAGAGAGTAGAGATAATCCAAATACCTCACAAATTTCACATTTATTACAATACTAATAAAGCTTACAAAACCAATTTTTCTTGCTGGACAAAGAAACGAAGATTGCTGCAAGAAAAACAATACAGAACTACAAAATCAGGTACAAAGATGACAGACGGAAAAAATGCCGTCTATACAAAAATGCTGTAATGAAACAGGAACAAAATTCAAAGGCGCTTCCAACAATGCGCCTGAACCTTAAGCAGAATTACCGTCTTCTAGATAGCCTCAACAATGCTCAATTTAGGACGAGGAAGGTGAATACAAAAAATGCCGTCTATACATAAAATTGACAAAGAAGCCGACCTCGGTCTTCTTTCGATACAAAAAAGGGATATGCCGTACTACTAAAGACGAGTCATTAAGTATAAAAACAAGTTATGTATGAGTGCATGATTACCAAGTTACATGGAAATGGATCTCTTACCAAAACTTACGCCCCTTTACAAATTTGACAATGAAACTGGAATATTCCGGAATGAAGCAGAACGGCCTCCTGCCCGTTCGTGTTTCATTCGACAAGCAGCGACCGAACATGAATGCCGACCACCACACGGCCAAACAACGCTCGCATGTGATCGAACCAATTCGTGCCGGCGGCGTGCTGTCGTCCAGCCGACTTCTTTGCCGGCTACGGGACCAGATTTCAGCGTTGCTGTCCAGTGGCCGCGGCCACGATTGCCGCACGGGCCTAGCAGACGCCTTCCACAAAGCTCCTTATTGCCGAACGTGGCCGAACGCCGTCTTACTCACGACAGGAGCAACAAATCCAAAGATCAGAACTGCCGAATGCGGCCAAGCGCCGTCTTACTCACGACAGTGACGAAAACTGCAACATTAACAACAATGAATAATGTACAGTATCAAAAATCAGCACTCCACATAATATCGGAGGCCAACACACAAACGACCTGCTTCTAGAAACTAAAAAATACAAGACAAGAATCAATACAGAGTAAACCTGCTTCAACCATATGCTAGTTTACACCACCATAAAAAACAAAGCTTCAATGCGAGATTCTAAGGATCGGGCCTTTCATAAAACACAAGTAATGGCTCTTAAAAGTAAGAAAAAGCATGCGCCAGGCATGCTACACAACAGAACAGAGGCAGAATGGCACAGTGAATGGCGAAAGGCGGTGCGCGCGAGAAGCGCACGTCTTTTATACCAACTCCAGAAGGGGTGACTGGCAGTGGAGGGGAGGGGAAATATCGATACAATCACAGAGTAGCACAGCCAAGCGCACGTCTTTTATACCAACTCCAGAAGGGCAAGCGATGGTGGTAGTTCTGGCAGGGATGCAAGAAATCATAGCATATGAACGTAACATTTTTTATTTTGCCATAAAAACCTTCATTTTAAGGCTAGAAGGGCAAACGAGGTGTCTTTACAACCCTAAATTTACTATAAATTACAGACTGTTGTTAGAACCCGCTACAACCATGAGTGTTCTTATGATAAACAAAAACCTGTTTTGAAAGTAATAAGAACTTTTACACATAATGTCAATTTTTCTCAGAACTCATCCAACCAAAAACTCAGATGTTAGTAACAAATTCTTAGGTTTTTAGAACCTTCTCATGGCCATGAGATCACACTTTGCTTTTTACAAGTTACCATTTTTGAGGAGATTGAATACAAAAAATTACCCATATACTAACATGCTTAACCTAAGAGCTTACAACTATGGGTGCAAAATCTTCTCAGTAGAACTTCTCAGATGATTGTTGGCTTCTAATAGCTGATTTAACACCAATATTCAATGTTGTACCACTTAAATTTTCAAATTTAACAGGTTTGTCTAAAACAAATTAACCTTCCCGAATGAAGTTGGTGACAACAAGATAATTAAGACACAAGGTCATATATTCTTATGTTTCAACTAACTGAATCCTTTTGATTACACTGCAGTTAAGAAATAATTCGATTTATTACTGTATAGTAAAATGATGTACTCAGGTTCATCCACATTTTCATCATTTCCAGTAGTAGAAGAACATGTAGGTGAGATGAAAATATCTGAATCATTGTTGAAGAAAATATCGTGTTCGGAAGTACTTTCACTCATGAATGATGAGATTCGCCCTCACAAACTGAAAACAAACTCAGTTTATTGAGTGCTTATCAACGACGAATATGCATATCATTCACATCAGTCATTGTTTTCAAATTTGAAAGGTAATGATTTTCCACGTGACATAAGTAAGTCTATATAATAAAAAAATAATTCAGTCCTTTTTCTAACCATTCATGGATCGTGTAGGTACAGCGTACGACCTTAGGCTACTGAAATTTTTTGTATATTTTTTTTATTTTCTCAATGCGAGGTGTTCGCCACAATCAGAGTTTATGCTTGGCAATACTCATTAACTAAGAGGTACATTGGCGATATGACCCAAAGGTGTATGATTGATTGTTAGTGATTCCGGGTGCGTCAACTTGTACAGTCTTTAGTGCGTGCTTTTGCTCGGGAGGCGGCGGAGGTCTTCCCCCTCTGAATGACGAGATCCGGCGCCGACACACCGTCGGTTAGCGGAGTTTTCCCCAACCAGATATCTCCCACCAGCAGGGCACCGCCCCAGCCAGGAAAATCTCTAAACTCCCGACCGGTCTCCCGGCATGTGTGGTAGTGTAGTGCATGTCAGTGTAAGCGTGTAAGGGGAAAGGATAAGATAGGCAAGAGGTAGGAAAGATCGCGCGTGGTCCTTGGCCCGTTTGGTAGGGTATTGTTCCGACATTCGCCTGGTGTTGATCGGAGAAATCACGAAAAACTACCGATCAGACCAGCCGTCTGCCAGAATTCTCTTCCAGACAGAGACTGAATTCGACCTAGCTGACAAACTAGAGTCGAAAATCCAGCCACCGTCGGGACTCAAAACTAAGACATCCCACTCAGAAGAACGACAGTGACATCAGTTGATACCCTGAGTCATTTCTCCTGGTAAGGTGTGTATTTTCATACATATTTATTTACCATTTTCATCTGGCTGGGAAGTATTCAGCTACTACCTGCTTGCTGTACCCACGATCGAGCGCGCTGCAAGGGCGCGGGGGCGAGGCCGCGCAGAGGGCGCGCGGGTGGCAAGTACGGGAGGAGGGAGGCAGTGGGGGAAGGCAGGTCGCGCCCCTGGAAGGGCGAGTGGGTTAGTGGGTCCGCGCGGCGCGGCCAGTGCCATCGCGGGGTCGGCGGGGCCGAGCGGCCGGTGGCGGCGGCGGCGGCGGCGCGACGCCCCGGGAGGGAAAGGTCAGCCGAGGGCATCGACCGACGCGCCACGCCCCCTCTCCCCTTTCGCCGGCCAGCTGCACTACTCGCGCTTCCCTCTTCCGATGTCTCGCTGCTTCTGGTGCTTTGGAAACTACCCCAACTGCTCCCTGGGTGACTGTGACTGGGACTACGATGCTATGCCCGCGCTTTACTTGGCTTCCTTGTTGTCAACTGTTCCCTCGTCTCGCAAGTTAACGCCATAAGTCGCCTTCACTGGCTGAGGTAACTCAGTGACAACATTCGTTGCCATTACAGTGATCCGTCCTAGAATTCGAGTCCGACTGTGCCGTATTGTCTTCATAGTTAAGTTGAATTAATCCGCTGGCTGGGGGAGAGTTCTAACGGCCGGCTGTTCTCGTCGGAGTAACACATTTAAAAACAGGGTACGGATCGCGCGCGATATCTCCTTCTGTACCCTCCTCCTGTGCCTTTTATACACATACATTTACATGCACTATACTTATAAACACTACCTTGTATACACTTATTTGCATTATCACACATACACGTAGAACCAGACGGGAGTTGATAGCTGGCTCCGTATAAAAACTTGTCGCTGCTGCGAATCTAACCGGGAGGTCCAAGGATACGAGATTCCACGGTAGCGGTTTTTTCGACACTAGCTAAATAACAAGATCGCGTTCAGCGGCAGTCTGTTTGGTAATGAACCATGGTTTTTCCAACTGCTCTGATAGATAGTGTTACGTGGTTTCTCCGATCAATACCACGCGAATGTTGGGACAAGACCCTAATAAACGAGCCACGGACCGCGTGCAAACTTGCCTTCCTCTTCCATATCCTCAACCATTACTTACACTCAATTTCACTTACATGCACAACACAACAACCGTCGGGAGATCCGTCAGTCGCTGTTACCTGTCCTCCCTAGGGCGGTGTTTCGATGAGGAGTAACCTGAAGAATGCATCCCGCAAACCAATGTGTAAGTCAGTGCCTGATATCACGTTCGAATGGGGCAGGAACACCGCCACCTCCCAGAAATAACATGCAGAACACATACGGTAAAATGAGATTTCCGAACCGAACACTCGCACAGAAACATCAATCAATTTATTCAATCAATCAATAAACCGATCTGTTGGTAGATACTCGATTATAAGTTCCAGGGAGGGAGAAACTTTACTATTTGCCAGCCATTCGATGCACTACTCGTGGAGACTCTCGGAAACACTAAATACTAACTCGCTCACAAGTCCCTTGGTAGGCCTTAGCGTCTCTGTATATGAGTTGTTATTTAATTACATGGCCACTCTGCATCTCACACCGTAGCCATTTTGCTCGTAACCCAGAGACATTTTTGTGCCACACGTCTGTTACTCCCTTGTGCCACCGGTTTTTCTTCCCATATTTTTCTCCCCCTCTCCCTCGCACACACATACACACACACACTCTCACCCTTACTGTTTCTCTCTATTCCCGTAGGATGCGTGCAATCAAAATTGTAATATTTTTACTCTAGTGACGCATTATACTGTTCTAATCACTTTCTGCCCTCCAGTCAGTTCCTTGGAATTTGCCATGACTTATCTTCATTATTACCGAGAGAGGTGGCTCAGTGCATCAGCTGATGTCACTGCAGTGCCTCTGACCGGGAGGTCGTGGAATTCGAGACCACTGACTACGGTGGCAGTATTTTAGCCACTAGCCAGATAGTTAAGTCGAGTTCTATTGCTGTCTGAAGGGAAATTCTAGCGGACCTCGGCTCAGAGCAGGAGTTTTCGGTGGTTTCTCCGATCAACAACAATGCCGGAGCAGTACCCTAACAAACGGGCCACGGATCGTGCGCGGTGTTTCCTACCTCTTCGTTGTCCTATCCTCTCCCTTTACACACATGCATACATGCACTACACCACAACACATGCCGAGAGACCGGTCGAGAACTTAGAGCTTGTCCCGGCTGGGCGGTGCCCCGCTTGTGGAAGATGTCTGCCAGGGGAAAACCCCGCTAGCCGACAGTAGGTCGGCGCCGAATTTCGCAATCCAGCGGGGCAAGATCGCCGTCGGACCGAAAAACGATGCACTACACTTACGAGACAAATGCCATTAGCAAATGGCGCTCTGAATACTAGTTATGAATCCCAATAATCAATACTAATAATCAATCATTACCATTAAGAATGTCAATGAAAGAATGAAAAGCTCTGAGACAACCGTTTACTCACATTCGTGTTACACGGTCACAAGAAAGTATTTACTTTTCATAATTTTGTGCATTGCTTTTCAAATTGGTTTCATTGAAAACAGTGCAACGGCTGCAGTCTCCACTATCATCACCTCGTTTTCGAGGCTACCCATTTCTACATTCATTTCTATTTTTAGAAGCGGCACTTGTGTAATCTTGTGTTCCAGCATCCGCATCATATCCACACCCCCTCCCACTGCCGACTTCCTCTTCACATTATGTCTATCTCCGCTGCGTTCCCCAAATCATAACTATATTCCATACTACTACTATCGACCCACTAACCCTACCTTCTAACTAACATGGAAGCAAATTTATTGTTCCCCTTTATTACACCTCCAACTCTGCAACCCACTACTAACACCAATTTGCAGCCTACTTTGGAGAAGATCTGTGATTACTCTCTTGACTTCATTTCTGACTACTGTACTAAGCTCCCGCCGACATCTCTCACTTCCGCATCTTCATTTCCTCCTACTTCCGCATTAACATCACCTCTCACATTTTTTCCGACCCCACAACTAGCTCATTCCCATGCATCCAAATATTAATACCACAGGCGAGCAAGCACCTTTAACCTCAGATCCGACCACACCTTCGCCTCCAGCACCGACCTACCGCCACCACCAGCGACCACATCCCCCACCTCACATTCGATTACCATCTCCAACCCCCAACTCCGACATGTTCAACTGCACCTTCGGTCCTACATCTGATCGTACATCCGGCCTCACATCCCCTTCGCCAACAGTTTCACTTCGGCTTCCGACGCTTCTTTCCATTTCTCCGAATACGGTTCCAAACTTCGACGTCACCTCCAGCCCTTCCTCCGCTGCTGGTGGTCCCGGCGGCTTCTCGATCCCCTTTTCATTCGCCACGTCCCTGGAGACACCGGCCGGCCCACCGCCACCGCCGCCGCCGCGGTCCCGAATACCTGCGTCTTCAATTGGAAAGCTGCCGAGCATACGAAGGAGCGCCGCCAGCGGCCGCCACCAGGGGCGCCCCAAGCGCCCGCCGCCCCAAGCGCCGAAATGTTCCGCATTCCATCACAAAATTACTCTCCGCCGCCCGCGAACACGTTGGGTTCAATAACAGTCACCGCTTGTACGACAGAGGTCGGCCTGCAAATATCCGCGTCAACGCTTGAGGTGGTTTTGGCTGTTTTTCGCTTCGACTGCTCGGACTGCGAGTTGGATGGTCATTTTTACACAGAACTAATGCTAAACCTTCCCTTCAAAAAGATTTTTGTTCAGTAATTTCATTCAAACGTGATTCCTAAATTTTCCTTTTGATTTATTAAATTTCAAAATATATAATGAAATGAATATAATTCAATATGCAAATACAGTTTTTACACTTCACGTATTTGCTGGTAATTTTTCGTTTAAATACAACCCTGGCTGAACGTCTTTCAAAAATTTACTGCTAGCGTATCTTAGTTCTGCCAATGTTGCGAGAAAGCCTGTCTGTACTCTCTATGACCTATCAGTGCGGTAGTCCTCCCTAAAAAATCACAAAATTACACTGCGCTGCCCGTGTACAAGTCGGGTTCAATAACAGTCAGCGCATATTCGACAGATCTGTCTGCAAATCTTGCAGTCAATGCCTAAAGAGGTTTTCGCTCTGTATGATGCTCTTTGACTACTCCCAAAGAATGCCGGGTAGTCATTGGCGCGTAGAACTAATGTTAACCCTTACCTTCAAGAAGGTTTTATATCATGATTTTCATTTCTCTATATTTACTTCAACATATTTGATTAATTGACAACACATGAGGGAAGGAAAATGAATCGGTAATTTACTAAAACACTACACAAGCTCAACGAATTTCAAATACGTATTGCTGGCGAATCTTAGCTCCGGAAATGTTTCGAAAATGTATGTCTCTACTGTCTACGTCCGGTCGGCTTGAAAGTCCCAACAAGAAACGTGTGCGAAGAACGTGACTGTTCCTCCTCGCTGTTCATCGATCATCCACACTTACAAAATGGAGTCGTCACTTTCGGCTTCATTAACTTTACTAGTGGCAAAACACTGACATTCAAAAGTGATAATAATCTTAATCATACGATCCATTTCATTGGCCATAACATTGCGAGACGTGCAGTTCAGTTTTTCAATAATTTGTTCATGGTGACATTTCAGAACACTTTGTTCAGCAGAATTAGAGCGAATAACTTGTCAGAATCCTATTGTAACCTCCCCTCAGGTTTTTATTATTAATTATTCATGGATTCGGGGTTCTTTATCAATGAAGATTTTGTAAAAACAAACAAAGTCAGTCACCGAACATTTATAATTGGACGTTTGCTTCAACATTTACCAAAATACAGAATGTCAATCCACAAACAATGATAAAAAAAACAAGCATTACACAATAAAAAAACATATCCCCAAAACAACACAAACAAGTTTCACTCAATTTTAAACAAAGCTTTGTTTGCTTCTGAAGACAATCATTTGTCCATTTGCTAGTTTCTTTATGACTACAGCATGAACTGAACACTAGCACTAATCAGATTTCAAAAGAAACTAAAGAATGATTTGATAGTAAAGTAATATTCACTCAATATTATCCCATTTCTAATAACTCTGATAAACTGGTGTATAAGTATAAAAACACTAACTGAATTATTATTTCTTTAGGTGCAGAATTAATTGCAGGTTATTTTTCTGAAATGACTCCACATAAACATGTAATACCCTCTGAAATCAACATGAACACATTCTTGACAATTTACATGTGTTTAAATGTTAGACTGAAATACATATAGATATGTAACCCATTATGACTCTTCTGTCATTAAACCTTTACATAATCAGTATAACAGGATAAATGATCTAGTCTTGCACTCTTTAAGAGAATTATACAAGTAAAAATGCATAAATGTGAATGTCTCATTCCATAATACACTGAATTTTCCTCAATGCCTAATTTGCAAAACTTAATAATCACACAGTAAATACAATAACATTTTTTAATACCCTCTTTTTGTTCAGAAGGAACTGTGGTTCGTTACGCACATTATTACAGATCACATGTTCCACGTGCTATTGCCCAAGCGGAAACAGTTTGTAAATGTTAGCATCTATTTACGAAACTTCTTGCAATCTGTCTTCTTTTAAACGCGTCTATTGAATGTTAATGATACTATTTAACAGAAACTGCATTTTCTACCACAATGCATTCTATAAACCGAAGCACTGATCACAATCTCTATTGAAGTAATAAAATATACAGTACAAATACCTTGCAATCCGTCTTCTTCGTAGATCCTGTCTCTTGAACGTTTTTGATTCAATTTCACAGAAACTGTATTTTCTAACACAGAACATTCTATCAGCCGAAGCACGGATCACAATCTATCCGGTATTAACAAAATGTAAAGTACAGATACCTTTCATTCTTAAGATAACCTCCTTCTACCTCGTCTCGAATTCAACAAGAACGTTTCAATCCAACCGTCCAGCAAAGTCCCTCCCCCTCTCCGGCTTGAGAAGGGAGAAGCCCCTCCCTACCTCCGATACACCCCTCCTTCATGGAATAAACTGGTGTCGTCTAAGCGGCAGCGGCGGCGCCAAATTCGTTTGTTGAACATGCGAATGGTCACACTATCACAGAAAGTAATGAATTCACGTTTGTATCAATGCATCTACGACTTGTGTAATGATAGTTTAATGGCCATGTAACAGCTGAAGACTGTGACACGTCCTTTAAAAGTCCCCTTAGAAGTGTATTGGAAACTAAATCAGAATAGTGTAGGAAAGAAAAGGGTTATATGACGCATGTTGGAAATAACATTGTCGAAGTGTGGTTTCTCAGTGAATGGTATACTGTTTACAGTCTCGAGTAAATGTAATGTGATGCACTTCTGCTGTTAAAGCTATATCAAAAGAAATGAAAATACAAAATCTATAAAATCTTAAAAGCCAAAGGTACGTCGAGTGACTTACTCCACGTCTTTCACAGACCCCAGCGAAACCTCTAGTCCCTTTTTTTCAAGCAGAATATCATGCCTTAAATAAACTATTATTATTGTAATTATATTTATTATAATTATATTTATTATTATTATTGTAATATATATTATTATTATTATTATTATTATTATTATTATTCCGAATGATAACATTTCTGATTCACATGAAGACGTGGTTCTCAAATCACAACGCGATTTTTTGCGTGACGTAAGTAAATGAACTATTAACTTTATTATCTAAGTGTACAAAGTTTCTGACAATGCGGCAAGTATTCAGAACAATAGACTTTTGTATCAAATTCTAATATCTTGGAGGGATATCAAATTTATGAAGATTTTCCCTGGCGTAGTTTTTTATGCGACTGCTACTGGAAATAAAGGTCATGCTTCCATTGTTCTTTAATATGATATGAGAGATCGTATGCCAGATTGTATGCATGATCGCCAGAATTCCTGTCCAATATTATACAATTGGAAAGGATAGCAACATCAGTAACACAAAGATTTTGTGTCCTTGATAGTAATTACAAATCCGGCCTATTATATTCCACAGTTTGATGTGTCAAAATTGTGCAGTCGAAATCAATTCTAACCTCTTCGTTTTCCAATATTGGTTCGGGTTTGTATGTATAGTAAGGGGCAAGAAAATCACTAAAACTATGGTTGGTTGCAATTAATTGGTGTGTAATAGACACGACTTTGTTATGACGCATTATATACTCTGTCCTAATGTTGCGCATACTGAAATGATATGATATATAATATCCGAGAACATGGTACATTTGCGGTATTTATCAGACTAAGTTTTAGTAGTTTTTAACTTGTTTTCTATAGTTTCGAGGGGAACTATCTTCATCTGGAGTGGCTAGCACGAAGCTCTTAACTTCAGCGTATTAATCTCCATGTGCCAATTACTATACAGTAGATGGAAAATCTATACATTGATGGTGAAAGGCCTTGGAAGATTTTCCCATGCCCTTGTTTTTCTGTTATTATTATTATTATTATTATTATTATTATTATTATTATTATTATTATTATTATTATATGAAAAGAAAGAGTATTTCATTTCCAAAATGCACATTTTTTTATGATCCATATTTTTTAATTTTTTTCCCTTCGAAGAGCAGCGTCTGATAGAAAAGTATTTGTCACTTTACTAAGTGTTTTGTTAAAGTGTTACATCGAATACAGTGACGAGTAAAATGAATTGCGGGATTTTTAATAGGCGTTAATTTGCGATACCATATTTACGCGAATTCCATCAGTTTCCCTTTTCAATACTCAAACCGCGTTTGACATTCATTGCATGAATTTGCATCATGCTGGCATGAAATACACACGAAACGTAATTATCATGATCACGTTTTCGTGACCATATTTCCCTTTTGGCGAGTTTAATGAATGATTCTAAGAACCGGGCCAACTATTTGTAAGCTATGTAGATATGACGCAATTGCAGGCAGACGAAACCGAAACCTGTCGTGAATATCCTTTGTTATCCAGAAATTCCACACAGAGTGATCGAGATTTCAAACCACCATCCAGTGGCGGATGCTCCAAGCTAATGCTTTGTTCTATGAGCATCCTATCTTTGTTACTCCGGTCAGGTCGCTGGACGTCCCCCGGGATCAGGCATTATTAGCACAATGGCATTACGGAGCTATTCGAACCACCCAGCAAATGCCGCAAGCATCGGAAGAAAGGAGAACGGCCAAAAACGCGCTGAAAAGGCACTTTGTGGAACGGTGAGAGTGTGAAAATGTAAAATGAGAATTTCTGAAAGTGATTAAAAGAAATGTCAGTTGTTTCAAAACAAATTTCCTATGTATAAAAACATGCTAGTTTAAAAATAAAGGAAAGACGGAGACCCGGAGTTTTTGTTTTGTTTTTTAATCATATGTTAATTCACAATTTATTCTTTACATGAACATTCGATGAGTTATTTATAAATAAAATAAACTTGAGTGAAGAGTTGTCCTGTGTCTACACTTCTCAGATAAGTATTGAACTTTTTTAGTTAATCCAGTGATTATATACTTTCAATGATTGTTGCAATTACATAGTCACCCTTGGCACTAATCTGTAATTTTATATCTATGGCTGAGATCAAGGGGGTGGTGTCGTTTTAATCTTCTGATCTTATCACTGTTGTTCAGGATGTTCACTGCAAGATAATGTGGGTGGTTTTCGGGACTTTTTCATATCTTCTGATATAATCAGTAATGGTCCGATGGATAGTTGGAATCTGCATATCAGAATGTAAAGTATTATTAGATACATACCATGGTGCATTAGTTATGTTTCGTAGAACTTTTAATTGGAATATTTGAAGAATTTCAATAGTTGAATGATTTGGATTGCAACTCTGAGGAACAACTAGATCCAGAGGTGGATGTGAAGCCGCCGTGCATGGGGTGAGAGGAGGTCACCGAGGTCAAACTGGCAACTGTGCTCTCCCCTCCGCCCCCTCGATATGTGTCACTCCTAATGCCCGTCCTGCAGCGCCGCAAGTGTAACAGCTATTACGATCAGCCAGATGGCTGGGGAACGCCGGCGAGTGACGTAATGGGTCTTACGAAACTTGGTCTTGAGGAAGTCTTAAAGAATAGCAAGCTCTGAAGATATTTTTGAGAATTGAATTCCATATCTTGTAATTTTATTATGTATTTTATTTTAAATTAAATGTTATCGATTAACATATAATGATTCAAGTAATATACTTCTTAATATACCAATAAAATCCTTTTTTAAATGTCTTTATGATGTATTTGTAACGTCCCATCCCCATATTTAGGTAGCATCTCTCTCACTCTCAGAACATTTGTACTCAGGTTCAGCTGGATTTCATTATATGATATTTAAGATTAAGGTGTATTGCAAACTATATACATAAATAAAGTATATGAAGGTTCAAGGTATGTATTTTCTTTTTCATTCCATATGTAAATTGTTTTCAATTGATTTTGCACTATTAAAATTATTTTACCGTAATAGATAATAATGGAAATTTGGAAATAACATAGTGTTATTTCCAAATCGTTACCTATTTGGTGAGCACATAGCCTCAGACTCTGCCTGAAGTATGCAAGTGCTGATGATTCAGTCCACTGAAACACTGGTTTCTCATTTGACTGTTACTTATAATCAACGTTTATTCTTAATACAAGTAATTCGCAAGTCATATATTCTTTTAACATATACTTAATTGTTCTCATAAATACGCCAAAGGTCTTAATATATTTATGATAATGCTGTATCACATAATCTGCTCAAACATAAATATTAATTATGTTTGAACTCAGGCTTGTGTGCAATTAATTTCAAAATGACGTACGTTGGTTGTCAAGATTCATGAATATGCAGGCGAAATTTGGCAAGATATTGTACACGAACTGAATAACTCGTATAATAGTAGTACGTACCAAAAGCAGAAATTGTTATCGTATGCTCTGCCGTTTGTAATACGCCAGGTAATTCATACTAGCACAAGTACCTTGCATTGCCCGAGTATTTATTTAACACAATCCTTTCTTACTTAGACAAGAAAAGGAATAGGTACAGTAAAAAAAAGAAAAGGAATAGGTACAGTATACTCCCTACTTTGATCCGGCCTGATTTGCACTACCGCGTCCCTTTCCCTCCCCCCAACTTTACTCTGCCTCAACCCATTAGCCCAACCCCACCCTCGTTTAGATTTATTAATTGATTGTTAGTTATTCGGGGAGCGTCAACTACTAGGGTAATTAGATCAGTAAGTGTAATGCATTTTTTTGCTCGGGATGTTGCGGAGGTCTTCCCCCACTGGATGCCTAGATCCGGCGCCAACCTACGTCGGCTAGCGGGGTTTTCCCTCAACCAGGACTCTCCCATCAGCGGGGCATCGCCCCAGCCGAGACAAACTCTAAGCCCGCCCCCCCGGGATGTGTGGTAGTGGAGTGCATGTTAGTGTAAATGTGTATAAGGGAAAAAGATAGGATAAGGAAGAGGAAGGAAAGATCGCACGCGGTCCGTGGCCCGTTTGTTAGGGTCATTCCTCCGTCATTCCTCTGGTGTTGATCGGTGAATCCACGGAGAACTACCGATCAGAGCAGCCGCCCGCTAGATTTCTCCTCCAGACAGCGACTGTATTCGGACTAGCTGAGAAGCTAGTGTCGAAAATCCTGCCACCGTCGGGTCTCGAATCTAGAATCTCCCGGTTATAGGGATTGCAATGACATCAGTTGATGCCCTGAGCCACCTCTCCCGGTTCTATCCCTCGTCATCAGGACGTCCCGCTTTGGATTACGACACGTAACCTTGCACCACACCGACCTTTCATGTTTGCTACGGTTGTCATGGCTACCACCATCGTTGCCATGGGCAACTATAATCAGCATTCGTTGTTGCAAACTGTCGGCAACTTCTAAAACCAATTTTGCCTTTCTATCACTCCAAGCGTAATTGCAGTATACCAAGGAACCAAATATCATTTCATGCAATTTTTTATGTAGTGATGATGTTAATTAACGTTGGTGGATTTTCTCGAAGTTTTTCAGATATTCGCGAAAAACCGAAAAAGTACATACATTCATTTAAAGGGAAATGAGGATAAATTAACAAAAGACCATCCGACAGTATCTTTTCATTTTGTTTGAAAGTCACGTGTACAACATTTTATTAATATCGCAATAAAATTTTAGAATTGTAGGAAAAACAAAGAAACATTCTTGTTTGTGTAAAATAAAAAGTAAAAATTTAACCCACGTTATGGGTGACAAAACACTATTACGTGTCATTAAAACCACATCGGAATTGGTTCAACTTGTTACGATTCTATGAGGTGAATTAAAACAAATATTATTTTAACAAAACCTTTATTTTGTTTCTTAAAGGCACGCTAAAAGTACTCTATGTACTGTTAGTCCTCACTTGACTATTTCTTGATATAACACAGTTTCTCTTTATTTATTTTTACTACACTTCTCTTGATTATTTATTTTCACTGTTCACTTCTTTTGCACTGTCGCACAGTCCTAAGCACTGACTACCGTCCGACGCACTGACCACAGTCCACTGCACTGACCACAGTTCCAATCATGATGACACAACCACAGCACTGCTATTCACCGCGATGCACACACACACACATACACTTTTACAGCTCAGCTTACTCTTCAGACTGACTCACGGCCGCCGGCCGCGGGGTATTTATATTCGGCTGGCGCTCGCCTAGAATTTTCTGAAACTTGCGATAAACATCGCGAACACCCCAGGACCATCTAGTCTGGGGAGGCCGCCGCTGATGTCGCAATCCGCGCATATCCCGGTTACGATCTAATTCGGGGGCGCCGGCAGATGTTGCCATTCGCGCATACCCAGAAACCGTCTAGTTCGGGAAAGCGCTTGCAGATGACGCAATATTCGTTACGAGCTGTTCGCTCAGAGAAACAAAAATTGTACGAACAATTGATTGAGTTTGTATATCATCTATAGAAAAGCCTCTGAGTGGAACTGCTGCAGTTCTGTAATGAGCAGAACCGTATATACCTCAGCCTGTAACTAACCACCGTATAGTCACAATCTAGTCCCCAACATCTTTTCTTACACTTCAACAATTTCCTATTCAGTCAACATTTTGCGTATTACTGTGATGGATGTCAAGACGATAAAACTTTGGCGACAAAGGGTACAAATGTTCATCCTACAGTATGAGAAAGGTCACAATTCTGATGGTAATTAAAGTAAAAAATAATTAAATATATGCTTCATTTGCTACAGTTAAGTTTTTTGTGAAATAGGTTTTCTTTTTATTGACGACCAATGGTAACCTATTTTATTAATGCACCTGGTATGGAAATTTTGAGTACAAAATAGGTTAATCTTTACATCCAACAATACCATGAACTTTTTATTACGTCTTTTGACAATCTCTTTTTCTCACTGATTGTTTAATGGATTTTTTAAAATTCACACAAATAAAAAAAAATTATGCGTTGAACCATAGCTCGCTCGAGTACCTTACTTCAATAGCTCCTGCATTTTGTGAAAAAACAACCGCCCACGACCGACCGGCTAGTTGCTGCCTAGCAGTGCACACTGGAGAGCATTTTCCAAACGGTTGCCTCTGGTCCAGCGCTGGAGTTCGTTCGGGCGCGGCGACCGATTACGCTCGCTCCCGTCTCGGCGCGCTGCCGCCACCGAAATCTCTCACCTGGGGCCACTTTCCCTCGTCTGAAGTAACCCGTTGACGGATTATAATTTCTGCCTGTCGCAATTTTGGGAGTTTGCTTCTTGCCTGTGGTACTTGGATCTGAAAATAAATCCCATTTCCCTGTCGGCGTATTCCAGCAACTATACTTCATTATATTTTTGTAATTCTTATTGTTGAGAACGACCTTTATTTCTCTTAAGAATAAGCGATAGACAGGAAGTCGATGACGATATATCTGTTACTCTGTCCATTGAGATGTTACTTACACAATGATTGAAGAAAAAAAGCTGAGACCACAGATGAGCATGCTTAAATTTCATATATTAAGAGATAACTAGTAGTGCTAAAACAGCCCATATTTTCACGCGCCCCTCCCCTTTCTCGCTTTCTCGCCCGAACGTTCGTGCTAAAGTGAGCCAAGTAGTACTCAAATTTTCGAAAAATTGTTTTAGATCTTATTTCAAAATCTACATATAAGGAACAGATTATTAAGGAAAAAAATATATCTTTAATGTTTTAGTAGTAGGAAGAAGTCGAAAAATTTTGAACTTTTACAATTTTCGAAAAATTAAAATTTTTAACAAACATGAGACTTGCGTCATTCTATTAAACATCCTTCACACAATCCAACAACAAAATTTTTAAAAAAACGATAGAGCAATTTGTTTGAAATGAAGAAAATGTTCCGGGAACTTCATGTTAAGTACTCCAAAAAATTAAATGTCGGCTTCAAATTCATGAGGCCGTTACATCAACCAGATCGATTGGGGAATATGAATTTTGGTGAAAATCGGCTGAACGGTTTAGCCGTTAGCGTTGTACACAGACGGATAGACCGACAGAAAGATGGACAGACGTTTTGCTGTTATTTCATTTTTCAGTATGAAGGACGCACAAAACATGAATTCTGGCTACACAATGTATTAGAGGATTTTATTTCTAAATTCATCAACTGGATTTATCCACTTTTTCGTTACTAAAACCAAGTAATAAGAGTTTTCCTGTCGAAAATTAGCCGGTTTTTTCGCGCAGCATTACCCAATTTTCTCTGTACTCTGTAGAGAGAAACTAATAGGAATGCTCCGTAATAGTATTTTCTATTAAACTGTATGGTCTGGTAAGATAAACGAAACATACTGCAACCAGATGGTGCAGATTTTGATGACTGCAGCAAGGACATATTTAAAAAATCTATACGCAGAAAATTAGTGATTAATTCAAGTCAAGTTGTTGGTCTAGGGTACAGAACATCGGTTAAATTGTTTCCACAAGTATTTTTTTAACTTTAGTAGAATATTGCTTGGAGCCATAATTCGACGCAACGCGTCTCCAAGCCCCTTAAGGGGCGTTGAGCGCTTTGCGTTGGAGAGTAATCTTCCATTAATATTTGGCGGAGAATAATGCTCCATTAACTTATTTTTAGTTTGTCATGTTACGTCACGTCGCATTCAGTTGTCTAAAGAACCGCCAGGTAGCATCTCCGCGTACGCGCCTCTTGCGTCACCACCCAGCGGCCAGAAATGGGAAGGAATAAGGATCGGGGTAGGGTTTAGGACACATCACAGGGGTTGGAATAGCCCTAGTGAAGCAGCCAAACTCGTTTTGTTGGAACAATTCATATGAGATTCTACGGGAATCAAACCCGGATCTCAGTGGTGAAAGGCTAGCGACTTAACATGTTACCAAGTTAACATGTCGTGTGTGTGCTCTGGTTTGCATCTGAAACCATATATTTTGGATGGAATTCAGGTAGGTCGCCTGCGATGCAGTGATTCGGTGGGTTGTAATCCATTTCTTGGCAATTTCCGTCTGCTTCGGACAAACGTCCTGATGTAATAAAAGTTACGATCCATATTTAACATTGCAGCATTGTTTTTGTTTCAATATAAACAAATCTGTCCCTCATCAATAAATACGTGCTCCCAAGCCCCCATTGAAGATTATGCGTTCCCAGACATTTGCATCAAATGACCTCCTACGCCTTTGACGGATGATAGTATGGTTTGGACTTTCGTGTTTTCTTTCGTTTGCGCCTTACTAAACTGTGACCAAGGGATGTAAAAATTAAATTTTTGTACATCATTCCACAGAATCTTAGTTTAATATTGTCAAGTTCTGCATTCTTCGAATGTACTTTTAATTCCGGAGACCTTCAAAGCGATTGGTTGATTCATAGATTATTACGTGATTTGGTCACATTCACGGCGGTGGTTATTAGTCCCATACGTATTGTGCAAGTTTTATTGGTGGTGTGACTCTGTTCTTTCCCCGTTGCCTGGTGAGACACGTGAGTATGCAGCGTTTCCTCACCCACTTGTCTTAAAACTACATCACATTTTCCTTCAAACAAGAGTGTAGTATTATATTTTCCTTTATTGTAATGAAAGTTTGTAACGTTTGCTTTAGGCAAATCGTTCAAACTTGCCAATTGTGGGAATTCTGATTTGGTGTTGTTGACGTTCTTTTGAGAAGAAATAAAAGAGATCATCTTCGTCAACATATTAGCTTTATTAAGATAGCCGGCTTTCGACGGTTTTGTCGTCATCGTCAGTCTACAAGATACAGAAAGATATAACAAAATTATAAATAAATACACAATAAGATAGAAAATTAAATTACAATTGCTGGACACATCTAAAGTATACAGATAGCAGATAAAATTTCAAAAAACAGGAAATCTTCTCAAACTTGCCAAGCACAATTCACCGCAGAGTAGTGTGTTTAAGTAAATAGTGAGCGTGGGAGAAGAAAGAGGAAGGAAAGATCGTGCCTAGTTCGTGGCCCCTTTGTTACTTCTCCGGCTTACGGGTTCTTCTCCAACTTTCGCGTAGTATTGATCTGAAAAATTACGAAAAACTATTGATCAGAGTAGCCGGCCGCTGCCGAACGGGCCTTCCAGACAGGCACTGCAGTGACAACAGTTGATGCCCAGAGTCTCATTGAGCCGATCATATTCTAAGGTGTTTTTGAGAGAATTGGTGGAATGTACAGAGATGATAAATAGCGGATTAGGTTTCTCGGGATAAATTGATAAACATCATTTTTGCTGAATCCTTCTTGATTATTTCCAATGATTTATAAAAAAAACATTTGTGTTCCGATACCCATCTACAATGATAAAACTGACAATGAGAAACGGTTTATGGAGTTTGTGACAATATGAATTGTTATGGATTTGTTCCTCTTATTGACGATACGTCAACATAATTTTATAAAGGGATGTGCATGCAAAAAATTGTAGTCTCGAAAACTTATGTAAATTTCTATGCTGAATTATGCATGGCCCAAGCAACTGCTTTATGTTTAAAATTCCTTTTTAATATGAACTTGCGGGGCACAAATAAAATTGTTTAACAAAAAAATACCAGCAAGATACGCTAAGTTAGTTCTTTCATATTTTTGGACAATTTTTCAGAGTCATGTATTTCAACATTTCATTTGATGTCCTGATTTTTTCGTATAACAATCATGTTGTAATGGCTGGAAGATTGCTGCAATTTACATACCACGTGCCTCAAATTCCCTTGTTAGGACTACAAAGTTCTAATATACCAATTCTAAAATTAAAAAAGTTTAATAAAACGCGAGGTTTATGAGCTCCGGAATTTTGAAAAACACAGGACACTAAAGAACATCAGTGTTATAACTACGTCACATTCTCATTCAAACAAGAGTATATTATATTTCCCTTTAATGAAAGTTTTCATCGTCTGCTTTAGGCAATTCTTTCAAACATATGTCAAGCACAACTCATTTTAAAAACTCCAGTATGAAATGTATGCGCAAGCTACATAAAAACCTAAAAGATTTAAATTATTTTTGTAGCAACACTAAGTTCATACATACTCCACATTTTAACAGGCGATTTCACATACCTTTTCTTCTGAGAAGAGAATTTTGAAAAACATAACTTTGAAACCCCATAGCACGTGCGCAATAATACTTCATTGCCGACACATATAAATGACATAAAATGAATCCTATACAATTAAAAGTAACGACATTTACATAATTTGGTTATTGTAAAAAGGAAACTGATTGGAAATATCTCGGTTGTCAACTTGAATAATTTCAGACTTGACTTCTCATCATATACCTTACGTTTTTAGTAATTAGACTTATTGTCATCTGCAATTATTATAAAAGTGTACATGCAAATATTGCTGCAAAGTAACTTCAAGTTTTGCAGGTACACACATATTTATATGTCTTGTACACTGTAACGAAGACAGAACTCGCAGTAAAATAGAAACAAACATAAGAGAAAAACGCAGAAAACAATTTAAGCAACCAAGCACACGTTCTTAATCTCGAATAAATTTTTTTGTCGATTAACAGAAGTTAAAAATATAATACCCAAAGATGTTGATATAATCACATTTAATTTTAATTTTATAAACATGTAGTATTTTGTAATTAATGTAATTTTTATGCACAATTAATTTTTCTCGTTCTTATCATAGAATATTGGGGAATAGCAGAATTAAATCATTAAAATGCAATAGTAACTATTCAACCTCTCTAGGTTATGTTTGATATTTAAAAAAAAATTAGTTCATTTAAATTTTGTATATTTTAATTGTTCAAATACTTAAAGTGTTTTGAATTTTAAAAAAATACTTTCACTATTCTTTATTAATTTTTTTAAAATTTAATAATACACTTTACCTACAAACAAATTACAAACATTGTGCAAACGAATCTTATCAGTTTCGAACAATTACGCACTGCAGTGTTCAAGCGAAGAATCTTGAGAACTTCTAAAGGCTAGTACTTTCTTGATTCTAAAGGCTAGTTGAAAATTATACGTGGGTATTAACAAGGCGCCATAGATAGCAATTTTGTCATGTAAGTTAGTGTTCTTTTAACTGCTTCTGATTCAATTGTTGAGCCAGTTACTTTTGTAATCACGTACTCAGGAGTTGTTATCGATACCCCAAAGACATTCGTAGAAGTTTGTATTTCATTCAATTGATTAGTGTATCTTAAACCCCAGATAACTGCAGCACTCTATGGAATAGCACTGTTGCTACTACGGAATCGAAGAGTTTTCTATCAGTCTGCCAGCTATACTTTTTCTCCGACATTAAGATTTTTCAGACTGAACGCAATGCCGTGTTTCCTTTGGTTATGGCATTGGCAATTATACAATTTGAATAACCCTGACGTGAATTGGATACCCAAATTCGTGTACTGCTTAACCATTTCTATAATTTCACTCAATACTTTACTAACCTCATTCTGCCTAACGTTTTGAATTTCATTCTTTTGGCTTTTGAGATTAACTTCGAGGGGCTTTTTCTGGCAATACTCGGATAGAGGGTCTATCTTGTGTTGAATATCTATCACATCGGTTGTTAGGGTAATCAAATCATGAGCAAAAAGAAGAAAGTCGGATTTAATTCTATGTCAGTCAAACTTTCATCCACGAAGAAACTGGTAATGCCACGAAGGAAACGGCAAATAGTGTAGGGCTCAGCGAATCACTTTGTAGTACTCCTTGTGTTACTTCTATCGAATTGGTCGTAGGATGGGTGTTGATTCTTACTTTCTTACTTTATTAGCAAAGTGATATCGAATATGTTTTGACGAGGAAAATATGCTGTAGGCATTGCGCGAAAAAATTACAAAAAACAAGGGATAATGAACAAGGGGTTCATGAACAGTGTTCCATGAAAATTAAATTTTTGTCGGTATCATAATATATATCAATCCTGACATGATAAGAAAAAACTGTTTTAGGTTTCAAATTAACATAAAAATCAACATTAGAAGAAGTAAACACTATGTCAGATGTTTAGCTTGTTTGTCAGTGTTCTCAAGGTCAAATAAAGTCTTTATTTGACCTTTTATTACAATGGTTTGTTGACCTTAATATATTGACGTTAATATAATCACTCATCTGATATTGAAATTTTCAGTTTGTGATGTTAATGTATATTGCGGTATCTCTATGTAAATAAAATCAATCATTGTAGAAAAATCTTTTTAATTTTGACATCAGCGGATAGTGAACTTCTGATAAAGTGCATCAAAATATGTTCATCCTCGAAGTTCACTATAATCGAGTCGACTGTACTATGTTGTAAATGTATTTGTTGATATACAGGCAGTATAGCCAGTTTAAAGGATATAGTAATACCAAAGTAATGTCACTTTTTGAGAGCATTTCAATGATTGACAAAAATAGCGAAAGAGAAAAGATTATTAGCCGCCTTCAAGAAAGTTTCGGGTTTGATATAACCTAAATGTGACTATTGTGACCTATTACATCTAGCCATCAGCAGTTTCAATAAAGCATTCTTGACATGAAAATCAACTCACTCGAAGATCACAGACACTGATGTAGATTTGATTGAGATGACATCAAATCATAGGAAATAACTCTTCAAGCTTTTCCTTTTTCATTAACGAAAATGTATTATTGAAACGAAGTTTTATGAAGAATATAAATGAAAAAATTTAATGTAGATACAATGTTCAGCAATTTTTATTTAGAAAACATAATTATCTCTTTGACACCGAATACAAATTTTGTAAGAAAATATATTTCTGTGTTATATATAAAATTACTGTCTAAAGCAATACTTTAAAGCGAATAAAAGACTATGCCATTACTCAGATTTTATCTTTCAGTATTACTTCTACATAAGTCGTCGGAAACACAACATTACGTATGATAAATCCGAGAGCAGCTGCTTGACAGGAACTATCAGACAATATAATGCCGATGTAACCGCATCACTCTTCCTTTCCGTGGTTTATCTTTCCGCCCTTCCCAGACTTTCTTTTACAACACAGCTAACTCTTCTCCGCTTTATGCACGTCATTGTCGGAGGGAAGTGATCCTTGTGAACCTTGTGATCAGAAGCAATGTACACACCATTCCAGGACGAGAGGACGTCCGCAGATGGCAAGCCGCGTCCTTCCAGAGTCGCCGGCGCGCCACCTCGCAACATCCGGAGCGCGAGGAAAACCAGAGGATCGTGGAGAGGCTCCGATCAGTTGCGAGACACACGCGCGGCTGCAAGGACAAGGGTTGTGCAGAAGCATAGCAGCGATACTCTGCATTCAGCAAACTCCGAGAGGGCGTCCACTATATTGCTCCTTGTGAAATTTGACGGAAAATACGCTAAAGTGAGTATAACGAGACCGCAACACTGTAATCGACTATATTTTAATAAATTAGCATTTAGTAGCTGGTGTTAATCTTGCTGATGGAAGTTCTGTTCACCGCCCCAACTTTTATTGTATGTCGTAATTTCTTTAAGATTTTATATCAGAAATTAAACTAGATATCGTATTATAATAGAAACTTGCGTATTTGCTTTTGCTTTTTAATGAGAATATTCCTATGCTGAATGTTTGTATTGGTAAGTTCCACTACAAATTGAAATTACATAAACCAAAATATTTTCTATTTATTATTATTAGATTGTTTCGGTATTTGTAAATCACTATTTCTAAACAAATCTAAAATACTATATACTATCTTAATACCATATTCTATATACTATCTGAAATAATTATATACGGTATAGTAGAGTTGGTCAATATTTATTTTACTGAACTTACATAAAATACATTAATTATAAAAATGAATTAGTATGTTTACAAAAATGAAATAATATAGTACTCAGAATTGTTTCAACATTTTATTACACCTAAATTAATGCACGCCACCAAATTATGAACGGCCAAGCTGCGAAATTTGGAACTAGTAGAAAAAAAACCTTCCTGGTGTCATAAATACGTGGCTGATGGAAGATCACATTGCCGCTATAACATCTTTGCACGAGTGAGCGGTGGAATCAAACCTTGAGAAAACTGAATACGTTCTATTACGATCTCTATTTGAAAATACCACAAACAGAAACACATACAAAATTGTATTTTTATAGAATGAAATGTCATATTATGATTCATAACATCCGATATATTTATTATTTCGTTTTTATCATTTTTGAACATCTGAACCTGTGTCTTTGAAATCTCATAATTATAGCTTTTACTGTGCTGATTATTTCGGGCTGGACATTACAAATATAATTATGGTATATTACATTGCGTTACAATGTTTTCTAGATAAATACTCGTGTATGGGATTCTTACAAATATTTTGAAGCTGATTTCAGATTTTCTCCTACAGGAATGGTTTCTGAGTTATTTTGTTTTTAATTTGAGAACTTGTACCAACCTTTACATACATTATTAAAGGTTGGATATGGTAAGGATTAAGATCCTTTTTAATTCCAATGGTAACAGTTGCAATAATAATGTTAATCTTTTAGCATCGTATAAATACAAGGATAGAAAAAAAATTACTGCAATTTTGTAATAAATTTTAAAATGCTGTAAAAATGAGGAAACATTACAAACACAACAGTTTTTTTGTAGATATCAGAACTGTCTCTCACTATATCCCAGCATTATTGGCATCCATTTCTTTTGATGTCTTTAAATGGTCTCTACATTTTTATGGGATCTTTCACTATGTTTATCTGATACAGCCCCAGTTATCTGAGTAGAAGTCGATATACAAATGTAAGGAATGAACCTTAAGGGACATATTGTAACCTCCCCTCAGGTTTTTTTAATTAATTCATGGATTCGGGGTTCTTTATCAATGAAGATTTTGTAAAAACAAACACAAAGTCATAGTCACAGTAAAAATTTATAATTGGACGTTTTCTTTAACATTTACCAAAACACAGAATGTCAATCCACAGACAATGCAAGCATTACACAATAAAAAAACACATATCCCCAAACCAACACAAACAAGTTTCACTCAATTTTAAACAAAGCTTTGTTTGCTTTTTTTTCTAGTTTCTTAATTTGTCCATTTGCTAGTTTCTTTATGACTACAGCATGAACTGAACACTAGCACTAATCAGATTTCAAAAGAAACTAAAGAATGATATGATAGTAAAGTAATATTCACTCAATATTATCACATTCCTAATAACTCTGATAAACTGGTGTATAAGTATAAAAACACTAACCGAATTATTATTTCTTTAGGTGCAGAATTAATTGCAGGTTATTTTTCTGAAATGACTCTTAACATACATCCCACTTTGAAGATCTAAATGGAACATATGAATGCCTCTTCAGAATGCTGTTCTGTTTCAATGTTAACAACACAAAGAATTTTAAATCTGTAAATAAACTCCACATAACAAACACGTGTAATACCCTCTGAAATCAACATGAACACATTCTTGACAATTTACAAGTGTTTCAATGTTAGACTGAAATACATATAGAAATGTAACCCATTATGACTCTTCTGTCATATTAAACCTTTACATAATCAGTATAACAGGATAAATGATCTAGTCTTGCACTCTTTAAGAGAATTATACAAGTAAAAAAAATGAAGCATAAATGTGAATGTCTCATTCCATAATACACAATTTTCCTCAATGCCTAATTTGCAAAACTTAATAATCACATAGTAAATACAATAACATTCTTTAATACCCTCGTTTTGTTCAGAATACCCCCTCCCTATCTCCGATACACCCGTCCTTCATGGAATAAACTGGTGTCGGCAGCGGCGGCGCCAAATTCGTTTGTTGAACATGCGAATGGTCACAATATTGCACCCTAAATATTGAAAAGCATCAACAGTTCTTTTACTGTTGTTTTATAGTCTGGATATCTATATTTTTCTTAGATATTTTCTGTTTCATTTTGGAAGAATATCAAATTTTTACTTGACCGTATACGTACTAAGTATATAGGGAGTAATAAATGTACTTTAGTGAAAGTTATGTAATGCTGCGGTCGAGATTTAATCGATTTCGAGATTTAACGGAAATACACAATTTTCAGTCCTCTGATACTGAAAAAGTATTTCTTTCAAAACGTCCGTCCATCCGTCAGTCCGTTTGCGAACACCACTAGCGCCTAAACCATAAGTAGTATTTGTCCAAAAGGATATTCCCAGGTCAATCTGGCTCCATTAGAGGTGCTGAGATTTTGAAATATCTTCTTTAAAATTTTGAGGTTTTTACATGAAGCCCCAGGGACATTTTCCAAATTTTCTCAAAAACGGCCGCAAATTTTTTTCTTTAATTTTTTTAAACAATAGTGTAAAATACACTTATAAACATTGCGTAGGTCCCATTTTCACTGTTAACTCTTCATTTTTGAAAATTGAAAAAGTTACATGTTTTTCGGCGTCATCCTACAACTACGAAATTGAAGATAAAGTTTTTCCCTCAAATAAAATTTGTTCAACAGATTCTATTTTTTATTCACTTGTTTAATCATTTTTTCATTAAGGTAATATTATTTTTTAATTTTAGTAGTTTTCGCGCAATATTGGGTGAATTACGTGCAATATTAAAAAAAAACAAAAGCAGATGTTCTCAAAAACGGCGTTGAATTTTTTCTTTAAACTTTTGATAGGTATGGTGCTAAATGTACTTTATAAGATGTTATAAACGCCATATTACTATATTCTTTTTTTCAAAATGTAGAAAAATATACTTTTTTTGACTAGTCTTCCACGTTGTAAATATTTACATTGGCGGCAATTTTTTCTCATTATTGTATTTTAAGTACACGTGCAGCAATTCCATATAAAGTTTCTCGAAAACTGAAATCTTTTCTGTGAAAATGAGTTGAAATTTCCACATTTTCAGAAACACTCAAACACCATTTTCTCAAAAACGGCTACAATTTTGTTCTTCTGACGTTTAGTACGGTTAATGCTAATCGCACTGCTGAAGACGCAAAATTCATTTAAATAACGTCTAATGATGTTTATCGCACACTCGATAGTTATCTGTGAAAAAGAGCATCAAATTTCGCATTTATTTTCGCTTAAACGTCATTTTCTTAAAAACGGCTGCAAATTTTTCAACGAAAAATTCCACATAGGGCGGGGTTTTGGTCTTCTTTAATATTCTACAAGTAATATTTCTAATCTACCATTAGACAACGGAAATATTGAGAAAAAGTCAAAAAATATATTTTGGGTGGCGATAGATGGCTGCTGGCAAAAGGAAGGGACAAGCCCATGAAGCTAGCTCACACCAAGGAAATTAGAAAACTTTACTACGAGAAAGTCTGCGCCATTCTGTAGCACCACTAGTAAGTTGTAAGATAGACATTATTGAAAATTAAAATCTCTCTTAAGTTCTATTTGGAGGCTGACAAAAATGCCTTCTTATATTTTCACACTTGACAGACGAGGAAATTTGTTTGTAAGATAAGCAAATCCTCTCTAATTTGGATGCAAGTCTTTAATAAATTGTTTTATTAGTCCCAATTTAAGGTGAAGCGGTGATAATCTCACATCATTGTAAGCTAAAAGGCTATCGTAACTATACACCTTTCTTCAATTTCGTTCAGGCCAAGTTTCTGCTATATAATGAGACAGTCTATCACAACTAACCCATTCACAAAGGAAACAAGGATATTTGGTATAACCTAGCTGCATTCCCAAGATTATGGCAACGATTCTTAAATCCTATATATGCTCCTTTTGTTCAGCATACTGAATTGCTGTAAGTATATATTACTCCAATACATTATAAATCTGTTTTATCGTAGTAGCATAGGCGACTGGAATAGAATATTGCATAATATTGTGCAATAGAACTTTGCAGGTGTTCTGTTGCACAATATTGCTATTGAGACTAGTTTGAGACTAGTTTTTGAAGCATATATAAATAAACCTCCACTGGTTTGGATCACCACTGAATCTCAATGCATCCATCAAACTACATACATCCATGCAGAGTGTTTATTTTCCACCACACGAAAAATGTATCACAAACTTCACTTCTCTATTTCCATACACAGCAACATTTGCATCAACGAAGAAAGTTCCATTTTTGAAGTCTGGAACCGAACAGCTCTGATTTTCTCTTATTTAAGCCTAGATCATGAACTACGTCATTTAGGTTTGCCTGTATTACAAGTGGTGGAGTTTAACCTGCTATTTGATAGGAAGGATTTCTTCTTTTCGGGAATGACGAATCACTTCTCTCACGGTGTAAAACGTTCGTCAGTCTCATCGCATACATTCTGATAGGGTCCCATTGCTGTTGGCATCAATGGACATCTTTCATTTACGGTTAGTGAAGCCATGTGTATTTGTTATACAGAAATGGCAATCCGTAAGAAGTTCCTTGGTCTGCATCCATATCATAGACACATCAAACAACATAAAACGATTTTTCACCATCCACCAGTTAATTAATTTCTCATAACAAGTGGAACAACAAAAATGAGAAGCCCATGTCTTACTTAGGCTTACATGAAGGGTACTTACATGAAGCGAGGATTTACGTTTTTAAGAAGCATCGGCCCGAATTGGACCCATTTCTAACGTAGTGGTGTGAGTGACGGCGAGTTAACTCTGAGGAACTGAGTTCGGGTCTCCGAGCAGAAAAACATTTATGTGGTTGAAAAGTCTTTTGCAGGTTTTCATTTTTGAAGCATTTGGCATTGTGATAGATTAAATTGTTCTTTTATTTCATTTTTAATTACTCATAACTTCAACAATAGTTGAAGATTTGTGGTATTCGGCACTTTTTACGTTAACATTCGTTGAACCCGTTTCATTCTGAACCTTCATCCAATTCTTTATTAAGTCGTAGAAGAGTTGTTAAGGATACCTTTTCATTAAATTGCCTGTACTATTTTTATTTAAAACAAACCAAGTACTTCATTCCACTCATCATTCCGTAACTGCTGTCAGCTGGTGTTTCCAATCTAACGCACGACTAACAAAAACAACCGCAAGCGCCCGCAGGGCGTGTGGTTCACGGGCAGCCACGAGGGGGTGCGCGTCAGAAAGTGACCTGACGACTTCTTCCCTCCTCCCCGCTCCTCTTCCAAATAACAAAAAACGTGCCTCCCGCGCCAAGACCTCGTGAAGGCAGGCGGAGGCGGGGGCGCGCCCTATCTGGCCCTGCCCCATCCCCCCTCCCCCGCCGTCCCTCCGCCACCACTCCTCCTTCCACGGCCCCCTCCCCCCCCCACCCCCCCCCCCACGCCCCCTCGTTGCCGCCGCCCCACCCCACCCCACCCCGCCACGTCGCGCACCCCGCTGAGCTGCGGCGGATGGAATCCCGTAGGTTCCCAGTGATACTGTCAACTCATTCGGGTGCGAACATAAAGTAGCGGAACGAGAGGAGCTCCGCTGCTGCGATGGAGTGAGCCACTTGCCCTGGGCGCCGTGCGGGAGGAGCTCAGTGCGTGGGCCGCTCTGGACTCGGTCGGTTCGTTCTCCTCTTGTTCGTCTATAGTTCCTGAATGTGGGCAGAATGCGATGGGCAGAGATAGGAAGTGCTGAGTAAAAGAGTGTTTGCTGTTGGAAGGGGACCACTTTCGGGACTTCTTAATGAGTGTGAGTGAGAGGGTGACAATATCAGTGATTCAACAAGAAGACAGGTGGAGCTGCATCCATGATCTTCTCTGTTCCAGGACCAAGGTGAGCGATGTCGAGTGAGGAGACGGCGACGGTGCGGGTGGCGGAGGGGCAGCTGCGGGGGCGGAAGGTGGAGTCCAAAGCCGGAGGAACCTTCTGGAGCTTAATAGAGAATCGTTGCCCTTATGTTCCAGAAGCGAAGTGAACGAGTGGCGATGGGCGAGGAGACGGCGACAGTGCGGGTGGCGGAGGGGCAGCTGCGGGGGCGGAAGGGGAGTCCAAATCCAGAGGAACCTTATGGAGCCTAATAGAGAATCGTTGCCCTTGTGCTGCAGAAGCAGAGTCAACGAGTGGCGATGGGCGAGGAGACGGCGACAGTGCGGGTGGCGGAGGGCAGCTGCGGGGCGGAAGGTGGAGTCAAAGCCGGAGGAACCTTATGGAGCCTAATAGAGAATCGTTGCCCTTGTGCTGCAGAAGCAGAGTCAACGAGTGGCGATGGGCGAGGAGAGGGCGACGGTGGGGGTGGCGGGGGGGCAGCTGCGGGGGCGGAAGGTGGAGTCCAAAGCGGGAGGAACCTTCTGGAGCCTAATAGAGAATCGTTGCCCTTGTGCTGCAGAAGCAGAGTCAACGAGTGGCGATGGGCGAGGAGACGGCGACGGTGCGGTGGCGGAGGGCAGCTGCGGGGGCGGAAGGTGGAGTCCAAAGCCGGAGGAACCTTATGGAGCCTAATGAGAATCGTTGCCCTTGTGCTGCAGAAGCAGAGTCAACGAGTGGCGATGGGCGAGGAGACGTCGACGGTGCGGGTGGCGGAGGGGCAGCTGCGGGGCGGAAGGGAGTCCAAATCCAGAGGAACCTTCTGGAGCCTAATAGAGAATCGTTGCCCTTGTGCTGCAGAAGCAGAGTGAACGAGTGGCGATGGGCGAGAGACGGCGACAGTGCGGGTGGCGGAGGGCAGCTGCGGGGCGGAAGGTGGAGTCAAAGCCGAGAGGAACCTTCTGGAGCCTAATGAGAATCGTTGCCCTTATGTTCCAGAAGCGAAGTGAACGAGTGGCGATGGGCGAGGAGACGGCGACAGTGCGGGTGGCGGAGGGGCAGCTGCGGGGGCGGAAGGTGGAGTCCAAAGCCGGAGGAACCTTATGGAGCCTAATAGAGAATCGTTGCCCTTATGTTCCAGAAGCGAAGTGAACGAGTGGCGATGGGCGAGGAGACGGCGACAGTGCGGGTGGCGGAGGGCAGCTGCGGGGCGGAAGGTGGAGTCCAAAGCCGGAGGAACCTTCTGGAGCCTAATAGAGAATCGTTGCCCTTATGTTCCAGAAGCGAAGTGAACGAGTGGCGATGGGCGAGGAGACGGCGACAGTGCGGGTGGCGGAGGGGCAGCTGCGGGGCGGAAGGTGGAGTCAAAGCCGGAGGAACCTTCTGGAGCCTAATAGAGAATCGTTGCCCTTGTGCTGCAGAAGCAGAGTGAACGAGTGGCGATGGGCGAGAAGATGTTGACGGTGCGGGTGGCGGAGGGGCATCTGCGGCGGCGGCGGGTGGAGTCCAAAGCCGGAGGAACCTTCTGGAGCCTAATAGAGAATCGTTGCCCTTATGTTCCAGAAGCAAGTGAACGAGTGGCGATGGGCGAGAGACGGCGACAGTGCGGGTGGCGGAGGGGCTGCTGCGGGGCGGAAGGTGGAGTCCAAAGCCGGAGGAACCTTCTGGAGCCTAATAGAGAATCGTTGCCCTTGTGCGCAGAAGCGAAGTGAACGAGTGGCGATGGGCGAGGAGACGTCGACGGTGCGGGTGGCGGAGGGGCAGCTGCGGGGGCGGAAGGGAGTCCAAAGCCGGAGGAACCTTCTGGAGCCTAATGAGAATCGTTGCCCTTGTGCTGCAGAAGCAGAGTGAACGAGTGGCGATGGGCGAGGAGACGGCGACAGTGCGGTGGCGGAGGGGCAGCTGCGGGGCGGAAGGTGGAGTCAAAGCCGGAGGAACCTTCTGGAGCCTAATAGAGAATCGTTGCCCTTATGTTCCAGAAGCAGAAGTGAACGAGTGGCGATGGGCGAGAGACGGCGACAGTGCGGGTGGCGGAGGGCAGCTGCGGGGGCGGAAGGTGGAGTCCAAAGCCGGAGGAACCTTCTGGAGCCTAATAGAGAATCGTTGCCCTTATGTTCCAGAAGCGAAGTGAACGAGTGGCGATGGGCGAGGAGACGGCGACAGTGCGGGTGGCGGAGGGCAGCTGCGGGGCGGAAGGTGGAGTCCAAAGCCGGAGGAACCTTCTGGAGCCTAATAGAGAATCGTTGCCCTTGTGCTGCAGAAGCAGAGTGAACGAGTGGCGATGGGCGAGAAGATGGTGACGGTTCGGGTGGCGGAGGGGCAGTTGCGGCGGCGGCGGGTGGAGTCCAAATCCGGAGGAACCTTCTGGAGCCTAATAGAGAATCGTTGCCCTTATGTTCCAGAAGCGAAGTGAACGAGTGGCGATGGGCGAGGAGACGGCGACAGTGCGGGTGGCGGAGGGCTGCTGCGGGGGCGGAAGGTGGAGTCAAAGCCGGAGGAACCTTCTGGAGCCTAATAGAGAATCGTTGCCCTTATGTTCCAGAAGCGAAGTGAACGAGTGGCGATGGGCGAGGAGACGGCGACAGTGCGGGTGGCGGAGGGGCAGCTGCGGGGCGGAAGGTGGAGTCAAAGCCGGAGGAACCTTCTGGAGCCTAATAGAGAATCGTTGCCCTTATGTTCCAGAAGCAAAGTGAACGAGTGGCGATGGGCGAGGAGACGGCGACGGTGCGGGTGGCGGAGGGGCAGCTGCGGGGGCGGAAGGTGGAGTCCAAAGCCGGAGGAACCTTCTGGAGCTTCCTTGGAGTGCCCTACGCGCGGCCTCCAGTGGGGCCGCTGCGCTTCAAGGTAAGGCTTCATTCCAAATCCCGGCAGGATACATAGCACAAAGAAACTATAAGCACGAAAAGAAACTACGATACTTAGAATAATAGAGTTTTCATATTCTGTGAACAAAATTGAAGCTAACGTTTTATATATATATATATATATATATATATATATATATATATATATATATATATGTATATATATATATATATATATATATATATATATATATATATATAGAACTGAACAAGAACTCTCGTATTAATACTAGCCGTACACGTATTGTAGATAGAACTAAAGTTCAAAATATTTATATCGAATCGTAGATAATCTCCTTGTAGAATATTTTTCACGCATCCTTTATGTAGAGCAGACCTGCTCAACGCCTGCTTCTGCAGGCATTCTGGACTCAAGAGCCTGACGTCTGCTCACGAAGGGTGAAAGTGAAAGTAGTGGGGGTAGTCTCTTTGCGGGGAGGGGAGCCTGCCATTTGCATCGGGGCGCGAAGATTCAAAATCATCGGGGCGTCTAAAGCAATGATCCATTCTGTGGAATTACTTGCCCACTTATTCGTATTTAGATGGCTAATGTCCTGTATTTCTAGCTACAAGGGCTATAATGCACTCTTTATGTTCATCTGTGCATTGCTATGGAACTACATTTTTTCTTTTTTAATTCGTTTAAAATGTATGCTCAGTTATCACTCTTAAACAATATTTGAAAGCGGTGATCTTTTAAAAAAAAAATAATTCTAACAAAACTTTACGATTTAATAATTGATTTTTACTGGTACTGTTATATTCAGAAAATAATGGAAAAACGAAGGAAATTATCAGAGAAATTTCTTACATTATGATTGAAATGAAAATAAAATATAGGCAACTCCCAGAAGGCATAAACTGTTTGGTAGCCGTTTCCCCCCACTATAAATGTGAATGAGAGATACAACAAGCAACCTTTCTGACGGTACGTTACGGACAATCGTGAGAATATTATGGATGTTGTTAAATAGAATGTAAAGGGCTTAATTTTTTGTATGGTGTAAACGACATATACTATATATAATACCTAGTATTAATACGAATAAATAGTGTTCGTTGATTTCGTATTATAAATCTATAATGCACTCTTGAAATTAGAGAAGAATTGACTCTTAAAATTAGAGAAGAATGAAATAATGATTGTTTAGATAAAAGATTGTTTAGATAATTCAATTAAACATAGTAAATGGAAAATAGTTTATTACTGTCATCATTCAACTATTCAATATTACAATTTTGTGTTTAGCACCACACTAGCAATGTTATACTTTTGTGTTTAGCTCCAAACATTTCCATTATAACGCAAAAAATATTACTTGAATTGTATGTAACAGTCCGTCATGTGTTCGCCCATAGCTATTCCAATTTTTGCGCTACCGTTTGAATTGCACATTCTCATCGGTTCCCACTCTTAGAAAGGGTCTCATCTCCACCCATCTTGGCTTGCAGAATTTGTACTGAGAGGCTCTCACGGTCTTCCGAGGTTAGTGAAAGTGCAAAATACTGTACAGGCCTGAGAAGTTAGCTTTCCCTACTTTTTCACGGCTTCTATCTTTCAAGCTTTCCAAGAAGTTTATGGTTCATTTTGTTTACTTGGAGATAGGTACTACAATTTCTATACTTATGGTAGACAATTATGTAATGCTGCCCAAAATCGATGGCGAAATTTAATAGAAAATGTGTTAAAATGTGTTGAAAATGCTCATTGAAAAATTATATTTAAAATATGTTTCTAAAAGGTTTGACCACACTCGCACTTAAATTGCACACAGCATTTTATCCATAGTGGCTATTCTCATATTTATTGAGCTTATTTCGAAGCTATGCTTTTGGGAATCTTATCTCTAATTTTAGGGGTTCTTCATATAAGATCCGTAGCACATTTTAAAATATCTTTAAAAATTGCTCCATTTTTGTCCTTGTTTTTACATGAAGAGGGCAAAGTGCGCTTATTAAAACGGAACATTTATTACTTTTATTATTATTATTATTATTATTATTATTATTATTAAACACTTTGGATTTTCTAAAATTGCACAAGTTGATCTCCTATCAAAATTGGCCGGTACAATCACTATTGAGTTTAGGGATTTTTCCCTTAAATATTATATTCTACTACATTTTATGTGTGACTAGTTAGTTTTGAGAAATTTGTTCATTGAATGTGTTTAACTTTCTAAAGTTACAGAAATTGTCGAGATTTGCCTCTATAGCAATAAATTCAGATCAGTATTATTCAGATCAATATATCCAGTCCACTTCTGACAATGTTTACCAAAAACAGGTAATTTATAAAGTATATTTAACAATTAATGGAAAATAGAAATTATGTGCAATATATGAAACTTCTGAATGACGAAGGATTTGCACACGATTGCTAAACTTTTGGAAATACTTAATTTGTAATGCCGTTCATTTTATGTAACCGTCGCAAGTAATACGAGAAGGTCCGTGCCACGTTCTAGCGCTATTTTCGTTTTTAGGACCCTCGACCAGCAGAAGCATGGCTAGGAGTGCGCGACGCCTTCAAAGACGGAAACATCTGCACTCAGCCTAGCGAAACACCGTCCCAGGAGATCATAGGCAGCGAGAACTGCCTCTACCTCAACGTGTACACTCCGCGGCTGCCTCATCTCCAAGCAGATGCGTTGCCCGTCATGGTGTCGCTCCACGGAGGAGCGTTCAAGTACGGGGACGCGGGAGTGAGCCGCTACGGCCCTGACTACTTGGTGGCGGAAGGCGTCGTTGTCGTATCGCTCAACTACAGGTTGGGGCCCCTGGGTAAGGTTTATGGACGCCACTGGCATGCGATCGTTGAAATTGTTGCTTTCTATTTGTTTCCTTTGTTCAGGGCTCAGGAAATATATTCTCTTTTCCCAACGATTAACACGTTATAAAATACAAAACAATGAAATAATACGTTCGTATATAGATCTTGTATACTTGTTGAAACCTTGTTCATTCACAACATTATTCATACCAGCAGCTGGAACGAAACTAGTTCTTGATATGCATTATTGAGATATTGGATGTTGATGGAGCAGAGAATGTCATTACGTAAAGTAAGGGGCCTTGTAGTCCGGCAGATACCCATTGGCGACGAACTAAACAGTTCGCTATTGTGATGCTCTAACCAACTTTGATGAGTCTATAAACAGTACTAATTCGACGTAATAATGAATGAAATCTAAGTTGTCAATTTCCAGTGGCAAAATTGCAATTTAATCAAATAATAAAATGAAAACTTACTCAAAGCGTCAACAATTCTGACTTGATTATTGGCTAAATTGTATGACATAATGCCTAAATTGTAGAACATTAAACATAAGCTCTCTACTCATTAAAAGTAGAATATTTGTTGTAGAAAATATTTTTGGAATCTAGTGGTTTTGTTTTTTATTATTTATGAAATACAATAGTGATTGTATTGCAGGATTCCTGTTCTTAGAAGATGCCTCCCCTGGCAATGTAGGATTAAAAGATCAAGTGGCAGCCCTGCGCTGGGTAAAAGAAAACATCAGAGCCTTCGGCGGAAACGCAGAAAATGTGACATTATTCGGAATGAGCGCTGGCGGAGCCTCCGTGCACTACCAAATGCTTTCACCCATGTCTAAGGGTAAGGAGGTTGATTTAATTTAATAGCATTACTATTTTGCATACAAGTTGAACAAACGGGAGAAGAGATCATCCGACCAACTCTTCAGAAAGAAAATACTCAATTAAATTTCAAAAAAGCTTTCTAATCTGCATTTTTTAAAATATTTTTCCATTTTATTGTACAGAAGAAACTTTTTCTCATTCACAAACTTCTGGAGGTGATTGCAAAGTAAACAAAGTATGTAAATATTGATCTGTGAACGTATCTTTAAATGTATCGTTAATCAGTTAAAGACAGTTCCAGTAACTGTCTCAATTTTCTCGCCATGCACCACACTGTGAGACTGAACGAAAGTAAGGACCACAAAACACATCCCGATGTTTGTTCTGAAGGATGGACGCATAGTAGTTGCTGATTGAAAGGTATTATAAAACACAAAATTACGAGAATAGTCCTTATCAAACTCAACGTTTAGACACGTGTTTATAAGACCGTTTGTTTATTACTTCTACTCAGATATTGCCTCTTGAATCTTATCGGATGAAAACAGTGTCGCCTACAATTTTAATCAGGTAGCCAATTCAGTGTGTTAGTTGATATAGGTGTATTGTACTGTCATGAATTAAATATTACTATTTTATTTATTTACAAAAATCATGCACAACTTAGACTATTTTACAGTTTCCAAGGAGGATCAATAGGGGCCATAAATGTCAGGCTTAAATGAAATGAAATTGATATTAAATTGGTCAAATACTGTATCTATGAAAAAGTTATCCTGCAATTATCCCATATTCCGTTAATGTAGTTTCCTTTTCTTATATGAAAATAATTGTTTAGTCTGCATGTGAAAGTTTTCTGGTTCTATGTCTCAACATTAGATACACCATTGTTTCAATCTGGATACATATTTTTGTTCTGAGACTAATGAAATACAAAATACATCACACTGTATTATTATTTTTGCTGAATTTGTTTGGCATTTTAATTCAAAATATGGAATATATTTGAAATATTCTTGTGAGAATATTTTTACAAAAAAATTTAAACTAAATTGGAATATATTTAAAATATTTTTATAATCTTAAATTTTTCTTTAATAATAATAATAATAATAATAATAATAATAATAATAATAATAATAAATATTAATAAGGGATGCTACGAGTTTCTTCATAACAAATCCAAGCAAAGACTTTCATAGGGAGAACCTTCACCCTTGCTTGCCGGGTCTTCGGAATTTTCTCCGTAGTATTACGTAGTATACTAATATTTGATTTTATATCTTAATATTTAAAATGTGATTTTATCTCATTACGTCACGCGTCGAATAGTCACGCGTCGACACAGGTAACTTGAGACTCTTCTCTCTAGGTAAACTAGTATTAAAAACTTGTAGCAGGTGCTTGCTTTAACTTCTAAGAATAGGCTAAGGATTTCTTAGAGAGAGTAGTCGATCGAAAGAAACGAAAAGATGCATCACCAATATATACTAATAAGTACTGTTAGACAATTGGGGAAAAAATACGATATAAATGAAATAAATAAAACCTAATTGTCATAGGGCTCGCGTCAGCGTCTTTTCTTGGTAATCTGAGGGATCCGTGTTTAAACCTCAACCTAGTTGAGAATTTTATCTGGCCATGTTCTAATCAGGGCGATTCTAAGGTTCAAGTTTCTAACATTTCACATTAGTTTTATAAAAAAGTACCCTCAAGTCTTATTGAAAATGGAAAGAACACTATTTCTACACACCAATAAATAATTTCACTGTCTGGACAGTTAATATATATAAAACAAACACTTCAAATTTTGACCACAACACTACTGTAACGCGTCTCGTAACGCTCGCAGGTCCGCTGTTTCACATTCACCCGACCTTCATTCTTGGCTGGATATTTGTCTTACCATAACGAATAAATGAATCTCTAGTTGCTATGTAAGACCTAAACATTCGTTACAATAACTGTACTGAGGGTCTTCAAAGTGGATAGTTGCCGGAAAAGGCAAAAAATATTATTTCTAACATCCCTTTAGCACAAAGTAGGTACATGTCTGAATAAAGTAAGAGTATAAAGGGTAAAATATTAGGAAAATGAGTAAAATCAATCTTTCCTTTCCCGAAGTATAGAGAATCACTTGAAAAAATGGGATACAGAAATTCTCTTGTTTCTTATGGGTAATTGTGACTTTCGTATCTTTGTAGAACTGAAACAATCATGTAATCTAGACCCAATATCAAGTCACATTCCTTTAGTGGTTTTGGATGACGAGACGAAGGTGATACCGGGAGCAGTTGTTCAGTGCATCAACTGATGTTACTGCAGTGCCTCTGACCGGGAGATTGTAGGTTCGAGTCCCGACAACGGCAGGATTTCCGATACTAGCCTTTTAGCTAGGTCGAATTCAGTCGCTGTCTGGAGGAGAATTCTAGCGGCCGGTTGCTCTGATCGGTAGTTTTCCATGGTTTCTCCGATCAACACCAGGCGAATGCTGGAGCAGTACCCTAACAAACGGGCCACGGACCGCGCCAACGGGCCACGGACCGGTCGGGGACTTAGAACTTGTCCTGACTGGAGCGGTGCCGCACTGGTGGGATATACCTGGTTGGGAAAACCCCGTTAGCCGTCGGTAGGTGGGCACCGGATTTCACCATCCGGCGGGGGAAGACCACCGCCACCTCCCAAGAAAAAACGCCCTACACTTACGGGACTAATGACCATCGTAGTTGACACGCCCGGAATCACTAAATCAATCAATCAATCAATCAAAACGAACTTGATTTGTCTACAGGCCTTTTCCACCGCGCCATCGCCATGAGCGGCTCAGCGCTGAGTCCCTGGGCTGTGCAAACGGAGCCAGCAGACACCACCAGGCGTCTGGCGCGTCTCCTGGGCTGCACCAGCGACGACCCGCACGCCATCGTGGACTTCCTCAGAGGCGTCGACGACAAGAAGCTGCTGCGCGTCGCCTACACTAGAGACGTAAGTAGCGAAGTGCACGGCGCGTTTTCAAACGCGAGTGGCCGAATTTTAGCACCCCACAAGTGTTTTATTTTTACATCGCTCTACCACATACACAGTAGAAAGTCATGTTATGATGCACCAAGAAACGTCGAATTTTTGGTAGAAAAACTCTAATTACAGAGCCCTAATAATGAAAAAGCGGTTAAATCCAGTTGCTAAGTTTAAAACAAAATTCTCTATCTCGTGGTGTAGCCAGAATCTATGTTTTGTGGGTCCTTAACACCGAAAAATTGAAACGTCCGCCTATCCGTCCGGAAGAACGCTAGCGGCTGAACCGTTCAGCCGTTTTTCTCTAAAACTGATATTCCGCAATCGATGTGGCTGATGTCGCGACCCCTAGAATTTGAAATCGATAATTTTGGGGGATAGTTTATATGTAGCCCCTGGGACTTTTCCAAATTTTCAAAAAAATGGATGCGTCATTTATGATTAAACTTTGTTTTTGGATAGCATGAATGGTGCAGGTCTCATTTTCGTTAAATTCTCTGATTTTTCTAAAACTGCAAAAATTTCAAATTGTTTCGCCGTTTTCCTACAACTAAAATTATGAATATAGATGTTTTTCCGGAATGAAATCTGTTCCTTAATGTTAGGTTCTGAAATAAGGTCATGTACTGTTTTTCGGAAATTTGAGAATATTTCGCATAACTTTGCGTAAAAGTACAGGTGAGAAAGTACATGCTGTTTTAAAATCACTAATTATCATACTCTTAACGTTGGAGAAATTGATGCGAGTTTTATGAAGTTGACAGAGTGCATGAGAGCATTAATCCCCAACTTTCAGTGCGTAACCTCCAAGCAAATGTGATCGATGACTTTTGTTGCAAAATTTTGTAGTGTCTCGTAAGTATATAAAGGAGCATCACAGTTTATTTGTATCGCAATGTACTTTTATCTCTTAAAAATACACCAGAGAACTGAATATTTCCTTATTTTACATTCAAAAAGACCATGCTAATAGTTAATCTTGGTGAATGTTAGGTTTTAGGAGTTGTTCTATGTAAAGAATTAAGTATTTTTCAACCAGACATATTCTTGTAAAATCATTTCATCGTTTGACAGTTGTTTGTTTTCAATATACGAGATATTTATTATGTTAAGATATTTTAGTTCATGAAATATTTAATGAGATATTTACTGTTTTCGGTCAACGCCTTTTGAAAGTATAAAATTAAGTTCTTTTTCCAAATTCATATAGGCATGATAATACCAGTTCAGAGTAGTTACATCATACTTCAGGCACAAAGCTCATGCATACACGAGCACCCAGTTCATGCAGAGAACTTGATCTTTGCTAAACGAATGAACATTGATATCCATTTCTGAGCTTTGAATAATACATAGGTTCTTAATGTTCCTTTGTGGTTAAATCTTCCCTGAACTGCCATTCAACTTTTTGCACACTCGTATTTATTTATACCATTTAGAATAATCCCAATTCCATAACATTCAGACCAAAGGAAACTCGCTGAAATTTGCACCAGCAACGGAGTTGGTGGTGAAGGGAGTAGAGACTTTCTTACCTGCCCCTGCATATGACTTGATCAGCGCTGGGCGCCATCACGATATTCCATTTATGATGGGATTTACAGGAAAGGAAGGTCTTCTGCAGCTCCTATGTGAGTAAATGCTGTTTCCAATTTAATTCTTCCATCATTCGTTTTGTTCATTGTTTATTTTGCCTGATATTGTTCTTTGCAGTTACTGACGTTCGTAAGCCAGACATCGCCAAGAAGGTTGATCAAAATTTGGAGGATTTGCTTTTACCCCAACTGCCTCGCCTCCTTAAGGGCTTTAACAAAACGGCTGCAATTAAAGCTTTACGTGATTTCTATCTGAAAGGAAAGCCCATCTCCAAAGACACTCTTCAAGGATTCGTTGATGTGAGTAGAATATTCAATGTTAAATTGACGGAGATTAAACACAAATATTTTCTCGCCTAGGTAGAGTTTTATTTTCTTTTTACATTATTACTACACTACTTTCGAAGGAGGAGTTATCAAGAATGACTAAGTTACAATGTCACAAAACGAAAGTAATCTGGACAGTTGTCATGACTTCTTCATTACGAGAGAAACTGGTGGTAGTACAAATTGGCACAGACTTTCTCGTAAATAGTTTTCAAAATCCTTTGGATTCGCAAAGTTCTTCAATTTTGCTCCATCATGTTACTAGCTGTCATCTACCGCCACCGAAAGTACACATTCTTTTAAACTTTTGCAAATTTTGATTATCTAATTGTAGGACCGAAATATTACTTTAAGATTATTATAGAAGAGTAAAACCTTTTCCTATATGAATATTTTCGTTCAAAAATGTGAATCTGTTGTTAAGAAAATACCTTTGAAGCATTAGTGCAAATTCGAAATGTAAAGTTTGTTAGCAGAAAACGTTTGAGTTTTCGAAAAAATCATTGGAAGTCATTTCAAGCACTTCCACTCACAAATGCAATAATGTTCATAAATGTTGGAAATTCGTATATTAACAACGTGAGAGATATTTTAAACAAATGCATTTGCGTAGATTTTTTAAAAAGAAAAGAATTCAACGAAATTAATATCATCTTATACAATGCATATTGCACTATTCAGACCAAAATTGAAAAAATATTGAGCAATTTTCGAGAAAATGGCGTTCGACCGTTTCTGAAGAGTGGAAACTTGAGCTGTGTTTCACAGAACACTTTTGGGTTTTCGTAAAACTTTATATGACATCATTTGAAGCTCACGCGCTCATAAATACGATAATGCAAACAACGATAATGTAATCATCTGTAATGTAAATATTGACGACATGAGAGCCAAGACAAAACAATTACATTTTTGTAATTTTTTAAAAAAACAAAAGAATACAGCAAAATAGCGTTAATGTCATTTAATGCAATACATTGAGCACTAGCCCTCAAATATTTAAAGAACAAATTTACAGTCGTTATTGAGAAATTCTTGTGTTAAAAAATTTTAATAATAATTTCTTAATGAAAAAACTAATTTAATAGAAATAATAAGAATAAATTTTGAATTTTGAAATAAAATTTGAAACCCTTAAAATTTTAAAAATTTCAGCTTTAACAATAAAAATTTTAAACTATGTATAAGTGTATTTTACTGTATTACAAATTAAAAAATTATTGTTGAAAAAGTTTTGAAAATGAACCCTACCGGATGAGTTTTTCAATCAAAAATTCCAAATTTTTTTGCCGTCCGTAACTTTTACTAAACAACTTACATTACTTCGCGTATAGGTATGTACACGAGAAAGAAAAATAATTTTGATGATGAAAAGTAAGTTTAGTTCCTTCAAGCAAAGAATTACTTTCATAAGGTAACCAAATATTATGACTGAAGGTCTAGTACATGTAACTAGTAATTTTTACAAGATACGTGGGAACATATCTGAAAAGAAAAATAAGTACAGCAATGATAGTTCGAAAATGATAACAATTGTCAATCTTCAAAAATCAATTAATATTTTACACGACGTTTTAGAAGTATTTGTAGTGAGAGAATTCTATAAATGAAGATTAGAGCCACTTTTCTGACTGCCTACACAATTATGAGGTAGGTGTATAAACAATATTCTGGCACAGCAAATATCCCTTTTTTGAAATTAATTTACATATTTTATTGGTACAAATATTTTTCGACCACTTCCAGTAAAATATGGATTTTTGCACGTGCAATAAAATATTTTTATGTACTTTTTGCCACATGACAGGGGAAAAAGCTTCAGAATAAAGATATGGGTGTGTTTGATTTTAATCAGAAATGTTTCTAGAACTATTCTTGAACACTCAAATTTTGCTTTATGATTGAAGATTCAGTGACTAATTTGGCTTACCATTTCGTTGACTTTAATCTTGTTCTCACATTCTGTCATCGGACAGAGTTGTAGTTGATTGCAATTTTACCATTGTAATCTTGGACTGTCATAGAATTTCTATTAACTCTGCTTAATTACATCACAGAACAAAAGCGATACAGCCTGAATAATAGATTTTAGTTCTTCTGAAAATTGTTCTCATGCCAATTTATAGTATTTCACATCTAGTAGAAGCACCACATTATAAATTACAAATTTTGATAATATAAAAACAATTGGGTAATTTTCTACTATTAATAAAAAATATATTACTCCAGTTAACGGTTATCGTTTAATGCAACTGAATATTATTTTTTCAGATGATGTCTGATATTGGCTTCTGTGAAGGAATTACATATTCATTGAACTGTATGGAAAACATCATACCGCACCTCTCTATCACTATGTTTTCACTGTTGATGATGTTTTAAATTATATGAAAATTTTAACCCACTTGAACGAGAAAGGTAAATACCAAAATATTGATTACAATTTTGGGTAGAGTTCGATATTTCGTTATTATGGTTATACAAAATGTTATTTAAACTGTTTTATTCAGTTTCATTTGCAGCTTTTTTGCACAGCTTTGTGAAAGAATTACATACACACGCTCTTTAGATAAATTGAAAGCAAATTAATATATTCCTGCGTTTATCATCAATTTGGCTGTTTACTCGAAACCTTTTATTTGTGTTAACCACATTTTGTGGTCTGTAAGAAATTAATAAGAACCAAAAGTATCCCAAAATATTTACAAAAAAATATATTTTTTGGGGACGAAGAAAATAAATAATGTTTTTTAAGTTCTGAAATTTGTTCCTTATTTGTTAAATGTAAGATGTTTGCAAATGGAAGTCTACGTTTCAAGAGAGAATTCAAATTTCTCTAGAGAGATTATCATTTTAACTTTAAATTCTCGTCAGTAGTATCACAACACTTCGAGTGATATATACTGTGACTTTTCTCGAATTAACATGAATCGAATGGATAAAAAATATCACAGGAATTACAAATAACAAAACTACACACATGAATATATTATTAAAAATACAATTATTAACGTTGTAGGAAGTTGAGTTTTCCATGTTCCGGAATTATATGGAAATATTTTTTAAAATATACATATGTTACATTTTCTAATTCTGTGAGACTCTTTTTTGTTTTAAAATTTAAAATGTAATTTTTTTATATATTATAGCCTCGTTTAATAATGTCATAAAGAGTTTCTCAGAAACAAAGAGTTTTTTTTTAAATGAGATGGAAATTCCGCGTATTCAGAATAGCTCACACGAAATTTTCTCAAAAACGGCTCCAATTTTTTTTCGCAAACGTTTCCAAAGGGTAGTACGAATTACCCTGTTTAATATGAACCAAACTTATTTCGGTATATTATTTTGTTTTTTGTTCACAAACGGGATTTCTTTAAAATAGCTCTCACACCGTTAATATGCACATTTTGAATAAATTGTATAAATTATTGCATTTGGGAGTGGAAGTGCTTCAAATGAAGTTTTAGAAAACACAGTAGATATCTGTGAAAGGAACTTCGACTTTCGCATTTACAGTAACATTTATATATATATATATATATATATATATATATATATATATATATATATTGGGCGGTGATAATGACATCGGGCAACAGAATGGGGTAAGACCGTAAAGGCAGCCCCGACCAAGAAAATTGAAAAATTTTACTGAGAAAATCTTTGCCATTCTGTAGCACTACTAGTTTTAATATTAGCATGCTTTTATGAACATCAAACAATTGCTATCGATAACAATAAAAATGTAAACAATGTGATTACATCCGAGTGCAAAAGGTAAACAAAGTGATAATCATGCGGTGAAGTACATCTGGGATTTGTTTACTTTTAGTATATTCTGTAATTTTCGAATGGATTGGACACACGTGTGTATTCATTAAACTATGTTTCTGAACAATTTTGGTTGTAACGTTCCAGATAGTTTTGATAGCATATTCTGTACTCTTCATGATCTAATCTTTGCATATTAATTGCCTAACATATGTGTAATGTTTTCATTTCTATTTTGTGCTGTGTATTTGCATTTTCTTTCTTCACAAAATTCTTGAAATTGTTTGCACACACGTGGTCCTGAAACAATTACTATCTTAAATAGTCATCCAAAACCCCTCTGATTTTCCAGGAGCGTGTCATGGCGATGATTTAGCATATGTGTTTCACACAGCTGTCTTCCCCGCAAAGTTACCACCTGACTCTTCCGCACTAGTGGCTCTTCGACGTATGATTCGTCTTTTGACTAATTATGCAAAGACGGGGTACGTATTGCTTAATTTAAATACTGTCGAAACATTTGATGAAAAATCTAATAACATTACAAAGTTCTACAAAATTATTACGAATACATTTTTTTCAGAGTTCCATCAACCAAACAGGACAAGCACGTAGGTGTGGAATGGAATTCATATAAAACTGACGAAAAGAACTTTCTTGAAATAGGCTCGTCGCTGAAATGCGGCACTAATCTTCACGCAGAACGTGTAGCGTTCTGGGAAAAATTTTACAAATATCATTAATTATTGTAATTTCAAAATATATTTTTCGCTCAATTTTGTTTCAGCAGATTTAAACAGAAGAGTACAGAATTTAATAATATGTAGACCTCTATTTTACAAATTCCTGAATAACTTTTAATAAAACAATATTTACTCTTATATAATTTAAAAACACATGTTTGCGTATGAATTGCCCAAAGGCTGGAATATTAAAAAATTTTTTTTTTTTTAATATTTACAATTACAAAAAAATGCTTTGTTAAAGGCGACATTTTCTAACACGTTCATATTAAACCTATTTTGTATTTTTCAGATTTTTCAGACTTTTCATTACTTACTTTGTTGGTATTCAATTATTACGCCAATAAGTATTTAATTTTAGTTCACTTTATTAACTACAGATGGCGCGCTGCGAGTGTTATATGGTTCATCATTTTTCTTCCCTTTCGTCACTCACGTACAAACCTTTGTATAGTGTAGATCGTTGGATAAATAAAATCCGTTTTTTGATCAAGTGTTCTGTGTTTCGCTACATCCTGCACAAACATCCTTGTTATCAACGAAAAATGTGAGTATAGGTATGAAGTTCTCTCAACATGTAAAAATAATATACGTTGGTATTTTACTGAATTAAACTCGGAGAAACCTACAAACTCTGAAACAAAATTATTTTGAAAAGAAATAGCTTATTTTAATATGGATGCAATAATTCAAATTGTCAATGCCTTTTTTAATATTTTCCCCTTAATATAAAGACGTCTACGATTTTTCTAGTTGAATAGATAGGATATAAAATTCAACAGCTTTGGATAAACGTTTGTAATTGATGAGCGATATGAATATTAATTACAGCGTTTTATACAATTGAGTCCTGTTACACGAGTTCGAAGTTGACGCGCGTCACCTGACGGTGCTGAGGTCAGCTGCATCAATGCCTGCGCACGCGAGTCGTTTAACTCTTTGGATATTTATTTAGTCAAAAACATGAAAAAAACTGTGACGTATGGGGGAGAACATCTGCGCACGCTTTCTTGAGTTTCAGAATCCCTTCCCAACAATTTAACTATTAATAGTTGATAGATGAAAAAATAGTAATATTTATAGTATATTATTATTAATAATAATATTAATTATTAATAATAATAATAATAATAATAATAAAAAGCGAGAGATGGGCATTTCAAAAAACTAGATATTTTCGTTTCTGAGTGTCGTAGATTAACATTGTATCTGCGTACGAGTGGTCTTTGCGATGTGTTTTGTGACCACAGCTCGATCTACAACTTAATTCAACATAACGCGCCATTTGTAGCCTACGACGCGCTTTGGCAACACAAGTGCCCAGACGTCGGTAAAGCTAGAACCCCCACTTTCAAAAAACTGAAAAATTTTTGCGCCATAATTTTGGGCTAATTTCAAGCCCATTAAAAATTTTTGGGCTACTTCCCAACACCCCGAAATTAAAATTTCAAATTGTGGCTGGTAAAGCTAGCACCCCCACTTACTCAAAATTCAAAAAATTTTGTAGGGTCTGAATCAGTGAATTTTGGGCTCCCGTGCGCCACTTTTCGAAATTCCAAAACTCACCTATAAATAAAAAAACCAAAAACCAAAACCAAATTCTCAAAATTCAAAAATTCTTGCGACATAGTTTTGGGCTAATTTTGGGCTCTTCAGTGACACCAAAAACATTATTTTTGATACCCTAAAACCTCCCAATTTAACCTCCCATCTTCTGAACTTAAAAGGATTCAGCATAGGCATTTGTGTTGCATGTTCAGCATGTGGCATAGGCAAAAGGTTGGCGACCGAATGTTATGTGACCGTCCGTTTCCCTGATGCTTCGAAAACGTGTCACATGAAACATAAGAGAGCGAGAGAAATGAGCAGTTCGAACGCGCGCCAACGCGGAAGAATACGAAAGAATGCTAATTGAAAATTACGTCAATAGAGATCGCCACAATAGATCGTCCAAGACCGGTAGTCAGACGAAAAAAAAAAGTTCTTTCCGAGATCAGCAGCGGAACTGTGCAGACGTACTGACAACGACACGCCAGCGATTTGTACTGCAGCGGACTTCAGATCAGCATCTTTTATAAAACTCTTCAGGAAGATAAAGAGGTAAATATCCCATTATAAATTAATTTGAACGTAATCTCAAGAGAAAGATAATAAGAGACGTTGTGCATTTATAATAGAAGAATGAAGGGAGAGGAGTTTTTGAACATGTGGCAGTAAACTAATAGTTGCATTCATTTCTTTTTTTCCATATTTATTATTTGCTGTCTTAAATTTTGTGTGCTCGTATAAAAGGTTGATATCTGGATTTAATTCAACAATCTGAATATCCAGTTGGTTATTAACCGTCATAATTAGAAGTAAATTAAAATTTATATGCGAGTACGAAAGAATTGTACCTTGTACGAGACGAAGAACACGTTTCTGGCGGGAGACTGAATTTCGACCGGGACAGCGAGCGGTTCTGCGAAGGGGTGCTACAGACTTTTCTCAACCCAAAGCTCCGACGCTTCAAGGCCACCAACAGCACCGAGGAGAGGGCAGGAGAAGGCGCAACGGTTTTCCGAACGCGGCCGAGAAGCAAAAAGTAAGGTCGTGCCAAATGAACAGTTTTTATATTGAAAGGAGTAATTCATTTTTAAACGGAAAGCTTATTCTGAATTCTTTAAGTAGAAAGAGGGGAATGTAAAATATTTGCTATACTAAAAGATAAAGAAAGTAGAAATACATTTGTTTCCTATTTCTAGGACGAGAAGACAGAATCAATCTTTTCTTTTTAAAGGATTTGAAAATGTATAATTGTAAATTAGTGAATAAGAATCTGAGTAAGAGACGAATTCCAGTATTAATTATTCTCTGAATTTTTAGAGAGAGAGAATTTCACTTTAAAACAGTGTTAATTCAGAATTGCTAGCTTTGATTCTCAATTTGTTTCTTTTTAGTATAAAGTAATCTTTTTTTAACGATTCTCAGTATTGCTGAAAGTGTGTTCATTGAAAGTTTGTGTTATAAATGAGAGCAAGAAGTTCTGTATTTAGTCATTAGTGTGTTGGGTCTTTTCTTCCAGCAAGTCATAATTGTGTATTTGATTTTTTTTAGTGCTATTACATATAATTGTCACAACAGCAATTTTTCTAGAAAATACTAAAATAAGTGAAAAGTGATTCTAACTCGAGTTTTTCTAGTAATTTGCATCCAATCCAAAACTTTCTTCACGACCCTGACTCCCCCATTCTTCTGTTGTTTTTTTTTATTATTTGTGTCCACACTGGGACGTCTGAGCTAGCTGACCATACGGCGAATTGTGTTCGCCACCCCAAGACGTCTCAGGTCGGGTGCTGGCCTTACGGCTTGAAACCGACGGTTGGTTTGCAGTAATATTTTTCTTTATAGATAAAAAAAATTGTGTACTTGCCTGTCCTGTTTGCAACGTGCAAAATGGCAACCGCGACGGAACACAAATAACGTCTTAAAGACAACGAATCGGGTAGAAACTTTTAGATTTTTCTTTCAGCTACAGCCTGCTGTGTTCAACGCTTAACTTATTTGATTCTTTTTCAGTTTCCCTCAGTTGTCAGTCTTACTTCCAGAAAACTGATTTGAATTCCTACCTGATACTTTCTTTTTCAGTTCTTCATCTTCAGAACAAGACGGTGAGACTCGCTTCCAACAAGCAGCGGAACGAGAGCAAGCGGTCGCAAGAGTTGATAACATTCAGAAGCACCGCAAATTTCGCAGCCTTTACAAAGGCAGACTAACTGCATTTGAAAACTTAGATTCCAAGGGTAGCGTAAGTAAGACCGCAGACCGCCTTGAGTCTCTAAAGCTCTCTCTAAATCTAACAGTGCAAAGTAAACTAGATGCGCGTTGTGAAAACGGCGAAACAACGGAGGGGGGGTTCGATAATCGATACTTCACGGCGATACTTAATGGCAAGAACTAACAAAATACTAGAGAATATTGAGATTAGGCACTTTGTCCCCACATGCCTCTCCAGGGTCTTAGACCGTGGGAATGGGGCATATCGATGTAGAATAACTCGTACTCTCAGGGCGTCACCCAGTCAAGGGCGTAGACTCCTCAAACGTAAATTCCCATTTCGATCGGTGGTGTAGCTAAAGCGCTCCCCCCACGAATTCCCCATCGCTTCCCGGGCAGACCCAGGTTGCCCGTCTTGAGAATTTTTCTTCTGGCGAAGAATTCCAGTATGGTACAATACTTACTCCTGATTTGAATCATTGATAATGCTAGAGATCGGCCTGAAATCGATAAGTCCGTTATCTACAAGAACCCGGAATCGCTACCAAATTGATGGACTTTTTAACGTGACAGGAAAAAACTGCGAGGCTATTTCTAAATCACGCTGAGATCCGAACACTACGTAAGCAAAAAATTCTTACTTTTTCCGTTTTTCTTCATTAATACAAAAGATACACTGCAAAACCTCCTCACTTTACTTGATAATTTTCGTCGAAATGTGTGTGCTCTTAGAAACTTAAGAGCCCGTTGAGCATTAGAACACGATAAATACATTTATTACTTCAAACTTGGATGAAGCCACACATAAAGGTTGGGATACTCACTCCGTGAGTATCTGAGCCATTCCTTAAAGACTTGTATAATTTCTTGAAACCAGGGCCACATGTGTTTCAGACGTTGCCGCTGATGAAAATGTAAGAACAAGCTCACTCCCAAACCTGCGTCATCCAAAATTATAAGACTAAAACGTTTACTTCAAATCAACTCCAACACTACTCCACTGTTATTCATTCATTGTCAAGGTGTAAAAAAATCGTAGACAAATCTCGCTTTGTTAGATCGAAGCCACATTGCATTTGATTTGCGAAGTGTCCATAGGCTTAAAGAATGCTCTTGGAAATCTACCCTAAATGCGGTAGTAAACATCACTCATTGTTGCATAGGGAATTCAAAATTAAAACCAACTTGAAGATTAATGCTACAAAAAGTCAAAGTGAGCACTCGGACGAGGCTTATTGTAAAACGGTTAGTTCACAGGTGCAATTCTCATTCATGTACGCACTTTTCCTTTATAGAAAAGGCTTCTATAGGCAAACTTCTCAAATTAAGAACATTTTGAGACAACAACAACACGCACTCTAATTTCTGACTCCGCAGTTAAAAATCTAAAGTTAAAACCGAGAATGTTTTTAGATCGATTACAGACGTTGGAGGCTCCGTTACAAAGCTTTTTAATTGTGCCAAGTGCTAAGTACCTTTCGCGTCGTTTTTCATTTCAAGTTAACCTTTCACGCGCTAGTAGTGAATAACCTCCGAAATTCCCATCTTCTTTAGACATGTCCAACTTGAAATTACTTAGATATAATGCTTGCTTATTGATCCTTTCATATTGCTGCACCAGTGGATATTTTATTAGGCGCTGACATCTTTTGGAACTGTTTGGGATCGTGAAGAATTAAGCTCCCTTGCACCAAGGTTCTGACCTTGTGTTTAAAAGAACCCGCTTTCGGTTTTGCTACGGGCACGATGAAAAACACACGCTTCGCCCGCACAAGTTGGTGCAATCTATTTTCAGAACAAAAGAATTTCGAAAAATCTTGGAAATCTGAGAAAAATCGAACAGCAGACAGGCCCTCTATTGCCGATGAACTTTGGGAGAAAACTTCTAATACCACCTAACGGCAATGGCGTATACGTTGTGAAGTATCCTGTTAAAACGCTAGCAAGGCTAATTTGCCCCCATCGAAGACTTGGAGAAGCTTCATGTTCATGTGATTTGAGAAAGTAAAACGAAATTTAAAGTATATATTGTGCTTGAATAATGGAACTATCGGGAGTTAATAAACCATCGCAGAGATCAGTCATTCCTTTATTTACTCACACGCTCAACAAGCTTTACAAACAAGTTTTCCGCGTTTTTAAAAATTAGGCTTAACGTTATCGTTTCTTGATTTTGTACATGGTAGTATCGTAAAAAACATCCTGAATCTTGTTGATAAAGAATACCGAATAGAAAATTAGGATAGCAATGACAGTTATACAAAAATTTTGTTTAAATATTTGTCTTGTGCATCAACCTAGAGCCCAGGTGTTTCACTTCGGAGATTTTCTAATCTTCTATTTATCGACTTTTGAATCGATGCCTTTTATTTCCTTCTTTACAATACATAAACAATATTAATATATTACATAAAGACCAAACAAGATAACTCGGTTAAATACTATAATTAGAAATGTAGCGGTATGGAAAAATTAAATGTGAAAATACAATAGACGACGTTTACATCGACACCGAAACCTTTCGGCTAAGAATCAATAATCCATATTTGGCAAAATTTTCTATGACTCTGTCGGGGGAGCGCGCACTGCGACAGGTGCGTCGTTGGCAGGGACACATTTACTCATAGGCACAGGACGCGTGGGTGTACAGTAGCAAAATTTTCGAAGCGCCAAGGAGTATGAAGTTAAATGTTATCTAAAAAGGCTCCTCGTCAGTCTGATTTTTTTTCCTTTTTGAAAATTTTATATTTTATACGTTTTCATTAAAACCATTGAATATTTGCGAATTAATTTATTAACAGGATGATGCATTTTAGTTCCCGAATTGCGATATATTGAAATGCGCAAAATTGTTTTTTTCAGAAGTTATACAATTTAGATTTAATTAAAACTAAATTAAAATATGTGTCATAATGTTAGATCGAAGCCAGCACGCTTTACCAGAATGTTTAGGACTTCCAATTCTGTTGTAGCCAGTGTTGCTAGATCAGCGGATCTCCACCAGATTTGGCGGGATATTAAATGTTATACAATAGGCTAGAATAGAAGACAAGTGTTTTATAATGAGTTGTTACTGAACACTGTTTTAGTGGAATAAACTTCTTTTCTATAATGAAAGTGTACTCGTTAAGAAAATGTAACGTTCTGGAATTGGAAGAGTTTTTTTGAGATTGGATTAAGGTTTTGAATTTGAATTTTAAGGAAAGATTTTATTGGTTTGTTTTGAAGTTCTGTGAATTTCTGAATTAATTTTATCCTTTTATATTTTTAAATTTATGAATTGATTTTCTATTGTTTTGAATGTGCATCAGCACAGACAGGCTGACGTTTCAGAAGTTCCATGGTTTCAATAAACATATTTCTGAAACTATTGTTTTTCGAAGGCTGTGGTTTTCGTAGTTTCATATTAGGTTACCTAGATTATCTATCAGATTATCTAGTTTATCTGTGTAGTTTGACGAACATGTTGTTCTTCTGTGTTTTTGAAGTAAAGTGTAATTTTATCTCTCCTGGGGTAAGTGGTGGAGTGGTGGGATAGCGGGGTGTGTGAAAGAAATGTCAATTAGTTCAACTCAAATGACAAAACCAAAAGTTGCTTTAAAAAGTTTGTGAACACAGTAAATAAATTCAATCGTAAAGATCGTTGACGATAACAATGTATGTAATTCGGAAAATACGTTTAGTAATGAAAATCTTAACTCCACAATTGATCCAGTCAAGCCCCTCTTCCCAAGCAGATGTATGTATGCCTTCCATGTATATCAATATAACAATAGTATACATAATGTACAGTAAAAAATTATTTAGCATCTTTAATAGGGTATGAGATAACGGGTCATCAAAATTAAGAATTTCACATAGGTAACATAGGAGGGGGAATCTCATCTTAAAGGAACTCCAGAAATAATTTTAATAAGTCACACAACATTTCACTAGCATTACATATTTTCAAATGGTTATTAAAAGGTGCTGTGATGAGCCACCCTCGGAGCTGACTGGCTTCAGCGTATTCCTAAGGTGACTCGTCACTTTGAGTACTGCGATTGATTAAGTAACTTACGGAAAGTTGAGGGGAAGGGGGAGGGCGGCTTGCTCAGAAGACGTTTTTAAGTAAAATGCATCATATATTATTATAAAATAAAAGAGAGACAGGGGAACGAGGGATTGAAGGGAGATACTCGGGAGTCGAGATTATTGACGACCCCATCACTCCGTGGACAGGCGTTCCGGCGGGGGCGACAACAGCCGTGCCAGCCCTGGGAGCAGGTCATCATCTCGTCAGTCATCCGGAGTCGGAATCAGCAGTCGGAGAAGCATGCCCGTTTATATTGGGCCGGCTTGCATTCGGCAGCGTTTTTTAGAGGCCGCTGCCGGAATGTGTTGCTGCGTGCCGCTTGCCTTGCGCGTTTTCCTGGCGCGGGGTGATGTGGTAATGGCGGTGCGCCACAGTGTCAGTACTCTCCAATTTATCCATTGAATTTCAACTAGTAATTTTTGTTTTCTTCCCCAAAGATCGTGATTTCCAGAATGAGACTATTGCAAAAGAGTTGGATGGAAAATGGAGGCAGTCCATTCTCACAGAACTTCGCATACCTTCCGAAGGACATAAGGTTGATACTGCTCTTCGCGAACTGAGGAAGTTCCACATGGGTGGTAAAACACTCTCCAACGACACATTCAATGGTTTTCTAACAGTAAGTGTATTCCCTTCCTTATTACATACATCTGTTAAAACGTACTACCTTGAAAAAACAATATAGAAAGCATTAGCACAGAAATGGAAAACTCATTTTTCAAATCCGTGTAAATAGTTTAATTCAGAAATTTGTCCGTTAGTAATGTTATTAGACACTGAAGAAACGGTACATTTAATAACAATTGTTATTACGCATTTACTAAATGATAGTAGATGACTTAACGAAATTTCAACATTGAATTAAAAAAAATTCTTTCTTTGTGTACAACTACCTATCGAGCAAGCTGGTTTCAGACCTCAGCGTAGGTGTGAAGAACAAGACTTAGCTCTTACCACATACATTGAAGGAGGCTACGAAAAGCAAGTTAAAACAGGCGCAGTCTTTGTGGACTTAACGGCAGCCTTTGACACGGTGTGGCGCGAGGGATTAATGTATAAACTAACAAAAATTATTAAATGCCATGACACGATTGCTCTTATTAACTGCATGCTATCAAACCGAAGACTTCAAGTAACTTTTGACGACAAAAAGAGCTCAGTTAGGAAACTAAACAATGGTCTCCCGCAAGGATCCGTTCTTGCTCCATTATTATTTAGTCTACATATCTGATCTTCCGAAAACAATAAGTCGAAAATTTGCACATGCTGACGATTTAGCCCTAGAAACCCAAAACAAGAATATGGATATCTTGGGAGTAACTTTAACACAAGACTTAAAATTACTCAGCATATATTTTAAAAACTGGAGACTAACACCCAGTACCACAAAAATTGAATTTTACTGCTTCCATTTAAACAATAGAATGGCAAACAGCGCCATTAATGTAACCCTGAACGGAGTCACATTTCCATACAATCCTCAACCTAAATATCTCGGAACAACACTCGATAGAACCTTAACCTTTAGAACTCACTTAACAAAGTTAGCTTCCAAACTTTGGACTAGGAATAACATTCTTCACAAGCTGGCTGCATCCTCATGGGGAACTACAGCTGATACCCTTCGATCCACGGCTCTCAGTTTGGTTTTCTCAACGGCCGAATAGTATGCCACAGTATGGCTAAACAGGCCGCACACCAAGAAAATTGACACCGTACTAAACGACTTATTAAGAATAATTACCGGATGTACCGGGTTGGGTTTGGTGAAATTTGGTAAATGGGTTTGTACCCACCCCTCTACTAGCTTCCTGTCCTTAGCAACATGGAACCACCAATGGTTCGCCGCCACAGAGCTCTCATGAGAACATGCTCCATGATAAATGCCAATCAAGAGCTTCCAATACACATGGACCTGAAAAGTAAATTTGGCTGTCTGAAATCACGTCATCCACCTATCATTTTGGCTAGAAATATCACCGAGGACCCCAAGGTCACCTAGAAGAAAACTATGGTTAAAAAACACTCCTACTGAATACCATCAAATTCTGGACTTGCGGCCTCAGCGGCTTCCATCTTCCCTGATCGACGCGAGTCTCACTGAATAGGATAAGAACAGGCAATGGTAGAAGTGGTGACTCACTTCATAAATGGGGTATGCGCGAATCCCCATCTTGTGACTGTGGTGAAGCAAGACAAACAGTGAAACACATAACTTTTGAATGTCCTCTCAGGAAGTTTCAAGGCAACACAATGGACCTGGTGAAGGTCTCGACAGAAGCAGTAAAGTGGATAACAAATTTAGATATTACATTGTGAATTTGTTGTTTTTTATGTTATGTACATTTATCATTGCTTTAATCCAATTATTTTTAATCATTCTAATTAACAACCTTTTCTGATATGTTATCCTGTACGCTGCCATACGCTAAATAAAATAAAATTTGTGTACAAACCAATTTGATAAAGCATTTTCTTAACACTCTACTATAACACAGCAGGTTCTAACCTGCGTAGAGTTTAAAGCATGTTAGGGATCTTTCCATTTTAGCCTTATCACTTTACTACTCGCTTCCGTGGCTCTCGTGGCCTAAGTTCATGGATAAGGTATTTTAGATAGTCTCTTTTTGTCTTTGGCGAAGGCAAAGAAGATGGGGGCGAGCAAAATACTAATGCGGATAAAATGTAATGCCAATTTCTTTTTCATTAAATAATACATACTGGTTTTAATTTGTTCCAAAATACGATTAATATTTACATTTGAGCAAAATAATACAACAGAATAACACCAAAGTATAAAAGGAATTATTATTCTCATTTGGAAAACCACTAATATAACAAGTCGAAAATGGACAACTATGGCACGTAAACATTCCGCATCTTTCATATCATCGTTTTGAAAGTAAAAAGCTTCACACTGCAGCCCACCTTCGAAAGCGCTACAAAGAGAGGGGTACCCTCCAATAATGTGACAGAACGCCCGAAACATCCCATTGTGTTGATTACAGCATAAGAAACTCTCAACGAAATTTCCCGTGGGGGCACCAAAACCTTATTTTTACAGCCTAGAACGCATCGTTTCTGATTTATACCCGATTTTTTTTAATTTACAGGAGGAGGAGGACAAAGAGGGGTAGGGGTAGCAGTACAAAATATTTTTTTTTTACTTTCGTGACCCGTTTTATTAACAGTAGTCTCAATATTCCTTACGACGATGTCTCAAGTAGCGCTCCTGTTCAATGCAAAATTTCCAGAAACAGTTCCAACAGTATAGTTACTTCGTCCAATTTCACAAGTAGAATTCTTCAGACATTCCGGCGTTGTCGCATTCGGACCAAATCTCCAGAAGTTTCTGTTTAAGCCCACGTTCCATTTTCCCATCACAGTCGTTGCTTAAGATAAACTGGAAGTAAGAAGTGAAATGCAGAGGGACCGATTGAAGAGTATCGGCTATGTTGAAGTCCAATACCTCAAAATGTGACATATAGCTATCTCTTTGTAATCTCTTCACGTGAAATAAAATAAAATTCAAAATACTTCGATGATAAGCAAATTTTTTATAAGTATATCGTACATTGTAAGAGGTGCCAGGTGCAAGGTGCATATTGTTTGTTTGATGTGTAAGAACCGTTTAGTTTATAAAATCGGGTTTCTTTCCAACATACTAAATAACATGTCCTAAGGATTTTTAATAAATAAAATGTCACAATTAGCAGCAAATCAAAAATTTCTGTAATTTTGAGAATTGATATTTTTAAATATTTGGTAGATTATAACCGTCACTATTGAAGGCAAAAGTGAAATTAATACTACCTTAAAATATGTATATTTGTTTTGTTTCATTAACATATTTTACTCTAATTTAATACCACTGATAAATTTCTGCATTTTTTAGATGCTTTCAGATCTATCGTTCTGTGAAGGAGTAATGTACGCTGTCAGGTGTATAGCAAATAAATCCACTGCACCAGTTTATCAATACCTCTTCAGTGTCGACGATCAACTAAACACCACGAAAACGTTCTATAAAATAGATCTACCTGGTATGTACGAAAGTGTGTTACATAATTTCCAGAATGTTTGAGAATATTGGCTTGAATGTAATAAACATTTCGTTTTATTTTAATTAGAAATCCTTATTTGGTTAAAATATTGAATACAAATACAAAGACGCAGAAGTAGAAAACTGAAGAGATTTGGACTTTTCAAAGAAATGACAATGCACTTTCATTCCTTGTTTATTAAACTCACAATTATAGGCGTAGCCAGAATTTTTATAGTGGGCGATAGGCACATTATAATAAAAATATTTATATTTATAATTATAATTAATATTCAATAAATAATTATACATTATTAATTTTATAGTAGTGAAATTGAAATAAAATTAAAAATTACAAACTAAGTAAATAAATATCAATAATTTATAAATTCAAAGCAATAAAATTAATCAATAATCACTTATTATATGAATATCAACACTTTTAAGTATCAAAATTATCATTAAACTCTTACCCACAAGAATAAACATTTAAAAATGATTTAAAAAACTATTTATTATATTATAGTATAAAATTACCACATTATATTTTTTAGTTATAAGTAAAAGGGTTTGAAGCATCACATTGCATATATACCTCCGTTGCCTCAAACATTCTGAAATATGAGTGAAAGTTTCCGGGCTGGTAGGCCGTTAATGAATAGATTATACAAAATTATTTTTTACGAAACTAATTAAATATGCAATCATATTTCAGAATTTCAAACATTCTTACGATGTCGTGTTTGATTAAACGCCACTTGAAGAGCTCTCATAACCTAGTCTCCAGTTTGGGTAAGCTTTTGATGTAATGCTAGATAAAGATTTCTCTGCGACAGCTTTCTGCAGTGTTTAATGAACAAGGACCCAGTTGCTTGGCCACTAAAGATGTACTCTCTAAAGATTGGCTGACATGTACACAACCTGTAGACACATTCAGGGGAACATTCAATATTAACGGGTGTGCCGCAAGGCTCTCCTTTACTACTTACATTGTTCAACCATTATTTATGATATCACGCATTTAACTTACTTAATAATAGCCCTATTTGCTCACGAAGCAGCCATATATTCTACTTCTATTGAATTTTTTTCAAGGATGCGACAAAATCATTCTAATTTACTGATTAATTGGCCGAATAAATTCAAAATAAATATTAAGTTGCGGTACAAAGAATTCAGTGTAAGACATTTAAATTCATCTCAACTATAAACTATAATTAACACAGACACCTAACGGGTTCCTATATTAAATTCATATTACACATGTCTGTCTTCAAATATGCGATTAACATGTAAATAACAGTTAGACATATTGTACAAAAGACAATAATTAAAAAATGTAAAAAATAATCATATTAATAAAATTCTGAAATATGTATTGAGACAGCAATAACAATATTCATATACAGGTGAGTCACGTAACTTTAGCACTTTCTGCAACTTGATGTGTTGAAGTTATCGCAATGCAGTTTTAACCGAAGTGCGTGAGGGAATGGGGCTGTTACAAACCGAACGTAAATACATCACGGTCGCCAGCTGAACTAACAGCAACAAAAAGAATTATGACCATAAAAGGTTTCAATGGAGTTGAGCGGAATAACACAAACATTCCTGGGAATCAGACTATCGTAATGGTGCTCTTTTCAAAGGGAAAAGGCAAAAGGTTCAATAATACCCAAGTGAGTTGCAACTGAAGGGTCTGCGCTATAGAGACACAATCCAACTTCACTTACCACAATTATTTATTACAAAAGTAAATTACAAATAACAATCAGTATTCCTCTTTGTTGCTTAACAGTGCTGTAAGAAGAATAAAACAGAATTACTAACATCGAACAATCTTAGCGTAAATTTAGGAAAATATTGAAGGCCACACTGCCTTTAGAAACATGAATGTAATCAGAATGACTACGTCTAAAGCTAGAATTTGCTAATAACCCATTTTAGGATCGCAAACGGGTGACCTACATTAACAATATGACAAAAGCCTCGTATTTAGAAGCTTTCCATTACAAAAATATAAACAAATTGAGTGATAACCTGTGAAGAAATGTCTTACACTTTAAAACAACATTAAAAATAACCTTGTTCAGCGACTTCTAATTGCCACGAACTCTTAGATAATTGATGGGATTGGATTGATTGCGTAACATATCGCCTTATCCGAAAAGCCGTTTGAACACTTCAGTGCCAACTGCGGCTCCGTGCCCGAGCAACCTTGTATAGTAGTTTACGGGGCCAACAAACGGAGTACTACAACTAGGCCACGACTTCACTGCCGTACGGGCCCTTCCTCCGTCTAGTAAGTGCTCCAGAGGTCCAATGGGCTTCTGTCTCAAGACCTGGAGCCATATGCTGCAACATTCAATCAAACAATTAGAGAATATGCAGACTTCGTAACATATGAGACTGCGCCGCCATTACGCCCTACGCAGCTCTGTGAGGAAAACGCCGCCTCTTAGGCTCGACGCAAGTTCCTGCTCTGTAAACATACATAATGTGCTTTCGAACCGTAAACATACATAAACATAATGTGCTTTCGCACCGTAATCTACATAAGACAAGATGGGACTACAAAAATGACTACAAAGACGATATTCACTTCAACCTTAACATCATAGTAATTAATCAATCCAATTCCATCATGATGTGGCAAAAAGCCACTCGAAAAATGTTATATTTTAATTAAAACGCTGAAATCAATACACAAGAAAAAACCATATCGGCAAATGCGGAGGCACACCTGTCACAGGCAAGAAGTTATTGCGATCGTGGCTGAGGCGAGTGGCAAGAAATGCCGGGCGGAGAGCCCCTTATATAGCCTCAGCAAAGGGGTGGGGTTACCACCAGACGTCACTGGAGCGTGACGCAGTACCAATCGATAATGAAGAAGTTATATGCTCATTGCCTTTGCAAAGAATAGCCTATGGCGCCTTGTTATTAGGCAAAATGCAAAACACGTACACCTAGCAGATTGCCTATACACAGGTGTTTGTAGCCAGTGCACCTATTGTTCAGTGCACTCTAGCGGGCACAAGTGGAAGCTTATCATATACATAAAAAAAAATATTTTGCCTAAAAAATGGCTTTTCCGACCTTCTTAAAGGCAAACAAAGGTACCAATCAATCCCAAAAATGTTCTAAATTTGGGATTTTGTTAGTAGAAGCCATTTCTATGGCTGGTTTCCTTACAATGAGCATAAACCTGTTTTTAAAAGGCAAGAATTTCTGTCACTAATTACTAATTTTGACTGTTCACCAAATAATTGCTATTTACAACTAACAGTGCCATCAAATAACGTTTTTTACACATTTCTATGGCCATAGAATTACAAGTTTGGGCTTTTAGCCCCAGATCGTAATTTATAAGTATTTAAAAAGTAAATTACATTCAGTACTTAAACTTAAATTTAAAACCTAAGCCCTATGTATAAATTTTACAATATTTAGTTCTTCAAATGATGGATGGGCTGGCTTCTCGGCTGAATCTTGATGAAGCACAGTTTTTTTAAATTTAACAGGGGCAATTTTATACGTGTATTCATTTTTATTTTATCACGTGAAACTTACGAGATATTGAGATAACGTTGTTTTTTTAAATGGAGCTATACATATTGTTAGTGTATCATGACGATATTCAAAAATTAATTCAAAAATATAAGAATGGTCATATGTTAGATAAACATTTTTTCGAGTAATATTGATTTTTGCGACTCGGTACTAAACGGATATTTTAACGCGGATATTTTAAGGAGAGTGCTGCGTAACCTCAGGTGGTGTACTGTTGCTTTCAAAATATCCGTTGAATACAAGTTGAAAGAAATCAAATTTACTCAAAAAATGCTTATCTAACATATGACGACATTAATATCATTGGATTCGTCATTTTACGCTCGTCATGATGGACTAAACAAAAATGAATAGTTTCACTTGACAAAAGTGACTTCAGTATCTCGAAAAACCACAAGTGATAAAATGGAAACGAATATATACATCAGTTAGCTCCATACCCTTACGCATTTCCGTGAAACATGCATTGCAATATCTTTAACCGTTCAAAAATTACTGCAGGTGCTGATGTTACGTGACTTACCTGTATACAATATTTCATCTATAAGTTTCGCTTGCCTTGTATGGGGTTTTTTCCACAACAAACCTCCAGAAAATTGAAAGAATACAGAATAAATTCTCCGCGCAATAAACACTAGATGACTCATCCAAATGAATAAAGTCAAAGAAATAAAAATAGAAGAACTCTTTAATTGAGTAAAAGTAACATCAATCGATTTTCACGGTAATCTTTAAACATGTTCCAGCACACGCTATATCAATATTGGTAACTCAGTTTACCCTTCCCTATATATCAGCCCGCAAAATTCAAAAGTATTGTTAAAATCTCCCAAAAGGTCTTCATCTAAGCAATTATCAACATTGACTACTAATGTAGCAAATTCGACTTCTGTATTTGAGAATAGAGTTAATGTGAAAATAAATTCATGCATTTTAGATGCGTGAGGAACAATGTTATCATCCAAGAATACCCTCTTTAAGTTAGTCGTGGAATTTACGTAAAAACCGCGAGATTTAAAACTTTGGAAGCAAAAAATCCGAACAAGTATGTAATTCTTTTTAGACGAAATAATAGTTTTAGTACTCTGAGATTGAGGATGGACCACGGGAACTTTTCAATATTCGATACATCGTTGACGTATGCTAGCAATTTGAAAAGGATTCTGAGATCGTAACTGTCTTGTTTTGCAGGTGCATGCCACGGTGATGAGAAGAATTACATGTTCGATTTGGGGTTCGTTCATTTAGAAGCAGCAGAAGATTCGCCAGCCGCTCTCACGCGTCGGCGCTTGGTTCGGCTGCTGACCAACTTTGCTAAGCACGGGTAAGCGAAAGCAAAATACGACGATTTTTTATTTTATTATTGCATTAGGAAGATATGACCTTAGAGATGATGACAATGAGGGAAATTGACATCTTTAGAAATACTTACATACGTAAGGCTCTTTACACGCAAAGTAACCATCCAAATTAAATAAAATTTGGCGCCTAATAAATAAAATAAACAATATTAACCATTCTTTAGAATGAATTAACAGCAAGACGTATATTTGAAATGTAATGTGATAGCTCAGTGCATCAATTGATGTCACTGTAGCGCCTCTGACCGGGAGGTCCTAGGTTCGAGTTCTGATGGCGGCAGGATTTTCGACACTAGCTTTTCAGCTAGGTCGAATTCAATCGCTGTCTGGAAACGAATTCTAGCGGCCGGATCCTCTGATCGGTAGTTTTCCGTGGTTTCTCCGATCAACACCAGGCGAATGCCGGAGCAGTACCCTACCAAACGGGACACGGTCCGCGCGCGATCTGTCCTTCCTCTTCCTTGTCCTATCCTCTTACCTTACACACACACACACGCACACACTTACACTAACATGCACTACACTACTACATATTCCGGGAGACTGGTCGGGTCCTTAGAGCTTGTCCCGGCTGGGGCGGTGTCCCGCTGGTGGGAGAGTCCTGGTTAGGGGAAAACCCAACTAGCCGACGGTAGGTTGGCGCCGGATTTTGCCATCCAGCCGGGGAAGATCACCGCCATCTCCCGAGAAAAAACATACAGTACACTTATGGGACTAATGACTAAAGCAGTTGACGCGCCGGAAACACGAAAAAATCAATCAAATATCGTTTGCCTGTGGTTGGTTATGTTCCCCTCAAAAACCGCCGACTGCATTACAGAGGGAACAAATATTTTGTCCTGAGAACACTCCTTGATCTGCTTTCAAAAAAGACCGTGAGAGCGCACCACCACAAAACAGCGAGCACTATTTCATTTATGTACTGATGAAGTCGGAGAACAAAGTATATCTCCAGATAGTAACGTTGCAAATATTGGGATCTAACTGCAACAATAAGATTAGACTACGTTGGTTTACACAAAAAAAATGTTTGGAAAATTATACCTAATTTATAAACGAAAACTTGCCTTTCTTTCCAAAAAAGTCTGCAATCCGATACATTATTTTGGGTACGAGTATTTTATCTAGTGTCATTTTAGTAATAAACTCATATTAAAAGTTTTCTAGAACGATGGTACATTCAGATCAGTACGTGTCTGATGTTAACTGATATCTTGGTTTAGGAAATAGTTGCCGTAATAAATACCAAAATATATTAAAACCTGCTAGTTAATTAGATAAAATAACACATTTTCTGTTGTATTGATCTAGGATTTGTCACGTCACTTCTTAGTTTAGTTCTCGTTTGATGAATTTCCTAATCAAACTGTTTATCATTCATTTCTTCACAATTAAGAAACGTTTATTGAGATTACAGAATATGATTCGCCCAGCTTGATTAATGCTTCTATGTCACATTAGCATCGTACAACATTCAACACTGAAAGTATCAAACAAATATATTAAAAAAATAATTTCCAGAAATGTGTGAATTTGTAACCACGTTTTCCTAAAAAAAAGGGATATATTTATAGCTTTAAGCCATTGAAAATTGTTAAAAAATTGACTGTTAGATTTTGCATTTAGGTGAAAATGTGTGTTTAGTTTTTGACCGTATTTTAAAGAGACGAGAAAAATATAATATTAAAATTTTCTAAATTATTACTCTATTTAAAATTTTTTTTTTTTAAAAAAATTTTTTTATTATTAATATGAGTTTTTAAAACGTAGTTACCCTTATTTCTTGCAGAGACCCAACCCCCGAAGGCGACCCTGTGCTGGGCGTACGCTGGAAGACGTACACCAAGGAGGAGAAGAATTTTTTGAACATTGGCAAGCAGTTACAAAATGGCACAGACCTCTTCGATGATCGCGTAGCATTCTGGAAAAAATTTTATGAAAAATTTGGGTCGTAACCTCTGTCACGTCACCATACAGAAATACAATTTGTCCCTTCTGGCTACTCATTAACATGCAAAATGAGAGTTGGTTTTGATTTCGATAATCTCGAGATCTCGAGATCTCTCGATAATCTCGAGATAATACAGTGTTGCAAGACAAACTGCTTGGAGAAATTTTTAATATTAACTAATGTTTTGAAAAGATAAAGTTTACTCTCTGAAAATATTTCGAGCGATTGATCCTAAGCATTTTACATCAAATAAATCATTTTTGTAATGATTCATTGTAATAAATCATTCGACGTAGCTTTACTCTCTCTGTAATTTTATTGGCGCCAAAAATAAATTGAGCTAATGAGATAGTTCTTCAATGCGAGCGAATCCATACCACCACCTATGTTCATTAGACTGCCTCTATTTAAGCGTTTGCTAGAAAAAGAGAAAAGTTCACTGCAAAGGATAACCGGGAACGCAGAGTGCCAGTCCATATTATTTCTGCCAAATCACTTGAACATGCTGAATAAATGTGTTCTTCAAACTTTTGCTGCACTATTGCTCAATATTAAACTTTGCAATTAACGCAGGCCGCACACAGGATATTCTTCCAATGTTTTTTCTCGATCTATTACGTACTCAGTAAAGAGAAAGTATGACGCGAAAATGGCCATTTTGTGTACGGAAAACTCGTATTGTGGGGCAAAAGTGGATAAATTATTTTGCTACGAGTACTAAATCACTTCCTCTACAAGATGTGTAGTCAGGATTTGTTATGAAATGGAGCAGGTCTCATTTTTGGTGAACTCTCTGCATTTTCAAAATTTGAAAATAAAATAATTTACATTGCAAAACGGTGTGTATCAATGAATGATATATTTCTTTAAAGAAATCAGTTCTTTAAAGCTCAATTGAAATAATGCAAACGAAAAAAATAAGTAAATTGCAAATGCAAATATTCAAGTGTTTTTTTTAAGTTGTGAAGGTTGAGTTCGTCTGTGACCTGCCCATGTGGAAGTAATACGAATGACCTGCAAACTAGAAGAACCTCAGTTAGAATTCTATTACAGAGAAAAATGCTGGTATGAAACTTTTTGCAGTCTCTTAGCTGACCGGAGACAGACGAGCGCATTTTTAAGACCTGCGTCACATGAGCGTTGGGTTGACACGCGTCATCTAATCGTGATGATGTCAGCTACTTTGACGCGCGTCGATGCCTGCGAACACGAGTCACTTCACGCGTGTCGTAGATTAACACTTTATCTTATTCGAAACGACACACGAGCGCTCTTGGTGACGTGCGTTGTACCAGCAGCTCAAGCAAGACGCTCAAGCTACAACGTAAGTGAAGATAACGCGCGTTTTCTAGCTATGAACACGCGACGCTACGTGTCTAGAAGACGCGCGTTCGCAACAAAGCACGTCGCCCAGAGCGCTCGTGTGCTGTTTCGCTTTATAACAGTGTTAATCTATGACGGGCGTTAAGTGCCTCGTTTGCGCAGGCATTGACGCGTGGACGCAGCTGACGTCTTCAACATTAGAGGACGCTGATCAACGCAACGCCAATGTGGCACAGGCGCCCGTTGCAATGTTTTTACAGACACGGATGGGGCATGACACACGAGTGCGCGGCGCGACCACGTTGTGGTTTGCTGGTGTGTACGGAGTATTGACGTCCGTGGAAATACCGACGTCGTAACGTGCGTTACGCGACGCTCGTGTGCCTGTAGTTTCATAAAATTTCGTAGCTGTTACTGTAGCATCACGAGTTTTACTCACTTCAAATTAAATCAATATTTGTGTTTAATATATCTCTTTAATTTTGTACATCATTACATCTGTGTTTCCTCTCTCGGAAAGAAAATACTAGTTAAAATGAAAACTAAGACCTTCAGACATCCTAAGTGCAAAAATATATTCAAAAATATTTAAAGTACGAAAAGACTCAAGTCAGTAAAATTTGACAGTATTATTTGTCATTTAAAATAATGAAAGGTCATAAATAACCAACTTCACAGAATAAAAACTTACGTCGCAATAGCTCTGAAATAACTGAAATACGCCAAAAATATCGGGGTTCAGCGAGCTAAAAAGTTGCTCGAATTTGGAGCAGTCATTTTTCAGTCACACTCACTCTGTCTGAATCTTGCATCTTCAGTGTCAATTGTGGCACAATGAGCAAATTGTTTTCGTCGGGAGTGTATTATTGGGCATGCTACCATTCCAATATACAAGAATCATTATTCTTTTATTCCTGTTGTGTAATTTCCTGGAGAAATATTTGTCATTTATATCATCTGCATTGCTGAAAGAAATGAGAAAACTATGACGAAACAAACTAATAATCAGGAACTATTGAGCTTCGATTTAATATCCTATTTTTATTGATTTAATGCTTATTTTAATAATAGTATTTTGGGTAGTTCACGATATTACGCCAAAGATTTGTTCATACGCTCTACACAAGGTACCTCGTCCAGTATCAAAAGTGCGAATAATATCGGAGCCTTTACGCAAATCGTCAATGAGTACTAGATTCTGAGCATATAATACCGAGATTTCTACACCGAACTTCTTCGAGCTCCCCAAGTCATTTGATAAAATACTATAAAAGAAGTTGCATTTAGACTTATGATTTATAGTATGTATTGAGCATCATTAAAAGACGCGAGAAAACTGGCTTCGTTTTCAGATTTCCAATTAGACAATTCTTACCAATCACGATATTTGAAGTCAAAATATATTAAAGAGCATTGCACTTTATTATTCGCACTTATATTACAAATTCTAAATATTCTGAATATATTTGAAGTCAAAATATATTAAAGAGCATTGTACTTTATTATTCGCACCTACATTAAAAATTCTAAATATTAACAAAAACATTAAAAAAACATAAGCGGGAGCAAATGACACAGTGACAAATTAGTTTAGGAAGAGCCAGACGGTTTCATAGTCTTCTCCCGTGACGTCAACTTGCTTGTCAAGGCTGCTATACTACAACGCTGGTAATACCATGCCTGTATTATCATTTACGAAACCCAACGAATGAAGACGATCCTGTACTAGGCGTGAGCAGAAAGCTCCACAACTGGAATGAGAAGAACGTTTTGAACATAGGCAATCAATTGTAAGGTCTCAAATATCTCTTTGCCGACTGCGTTGAATTCTGGGAGAAATTTTACAAACAACATACATTGTCGTAATCATGTCATAACAAAGAAATCATGTTTGCACAGAATTTCCTTCTATTAATGCCACAATAAGAATGGAATATGGAAGCATATCAAGGCCTATAGAGTGTCGAGATCCAGAATTATCAGATTGTGGGTGATATTTGAATGTCATATAGAATGGTATCACGTAACATTTATTGTCGTAGTTTTTCGCACCCTGCTATTAACGATGGTTGGTAAACTTAAATCTAGCCACTTTAACCACAAAGTTATATATATATATATATATATATATATATATATATATATATATATTGTGACGTACCGGTTAGCCCGGCTTGTTCGCAGTAAATTTATTTGCAAGGGACAGGTGTTCTTTTTCGTGAATGGACTCGGGGTTATTGATCAAACACCACTGTTCCGTGAACAAAATAAACATGAATTATTTATCATTCCACACAAATCACTATTGATTACAAATATCTGTGGTGGTCTTTATCCTTTTCTTTACCTCACCCAGAATCACTGTTAGTTCTTTCGATCTTACATCGATCGAGGAAATATTTACCGTTTAATACTCCCCCTTCGAGCGTCGGCGGCTTCGGGGACTCTCGGGTTGACTCATACTCCTTCACTGTCTGCCTGTGCCCGCTCCACTGGGGCCAGCCGATGCGATGCGTTGCGTTCCCGGAATACTTCTCCAGCGTAATCTTCCCACGGTGCCTCTGCACCTCCCCGCTGAACTCCTTTCCAGTTCACCCAGATCTACTCGATGTCACCTTCCGCGAGCTGACAAACGCCACTAATTATTCAAGGTACAGTTTGCTAGCACGTGTCTCACCATTTCACCAGCCTACTAGTCTCGTGGCGTACCCTCTGCACAAGTTCTCTCGATCAGTACTACCCCGGATAATAGCTGTTACTCTGGCACTACGTCCGAGCCACTAATGATGGTTATATCTAGCACAACTCGTCCGTCAATCACATTTTGCAGCGTTCATTCGTCCGCGACACTATTCTACTTTGTTCGAACGCGGAGCAGCCCCAGGTACTTCCTTCCTTACAGGCGACCGGCCGTACACTGAAGCCTCGCGGCGTCTTTTCTCACGCCTTCGGCCAACCGACAACACTTCGCCGCCCGTAACTGATTCTTGTGGCTGGCGGCCGCCCTCTGGCAACCGTTCTGCCGCGTGCTTACTTGTTGTATCACCGTTTCTTTAGGCAGAAACGCGGTGCGTTTCAATTTATAACGCACCACGTTTCTCAACTAAGATGCGGGTGCCGACATAATTCAAACGACGCGGCAGCGACGGCCGTTCCAGGCGGACTCGTTCGGAACGAGAATGTGTCCTGCGGCAAGCGAGACAAAACGGATGCGCAGGCACGAGACTTCGGGAGTTGGAGAGAGACGAGTGAGTGTAATGTCGAATAGTTGAGGAGAGAAGTAGAGAACTTGGAAGGTGAAACAGAAGACTGTGGACAGTAAGTGAAGTAATGGACAAAGTGAAGGTAAAAGTGGAGAACAAGTTATCAAAAAGCAGTTGGAGAGTGAATTCGAATTAAAAGGAAAAAAGGAAAATGAAAGAACGATTGAACAAATGAGGCGAGAGGCGGATGGTACCACGTGGTTGTGCAACAGTGGGATAACACCTAACAGAAACTAAAACCAGCATTATTGGTAGCTGCGCGCCCCTGAAATCGGTGGCGCAGGAAGTGTGGGCAATAATAACCCACCGATGGTGCGTGGATGTAAAACATCGCGAGCGGATAACGGCCAAAGGAGCGTGGGAACCGACGCACAGTGTGTAATTTCAGGCATCTTACTCGTAAAACCTGTAGGATTTTACTGGTACATTGTTATGGCAATTTTGTTTAGAAGTATGCGCTGACTGCAATCGTGACAGCTGCTCCTTAATGATTGAATTCTGTTCATCAGATTGAATATATTCAGTTCAGTTCTGATGTCATTTTATTGTCTAAGATATTGTAACCTGCTACAGAACGTATGAATTTCATTTCGGCGCTTTCCATTTTCCTTCTGTTTTATTTATTGTCCAGTTTTCACCTTCATACGTTAGCATGGGTACTACCATTGCATTGTAGAATTTAGGTTGCGTGGTTTTTAAGTCTTGTGTTTTAATGTTATTCTTATTGTCCCACACATGTTATAAAATCTATTTAATTTCCGGCTTATGTAATTTTCTGGCAGTAAGACACATTGAACTCTATATAGATAAAATTGTTTGTATGTTCTATTGGTTCATTATTAATCACAATTTTACATCTAATGTGGTTTGCTCCTTCAAAGCCCGTTGATTTTGTTTTCCTAGTGGAAATTTGCCTATTATATTCGGTTGCCTGTTCGTTTAGTTTGTGTGCTGCAATTTGTAATTCATCTTTAGAGCTACTAAAAATAACTTGGTCGTTTGAAAACAACCAAAAAACATTGATATTTAGAGATTTGTCATTTATTTTTAAATGTGAATTCAGTTGCCTATGCCATTGCCGGGCAATCTCGTCTCTAAATACACTAAATAGTACTGGCGAAAGTTGGCACTCTTGTTTAATTCCTTGATTTATTTCTACAAAATTTTTACTTCCTTCAGATCCTTTACCAATGCATGTTTTAGTGTCAAAGTAGAGACTTTATATTGCTCTTATTAGGTGGCCTGGGAATTTTTATTCATTATCTCCCAGAGTTTCTTTCGCGACACTTTGTCGAAAGCTTTTACATAGTCTATGAATAGTATACATCTCTTTAAGTTAAATTCTCGTCTCTTCTGTATTAGTTGTTCCACTAAAAATATGCAGTAGAACATGAGCGACCTTTTCTAAATCCGCACTGTTCCTCCAGTAACATATGCTCTTTAACTTATTAAATTGCCGAGTTATTATCTTAGCATATATCTTATAGGCAGTGTTGAAAAAATGTATTCCTCTATAATTTTGGAAATCTGTCTGCAACCTTTCTTGAAGATAGGGCATACAATTTCTTTCCTCCAACCTTCGGGAACGATTTATCTCCTCCAAAACATATTGATTATTTTGAGGAAACTCTTTCTTTCTTCGAAGCATACTTTAGTGGTTCAACATTGATGCAGTCAGTTCCTGGTGACTTCTTATTCTTGAACATTTTTAGAGTTTACTCTATATACAAAATTCCCTATCATGGCGATGTATTTCAAAATGTGTATCACTTTTTCTATCCGAATTTTCCTATCGCTTGTCCCTACTGGCCAATCATAAACTGTGACTCATCTACCTTAGGAGGCGGTATACATCAATCGATTGATATCTCAATGCCCAATAAACCACGTATGTACAGTAATTTGTACATCTGTACATCTCATTTACATACTAATGTACATCTTTGATTTTACACAGATTACAGTTATATTCAGTTTTTAGCGCACTTTGGAACTCTGTTGGAAATTATTTCATTCGTGGAATAGTCCTATTAAATACCACTCGTTCTTCGGAAATTCTCAGATAAATCCCCTCCTCGCTTCGCGAGTCAGGGATTAATGGACAATTTCCAAAGCGCTCGTGGCGTTACCTATGATAATTATTTGGAGAATGTGGCAGTTGATGTAGCCTAGAAAGGGATTCTTCACTATCGAGTCCTCTTAGTGATATTTTCTGTTTAAGAGTTGGCCGTAAGGTCAGAGCACATATTGACATAGTCCAGAACTCCTCGTCTCATTGACCTTGACCTACAAGGCCCGCATTCCCCGGGAGAAATGATGACACACGAGACAATAATACCATCTCATTATTCACTCACTTTTCGAAACACACGGCAGGCAATATTTGCTTGGCGTAGCCCTTCTGAAGACGGGGCAGCATTAAATAATTCAAGTAAACCAATATTCTCTGAGTTCTAAACCTTTGAAACATAGTTGAATTTGTTGAATAATATCGCGTTAATAATTTTATTAGAATTCCAAAATACTATGACGCATATTTCTGTACTATGATAACTTCAAATGCAATTTAAAATGTCTAAAAATCATTGCAATTCAGTGCGTCACAAAGAAACTTGTGGTGCTATAGCAGCTCATACTTTATCGCAATATTTGTAACTGCACCGGAATACTACACTACTGCCTGCAAAATTGTTTTTAAACAGCAAATTTTTTTTCCATACTGAAACATGAACTCAGCTCATCCCACATAACTCGCCATGCACCATTACTCTACACCAAACCAGCCGCTCTGATGTACCAAATCGGAACAATGTGTTGCTTAAAAATAATTCCAAAATGCAATTTTCTAAAATTCAGAGAACAACGAAAACGATACCTCCATCATTATTTTAAGCGTTCCTTGATTTACCCGTGGAAAAATATATGGGAAACTAGCGGTGTTACAACAGAACATATTTTTTCGCATTAGTTGTAACTGCTCGCATTATTTGCAACATATCATAAAGAGAAGCAAGGATAATTTTGCAAATAAATTGAAATCCTCTTCTTGCGAAGTAAATGAGAGAAAGAAAGAACAAGATACATGTAACTTCATGTTTACTTTCATCGTGATTTGTCCCATTTCTTTAGAGTGAACGAATGAGTATTTTGTTCTGTATTGTTTTGTTTCGTTTATTTGATTGATTGATTTCTGAAATTGAACCTATGACCTGTATCCATGAATTCTGAAAATTTGTCTGATTGCTTTCTTCGAGTGACTTGCGAATAAAATTTACTTTTGTGTTACAAATTTGAACAAAAGGTCCATGATTAAATTTTACATGTACCAATCGAAGTACAAGTGATATAGTGTAAAATGATTAATATTCGCTAGTTTTCACTATTTTAACAACTAACCAATAATTTCAGTGTAGCAATTCTATCTACTTTCAACCTTTAAGAGAATATTGTTTATGAGTTTATAATTTTACATTCTATGAACAATATCAATATTTTTTTTAAAATTGGTCAAAGTAGCGTCAATATCACCAGAAACATATTAAAATTTATTTTCTTCTATATTCTGCAGATAATCCGCTATTAACCCATTTATTCCATCCTCTTTTACATAGGTGTGCATGTTGGGAAATCCGGGGTCCTGACCCCCTTCAAACTTTGAAACGCGCTCCATACCCAGACGTAATAAAACATTTTATTTCCGTAAATCTGTTAAATTTCTTATGAAAACGATTATTAAAATGTGAAGATAGGGTTTAAAATTTGCACTTTAATTGCGCATTTGTAATATACTGTTATTTTCGATTATTTAACTTTTACTTTTGAAACATTTTATTATTTGTGTCTGGACATTTATAAATTACGATTACGGTGAACGAGTTTACTCAAGCTCTCCAAAAAATAACGAACTTGTTACATTGAGCGGGTTTTGTATGTCATTGTACAAACTTTGTGAAATCTATTACCTAAAACTGAAACATGAATAAGTGAAAAAAATGGAATAAGTGAACTTTCCAAAAAACAATGGAAAAATTGAAAACCTTGCGTAGTTTACCTAGAGTATAACAAACGAATTTTGGGCAAAAATATGAACTCTGGATTCTACTCGGGAAAAGTGACCAATTCAGTCTCGATTCCAAATTCCATAGAGAAACTCCTCAAAAAGCTCTGCAAAATCCAAAATCGGCGGTACACAGCTAAAAATGATGAAGAATGTACGAAAATACCACGACAAAATGGTGACTTCGGAGGCGCTCCTTCATGCAGCCGCATTAGAATCCTTTCCAAAAAATTCCAGATAAGAATATGGGAGCCCAGAAATGTACATATTTGCCTCCGCCTTTTGTTTTACACTGCGCACTTTGTTCTCTTTCGTGAAATTCCTGCATCCTGGTTTAACAGCAGAGGCAGCTGTTTACTTCCAAACTGGCAACACTGCCCTCAAACTGCTCCAGAATTGATTAGAGCTGTTCCGAATCTCTTCCGGCATTTATTCTACACCCAGCGCTCCCACTGAACGAAAGTGGCCTCGGCCGAGTGACGTGGCTCCGTTACGTAACATCCGGCGAGCGCTGAAGCGCAAGGTCGCGCAGAGGCATGCGACCCCAGCCGCTCTTCGTGAAGGACCAACAGACGCGGCGTGTTCGTTGCTGCGGCTACACTGGGGACCGCCGTTTAACACGATCGAGGAACTTGTGTGAGCAGGGTATGTAAACATTGACAGATTTTGGAAGTGTGCGTCGCGGCAATCTGGAGAATTGTGTGTGATCAGTAGAGATGTTGAAAAGAGATCTGTTAGATCGCCTTTTCACGTCTGAAATTGATTATTGATATTTTATTTTATTATTGTTTATTTTTCTGTACTTTTCTCGGTAAGCATTGAGAACCATTCATCTATTCATACGACTTAGGCTCTGGCAAATGCAACTGGTAATGACAGATCTGAAGAAAGAGGGAGAAGAAATTAATCTTTGTCCGTCGATCAATTTCAGAATTTTCGCACAATATGGCAAGTCTATAGGATTAAAGCTTTTTGGATGGTTATGCAGATTCCTTTTGATAATCCTTTTTTTGTAAGACCTGGAGACAATCGGCCCGTCCCCACTCCTGTGGCTCAGATAATTATTGGCACTATTTCAACCTTACTCACTTGCCAAAGATTTTTTAATACCAGAATTTGCCAGCAGAAATCTAATATGATTTCTGCTGGCAAATTCTGGTATTAAAAATCTTGTCCGATTCTATCTTATTAAGATTGTTTGTCAGTGGACAGCCAACATCTATGATTGTTGCATAGTTTTGTATTTTACTGATAACTACTATGTCCGGGCGATTATATTCCACAGTTTTATCAGTGACAATAGGCCTATCCCAGTAGAGTACTATTTCACTATTTTCTATAACCGGTAAAGGTGAATATTTGTAAAATGGTGGAGGGTTCTCAATTAGTCTATAATTTGATGCCATTTGTCTATGGATTATTTTAGCTACTTGATTGTGCCTCCGTAGATATGCAGTATTGTCAAGAACTGGGCATCCTGTAATCACATGGTCGATGGTCTCATTTGGTTGATTTCACGTTCTACAGACATCTTTTATACTGCTCTTCAGTATGTGTTTATCATAATTGCGTGCTTTTATCATCCCATCTTGAATTGCTATTATATATCCTTCAGTTTCAGAAAATAAATATCCCATTTTCAACCACAGGAGAGAAGAGACTTTATCAACAGATTGGGTATTTAAGAGATTAGGATATTTTCCATGAAGGGCCTTGTTCTTCCAATCTGTTTGCATGTTAATTATCTGGGAAACAATTTCAGTGTTGATTTCAATCTTCTGGAGATTTAGAGCTGAATAGTTGGCATGTATAGCAACTAAATTCTTCAGTAATACACTATTCGAGAGATGAAAGTACATTTGCATTTTCTTTTCTTGTGACCTGCAAAGAATGAATATATTAAACGGGCCTCTACCTCCTTGGTTTCTGGGAAGATAAAGTCTTTCGACAGCGCTCTTGGGATGATGTATTCTGAATTTTGTTAGGGTGGTTCGTGTAATCGTATCCGGTTCTCGAAGGTCCGTGTCTGAATATTTCAGAATACCAAAGCTATATGTTAATACTGGGACAGCATAGGTGTTAATAGCACTTATTACATTCCTTGAGTACAAGTTTTTGTTCATCAACTTTGTGATTATTGATTTGTACCTTTCCTTAAATATTTGTGTGGTTCACTCGTCTATTTTGTTGGACGCCAAGGTATTTACAAGTGTCGTGGTACAAAAGCTGTCAAAATCACAAGTTTCATCAAGTACTTCGACCAATTTACCACTTTTTAGCTGTATTTAAGCACATTCATCAAATCCAAAGGACGTAGCAATATCTTCAATAAATACCCGCGTCACATACTTCAGCGCTTTCAGGTGATTTTGGCTCTCGGCAAACAGTTTAAGCTCATCCATAAAGAATAAATGGCTGATTCAGGAGCTAGGATCTCTCAGTCGGAGTCTGTACCCTAGACATTCCTTGTTTAGAAGCTGTGATAGGGGATTTATAGCTAAACAAAAGCTATGAATCACCTTGAAATATTCCTCGACGAATATCAATCTTAAATGTACAATTCTCCAAATAAATCTCCGTGCACCAGTGTGCCATTAGGACAGCGAGCAGGTTTACAACCTTTGTATTAATTTTATATATTTCCAAAATGTGTATCAGCCATTCATGGGGTATTATTATTATTATTATTATTATTATTATTATTATTATTATTGATTTTTTCGGGTGCGTAAACGACTGCGGTCAATAATTCGGAAAACGTAGTGCTTATTATGCTCCGGGAGGTGGCGATGTTTCTCCCCAGCTGGAACGTGAGATCCAGCACCGACCTACACATCGATTAATTGCTTCGTTGATAGTGATTGTGGGCGCGTCAACTGCTAAGGTTGTTGATTGATTGATTTTTTCGTGTTTCCGGGCGCGTCAACTGCTTTGGTCATTAGTCCCGTTAGTGTAGTGCATGTTTTTGCTCGGGAGATAGCGGTTATCTTCCCCCGCTGGATGGCGAGATCCGGCGCCGACCTACCGTCGGCTAGTGGGTTTCCCCCTAACCAGGACTCTCCCTCCAGCGGGGCACCTCCCCAGTCGGGACAAGCTCTAAGCTCCCGACCGGTCTCCAGGAATATGTGGTAGTGTAGTGCATGTTAGGGTAAGTGTGTGTGTGTAAGAGGAGAGAATAGGACAAGGAAGAGGAAGGATAGATCGCGCGCGGTCCGTGGCCCGTTTTGTAGGGTACTGCCCCGGCATTCGCATTGTGTTGATTGGAGAAACCACGGAAAACTACCGATCAGAGCAGCCGGCCGCCAGAATTATCCTCCAGACAGCGACTGAATTAGACCTAGCTGAAAAGCTAGTGTCGAAAATCCTGCCGCCGTCAGGACTCGAAACTAGGCTAAGGTTGTTAGTCCCGTAAGCGTAATGCATGGTTTTCCGCGAGAGGTGGCTGTGATCTTCCCACTCTGGATGGTGATATCCGGCGCGGATCTGCCTGTCGACTAGCGTGATTTTCCCACATACCTCTCAGCAGCGGGGCATCGCCCCAGTCGGGATGAGCTCTCGACCGGTCTCTCGGCAGGAGGGGTTGTGTAGTGCATATAAGTGTAAGTGTATGTGAGTGAAGGGGAGAGGATACAAAGAGGGGGAAGGAAACATCGCGTGCGGTCCGTAGCCCGTTAGGATACTGTTCCGGCATTCGCTTAGTATTGACCGGAGAACTACCGATCAGAGCAGCCGGCCGCTTGATTTCTCCTCCAGATAGTTACGGAATTCCACCCAATTATCTAGTAGTTAGTGTCGCAAATGCTGCCACCGTCGGGTTCAAATCTAGAACCTCCGGGTGAGAGGCAATGCAGTAACACCAGTTGATGCTTTGAGCTATCTCTCCCGTACGTACACGTGGAACTGCCCAATTTTCACCTCCAGATATCTCCACCAGAGGGACATCAACCGAGCCGAGAGAACCTTTGTGTTTGCGACTGGACTCCCAACATGTGTGGTAGGGAAGTGCATTAAGTGTGTGTGTAAAGAGGCGACAAGGATGAGAAAAGAAAGATCTAGCGCGGTCTGTGGCCAGTTTGTTAAGGTGCTGCTCCAGCATTCGCCTGGTATTGATGGAATAAACCTGGGAAAACTACCGATTAAAGCGCGAACTTTACAAATTATTGATGAGGGAATTGGAACATGAATTAACTTTAATTTTCAACATGAAAGAAAATTAAACACAAAATGCATGTCGGTTTTCTTGTACTCAGAATCTTGTCTCTGAAAAAAATCTCTATACTTAATTTCCAGACGTGAGTTCACATTTATTGCCCATACTGCGCAAATGACGATTTTTGGAATAGTTTTGATGGCTATTATATAGGACAATGCGAATATTGCGGTAAGCTAACTGTACACCTAGAGTCCCATATTGAAATCTATTAATAAATTATATACTAATATTTCACTTCGCCTTCGGAGATCAATGGAAACATTTTTATAAAGAGTTTTTTGACACGTTCCGTGAAAATATCTCCATGACCATATTCTTCAATATTTGTTGATAAGCTCTTTCCAAAAGAAAATTCTGGCAACGGCACTTATAGGTATCTTATCTGTAGGGTCGCAAGACACGTTATTAACTGAAAGGAGAGATAGCCTAATTTAATTTGATAAACACTGCTGGGATATGAGGAATGTTACGTACAACATGTTAGCATAGCACTTGACAACTAATCATGAGTTGGTCCTCACTTATTGCTGTAATCACAACCACAAATGTTATTACTTCAGATATTGTCTCTGGTTTTACATTTGAAATTTGTAGAGTTCATATGTGTATGTCTTTAGTATTTTTGACAAATGAAGACTTTTCAAAGAAAGTATTTTTAGATTGTGAAGTCTCTTTTATCACTTTCTGCAGAACTCTTATTGTCCAGTTTAGATTTATTTTCTATTTTAAAGTGAGTGAATCGAATTCATTTATGTTCTACTGTGTAAATTAGTGTTTATTTGACTTCTATTCAGCAAACTGCCTTTATTTAAAGTATCCTCGTATATAAGATTCACGATTCCATAACAAGTTAGACGATAAAATGTTAAACGAAATATTTAATGAAGACAAAACATAATAATTTTTAGTTTTTAATGATAATTTGGTTAATATTTATTGTATTTTTTCCTTGTTTATGTTCTTCTTCTGTTCTTCTCGGTTCCATTTGTATAAATCTCGCATACCTTAACAGAGGCTGATAATCCTATTGAAGTTATTGCCTTCGAGCCAATAAAAATATGTGTTAATCGAGTTCTTTGTAACTTTGACTTCTATTCACTTACATTCGTGATCACATTTATGAAAAGTTGAGGCATTTGAGTACAAGGTATTGCATTAAGTGTGGAGTACGTTTCTGAACTACAATGAAATGTTTTCCAAAGATATATTTTTTGTTTTACTATCAATTTTTCTTAGTGATAAGGTATTTTCTGTTGTGAATTCGGTCATGTAGAGTAGTCTTATTTTTACGTGGCGCACGTGGCGCAAAGGTCGACTGACATTGAGAGCGAACAAAATGATCTACACGTAAGTCAAATATGATGCAAAGACATTAAGAAAAAGAAGCTAACTGTAATTAAGTTACATTGTGTGTCTTTCGTGTTGCAGGAGCAAACTGAAGGAGTGGCAATGGGTGAGGACACGTTGACAGTTCGGGTGGAGGAGGGGCTGTTTGGAAGCGACGGGTGGGGCACAAAGCCAGAAGCACCTTCTGGAGCCAAAAGAAAGTCGTTGCCCTTTGTGCAGAAGCAGAGTGAACGAGTGGCGATGGGCGAGAAGATGTTGACGGTTCGAATGGCGTAGGGGTATTTGCGGCGGCGGCGAGTGGAGTCCAAATCCAGAGGAACCTTATGGAGCCTAATAGAGAATCGTTGCCTTGTGCTGCAGAAGCAGAGTCAACGAGTGGCGATGGGCGAGAGACGTCGACGGTGCGGTGGCGGAGGGGCAGCTGCGGGGCGGAAGGGGAGTCCAAATCCAGAGGAACCTTATGGAGCCTAATGAGAATCGTTGCCCTGTGCTGCAGAAGCAGAGTGAACGAGTGGCGATGGGCGAGGAGACGTCGACGGTGCGGGTGGCGGAGGGGCAGCTGGGGGCGGAAGGTGGAGTCCAAATCCAGAGGAACCTTATGGAGCCTAATAGAGAATCGTTGCCCTTGTGCTGCAGAAGCAGAGTCAACGAGTTGCGATGGGCGAGGAGACGTCGACGGTGCGGGTGGCGGAGGGCAGCTGCGGGGCGGAAGGGGAGTCCAATCCAGAGGAACCTTCTGGAGCCTCATAGAGAATCGTTGCCCTTGTGCTGCAGAAGCAGAGTCAACGAGTGGCGATGGGCGAGGAGACGGCGACGGTGCGGGTGGCGGAGGGCAGCTGCGGGGCGGAAGGTGGAGTCCAAATCCAGAGGAACCTTCTGGAGCCTAATAGAGAATCGTTGCCCTTGTGCTGCAGAAGCAGAGTCAACGAGTGGCGATGGGCGAGGAGACGGCGACGGTGCGGGTGGCGGAGGGCAGCTGCGGGGCGGAAGGTGGAGTCCAAATCCAGAGGAACCTTCTGGAGCCTAATAGAGAATCGTTGCCCTTGTGCTGCAGAAGCAGAGTGAACGAGTGGCGATGGGCGAGGAGACGTCGACGGTGCGGGTGGCGGAGGGGCAGCTGCGGGGCGGAAGGTGGAGTCAAATCCAGAGGAACCTTATGGAGCCTAATGAGAATCGTTGCCCTGTGCTGCAGAAGCAGAGTCAACGAGTGGCGATGGGCGAGGAGACGGCGACGGTGCGGGTGGCGGAGGGGCAGCTGCGGGGGCGGAAGGTGGAGTCCAAATCCAGAGGAACCTTATGGAGCCTAATGAGAATCGTTGCCCTTGTGCTGCAGAAGCAGAGTCAACGAGTGGCGATGGGCGAGGAGACGGCGACGGTGCGGGTGGCGGAGGGCAGCTGCGGGGCGGAAGGTGGAGTCAAAGCCGGAGGAACCTTCTGGAGCCTAATAGAGAATCGTTGCCCTTGTGCTGCAGAAGCAGAGTGAACGAGTGGCGATGGGCGAGGAGACGGCGACGGTGCGGGTGGCGGAGGGCAGCTGCGGGGCGGAAGGTGGAGTCCAAATCCAGAGGAACCTTCTGGAGCCTAATAGAGAATCGTTGCCCTTGTGCTGCAGAAGCAGAGTCAACGAGTGGCGATGGGCGAGGAGACGGCGACGGTGCGGGTGGCGGAGGGCAGCTGCGGGGCGGAAGGTGGAGTCCAAATCCAGAGGAACCTTATGGAGCCTAATAGATAATCGTTGCCCTTGTGCGCAGAAGCAGAGTGAACGAGTGGCGATGGGCGAGGAGACGGCGACGGTGCGGGTGGCGGAGGGCAGCTGCGGGGGCGGAAGGTGGAGTCCAAAGCCGGAGGAACCTTCTGGAGCCTAATAGAGAATCGTTGCCCTGTGCTGCAGAAGCAGAGTGAACGAGTGGCGATGGGCGAGGAGACGTCGACGGTGCGGGTGGCGGAGGGCAGCTGCGGGGCGGAAGGTGGAGTCCAAATCCAGAGGAACCTTATGGAGCCTAATAGAGAATCGTTGCCCTTGTGCTGCAGAAGCAGAGTCAACGAGTGGCGATGGGCGAGGAGACGGCGACGGTGCGGTGCGGAGGGCAGCTGCGGGGCGGAAGGTGAGTCAAATCCAGAGGAACCTTATGGAGCCTAATGAGAATCGTTGCCCTTGTGCTGCAGAAGCAGAGTCAACGAGTGGCGATGGGCGAGGAGACGGCGACGGTGCGGTGGCGGAGGGGCAGCTGCGGGGCGGAAGGTGGAGTCCAAATCCAGAGGAACCTTATGGAGCTAATAGAGAATCGTTGCCCTTGTGCTGCAGAAGCAGAGTCAACGAGTGGCGATGGGCGAGGAGACGGCGACGGTGCGGGTGGCGGAGGGCAGCTGGGGGGCGGAAGGTGGAGTCCAAAGCCGGAGGAACCTTCTGGAGCCTAATAGAGAATCGTTGCCCTTGTGCTGCAGAAGCAGAGTGAACGAGTGGCGATGGGCGAGGAGACGGCGACGGTGCGGGTGGCGGAGGGGCAGCTGCGGGGGCGGAAGGTGGAGTCCAAAGCCGGAGGAACCTTCTGGAGCCTTGAGAATCGTTGCCCTGTGCTGCAGAAGCAGAGTCAACGAGTGGCGATGGGCGAGGAGACAGCGACGGTGCGGTGGCGGAGGGCAGCTGCGGGGGCGGAAGGTGGAGTCCAAGCCGGAGGAACCTTCTGGAGCCTAATAGAGAATCGTTGCCCTTGTGCTGCAGAAGCAGAGTCAACGAGTGGCGATGGGCGAGGGACGGCGACGGTGCGGGTGGCGGAGGGGCAGCTGCGGGGGCGGAAGGTGGAGTCAAAGCCGGAGGAACCTTCTGGAGCCTAATAGAGAATCGTTGCCCTTGTGCTGCAGAAGCAGAGTGAACGAGTGGCGATGGGCGAGGAGACAGCGACGGTGCGGGTGGCGGAGGGGCAGCTGCGGGGGCGGAAGGTGGAGTCCAAATCCAGAGGAACCTATGGAGCCTAATGAGAATCGTTGCCCTTGTGCTGCAGAAGCAGAGTGAACGATTGGCGATGGGCGAGGAGACGGCGACGGTGCGGGTGGCGGAGGGCAGCTGCGGGGCGGAAGAGTGGAGTCAAAGCCGGAGGAACCTTCTGGAGCCTAATAGAGAATCGTGTCCCTTGTGCTGCAGAAGCAGAGTGAACGAGTGGCGATGGGCGAGGAGACGGCGACGGTGCGGGTGGCGGAGGGCAGCTGCGGGGGGAAGGTGGAGTCCAAATCCAGAGGAACTTAATGGAGCCTAATAGAGAATCGTTGCTCTTGTGCTGCAGAAGCAGAGTCAACGAGTGGCGATGGGCGAGGAGACGGAGACGGTGCGGGTGGCGGAGGGCAGCTGCGGGGCGGAAGGTGGAGTCCAAATCCAGAGGAACCTTATGGAGCCTAATAGAGAATCGTTGCCCTTGTGCTGCAGAAGCAGAGTCAACGAGTGGCGATGGGCGAGGAGACGGCGACGGTGCGGGTGGCGGAGGGGCAGCTGCGGGGCGGAAAGTGGAGTCCAAATCCAGAGGAACCTTCTGGAGCCTAATAGAGAATCGTTGCCCTTGTGCTGCAGAAGCAGAGTGAACGAGTGGCGATGGGCGAGAAGACGTCGACGGTTCGGATGGCGGAGGGCAGCTGCGGGGCGGAAGGTGGAGTCAAAGCCGGAGGAACCTTATGGAGCCTAATAGAGAATCGTTGCCTGTGCTGCAGAAGCAGAGTCAACGAGTGGCGATGGGCGAGGAGACGGCGACGGTGCGGGTGGCGGAAGGGCAGCTGCGGGGGCGGAAGGTGGAGTCAAATCCAGAGGAACCTTATGGAGCCTAATAGAGAATCGTTGCCCTTGTGCTGCAGAAGCAGAGTCAACGAGTGGCGATGGGCGAGGAGACGGCGACGGTGCGGGTGGCGGAGGGCAGCTGCGGGGCGGAAGGTGGAGTCAAGCCAGAGGAACCTTCTGGAGCCTAATAGAGAATCGTTGCCCTTGTGCTGCAGAAGCAGAGTGAACGAGTGGCGATGGGCGAGAGACGTCGACGGTGCGGGTGGCGGAGGGCAGCTGCGGGGGCGGAAGGTGGAGTCCAAATCCAGAGGGACCTTCTGGAGGCTAATAGAGAATCGTTGCCCTTGTGCTGCAGAAGCAGAGTGAACGAGTGGCGATGGGCGAGAGACGGCGACGGTGCGGGTGGCGGAGGGCAGCTGCGGGGCGGAAGGTGGAGTCCAAAGCCGGAGGAACCTTCTGGAGCCTAATAGAGAATCGTTGCCCTTTGCTGCAGAAGCAGAGTCAACGAGTGGCGATGGGCGAGGAGACGGCGACGGTGCGGGTGGCGGAGGGCAGCTGCGGGGCGGAAGGTGGAGTCAAAGCCGGAGGAACCTTCTGGAGCTATAGAAATCGTTGCCCTTGTGCTGCAGAAGCAGAGTCAACGAGTGGCGATGGGCGAGGAGACAGCGACGGTGCGGGTGGCGGGGGGGCAGCTGCGGGGCGGAAGGTGGAGTCAAAGCCGGAGGAACCTTCTGGAGCCTAATAGAGAATCGTTGCCCTTGTGCTGCAGAAGCAGAGTCAACGAGTGGCGATGGGCGAGGAGACGGCGACGGTGCGGGTGGCGGAGGGCAGCTGCGGGGCGGAAGGTGGAGTCAAAGCCGGAGGAACCTTCTGGAGCCTAATAGAGAATCGTTGCCCTTGTGCTGCAGAAGCAGAGTGAACGAGTGGCGATGGGCGAGGAGACGGCGACGGTGCGGGTGGCGGAGGGGCAGCTGCGGGGGCGGAAGGTGGAGTCCAAAGCCGGAGGAACCTTCTGGAGCTATAGAGAATCGTTGCCCTTGTGCTGCAGAAGCAGAGTCAACGAGTGGCGATGGGCGAGGAGACAGCGACGGTGCGGGTGGCGGAGGGGCAGCTGCGGGGCGGAAGGTGGAGTCCAAAGCCGGAGGAACCTTCTGGAGCCTAATAGAGAATCGTTGCCCTTGTGCTGCAGAAGCAGAGTCAACGAGTGGCGATGGGCGAGGACGGCGACGGTGCGGGTGGCGGAGGGCAGCTGCGGGGCGGAAGGTGGAGTCAAAGCCGGAGGAACCTTCTGGAGCCTAATAGAGAATCGTTGCCCTTGTGCTGCAGAAGCAGAGTCAACGAGTGGCGATGGGCGGGGAGACAGCGACGGTGCGGGTGGCGGAGGGCAGCTGCGGGGCGGAAGGTGGAGTCCAAAGCCAGAGGAACCTTCTGGAGCCTAATAGAGAATCGTTGCCCTTGTGCTGCAGAAGCAGAGTGAACGAGTGGCGATGGGCGAGGAGACGGCGACGGTGCGGGTGGCGGAGGGGCAGCTGCGGGGGCGGAAGGTGGAGTCCAAAGCCGGAGGAACCTTCTGGAGCTTCCTTGGAGTGCCCTACGCGCGGCCTCCAGTGGGGCCGCTGCGCTTCAAGGTAAGAATAATGTCTTTACGTGTGAGTGAGAATTTGATGCTCCCGGGCACGTACTGCAGTTATTCAATGGACGTAAAGAAATAAAAAAAATTCATAATTCTCAACTTTACTTCAAAAATTAATTCTTAAAAATGATTTCCAATCTCTCTTATAGGCATGAAAATGGAATATGTATATTTTCTTAAAGTTTATTTTTCGCCTTCTGTTAATTTTGTATCAACGTTTTTAGTTTCATCCCAATTGTGTCTTTGGATTGCTTTCCCAGAGCCTGAAATGCGATTTAACTACCCGAACGTCCATAATTAGCAATCAGTTTTCTCCCTATTCTTTGTTTTACACTGTAAAACAATTTATTTTGCAATTCAATTAGATTGTAATCACCAGTAAGTTATTGCTAATTTATAGTATTTCGTTCTTGAGTGAATAGTCATATGAAATAATATCTTTCAGTTTGCAGTGTGTGTTTTTTGGATCATGTTGTTTACTGCTTTGAAAAATGTAAAGATAAAATGCAATGATATAACACGAATGCTACACAAACTTAAATGAAATATGAATTTCGCTAACGATTGTGGTAAACGATAAGTAAATCATAAAATATCGTCTTTTAAATATCAGTTCAGATAAGTTATCAGATAAGTTTTCATACTTCAGTGAATGAGAATAATAAACAATTTCTATACCAAGTAATACCGACGTTACAGAACTTGAATTGACGGAAGGACAACAACCATGCTTTTCGGCCCTGGTAAAGACTGGTGAGATATTGAGAGCATACCCCCAGCAATGCCATATTCTCGCAAAGTTATAGTCAAACTAGTGGTGGTCTTAGCAAAAGTACACGAAGAAATTTGGACAAATAAGACTTCAAGTGGTTCATTTAAATGGAGCCATTGCAACATATCAAGAAATTCACATCGTAAGAAAAAAGTATCGAACAAAATTATTAATTTTTTCAAGGCGGATCCAAGTAAACCAATGGCATTTTCCTGATTCCGGAAGGAATAATGCAGTGAGAAGAACACATAGGGCCATATTCATAGTCGTCACCTATAGGATAAGAAAATACTTAAGCTATAAGAAGTTACTTTTGATAAGGAAATACTTATACACATTTGGTATTCATAGACGATACTTACAATAAGTACGATGCTAGCAGTGCCTCGTGTGGCAACGGCGTATTGGCTGTTTCACAGCCACTTGAATCTTGCCAGAAGCACTCCATCAAACTGGCCGTGAACTATCATATGCTTGCGTCCATGAGGTAACCTAACCTACACAGTTTCTTTAAACAAAGGCTTAAATGGTGGTGAAATCAGTAAATATCTATTAGTTAGAGATGGTTTTAGCCAACCAATATTACCAAAAAGTGTACACAAAAAGGCTTAGTAAAACAATATTTTTTTTAAATTCTTGATCGCTGTGCATTTTCAACGGGTTTGGCATGTGACGTAAATATCACTTGTTGCTACAAAGAAAGATGCCTCTGTAAAAATCATTATAATCTTTGAAATAGTCGTTCATTTCCATTTCTTTCAAATTACGACAATTTTCAACGCATCAAGAGAGGGTTCACTTATGGCTCTAAGTGAAGGCTGGACCTTCCTTATAGCTACACGTATTATGTGGATGGATAAGGTGCTACTATGAATTGAATAACGTTATAACGAACTCCTTAAGGTTTTCCTTATTATAAGTCGAGACTATGAATACGGCCCTTAAAAGTACACTTTTAAATAAATTCCTATAACAAGGATTCGTCTATTTGTCTGGACGGTGTTTCTGTGCTGAAAAATTCGTCCTTCATGTTAAGAAACTTTCTCTTTGTAAGAAAACGGAATGTTTTTTAAGATATAGGAATTATTTCTTTTGAGAAGTGTGTGAGTGTTGATATTTGCAGGATGCGCAACCCGCGGAGTCTTGGGAGGGCGTTCGAGACGCGTTTAAAGAAGGCGACGTGTGCACCCAGTTGAACTGGCTGTCCAACACTTTCGACGGAGGCGAGGACTGCCTCTTCCTGAATGTGTACACTCCACAGCGACCCGCCTCCACAGACAATCCACTCCCCGTGATTGTGTACGTCCACGGCGGGGGTTTCGTCGTCGGCTCAGGCAACAGAGACTACGGCGGCCCGGACTACTTGGTGGCTGAGAATGTCATTGTGGTTACAATGAACTATAGACTCGGCGTTCTTGGTAAGCCGTTAGCCCAGATTATTTATTTGTACAATAATAGATTTGAATCACATAACTAAAACGTTTTATGGTGTTTCCAGGATTTTTCTGCGATAGACATGGGTGTGCAGCAAACGTGAAAGCCTTTTTAATAAGAATGTATATTTATACTGAATTATTTAAAAAAAAATTGTTTCGTTATATTTGATTGCATCACTATATTGAAATAAAATTGCTTAAAAATCGAAATTAGTAAAAACTGTGTCTATAAATATGCATTGTCACTTTCGGGCGACGGGGGGGGGAGTTAAAGAGAGGAAGTTGAAAGCTCCGTCAGCCCCCTTTGGATGTGCCACTGCCAAAACGTAATGTAATTGTATTATTGTAAACAAATAATAGTATTCTCTTTAAAAGTGTTATCTCAAATATTTAATGTTGTTTGTTCCATACTCAGTTGTGTATGTTTACAGTTTTTGGATGGCTGTCCAATTGTTTATCTGCACTTCTGTGTCACGATGTTGTCGGTATCGATTATTTAACGCGTGGTTAAGTAATATTCTTACGAAATTAGTTTACCTCAATTAAGTGTTTTAATTTACGTAGCTCGTTAAGATCTTAGAAAAATAGAGTCTTGAAAAATACTACAGATAAACGTAGTTACTTCAAATTTAGTGAGCAGAAAGTTTGGATAATAAATAAGTACGTTTATTTTTAATTGTTTTATTCCATAAGGAATATATTTTGGTGTAACCTAAATATAGTTCTTGATGAAATTGATTCTTATAAAATGAAATTGCTGAAATGACTTTTGATTAATAACATGTTCTGATTGTGGGGCCAACTATAACTAATCTTTGGGAGTAAATTAGACTATTTGACTTTAATCGATTCAAGGTGTAATTTCTATTTCAACCATTGCAAACTTTGAACAATAACGTATCAATTTTATTTGTTACTATCTACCTTACTTTTGTGTGGAATTAACTCTGAGAGCACGGACATCAGGACAGAAATTTGCAGCGAAATAGTTACGAAAGCCCTTGAAACAACGATGTTTTCGAATAGCTTCCAATCTTAACATATGAACTTAATACTTTGTTATCTCTAAGTTTTCAACAAAAGCACTATTCCAAAATGCAAGTCATGTAAAAATGTTGACAATGATTTAGCACATCGCATATATAATTAATTTCCTGTTTGCTCGTAGGCTTCCTGTTCCTGGAAGAGGCGGCTCCTGGTAATGTGGGGTTGAAGGACCAGGTGGCAGCCCTGCGTTGGGTGCAGAGGAACATCGCGGCGTTCGGAGGTGATCCAGGCAACGTGACGCTGTTCGGTCCGAGTGCTGGTGCCGCGTCTGTGCATCTCCACACCCTCTCGCCCATGTCCAAAGGTAGACGAGGCACAGCTGCTCTTTACTTTATCACCCCAGATAATGCGGAACCCCAGAGTTTGCTATCCCTTGTAATTTGTTTATCTCTGAATCCATAATTTTCCCCGAGGAAACAGTAATCTTAATCGAGATATGTCTAAACTCTTCATGATAAAAGTCTCAAAACGTTTTACTTTTTTAAAGGAATCGTTATTTGCACGCGACTGAAAATAGTAAAATAATTTTTATGTAAATTTTTTTCGGCGTCTTCGTACAACTATAATACTAAAGATAGATATTTTTTCCTTCAAGAAATCTGTTCCTTAATAACAGATCTTAAAGTATGGTCACGGATAATTTTTCCAAAAGATGCGTATTTGCGCCTAACTTTGCGAGAAGTATAGGCAATATTTAAATTTTTTAAATACAATTTCTCGAAAGTGGCATCAATCTTTTCTTTAAATTTTCTTCATGTATGTATCAAGGGATGATAAAGGATGTCCCATTTCGGGAAACTCTCCGGTTTTCCAAAAATTGCAAAAAGTTTACATTTCAAAACTACAAAATTTATGGTAGAGATTGTTTCCTTGGACTAAGTCTGCTCCAAAAAATTAGCTATTTAAAAAAGACATGTTCAGTTTTTTTAAACGAGTAGTTTTTGCGGAATTTGGGCCTCAAATTAATGCAATTTATAAAAGAAACATTTTTTCAAAAAACATTCCAATTTGTTTCTACAAATACAACAAGGCACGCTTAAAAGAATGGTCTCATTTTCGTTGAACACACTAAATTTTCGAAAATTGCAAATTTAGAAATAAAGCGAGAAAGTATGTGCTGTTTTGGCTTTATTAGTTTAGTTTATTTCACGCAAAAACTGGGTTCGGTTAAAAGAACATTACTGCTCTAATTTTTTATTGTTTAAAATCGCCTGTGAATTTTAAGATATTGATGAACTGTTTCAAAATCGTTCAAGTTAAAAATAAAAAAAAACAAACTAAAATTCAAAGTTCATCGTAATCGTAAACGGTTGCGTGGAAGTCACGTGAGGGGAGAATTCTTTTGCGTACGTCTCCGTAATGTTTGTAGGCCTGTTCCACCGCGTCGTCGCCTGCAGCGGCGCGGCGCTGAACCCGTGGGCGCAGCAGACGGAGCCAGCGGACACCACCCGCCGCCTGGCGCGCCTCCTCGGCTGCACCAGCGACGATCCCCATGCCATCGTGCAGTTTCTGCGAGGCGTCGACCACAAGGAGTTGGTGCGCGTCTCCCACACAGACGCAGTGCCAGAGAAGGTAAAGGAACATGTAATAATTCCGGTAAGGGGAAGAGTTGAGTCCTCTTTATCTTAAGATATCGAGTATTAAAACGTTCTATGAATATTTTACTTTTGTGGTGAAAAAGGTATTGACGAGTTCAAATAGATTGTATTATGTTTGATACTAATTGCGTGGCGTAAATCTATTGCGATTTTTAATCTAACAGAATGTGCTTCAATTTTAGGACAGCTTATTACTCCGTAGCACTGACTGTGATATTAAATGTACATACAATTTAGTTCAATGCAAATTCTCAGTCTGATATAATTTTAGTCCGAAAGAAATAATCTGTGTAGTGAGAAAAGAGTTCCTAAATTGTTTGCCAAGGCGGTTGTCTGTTGAGAGAGAGATATGACTTGGTGATAACAATCGTAGTTTATTTTGAATATAATGTTTTCTTGTTTCCAAAAGGGCTGTTAATATTATGAGAAAAATTCAGCAATATTTTCCATAAGGTAGATATTCGAAAAATTCGTGAATTATCATTCTTTATTCAAATATTTGTATACAATGATTTTGAATTGTTTTGTTGTGCCTGCACTATGTGAAAGCGCGTTCCTTCTAAATTTTTCGGCCAGGATAAGGCGCGCTTGCTGAAATTCTCATTCGTGCCAACACCAGAACGGGCGGTTCCAGGGGTGGAGACCTTTCTACCAGCATCAGCGGAGCAGTTGATGAAAGATGGTTGTCATCATGACGTACCCTACATGATTGGAATCACGGAGAAAGAGGCTCTAATAATATTAAAATGTGAGTATTACAATGATTTTTATTATTTACTTTCAAGTGCATAAACAAAATCAGGACTTTTTCTCACATTATCCAGTCAAAAACCCACACTTCTTGACTATAAAAATGGTAATAATAACAATAACAATAATAATAATAAACCTTTGTATTAACGAGTTTACAAATATATCGGTATTGCCATATATGTTATAAGTGAATGACGTCTGCTCTAAAATTCAGTGTTTTCAAGAGCCATTTATAAAAAGAACAACGACCACAAATAGCAATTTTCTATCTCACCGACTGCAAGTGAAAACTCGTGGAGGCCGATGAAGTGGCCTGATCAGTGCCTAGGTACTCTTCCCGAAAGGAGAATGAACTGTATTTGATATGTTAACAATGTTTAGAACTTGCTGCTGATGACAGTTTTGTAATTTATGTAAGAATTGTGGGAATTCTGTTGCTGTGTTGTTGACGTGATTACACGATGAAATAAAAGAAGTTATCTCCGTTAACTTAGTATATTGATTTAGAGTGCCGGTTCCGGTGCCGACAATGAAACTTGCACCATTATTTTAAGCGCCCTTTTTCTATCGTGGGAAAAAATTGAAGCAACAATTTGTTGTGGGTTTTCAGAAGATTTTTGATTTGTATAAATTTGAAGCATAAATTCTGCAAGGGCTCGTTTTTAAAAGAAAATATGCATGACAGTTTTTAAAGATCTGATCTTTTAGAACTGATTTCATTGAAGACAAAATCTCTAAATTCAATGTTGTATTTTTGCAAAGTTAACTTTTTGCAAAGTTAACTTTTTGCAATTTTCGAAAATACAGTATTATACAAATATACAACCTTTCTTCATTTTAAACTTTGCATTTTCGACTATTCAAATTATAGCGAGAGTAAGACTTGCACAATTTTCAAGCGTCCTTTGTTGTATTAAAAAATTAGAGCTCTTTTTGAGAAAAAAATATAAATTGCCGTTTAAAAGATATAATTTTGGAAACCAGATTTCATTAAGGAAAACATTTCTCTCATCAATATTGTAGTTTTACCATGTTCATTTTTTGCAGTTTTCGGAAATAAAGAGAGTTCACATAAAATGTGGCCTGTGCCAATTTTATAGCAGCACTTTAATCTATTCTTAAAGTAAATTGAATATAATATTTGAATCTGTTTTTGAGATAATAATGGTTTAAAAATAGCCTTTTACACGCAAAATTGCCGTAAAACTACTTTATTTTGTAAAATTGTTTATAACATTAATTAAAGACCTGCTTTTGAAGAAATGTCATATAGGAAAAAATGGTTCAGTCTTATAGTACCATGGAGATGCCCAAAATACTTTCAACTTTTGCAGTTTTCGAAAATACTGAGGGAAATGAGAGCTCCGTCATTTTTAAGCATCCATTATTCTATCCTAAAGAATATTTCTTCCAAAATTTGGAGTCCTTTTCAGAAAGAAAAGAGACTGAACACTAGAACATGTTCTTGACGCTTCGAGTAAGGTACCCCTCTCACCCCAAAATAATCAAAATATCCGTTTCAAATTCGCGGGACCTTGTGTTTCTCTAGATTGATCGGATAATTTTAATTTTGCCAAAAATCGTCTCAAACGTTTAGACGCTATTGTTGACAACAAGCAGACAGAAAGATAAATACGTTTTTTCTGTAATCAATCAAATTTTTCAAATCAATTTTTCAGAGTGAAGTACCCACAAATCACGGATTCTGACTACACGTGTTGGAGGAAGTTATTTACCACGTTTAGGAACAAGATTCATCCACTTTCCCCATAACAGAGCCCTTCAATATGAGTTTATCTCACTGAATATCGCTCTTTTCCCCGCAGCATTTCAACCTTTTATCGATTCTACGCTGGTAGCATGTGAGAAAGTAACTAGTGGTGCTAAAATAGCACATACTTTCCCGCCCCAGTAATGGTTACTTATTATTAGTAATGAAATTTCTGTCCGAATTAACTCATTTCAGTTATTTTTTGTAAAACACATTACAAATTGTAGAAGAAGGTGCGATATTGTCAAGCTAATATCAACTTAATTTTGACAATATAACTGTTTCATACTGCCAAATCATCTCCCAACAAAAAGACGTAATTCCCAGAACTACAACTGTCCTCTCTCAGAGCGGAATGCCATTATCGCATTACAATCTGATATTTCCTGAAGGCTACAAATTTTTCTTTCGTAATACATTTAAATCGTATTTTTGAAAGATAAAACCTAATTGAGCCAATTTCTATTAAAGTTTGCGCATTGCTTGAAATAAAATAATGAATACATGGAGAATGCAAATCAATTTCTCACAACATGTACAAAAAATGGCTACGTTTTAAATCCTTTTTACAAGATTAATTTGTAAATGTACAATAAAAACTCGAATATAAGGAACAAACAAATAAATTTAAAATAATAAACAACTTTAGTTGCATCCAACAGCCTCCAAGCATTTTTCAAATTACGTTCACGAAGCGTGGGAAATTCGAAGCGAGCGACTATGCCTGTAGCCAAATTACAAAAAAAAAAAAAAAAAAAAAAACACGAAAAATTGAACATGACCTTATTTGAATATCTGTTTTCGACTAACAGATTTTATTAAGTATGTATCTTCCCAATTGTAGATGTAGGACGACGAAGCATTTTTGAATTTTTGCAGTTTTATAAAAAAATCAGAATTTTCCACGAATATGAGACCTATGCCATTCTCTTAAGTGTCCTATACAATTATACTATACAAAATATACTATCTAAGGTCTAAATTTTAATCAATAATTTTGTGCCGCTTTTAAGAAAAAATGGTTTAAACAAAATTAAAAATTGCGTATATTTCACGCAAAAATACTAAAAGTTTCGAAAAACTGTACATGACCTTATTTTAAAATTTTTCTTTACGAAACATATTGCAATAAGGGGCAAAAACTCTATCTATCTTAGTTTAGTTGAAGTAAGACGCTGAAAAAAATTGGAGCTTTTGCAATTTTCAAAAAATTATGGTTTTCAACGAACATGAGACCTGCACATTTCTGTTAAGTCTGTTACGCTATTTGACAGGAAAATTTATTCAAAAAATTTGGAGCTATATTTTTGAAAATTTTAAAAATGTTCAAATGTTAAAAAAATGTCCGTTTTTTGGTATTTTATATCAAGGACCCACAAAACGTAGGTTCTGGCTGCAGCACGTGTTTGAGGACTTTTTTCAAAATTTAACAACTAGATTAATCCAGTTTTCCTTACCAGGGCCCGGCAATAAAGAATTTTCTGCCAATAATTCCCCGCCTCATCCCGCAGCATTACATAACGTTCTCTCCACTACGTAAGCGGTAGAGAGAAATAAAATCGACGAATTTTAAAAACCGCTTCGCGTGTGTGAAGTTAGAATATTTCTAAGTCATCTGAAATATAGCATTCCTCAGAATCCTGGCTATAATGTAGGGCAATATGTGCGCTATTGTTATGCGTTTATGGACTTCGTGAATAGTGCTATCGCCAATTGCCGTATTTCTGCAGAAAGAGTGGAAGTGGCAAGCCAGAACCAGTCTTATTAGAGCATGTTGAAATATTTCAGCCAAGGTTTTTCTTAAAGTGAGATTTGGGATTCCATGGACCAGGTTTGCATCAGTCGGGCGCCATAGTGGAAGAGTGCTTCTGAGATTTCTAAGTGTCGCTGGATAGTAGCTGGGTAAGGGGCAGTCAAATTGTTCAGAAAAAAAACAGACCATATTATAAAGACTACCAGTAAACAGATATTGGCAGTTATGGCAGATATATGGCAGTTAAATCGTGAATATATAATCACTCTGATGTCTTTAAAATAGGAAGGTTTCTTTAAAATTCCTAGAGATGTATGATGAGTCAGCTATATCGGAGATATAATTTCGTTAAAACGAAATTGTGAATTAATTTCGGACAGACAGGCAAGCGAACAGTCAGACGTTAAAAAATCATTTTTCGGAGTGGGGACGCCCATCTAGCCCTATGATTTCCAGTTTGTCGCGAAAATATACCAACATAATAATTTGCAAGTCAAACAATAAGCATTTTCGCACAGGGAGAACACTGATACTGAGAATCAAAGAATGAATGGCTCTGTTTGTATCCTACGGTCTATTGATAGAGGTGGGTGTAATTCATAAATAAGTAAATGACCCCTATGGCCAACCAACAGATCGATAAAATAATCACTTTTTGAAATTGCTTCTACGTTTTGTCCTACAAATATTTTTTTTGTCAAGGACTCTGTTGTAATCAAGGATCGCATATTTATGATCAAGGATTGTATATAAGCCCTATTTTGTTTTGTCTGATAGTCCATGATTTCCGGAAGGAAGATGTTGCAAGAGAGCTGGATGCAAATTGGAACGCTAACATTCTCACAGAACTTCGCCTGCCTCCTGGTGGTAGCAAAAATGCTGCTGCTCTTGATGCGTTAAGAAAATTTTACATGGATGGCAAACCACTTTCAAATGATACAATTGATGGATATATTGATGTAAGTCAATTTTTTTCTATTAAACATACTTGTCAAAGCTCACATTGGTTATTAAATATATGCATATTATAAAATGCATATTGCGTGAAGTACGACTGCTCTAATCCCTATTCGTTTCCTTTAGAATACACAAAACCAAGTATACTCACATTTTATTTCACTCAAAAGAATAATGCACTCTCCGTGCAATGACTATTTTACTGAACTTACGTGAATTAAAATGAGTAATATTTGTCAAAATATTAATTGCAAAGAGGTTATTAAAACATTTAATGAATAATAATTTTTCCAATGTCAATAACTACCATTTTCTTACCCTAAATTCCGTTAACATTGCACTAGTAGGAAAATGTTTTTCGATACTCACTGGTGAGTTGTAGATAAATGATTACATTGTAGTTTGATCTTGTAATAGAAGGTGACATCATTTTCAATACATTTTGAGTGTTCTCATCTGCCGTCTTGCAAAATTACATTAGTAGACTAGTGAATATTACCATGTGCAAACTGATATTAAACATTATTGTACAATTTCATCTACCAGGATTAGTAAACCTTTCAACCATTCAAATATTGCTTACTTTTTAGTGCATCATTTATTACTTTGTATTTCTTAATTAGTCTCTAAAACTAATATATCCGTTTCAAATTCAAGAAGCGACATCGGTCAGATCATTCGAGGAATATCTGGAGAGACTTGGATCTACGTACTTGGGCTTGGGGTTTGGAAATATGTGTAACAATTTCGAGAAGTGTGAATGTAGTGTGTTTGCGGACCATGAGTGTTTTGGTTCTTACTTTCTCGCAAACGTACAGAAACGGAATAATACATCTGGCATGGTATTTTCACCACGGGGGAGTCTAAAATTGAGAAAATGTGCAAAAGATTCTTTAAGCGGAAATAAATGGCAGCTGCAATGAGGGTGGGAAAAAAGAAAATCTAGCCTACTGAGAAGGTTAGAAGACTAACTAGACCGAGGAAGCTTTTACCATTCTGTAGAACAACTACGAATTACGTGAAACACGCAATTTTTTAAAAATTATTTTCTGAAAAAACACTCCATTTTTTCTTTATTTTATTTCTCTCACGTGGCAAAGAGAGGTAAAGAAAGTGGTGTTGTTTTTAATTCGGAAACTAAACTCTCTGTATTTATGAAAATTGTTCACAAAAATCCAAATTGCAAGCGCAGTCACGCAGAGCTCCCTCTTTACACTAAAAATGTTTATGACTGTGTCATATATTTTTAAGTTGTTGACAGAACCATGACAAAATTATTATACCATTAATAATATGAACAACATTTATATTACATTGGATCACGTTCATAGCCCATTTCATGTATATAACAAATATCATTTGAGCTGAATTTGCTTTATAATGTTCCAGATATTTTACCAGCAAGAAAAAAGTAATGGACATTTATTAACACTGATTTTTTTCTCACTAAACCAATTTAATAGGAGACTCTGTATTTGAACATTTTTAAATGGATCATTTATGTACACGAAAGTTTACCATTGAGGCCAAATCCTTTGGAATCGTTTTCGACATGATTTCTTTATTCCATTTGAAAGGTTTAAAATGGAATAAATTATTCAAATTGTAAGAAAATATAAAAGATAGTTGAACAAGTTCAAGCCGTTGAATTGTCAAAATTTCCAAAACTTCCCTTATTTAGCAATGAACTTAAGTTTAAAACTCGAAAAAAGAGTTATTGTTTGAAAGTTGTGCTACAGAATACCGGTATATTTGTTTCAGATGCTTTCCGATCTAACATTTGGTGAAGGAATCATGAATGCTCTTAGGAACTTAGTAAAGAAATCAACTGCGCCTGTCTACATGTATGTCTTCTCCGTGGACGACCAACTGAATGGCGTCAAGGCATTTATGAATATAGATATGCCCGGTAAGTATAAGTTCCATTTATTTAAAAAAAAACATAGTGGTGCGATGTATTCAATAATTTTCATGCTATAAAATTGTCTCATCCTAATCACAACTAACTGAACATCTGGTTTCCAATCAAACTCTAGCAAAAGGTGTAGAAAAGTTAGAAAATTTCTGCATATTCACTCTACGGAAAATAGAAAACCACAAAAACATTGTTTCCCGTCGTTCAGTATTTATTCTGGAAAACTAATGAAATGAAGAAAATTTACAAGTGCTAGAGCAATACAGTCACTATTCGCTGTTAATACATTTAAACATGTTTCTTAAAATATAATAAAAATGTTTTATATTTACCAAGATGTTCCAAGAAATCCTCAAATCTCTTATTTTAAAAACCCAGTGCATCACGCAAATGTCGTTCAAATAATCACATAAAACGTTCAATAGCTGACTCAGAATGCAACTTCTGTAATGCGGCTGAGTTTTAACTGCTGTTTAGAATATGAGGATGTGTATCTTGTTGATGCAACCCGAATAATCTGTTTCTTGCACAGGTGCCTCCCACGGCGATGATCTGGGATACGTCCTCCATATAGGATTCGTTCCGCTGGACGTTCCAGAAGATTCGTCAGCTTCTCGCACGCGTCGGCGCATGGTGCGACTGCTGACCAACTTTGCCAAAAAAGGGTAAGTTCAAGACAAAGACCAGGGTTAGAGATTTCTGTATCCGATAATCACAGAAGAGATGATATCTCAACAAATCTCAAGCACATATTATTTTTTTATAATTAGTTACATATATATATTTGTTTGAACTGCAATTGAGAATGACCCGGTGGCAGTTAAATTACAGTATGACCCGGTGGCAGTTAAATTACAATAATTACAACAAAAACAACAACAACAATAATAATAATAATAATAATAATAATAATAATAAATTAGTACATTACAAGACGAGGATGCAATAATCATAGTATCACTAATATTAAGTATTAGAACAATTTTTCAACTGTATGATAACATATTTGGTGATACTAAAATTTAATACAACTACATAATTTGAATTTCACTGACCAGCACTTCTCAGCACTTATTCGCACTTCACAGCACTTACTCATTTAATATCTATTACTCTCATATTCTTCTAACTTATTTCTAAAACTTCGGACACTTAGAGGAAAACTTTGAAAATTGCTGCGGGTAAACTGTTCCAATCTCTAATTGTTCTATTACAAAAGGAAAATTTCCCAAGATCTGAATTTTGTTTCCTTGTTCGAATTTTGTGGGTGTGATCCTTCGGCAAAAAACTTAGAGGAGGTAAACTGTTCCAATCTCTCTTATTTTAAAAACCCAGTGCATCACGCAAATGTCTTTCAAATAATCACGTAAATCGTTCAATAGCTGACTCAGAATGCAACTTCTGGAATGCGGCTGAGTTTTAACTGCTGTTTAGAATACGAGGATGTGAATCTTAAAGCCCATATCCACTAAGCCAAACAAGTCAGTAATATGGAGACAATGTTATTACATATGAAATGTGAACTGCAGGCAGTACAGTGAAAATTGGTAAACATTGTAATAAGTTTAATGTAACGGAGATTAAATTACTATAGTATTTTACAAATATAGAATAGCAAACGCACATAAGCGGTCTCGGTAACCAATGTAATCAGTTGTAATAATGAATGACGAGAGTAACGTAGCAATAACGAGAATGTCAATAGGCTTTCCTTCTCCCAGCGGCAACAATACAGAAACAACATGTGTTTAGTAGGCTCTTTAACACATTAAATTTTTTCACAAGATGATGATTAATCAATGTTGTAGCCTGTTGTTATTATAGATGTAAAACGAAACTTTATGTTTTAGAAATACTCTGGACGCACATCCTTACATATTTTCAGTTGATTTTTCTTGGATTCATTCCCTTTTATTACATAGGTTTTAATTCCTTAAAATAAAGCACATGCCCATCCTTCCAGAAAGAAAGTTTACGTTGGCCGTCAACAAAATAAAACATAACTCCATGTAAAAACTATTATTGTAGCAAATACACCGCATTATGAAACTGCGTCTGATTATTCATTATATAAGGCCGAGAATATAATAAAACTCACTATTAACTTTATACTACAGTGAATAATATTATGTCTAGACATTTCATGAACTGCTGAAAAGTGAATACGGCTACAAAACATTTTTAAGAATCTTGTCTTGTCATTTGCAGAGACCCAACTCCTGAGGACGACCCTCTGATCGGCACCCGCTGGAAACCCTACACGGAGGACGAAAAGAACTTCTTGAGCATTGGAAATGAACTGCGAAATGGAACAGATCCCTTTGCTGACCGCGCTGCATTTTGGGAGACGTTTTATGAAAAATATGGATCATGAGACGAGTCATTGGAGAACTCGTCGCACAATGAAAACTTTCTGTACCCAATATTTAATGTTGTAACTATTTCTTTCAATAAAAATAAATAATAAATAAACAAATGATTTCTTCCATGGCTGTTTCCAGCTATATTGGTTACCTTCTTATACGTTCAACTACTGAAGACAAACGAAGACAAAAAGCAACATTGACTAAAGGAGTAGTGTAGCGGCAATTGATAATGGTCCGCTGGCGTATTGTCCATTGCAATCCAGATACTCGATCTTTGGAAATTCACAGCAATCTTATCCGACTATTTTTTCGTTATTTAAGTTCCAATCAACATCTAGGTCATTAGCGACCACTATTGGTGTTAACGGCATGGTACTATTAAGATGAAACAAAATGGTGATGAATAAGGTGTGAAAGGACGAACACAAATACAACCATGCCCGAGGCGGGAATCGAACCCGCGACCCTTCGGTCCGAGATCACTACGACCTGATCCGACCGACCTGGGCCGACCTGATCCGACTTTGTTTCAGGCCAGACCACCAACAATCAGTAACCAGACGAATTCTCTGAAGGTGGATAATAGAATTATGTGTGAATGTATGAACGTTTGAATGTAATAGTGTGGTATAGCTGAACCGCTCGCAAAAAAACCATCATGGCGGACGTACCTTTGGTGAAGTCTTGGAGGCTGTCCCCACCCTGCGGCTGCTGAGATTTCCCCTCGCGGCGATAAGGAAGCGCGTAGGCGACAAGGAGATGGCGACTGCAAGACGCAGCGATCGCGCTGACCGGCACTCATCACTGCCCTCGTCCTCAGGAGAACTCGCACTCCCAGGAGTGTTCAAAGAAATGAGTACATCGTTTGTTGGTCCATCACATTATCTGAATTTTATGTCGCCTCAATTCCCCACACATGCTCGCTGGATTTCTTCCATTGTTCAACACTGTATAGTGAAAACGCTTCTCTGCAAAACGTTTACTTTTCTTTTAAGGATGCACCAATAGTTTCTGCTGCCTCGCCCATCCCCAAACAAGTTCTATTGGATTTAGATCTGGATGGTGCGGTGGAAGACGGAGAGGAATGTGCCCATGTTCAATGATCAACGACGATTCGATCAACGACCTATTGTTTTTCAGTGGATATACTTTGAATTATTTGTAATAATTGGTTTTTTGTGAATAACAGCAGCTACTCTGTAAAGCACACTGTCGCTGCTCTCTAGCCACGGTAAATAGGGACTGGAGACCGAAACACTTCAAGACACGGCTTATTTTCTGATGATCGTTTGGATAACCCCTACTGTAGAGACACGTAAGCTGCCTTTCATCTGATCCTTCTCACTCATCAGTTACACACCAAACTCGCAGTGTTGAATTACGCGCAATCCACGAGAGAAAGACAGAGAGAGAGAGAGAGCTATGTTGTGACAAAGAGCGCTGGCAGGCTGGAAAATATTAGGAGCTTTGGAGGGAGAGGCCACGTTAGGGCATGCGCAGTGGAAGGTTTTCTTGAGAGTGGTAGAGCAATAGTTCTTTAGCATTCGTGATTCAAAATAGCTTCTAGGAAAACCCGGAAGTAACAGAGGAACGTCTCTCCTTTCCAGAGAAATGATGCGAACTTTTTTTCTCTAAATTCGTGAGAACTAGTTTTTTCAGTAAAGCAAAGCTCCTAATGAGCCCTTACACAATCGCTGCTAAAGTGTTAGACAGAACACAGAGTAGTTATTTATTTTGCTACTTTTTTATTGCTATATTTATCTATTATTAAGCATTGTAGGCCCCCTTAAGCATAAAATCGTGTTGGGGCTTCTCTCTGAAAGAAAAACTTCCCACCAGAATTACTTAAACATGCCAATAGGAGTAAATTCTGTAGGGATAAAAACTATAAAACACAAACATAACTATAATTTAAAATACTAACTTTTTGGAAGCAAACTATTACATTAGATAATATTTTACGAATTCAAACATATTTTGAGACTTCAAAATATATTTCATAAGTTTTGTTTCTGGGGTGGTGATACCATTACTTGCCACCTCCTGTTCCCAAAGTCACTGTTTATTTTGCTTGTAGATAAATTCGACCCTGTCTGTAACCCTCCATAAGCTGTTTTATAACTGTTCGGCACTCCAGTTTCATAAGGTCGTGCATCCCTGATCTACGATACCGGCTGCTTATAAGTAGGGCCCGGATTTTCATGGTAAGTAATATTTTTTCTGAACCTTCGGGAGGATTTTGAAACAATTTATACACGATTCCAGGTATTGTCTATTAGAAAAACGTATTTTTATTTTGCATATAAAATCATATTTACAGTATTTTTTTTAAAAAATTTTACCATAAAGAATTATTTCAAATGTAAGTGAATTTGAACGAAGTGAGTTGGGCCGAGCTCTCGGTCATGTAGCTGAAAAAGTGTACAACAAATTGCTGAGTGTTCTTCAGCGAATCCTAGATATTCTACAAAAATTCTATGTGCAAAATTAGCTATATCATTTCTTTAAATGCCGCAACATTTAAATACAATGAACCGAAGCTGCTCAGCAGTGACATCGCCGCCTTTAAATATGCTCCCGTGTGATGTGATGTGATGTGAAGAGCTTTCCCAAGTGCAAAACTAACCTCAGCGACAGCCGTATGTCTTTTAGGATGGAAAGCCTGAAAATACACCTTGTGATCCAATGCAACTCCCTAGAGACTGAAGACTGAGAGAAAATTAGAAAACATTAAATAATAAGTATGCAGTAGTAAAGCAAGATATTTTGTTTGATGGGTTTTATTGTACTGTACTTAATTTGTTTTACAGACACAAGTATTTTTTTTTAAATGCTAGTTAGTTCCAAAGACAGCAAACCATATGTATCGTACTCACAATCTTTTCTTGAGTGAATTTTGTATTTGTAACACCTAAACAATTAACAGGAATTTAAAAAAACTTGTATAACCTCATATTTTATTTTTAAGGTCATATCTATATAGGTTTGGGGTCATAAATGCTTGCATATTTCGCTGATTTTTAGGTCAATAAAATCCGGGTCCTACTAATAAGTGACTCTGACCGTTCAATGCGTTGTTGCCACACGTTACGACGCACGTGGCTCCACCTACCTGACGTATAAATGATATCTGAAAACATTAAAACTGACAGGCTATGGCACGTCTTGACATCATGTTCATAACTTTTGCCAAAGCCGAACCTTATCGCCTCCGCGAGTTCGTGTGAGTCACATGAGCAGCAATGCTGAACTGTGGCTGTGAAAAAGTAAACAAATCTAGGCAAGCTGATTGCTTCAAAGCAGGTCACATGATCTACTCCAGCACGTGGCGAGAGAACTGTCCGAGTCGCTTGTACTCTGCCGGTATACTTCGTACTATAAAAAAAATATACTGTAGTGCCAGGTTTCGACCCAGCACGCCTGCTAGTTGCCCCGATGTGGACGAAGGGCACGCGTCTTCTCCGCCAGGGCGCGCACGAGTGGCCGGGAGCGGGCCGCTGCCGATGAAAGCGCAAATATTTAACCGGCGAAATGGTGTTTGTTCGTGCCGTGCGACGACAATCGACTCTACAGCCTGCGACGTCGGCGGCGGCGGAGTGTCAACAAACGATTAATGGATTCACCATAAAGAAGCAGCGCCGCGCGCGACGGCCGAGGCCGACAAACTCATTAGACCTCCGGCGAATGTAAACTCTCTGGGAATTAAAGGACCGGATTTCGCGATAGACTTCTCACAGCTGAGATGCGATGCGGGAAACAATGGTGGTTCCCGATATAATGTTAATGAGTAAGAGGGTTTGACACGTTTCAATCGGTTGGCATGAAATGAGCCTCAAGGATAAAAAATCCAGTTCTTCCGAAATTAAGTCTATGTATTTGTATGAGTGAGAATGAAGTAGAGCGAAATAAAATTTAATTTAAAATACCATAAGAGAAAAAATATGAATTATTGTTCTTAAAAAATTATGAACTTTAATTTTCAATTCCCATTATCCCTTGAGGCTGATAGTGTTTAATTGATTGTTAGTAAATTCGGGCGCGTCAACTACTATAGTCATTAGTCCCGAACATGCAGTGTGTGTATTTTTGCTCGGGAGGTGCAAATAGTCTTCCTCTCTCCCGGATGGCCAGATCCGGTACCGACCTACCATCGGCTGGCGGGGTTTTCCCTCACCAGGTATCTCCCACCAGCGGGGCACCGCCCCAGGCAAGACATGCGACAAGTTCCCGACCGGTCTCCCGGCATGTGTGTAGTGTAGTGTATGCGAGTGTAAGTATGTGTAAGGGTTGAGGATACAGAAGAGGTAGGAAATATCGCGCGCGGTCCGTGGCCCGTTTGTTATGGTTCACACGTTAGTGTGCTTTAAACTGAAGTTTTTCGAAAACACAAAATATTGCTGTGAAAAAGAGCTTCAAATTTCGCATTTACTGTAATGCTTAATTGCCATTTTCTGAAAAACGGCTGTAACGTTTTGCATGAAAATCTGTATTTAGGCGGAGGTTTTACTCTTCTTTAATATTTTTGATGTAATATTTCGGTAGTACTATGAGGAAAGCAAGAAGAGAAAATGTCAAAAAATGTACTTTGGGCGACGATAGATGGCAGCTGGCCAGAGAATGGAGCAAAACCTTAAAGCCAGACCACACCAAGGAAATTAGAAAACCTTACTATGAGAAAGTCTGTGCCATTCTGTAGCACCACTAGATTCAATTATGACACCAAATATTTTCTTTTTATTTCTATTCGTTAGTACAACGAAGCTCATTTAATACGATAATATGAGGAATTAGTATGCAGTTTAGGTCACGTCTTTTTAGATAGGGGTAATTACATTAATCCCTTTTTGTTAGTAACATTGGAGAAGTGTCATAACTTTCATTTTTTCAATTAAAGTAAAAATTTCCTCCCAGCGTTTCAAACTTCTTGTAGAGAAGAATATAATGAGATAACAACTATTGTTAATGGGGTTTGGAGAGAAATTTATTGTTTTCTCAGAAAGCACATTTTGGAAGTGAAAAGACGCTTTCCATAGTGCGACATACCAGTATATCACTGAATATTGTACAATATTTATTATAAATGGCGTCAATTAAAGGGGATAAATTAGGTGAATATGCTAGCATAGCAACGGTAAGCGAGCCGTCGTCAAGGTCAACATATTCATGCAGTGACAATCGCGGAGACGGCTAGTTAATTCTGTATAGAATTCAGGGTTGGCCGAAAAAGCAGGACAGTCGTGAAGACGGCGTTCGTTGTGCAAGAAATTTAGAGATTGGCTAGGTAGAAAGTACATCAAATGTTATCTGCAAATAAAACAATCGAAAATGGAAACGATTTGCAGGGCTGAAAGAATACGAGAGACATTCATTCTGACTGATGCCGTGCTCTTGAACGGATCGTGCTCCAATTAATGTTAGGAGTTTTTTTCTTTGGGGACTTGTAAGCATCTACTAGGGAATGGATATTGAGAGAACATCAAAATTTGAACACTAAGTGTGACAGTGGAGCTTAAAATATTTTATGTGAACGAGTTGGAGGGACATTGAGGGCTTGGGCGAAGTTGTCAGTGATTGGACTGGAATGTTAGCAGCAAATAGTTTATTGATCTGATGAACGGTGATTGAAGTGTGCTTCCGAGAAAAGAAGAGAGAAGATGGTGTCTGGACCTGAGGACGGCGGCGTCGGAGATGAATAAAGATGGCCCAAAAGCGCGCGAAGACATTATAAGGTTGGAACGGTCATGGCAAACGTTTAATTTTATATTGGGTAAAGTTATACAATACTAAAATTGTTTTAAATTGTTTAATAAATTTCCATGTTTTTGTGAAATGAATACATTGAGCCAATTCTAATAGATGATGATATATGAGCCAATTCATAGCAATGAAGTAGCAAGATAGAAAAATATTTGCTTTTCAGGTTCCTCGACCACTCTGTATAGATGGCAGATCGGATAATCATCTATTAGAATACAATAGTGATTATTTTTATAAAACCCATCGACCCGGATAGTTTGTTTTAAATATATTCAGTTTATTTCAATAGAATTTTTCGTTTTAGGTGGAAAATGCGTCTGGTTTTGTTTGTGCCCACAGCCTTGATACCTCTCTGTGTTGCCTTGCCGGCGAACAGACTACGGGACTGAGCGTAAGTAATTTGAATCTGAAACTAGCTCAAATCTTTCCGTGACAGTTATTTTAATTTGTTAAAATTATTTAAGAAACTAAAATTCTTTAATTTGTTTCGTATATATGAACATAATCGTACATTTCGCCAAGTGCAGCAAGGAAAAAGAAAATTCTTTACTTAATTGTACAGGTATAACTGATGTGTAGGTCATTGAATTCTTGTTACACAATTACTTGTGTTTCAATAGAAAATAAATGATGGATTATGGAGGAGAAGAAACGTAAAAAGAATGCAAAACATTAAAAACCTTAAGTATATTTTATTACAATGAGTATGTGCAATTAAAATTCAGAGTTTTCACTTCAATATTGTCTTAATTTAGTGAAATATTTTTCCGTTTATACGTTTCATTGTGGAATACGAATACTTGTTTTTCGGTTTTTCGTTGAGTTATAAAGAAAGATTTGATTTGTTATTTTTCACGCCAATAAACAGATGAACGTATTTAAATAAAAAGGAAATGGAATAACGGAATAAAATTAAATTTAGTTATTGTGACAAGACACCTTCCTTATGGGAGGAAATGGGTTGTGAAATGTATTGCACAATTTGTTGCACACTCACGAGCCAAGAGAGGTAATTGAGAGCGACTTCTTTCAAATATGGGAACTCGAACACGAGGCCTCTGATGAGAGAGCATATCAGGGCAGAGCGCCATAATAAGTTTGGTCAATGTACATTGAGATTAAAAAAATTAAGATTGTTTTTCTGAGCTTGGTCGTAGACCGACCACTGTGGTTTTTAACATTGAGTTAACTGTAAAGGGCAATATGAACACACAAACATCCATGCCCGGAGTGGGATTTGCACACGCGACCCTCCAAGCCGAGCTATTCAGGGCCCTTGAGCCTTGGTGACCTCGTCTATCCAGACCGGCGTGTTTGAGATTGTGAATCTCTCTTTACTTGTTCGATATTTTATAAAAATAATCCAATTCACTACAGCATTAAGTTTTTAGAAATGATTCGTAATACAAGATTGTGTGAATTCACGAGAAGAAAACATTAAAATACCCAAAATTACTGTAACGTTGCAAATATAAAAGTAACACTAAAAATAAAACATCCACTTTTAATAGATTGTATACTATGGTTCATAGTTAGATTATGTTAATTATGTGCAATAAGTATGTGAAGCAAACAACTATTTTGTGTCTAATGAGTTGCTAGTTGTCTATTTTGTTTAATAATTTCTAGTGCGTGGATGCAATTTTCGCCAATGGGCAGGAATAAATTTCAATGGCAAATTCTTTGGTTGTTTTTGCTTTGTATTGTTGTACTAAATCATTCTATTATTTGATTAATAGCACTAATGTGAAATAATTAACACAACATTGTCGTAATATAACAATGTACCATCTTACGAGCGGACAACTGTTTTAAGAGACAATATTTTTTGTTGCATCTAACCTAAAAATAGGACGATAATGACATTATTTAGTCTGAAATAAATGCGATTATGATACCAATAACTTTTCGATTACAAATATTTAATTTTACTCTGACAATTTCAAGTATAAATGATGTATTTCATTTTGGTGAATAAATTATTTGCTTTAGTAGGGAAATGGAAATTAGTATTGCATAATTTGGAGCAATATTATAAGTTCTCCGAAGAACCGTGGGCCAGTTTTGTATCGCCACTCCGGAGAATTTTGTATAATATTTACTTTTAAATCTCGCGGCAGTTTTTCTGGACGTAGTGACTGCGAAGTCTATAAAGCTTGTTATATTGCCCGTAAAATTGACTTGCCTCAGCTAGATTATTTCGTAAATTTAAAAAATCGTGTGTATCTGATATTCACTATTCTATTTTATTTACTTTAACTATATATGCTTTCATATCTCGTAATTACTTCAACTGTTTTTAATGCAACAAGCATTAATTGACTGTAGCAAGTTTTTTGTGGAATGGGGTGGACGGGAGAAGCTCTGTCGAGGATATGAGAAATTTAAAAATGTGTTATCAATATTATGAGTCATTTATTTAAAAAATCACTGTTAGCATTTGCAGGGAATTGGAAAACCAGTGACCAATTTATTGTGTGTGTGTGTTGGCCGATTGAGGCCTGTGGGGTATTCTGCTTTACAACAATGCAAGGTCTCACACGGCTAACAGTCCAGACCTCTCTCTCTCTCTCTCTGCGATTACGCCCCTTTGGGTCTGAGGGCAAACGATTTACCTCGGACGACGACGTTTTATTTTTTAAAAATTTTATTGGTTTTATTGGTTGTACATAGGTCAGTTTCAGTATACACTTTACATATGTTTGATAGACTTACATACTAACTTATATTTAAAACTTATTTCTAAGACTTAAATCTAACATAAGGTTGAGGATGCCCTATTGAGTCTTCTGTTCTGGTTCAAATTCGGAGAAGGTTTTGAGGAATATATTGTGGGGCTATCTGTTTTTTATTCTGGTATTGTTCGGGCTTTTAGCGAGTCTAAAGGTTACAAGGGAAGGGATTTGAGGTAAATAATAATAAAATTTGATGGCTAAGTATGTGATGTGATGTTGAATGAGTTCTAAGTTGAGTTATTTGTGAAGCTGATGATTGGTGACAAACCACGGTGCATTGGTAATGGTTCTGAGAAATTGGTTCTGAATGGACGACGACGTTAAGCAGTATGTACGCAACTCGTTCTCAGCGCAGTCCCTGGAATTGTTCAAGACAGACATTCACCGCCTTGGGTTGCAGTGGGGCAAGTGCCTCAATAGTCAGAGCCGATATTTCTGACACATAGGCGCTGGTTTTTCTTCCCAGGCCTCCCAGGCTCGTTTCTTCTTGAATGCTTCTTATGTTATATCTCTAGGAGACTATGTTAGTGATAAAAAAATCAATATCGATGAGTAAATACAATTTTTGTGGAGAAAAACAAAGTTTCCGCGTAGTTATAGGTCCTAGGAAAATATTTGACACTAGAGAAGGCTTGATATTATCCAAGTTCTGATTCACCGAGGCATTCATGAGTCAAAGCAACGGAATAATTCATTTCAAAGCGGTGAATGACGTTAGCGATTTTAGGAATATTAGGGTTTTTCTCAAATTCGTAATCATTGGATCCCTCGTCAATCATTAAATATGTCCTTCGTCATTGACCCTGTTTTACTTGCCTCTCTATTGACGCGGTAAACGTAATTATTCCATTTACTATATTTGTCTTTATTAGACTTGGAAAATTACTACGGAACGACATAAGAATATATTTAATATTTTAACAATTACTAATACATTTCAAGTTAAATTAATTTATTTCTATAAAAATTACTTAAATACGTTTGTAGCCTTGTAAAATGTTTCTAATTACTGTAAAATTCTTTGGACCTAACCTCTGTGCTTCAAATTTTCAATATTTGCTGCCCAAATAATTTCATTATTCAGAAAAATAATATTCTCTTGTTTTGTTACACAGAGTTTTTTAAAATTTATATTGACATGTCGGATTTTAACTGTTGTTATATTAATTCCACATTGAGCTATTAAAATGTAGAAATATCATTCGGCTCTCACTCCATCATAACTTTTTATTGCTTGCCCGCTATGTATCGTGACAATCAGAGGGGATATTAATGAGCGCAGTGGCTTGTGGATTACAGAAAGGGATGTGGACATCGCCCAGAGCTTGTTAATCCCCATCTGCCTGATAGATATTCGCAATTTATTCGCAGATGTGATCACTGGTGATTACTGTGGGCTGAAAAAACGTTTGCACATTACTACTTCACAATGTTACTAAATTTTCTTATTCCTCACTGATACAATATTTCAATAGTGAATGAGATCTTCATGGAAGTATAGAATGCTAGTTTTAAATCGGTTCATATGCTTCTGTCAGTAATTAAAAATTATTTAATTTATAATGTAGAAAAGTAAAATTATGCATGATTTGACAATAGTACTTTATTTGTTTACTATTTTACGATAAAAATCTTCTACTATTATGCGTGGAAGCACATGCCATTTTAACACTTGTAAACGTCATGTAAACATGGCATTTAGATGCAAATCATAAAAATACAAAGAATACAATGAATACAAATAATACTTGTATAATACAATAAGGAGGAAAAATTGCCCCCTAATAATGACAATACTCACATTAAAGACAATCAAAAATGCCTAAAATCAACCTCCTAGGGCAAACTGTTCCAGAAATACCATGAGAAACCTGTTATTCACGTTTAATTTTTTCTCAACTTCCATTACCTGTGTCAGGCTGATAAAAATCGCTGAGTCGGGGAAAAATAGTTGCATTTGTAGTCAACCAATTTTGGCGACAAATTCAAATAGAAAAAATTAATTAGTTTTTGAAATTGATTTGTGGACTACTGAGTACTGTCTCAGTATTTTACTAAAATATCTCTTTATATTCTATAACATATCTTTTAGATTTTTAAACACTGAGGACAAAAGTAAAAAAATTGAAACCAATTTTATCTGTTTGAAAATTTGAATATTGGGGAAACATTTTTCACACATACATACGCGCGTGAGTGTGAGAGTGAGAGAGTGAGAGAGAGAGTGAGAGAGAGCGAGAGTGAGAGTGAGAGAGTGAGAGTGAGAGGTGGGGCGGAGGAGAGAGAGTGAGAGCGAGAGGGAGAGAGGAGAGGAGAGGGAGAGAGAGTGGGGCGAGGGTGAGAGAGGATGAGAGAGAGGAGGAGTAAAAAGAGGAGAGAGTGAGGAAAGGGGAGTGAAAGAGGGAGTGAAAGAGTGAGTGAAAGAGAGAGAGAGTGAGTGAAAGAGAGTGAGTGAACGAGAGTGAGAGAGAGTGAAAGAGAGAGAGAGTGAAAGAGAGTGAAAAAGAGAGTGAGAGAGATAGAGTGAGAGAGAGAGAGTGAGAGAGATAGAGTGAGAGAGATTGAGAGAGAGTGAGATAGAGTGAGAGAGAGTGAGAGTGAGGAGAGAGTGAGATAGAGTGAGAGAGTGAGAGAGTGAGCGAGTGAGCGAGTGAGTGAGCGAGTGTGTGCGTGCGTGTAGGTTTAGGAGAGGAGGGGAAAGAATGAGTGGGGAAAAATCGAATGTTTTCTCTGGGCATTTGTAAGAGAACTGTCCTTCACCCCCTACTGATCGGAGAAACCATCCAAAACTACTAATAAAGTAGCCAAGGTTAGAATTTTCCTCTGGAGAGTGACAAAACTCGACCCAGTGCTCTGAGTACGGTGTAAATTCCGTCGCCGTTGCTTCGGGAATCGAATCGTCCTTCGAAGTGGCCAGGCAACGTCGCTAAGCTACTGTTGCTGGTGCAATGGTGATAGGGACGAGGGACTTAAATGCCATTCTCTCTCCCTTTCCCATATCTCCTCGTCTACCGCCACCAGCTGCCCGTTTTTTTAAATTTATTACATTTTAAGAGGGTTACATGATTCAGTTCTTACTACTGTGTCGCATGTTTTGGTGGCTTAAAAACTAACTTATAACTAATTTCTTACAGCTAACACATTGACTGAAGAAACCTAGTAAGGTATCTCTATTTATTCCATCTCGAAGAAAAATTTAAGAAAAACATGGAATGGATAGTACTGGTTTTCTCATTCTTGTGTTGTGGATTGGGTTTCTGCACTGCGTAAATTCGGATAGAGATTGTATTTTTATGAGATTTGTATGAAGGTTGAGGAGAGGTATGTGAAGTGATGAGCTAATTGCTCTAGATTAAATTTTTTATGTAGTTGATTGTAACATACCATGCTGCATTTGTTAATGTCCTTCGATATTGATTTTGGATGATTTGCATTTTATGTATGTTTGTTTTGGATGCGTTTAATCATATTGGACAGGCGTACAATAATAGGGGTCTTATTGTTGTTTTGAATAATATCGGAGATGGCTATTTCTGTTTAAAAGAGCGGCCCGGTTACTCTTCCGCCTTCCGTTCAGACGAGCTCTTCCGACCCATCAGAGCCTCCCCCCTTAAGCTTCACCCCGCGCAAGTCGCCGCAACTCTTGGCTGATCCTCCGGCCAATCTTGCGCCAACTTCCCCCGCACCGTCTGGCTTCGGCGGGCGCTGACTTTCATGTCTTTGTGGGCGGCAGACGCGCCGCCGGTCCGCGCCAACGAGTGTGAACAAGTTCACTCAAAACAATTTTCTTTGCGCCGGGTGTTCGTACAGGCAAAATTCCGCTCTCGCGCTTTACGAACAAGTTTTTCTATCGTGTCGCGTGGCTGCAGACAGCTGGCGCTCGCGTAAGGATAATTGCGTAGCTCCGCCTCGAAAAGAGCGCCTCAGCAGTGAAGGTCTATATAACGGCTTGACCTCCGCTTATCGGGGCGACGAATGCTACTCGTAAGCTCGTCGCCCGTGTGCACAGACATTCCACTCCCCGTCGGTTCAGATCGGCCCCAACCGGCCCTGCCCACTTCCCTTCAGCCCTAATCGATCAACTCAAACTGGCCCTGCTGACACCCCTTCGCATCACATGATCCCTATCTGGCCCTACCGAGACTTCTTCGCCCCGCTAGTTCAGATCGACCTTCCGGGGTCATGCAGCTTTCCGCTCCCTCCCCTGACCGATGTACACTACGAGTGTCGCGAGCTGTTTGCCATGACTGGAGTTATCCCTGTTGTTATTGCTCCCTCTCATCCGCCTTAGGTCTTTACGAGAATAGGGAACGGCTCAGAGGGTACCTTCCGCCCTTACCGACCTTCGACTTTCCCGCACATGGTGCAAGACCCATTCCCCACAACAATCGTAATGTAGGTGTCGTATCGCGTTCTCATGCGACCTATAATAATATATTTTCTGCTCCTGTTGTCATTTGATCGCTGCAACCTGTTACATAATGATACTCATTACGATACAGATTTCATTATGATAGAGGATCTTGATCAATCACAAAGAAGTTTACAAACTAAATTTTGACAATTAATCATGGAGAATCGTTCTAAAAAATATTTTGTTCGATTGTGTACATTAAAATTGTATTTGATGTTATATTACGTTTGTCAGTTTTGATATCTTTTATTAGTACCCATTTTTTCGTCGAATATTATTTAAAAATTTGACTAGCGAATTTCCCCTCGCAGAATGACTGGAACCACAGCCACCTGCGGCAGCATGCGAGGGTAAGGTTACGGAGCTGTCCGCTAGGTGGCCTTGATTGAATTTTGCCACGAAACGCTTCAATGTAAAAGTTTAACTTATAAAAGTCGTAGAAAAAGCACAGTATGAAACTCGATATAATGGGTATTAAAACACTCGTGTGAATTTTGCGATTCTCACTCGTTTCGTAGTATCACACTCATGTATTAATACCATCATTACATCATCATTTCATGTTATACTATTGTGGCATCGTGGCAGCGAAATAGACAAGACACCTTTTTTAATCTGTTTATTTAGTTTAACAATATGTACAGCCTGGGTTATGTTCGCTATTTACCTCCGTCACCCCATGCAGACTGCTTCGCATCCGTTTAATGCATCCTCCACCCTGACGCTTTACCGCGCCGATAGGGCACCAGTGCAATGCACCGCAATGTCGCGAGGAATACACGTCCCCCTTTCCTCCAGCAGATGCGTTCGCACTCGAGGCGCCAGAAAGTCCCTGGCATCTCTGCTCATTTATTTCGGCGGTCACATGATAATCCCCAGCCTTTTGGGGGTGCCGGTACCGCCCGGCCGGCACCACCTACACTACCACTTATACCGGGAGACCGGTCGCGATCTTACAGCTTGTCCTGGCAAGGCGGTGCCCCCTGGGGGAGAGTCCTGGTTGTAGGGGAAAACCCGCTAGCCGGCGGTAGGCGCCGGCATCCAGCCGGGGCAGGTCACCACCATCTCCTGAGAAGAAAGCATGCACTACAATTACGGGAATAATGGCCTATGTCAGCATATGCACTCTCACGGAGGTCACTCTCTTCTGCCCTGTTCGCCCTGCGCCATGGGGGTCATAACTCCCCCTCGGTATGCCCTGTTGTGCACCGCCTTTTGTCCCCATGTGGCGGTCAGCCTTTCCCAACGCCCGCTAGCCGTTGAAAGTCTGGCTACCTATAGTCGTTACAAGAGTATTGCAATTTTTCTTCCAAATCTGACTATATTCAGAATCAATCAAGTTTACCAAGTAATGATTACGACAAGAAGGACGGTAGGTGTATTAATAGATAGTTTTAAAAGTAAAGATCTTTGCAGAAATTTGTGTATTCGAAATAAAAGTTAATCGGAATACTTCTGCAAATTCTTTTCTTCGTACGTTTCCAGAAATTGATGACTACGAGGCTGTAATTATTTATTCACATCTGTGGACTTCATTACTAGTCTTGCCAGAATCATTAGGCTTTTTTAATTTTTTTTGGGGGGGGATATACTACAGTTTGAAGAAAATTGATTGGATGCCACATTTCCGTGCCAATTCAATTTAATTTTTTCGATAATTCCTCAGGGATTCACTATTATCTCAGTTCCGACATCCCAGTAACCAAAATCTCCAATTGCACAGTTTGTGGTTGCTACGGTGATCAAAAGAATCCGCATTTACTGCGGGAGACAAATATCAAAAACACTCTGTCGAGTACGCTGCTCTCCTGTTCCTACTATATTACTGAGCAATAGAGACCAAGTGGAGCTCTCGCTTGCAAACCGGTTCAGGCCCGCGTAATCAAATCATATTTCACCTCCATCCTAGGATACTGAATTTAACTGTTACTCCCATAGTTTGTCCCTTCCCAAGATACCTGACCTCAGTTCTGCAATTCTGGCTGTTTTTTGGACATGTACACGTATCTACAACATCGCAGTGATACTTTATATATCTCGTATATTCATATAGAGGGACCAAAATAATCGAAGTTATTGTTATAAAAATTGTGTTATCCGTGTAGTATTATAAATTTTCATATTGCAGTAATCCTTGAGGGCCAAAAGTTGATCCGTGCGGAAATTGTGTTAAGGAGTTCGTGCTAACCAATGTTTACTGTATTAAGTTTTGCCTCTTTTTATTGCATTACAATAGGAATAAAAAATTGATACATTCTCATAAGAATCAACAAAATATATGTAGGGAAGGGCTAGATTACGGCATATACTTTTTCGCATTATTTGGAACGGTTAGTTAATATTATAATTTTACAATTTTTACCTTTGAACACTTTATTCATCACTTGAAAAAGTCTAAACCAATTCAAACTAAGGGCCTGTGGTATATTACATATATTTCGATTTCAGGAATAGTATATTTCCTACTTCTAGAAAAAGAAACAAACATGAATAAATCTCAACTTACAGTATTTGCTGCATATTATACACACGTAAGTATAATTTCACACAGTTTAAATTAATTAATAAGTACAATTTTCAAATTATTACATTTACAAATGAAAGAGAGCTCCTTATTTTTTAATAACTTAATTAGCAATCAAACCTATTTAAAATAAAAGTGTATAAATTAAACATTCAGAACTGATGACCCCCAATAAATTAACTAAAGAATACGTGAAAATAAGGTTACTAAAATATATTTTATCATTTAAACAATAGGTCTGGACCACAATAGCAACGCTTGTGCGAAATAATTGTTTCGACAATGAGAAATAGGTTCTAAGAAATCTAAGAATTTTTAACTTTTCTATCCTGCCGTTCCTATTGCATTGCCAAGTGACAGCTTGTGACAAAAGAATTGCGAAAAATTCGAATTTGCAATTACTAATTCTTCTCATACGAGGGAAAACGATGTAAAAATGGACATTTATTTATGAGGTTAAGGTTGTAAGGCCGCGGTTCGAAGAATTGCGGGTTCGAATCCCGCCTCGGGCATGGATGTTTTGTGTTTATTGTTGTCCTTACATGTTACTCCCACAATTCCCTCTACAGTTAAAACAATCAGTGGTCGCTAAATGACCAAGATGTTAAAACACTATCTTTAAAAATTCCCTAGTCGGTGGCCTTGTGAATACCCATCATCATCGCCAGGATCACTTTTCTCCCCCTTTCCTCTCTGCAAGCGACCCGTCGTTTGAAGTGTGAGGAGGAAAAGAAGAGCTTTGACAGGTGGATGGGGCAATGTGCTCGATCGCTGGCAAGTGAATTCTAGTAATATACCTACTGGGAATAGTGGTTTATCGTCAATGAAAAAATCATTTAATACGCTAAACAACGTAAGTATGTTCTTCCAAAACTGGTTATTGATCCAGGTTAATAAGGTTCTTCTGTAGTTGCTTAATCTATTTTAAGTTTTCGGTCCCTGTTATTTTAATTATTTCCTGTTGTAACATTCATATCTCTCTTCATTTTGTTCAATGTAATCACACTGGTTCAGTTAGTTTGTATTGTATTTGAGAGTAGTCAGACAGATGGTTAGAGCCTCACTACTTATTAAGTCGTTCATTTAATGAGGGATTGTACTCGTACAAGTATATTTTTGAGTTAATGCTTAAAATAATAACAAATATAAATAAGAAAACCTGGCTTATTCTTCTTCATGTTAGTATTGCATGGAAACTAAAAAAGTTTCTCAGAATTACACAGGTCTCCTGAGAAAGACGTTTAGAGAAATTGGCTTAAAATACTGGTTTTCTTTTAAAAAGGGCACATTCAAAACATGAATAGGATACGAAAGTAATTTAAAAAGAGAACCCGCCTTGACGTACGATTTCGCCTCGACTTTTTTTCATAATTCGTGTGATTATCGAAAATGTCAGGCCTTTTAATATTTTTTATCATTACATATTTATGCAACGCATATCGTATTTGGTATGTAACTCATTACAGTTTGATCAATGTCAAAGGAAATCATTTTGTCGTTTCCCCGTTGCAAATTTAAAACGAAAGCATTGAAACATCGTTACGGTATTTCGGCCCAAGGGGAAAGCAAAGCATGGAGGGTCCAGGAAATCTTTATTCTGCCGTTAGATTCCTGCCAGCCATGGCTCTCAGCATGACCCATAGGCAGACAGCCCTGTCACGCCCCAGCCTGAGCACAGGCACTGAGTGGGAGGAGATATTGCAAGGATCCGCATTGAAAGGGATGAGTTCAAGGACCTGTTTTGAACCCATTTTTACTTTTTCGCATTCTGCTTACGTATAAAAAAGTATTGTAATGATTTGGAAAAAACACGATTTTTAGAAATAAAATCTTTCATTACCGTGCCCTGGTGAAGAAAAAGTGGGAAAATCTTACTTCTAAATACAGTAAATACCTTCATCTAATGTGGGGGTCTGAAGTCGCCCAGGGTCTTGGTAGTGTAGGCAATGCTAGTTAACCTACACCAGTAAGTGCCGAGAAGCCCTCCTGTAATGGGGTCGCAACCGTATGGCTGCAAAGCCGCCTGTAATGGGTTTGCCGTTGCGGCCGACAAGTCCACTTCTCACCTCCTCGCGGTGGCCCCTGGGAATGCATCTCGGGGGAACCGAGATGCAGCCAAGAGGGATGGGCGAAAGGCGAGTCTCCGGCGCCAAAACGGGGCATCTAGCTGGGGGGAAAAAATCCTAACAGAAAAACATCTCGGGGACCCCACGTCACGGGGAAGGGGGGTTGGGGTCTGCAGCCCACGACCCCGTCGTGCCCTCGGAGCGACTGGCAGGGACACTTGGACGAAGCTCGGACGCGGGAGCGCATGGCGCGCCCGTGAACAACAGGCCACCATTTATGACGACTCTAGCGGAAAAGGTTCACGATTAGATTCCCCTTTGAGGCGAGTCGCTGTGCATATTGTGCCCAGAAGGGTGGAGCTATATGGCCACTGATCTGAATAACATGGTTCGGCATCACGATACTATCCATAGTGATGCCCTAATCTTTCATGTCCAAATGCAGCAAGAATTACAAAGGTAAGCTGTCCGCTTTGAGTCATTTTCCTAAATGTCCGGGTCCGAAAACATCTAAAGGAGATTTTATATATGAGTTATGCTTCGCCAACTTTGCAACTAAATCAGGGCTCTCACAACATTTGCGCCATGCTCATCGAGACGCAGCTAATAAAGCTCGAGCTGCCAAGGCACAACGTAGTGGTAGGACTGCTCTGCCTAGAGCAGGGGAAATCTTCTCTTCGGATGATATTATGAAAATGGCTGCATTAGAAAAGAGCAACCAGAGGCGTCGAACGAGAATTTGGGTGTTCTGTGAAGACCGCCCGACAGGTGGGTGAGAAAAAGAGAGACTACATATCGGAGATATTTAGCAGCAATTGAGCTGAAGTTTGTGACGGCAGAATAATCATGTCCCATCATGATCGGGGGTCCGATGATTCAGTTAGACCTTCACAGTGCGCTGTAATCGCATCGCCTCCCAGGGTTATTAGCCTCCGAAAACTCCAATGAGCCAAATTCCTATGCTGATTTCTTCTTTCCGTATCGAAGGCCTAACCCCAAGACAAGAAGAAAGTCGGTGATCCCCTGTTCTGACACTCTTCCAAAGGGGCCGAAACGTCTTGGAGAGATAAGCAAACAGCCTGTGTTGATTCCCTTCAAAAATCGTCTCACAGAATGACCGGGGGGAACTTGCAAAGGTAGATATTACCTCCAAAACAGAGAGGGGGGGATTCCCTAACGAGGAGGCCGTATAGTTTCAGAGATGAATCAGGAGCTTTCGGAGCCGTCCTCTTTGATTCTGTTTTATGTGTTACTGCACGACCCGTTCGACCCGCTGGTCGGTTAGGGCGGGACCAAATTTTTTTTGAGTCCCCGGCTGCACGACGCCTGGAGCAAACTACGAAACTAAAATCTTTAACAGCGCCACATAGCTGCCACACATAATAAGGAAACATTTCATCTTGATGGGAAAATGGGTATTTTCAAATTAATGTAGATCAAGAACTGTGAGGTGGGAAATGAACTCAAAAGAAATATTCAATCCCAGGACCTATTGAACGAGACCAATGCCAGGTTGATGGATATTTTGGGCGACTCCTCTGTACCGAGGCCTAAAAAGCCCCGTAGGCATGGAGGCAAACGCGCCAGGAAGCGCCTCGTATGCTGGAGCGCAGGATCTTTTCAAGAATGATCCAGCACTTTTGGCAAAGTGCATTAGAATGGACATTGACTGTACTAGTGTCGACCAACAGCCCCCTTAACAGGGATGAGGTTAATGACCTGTACAACCCCTTTGGGGTAATACGCCCAATTCGGCTTTCCGAACTAAGAGGGATGATAAATTTTCGACACCTGAAATGGACCCCGACACAATTTATACGCGGTAAGTTGCCGAAATTAAAGTCGTCTTGTTGGGCTGAAAATGCACAGCTCCAGGACCAGATAAGATAAAGTTGGTAATATATCTTCAGGACCAAAAGTTGAAATATTGTCCCTATTTACACCCAAATTTTATACACTGGTTTTGTGCCTTTTGGTGGGAAAACAAATCGCACCATCCTTATACCGAAAGAGGGCAAGTTTGTCACTAACTATCGCCCCATCACAATTAGTTCCCTGCTGTGCAGAATCTTTTGGGGTATTATGGACAAACGCATTCGATCCGTGGTGACGTTCAATCCACGCCAAAAAGGGTTTATTCCCGAAACCCGGCCTGAACGTTCAAATTCTTCTACGAAGCAGTCAGTAACATGAAAAAGTAGATGGTGTGTCGACCGTGCTAGATATATTTTAAAGATGAAAGTTCCTCATGGCGATTCGGTGGCTCTATCCAGGAAAGGGATCCCCGACGCCTTTACCCAAATTTGGAATGGGCTCTACTCCGACGTTTCCCCAGTCATTCAGCACCCCCGAAAGGCATTGAGGGGAATTGAGAGGAGTAAAACAGGGGACCCCTTTTCCCCACTCCTTTAACCTCATTATGGAGTGCTTGGGTTGAAAAATTGATAACATGTCAGGATATCCGCTATTGGGAAAGGAGTGTATCCGTATTAGCATTTGCTGATGATCTGGTGCTTTTAGCAAAAAATGCCCCACGAGCTGAAGAATTGGTTTATATTGTGGTGGGAAAACCTGGGGCCCTCGGAATGCATTGTCAGTCGCGAAGGCTCATCATTCCAAATTACAACCTTTGAACGATCCTGGTTCATTGAAGACCCTTGTCTGAAAGGTTGGGGAGAAATTACTCTGGTCAGTGATACCATACCTAACATACTTGGGAGTGAACTACTCTATCTGGAACGGCTTTCATGTAAAACATCGATATCGAATTTGATGGAAGCAGGACGAGGCTACAGAAGGCACATTTAAAGCTCATTAAATTGGCCCTTTCACACCTACATAATGCCAATTACTCCCACCAATTAGTTTTATCGATGCCATCTATGTCGATGCTCAGGGGAAACTGACTGTCAAATCAGATGGCAGTCAAACAGTTCCCACACCTGCATAGAGCACTGCAGATGGCTTATTGTACCGCCAAGAGATGGGGGACTGGGATTGTGCGGCGTGCCAACCCGTTCCAGGCGCTGAACCCCAGGGTTACGACAAGAAAAATCTGCAGATCCCATTTGCAGATGGCTGAGCTCCTGTCCGAGTTTCTACCAACAGACATTTAAAACCGCCAAAGCATTGAGACTCAACTGGCCCTATACCGAACAAGATCTAAGATCTTATAAGAAGAAATGCGCCGATGACGAGGTAGCCGCCTGGGAGAAGCTGGGATCCCAAGGGAGAGCGGTTAAGGCGCATATAAACGATCCGATTGGAAATGCCTTTTAAAGACTATAATCTTCTGAAACCTGGCTTTTATCACGCTTTTCCGTTGAGATCAAAACCGCTGCCAATAAACTACTATTAGTAGAGGAAGGTCAGAGAGGATGTATCTGCAGGAAGGCAATACGCGGTAGAAACAATGAATCACATCCTCGGTCAATGCATTTTACGAAACCAGCTAGAATAAAGCGTCATGACGAGATAAAGAACTTTATAGAGGAAGATGTCCGGAATCAGACATTGTGGTGTCCACGGAAGCCACTTTTCCGTTGCCGAGGGTTAGACTCAAACCTGACCTAGTAATAAAAAGCCGGAAGGGGTCCATGTGGTCGATGGACTTTTCCGCCACGAGGATGGGTCTAACCTTCTAAAAGCAGGGAGGAAAATGATAAAGTACCAACCAGTCATTCCCCTGGCAGCCCAACTTCATGGAGTGCCCAACGTCAGAATCATGCCTGTGGTGGTTGGAACCTCTGGGGCTATGCCACTATCAACAGTCAGTGCCCTCAAGACGTTGGGGATCATGTCTCGGGAGATTTACCGATATCTCGTTAATTGTCTCAGATGCTCTATTAAGATTTACACGCAATTTGTAAATTACGATGGAGCAATTTAGCTTAAGGTTTAAAAGCAGAAAATGAACTTCTTGGTCCCGTGGGAAGTCTAGGGAACCCAGGGAACCACAATGCCTAGAAATCTTAGTTACCAAGACTTTAAGTGGGAAGTGTATGCTATTTAATGTAGCATATAGAAAATTGTGAAGTCAGGATCCACGTTTCGTTAACCCCGAGAAATTGAATTGTGGCAAAATGTTCGTCCATCCGTCAGTCTGTGGACAAAGCTAGCAACTAAACCGAGGCTTGATTTCACCCAAAATTGAATTGATTTACCAATCGATGTGACTTATGTGGTCGGGAAATTTTAAACGGATATTTTGATTTGTCTTGATATTATACAAAAGTCCTCAACCACATTTTCAAAAGTTTCTCAGAAAAGGCCCTAATTTTTTTCTTCAGATTTTTTCCTCGTAGCAAAAACGTTAAAGAATGTGATGCCGGTCCCATTTTTGGAGAATTGTCTTCGAGTTCGAAACTGGCAAAATTAACATTAAAAGGTACAATATTAATTCTAGATTTTTTTGTAATTATTCTAAAAAAAATCAGTTCTTTTCAGGCACACAATTTAACGTATGAGTACTTAAATTGTTCTCTGGATATCCCGGAGTTTCGTTAACTTGGATCGGCCCCCAGCCCAGTTTTCCAAAGAGAGGGTTTTAATGCCGATTAAGTGTTCACCTTTAGCGCACGAATAAGAAAATATTACCGTTCGGACGACTTTAGGAGTGAGTTCCGTAATTCTTTTGACAACAAAGGAACATTAAATTAGAGTTACACACGTTAGTTTTTGTATAACAGCCAAATAAAGTTATGAAAGAACCCACATTAATTGCGGAAACTAATTTAAGAAGCAGTTTTGTTGTCCATAGCATAAACATTGGTACAGTAACGTCACGCATTTTAACAATCGATGATCCAGGCATGTTGACATGGAATGAAAAATGGATTCCTTTTCCCAAAAAAATTTTGATGGCGCGAAGGCAGAAAACGTTTAATGCACGTAAAGTCTAAGTGTATTGGATGAGAAAGAATACTGAACAATAAAAAATTGGATGCAAACAAAAACTACCAATATTACATTCCAGGCCGATTTTATGGCATATATTACGGAGTTGGTAAGTAATTAATACTCTTACTTTTTATGACAGTCGGGTTTCCATTTTATAATTTTTATTATTTTGAAGTGAGCAGAATTATCCGCGCACCTGTTAATTCTGTTAATACTTCTAATTGTTGCTGCGAGTGTATTTAGGTTTATTTGCACAATCTTGAATTATTGATTATGCAAATAAACTTCATCAAACGGCGTAAACTCAGCGTAGACACCGATACCACAGAAGTAAATTACAGAAATCTAAGCCTTCTAAACTTGACGTCAGAAACAAAGATCACCTCCAGCGCTAAGTAATATACTTGGTATTGGATTATATCAATAAGCGCCGAACCAGCAAAAATGTAATAGAATGTTCAAAGGTGTCTTATCCTGTAGACTACAATGTGAGAAACGTTCCTTTGAGGCCTTTCAATATTTTAAGTTTGATGTCTCTAAAGCGCTTTTTTAGAGTAATTTTACAATATACATTTTGACAACGCAACGGAGGTGTTGCGGGGTTTCATTTGAAATGGTATTTTGTTGTTGTTTTCTACAAAACCTTCAGGTTTTTAAGTCAAATGCAATTTTCACGGTCTGCAGTTTTCTTTATCAAAAGACCTCATTAATAAAGATTGGTTGCTGGAGCCGCAAAATCAATTAAGACTGCGAAATAATTTAGGAGACGATTCTTTTATAGAACGCCATTTACGATGTGCAAAAGGAAAGTCTCACTACCACGGCAATGTAGTGACGGCAATGCACCAGGAGACCGGGCGACGCGGCGCCCGCCGAACGCCCAAACGCCCAAACCCCCGAACGCCCGCCCAACGCCCGCCCGCCCCCCGCCCCCCCCCGAACGCCCGCCCGCCCGAAGCCGCGCCCGCCCGCCCAACGCCCGCCCGCCCAACGCCCGCCCGCCCAACGAACGCCCGCCCGCCCAAACGCCCGCCCGCCCAAACACCCGTCCGCCCAAACGCACGCCCGCCCAAACGCACGCCCGCCCAAACGCACGCCCGCCCAAACGCACGCCCGCCCAAACGCACGCCCGCCCAAACGCCCGCCCGCCCAAACGCACGCCCGCCCAAACGCACGCCCGCCCAAACGCACGCCCGCCCAAACGCACGCCCGCCCAAACGCACGCCCGCCCGCCGGCTCGCCGCTCCCCGAGGGTGCGGCGCTAACCCTCTCACCCCTCCTCAACACACCCCATGACGAAATCCAGACCACCCCTCGGCCGGCGCCTATATAAGCGCGTTTATAAGCGCCAGCGCGGCTCCATGGCGGGGGGGGGAGTCTACAGCTTTTCTTGACTGAGTGAATACCGCTGGACTCCTAACGGCGGCCAGGCGCTCTGTTTGGGATAAACAGACTGACACCTGTACTCTTGGCGCGGCCTTCGTGCTGAGGGAGCGAACAACCCCTGGACGCCTCTCGGCGACTAGCCGCTCCGACTGAGTTCTGAACCCAGCGCGAGAACGCTGCCACTGCCGCCGCCGCCACGCCCCGTCTACCGAAAAATGCATGTCAAGAGGGACAAAAATTCGGCACTACAACACAGTATTAAAGCCAACAATCCTCTACGCAAGTGAAACACTGAACCTTAACAGAAAACACGAACTTGAATAAATCAAAAAAGAAGAGAGAAAGATCATTAGGAAAATTCTAGGAGCAAGACATACTCAAGACGGTTACAGGCTGCAAACAATTAAAACTACAGAACAGTTCTCAAACATCGAAATTGATATTAGGAAAAGGCGAATGAAATTCTTTGGTCATCTCAACAGGCTACCGGAAAATCGACTGACTAAAAGGATACTAAATTATATAACGCCACTGCCTGTTGTGTTTCCACACAAGTGTTATATTTCAAACTTGGCTAACCTCGTGACTTGGGAAATGTAACAATTACAAATGACAAGGTACGGTCGCCAGCTGTTTAAGACAGCACAAATTTTAAACGAAGCCTGGCTATAAAGCAATAGCGAGATGACCATGCGTTTACCTAATGAATTATTATTCAGGGCTAACACAGAGGACCCCTAAGCTATCAGATTCATGAAGACTGTCGTCACATTCGAAACCTTTCGAAAGGACGCTCCAGGTTCTAAATAAAACAGGATCATAAATTTTAAAGGATCTCAGTACTTGGAGATATAACCATCCAAATAACTCATAATATTACATTTATTACAAGACCATAAATGAATACAAAATCAATTTTTCCTGCTGTGCAGACACAAAATTGCTGCAAGAAAAACAATACAGAACTACAAATAGGAGTACAAGATTGACAGACGGCGGTGCCGTCTCTATACAAAAACACTTATGAAACAGGAACACTATTAAACGGCGCTTCCAACAATGCGCCTATACCTAAACAGAATTACGGTATTACAAACAACCTCGATAATGCCCACTTTAGGGTGAGGAAGTTGAATACACACATATGCAAAATTGACAAAGAAGCCGACCTCCGTCTTCTTTCAATACAAAAAGGAGTGAAAAACTGAACTACTAAGAATGAGCCATTACCTATAAGAACCAAGTTTTGTATGAGTGCATAGTTACCAAATTACATGGAAATGGATCTCTTACAATAACTTACAACCTTCTAACAAATTTAACAATGAAACAGGAATACTCCGGAATGAGAAGGAACGGTCCTCTTGCCCGCTCGTATCTCATTCAAGAGAGCCGTGACCGCACACGAACGCCGATCGCCACACGGCCGAACAATGCCCGCATGTGACCGCACCAATTCGTGCCGATGACGTGCTGTCGCCCAGCCGACTTCTTTGCCGGCTACGGGACCAGATGCGTAGCGCTGCTTTCCAATGGCCGCGGTTCGAGGCTACCGCACGGGCCTAGCAGACGCCTAACCAAGGCTTCAAACTGTCGAATGCGGCCGAACGCCGCCTTACTCACGGCAGGTGCAACAATCCAAAAACTGCCGAATGCGGCCAAGCGCCGTGTTACTCACGGCAGGAACAAAAACTGCAACATTAACAATCACATAAGTAATGCACAGTACTAAAGACTAGCTCTCAAACAAGTCAGCCAGCATACAAACAAGTCGCTTTAAAAAGCTGCAAATACAAATCAAGAACAAAGTACAGAGTAAACCTGCTTCAAACCATTAGCAAATTTACGCAACCATATGAATCAACAAATATTTCAAATACAAGAAAAGACTATTATGCACTCATACACATTTTACAATAATACAAAAGGAAGGGCCTTTAAAAACCATTAATGGCTCAAAATTAAAAAGACCTCATGCTAGTGAGAGAGAATGTACGAAAACGATGGACAAGCTTTCGTGAGACTAGTACCAAAAAATTAAAAGAGACGTTATGCTAAAAATGGCGAAAGGCTACATAGCAAAAGGTGGCGAAAGGGCGAAAGGCGAAAAGGTCTGTGCGCGAGAAGCGCACGTCTTTTATACCAAACCCAGAAGGGGTAACAGTGAAATGGTGAAGAGGGGGTAACGGGGAAATATCGATATAAACATAGAGAAGTATAGAACTCTCCTCCTAAGAGCTTTTACATTTTACGCGTAGTGCGCAGGTGCTAGTGGCGGCTTCTAGTAGCAAAGCAAAAACTCATACTACTAGATAAAGATAATATTTTGATTTGCCATAAAAATCTTAATTTTAGGGCTACAAAGGCAAAGGAGGTGTCCATACAACCCTAAATTTACTGTAAATTGCGGATTCTATTACTAGAACCCGCTACAACCAATAGTTTTCTTATAATAAACAAAAACCTGTTTAGAAAACCAAATAAAGTTTTACACATAACGCCAATTTTTTCTCAGAACTCAATAAACCAAGAAATCAGATCTTACTAACAAATTCTTAGGTTTTTGGAACCTTCTCATAGCCATGAGATCACAGTTTGATTTTTACAAGTTACCATTTTTGAGAAAATTAAAGATGAAAAACTACCCATATACTAGCATACTTAATCTAATTACAGAGCAAGAGCTTACAAGCTATGGATATAAAATCTTCTCGGTAGGTCTTCTCAGATGATCGTTGGCTTCTATTAGCTGTTTTAACACCAATATTCAACATTTGTGATTACATAAGTTTCCAAATTTAACAACAAGACCCTTGCCTGATGGAAGTGGAGCTCATGTATCAGAGCATGTAATAAACAAGTAATGAGCGTAGTGTGTCTTGTTATTCACTTGTTCTCCTGCTCCCTTCCCGTGTCCAAGAGGCGTTACGGCAGCAAGAACTTGGAAAATATTTAAAATTCGTGACAGGAGTAGTACCATTGTTCTGAGGATTTGCAGTTTTGCTAAGTCAAATGTCATTACTTTCAGTAAACGATATCTATGACCTTAACGTCCTAAACAATTGGCATAATATGACAAATTGACATACTTGGCAAAATATGACCTTAACAATTCAGTCAAACCTCAAATGGAATGTACATATAACAAAATTAAACACTAAATTAAGTTCATTATGAATTCTTTCAAATTCTGAATTCAGAATTCTTTCAAATTCTGTCAGCCTTCATGCAGTTCGTTGCGCGTAATTTGGAAGTGTACATTCCCTCCTGAGATATGGCATAATATTCTGGGGAAGCTCATCCTTTACTGCCCAGACATATAGATTGAAAAAGAAAATTATCCGAATAATGACAATATGACCCTGCAAGCCTCTGCAGTCTTGCACGTGTTCCCTGTAAGCCTCTTTTCATTCAGTTTGGAATCTTACCATTGCCTATTTATTTACGAATCAGTAGTGCGACGGAACACGTCGTCGTATTTCGCGACGCGCTGTGCATTCACCAACTGATGAAGGGTCAGGGCGGTTATACCCCACGAGATCTTATTCTAGCGTGGGTGTCACCAGCCACATGCGACGTCTTCTCCGCCGCTCTGTCGCCGGGCCCTTCCAGTTGTTTATTCAAATTGAAAGTATTTCTTTCCCAGGAAACCCTGCTTTGAATATGACTGAGGGAACTTACACAGATTAACAAGAAACGCCACTATAGACTTTAGAACACTTCGTTAATAAAAACTTCTATGATACAAACTTTGTACAAGCTTTAACACACAAACCTCTGCTTTGCGTGATTCACCTCACCTCCACAAGTATAGCACAAGCAATCATTAGGTTCCTAATGTAAAATCTCAAAAGTACTGCGGATTTTATTGTTAATAATTTTGCGATCAAAATCTAATATCTGACACTACTGATTTCAAATTTCATTAACCCATAATACAATGCACTCCTACGCAACCAGCTGGCGCGGAAATAATCGTACCATTGGACATCCTAACTTTCTAATTACACTTTATACAACCTTACATTATTTAACCTAGTTTACACTTTCTTTATATGAATTTTTATCAAATAACAAGACATTAGTAATGCCTTCACCCATAAAATAAAATTTAACACTATCTCAAATGCAAATTTTACAATGGCATGGGATTTCTTTTACAGAAAAGCAAATTCTCTAAGAATTCTGTGGATTTACGGGTACTCACTATCGTCCCACAGCTCTCGGAGGCGGCTCTCGGAGGGTTCAGCTTTTGTTGCAAGCGGCGTGCCCGCAGGGTTGAAATCCGGGTGGATGACCTCGTCGGGTCCGCTCGGGGACTGAAGGCAGCAGTTGCTCTAGCTTGCACGGAAGCGATGTCGCTGACGGCGACCTTGGGCGGCTGGCAGCGTCTTCCCGGCGAAGCTCTCCTCGCGATGATCCAAACCTCCTTCTCGGATGCGTGCGGCGTCGAGTTTTACTCACGTTCCAAAAAGTCCGTGATAAATTTATAGACTTAATTGACTTCTTCTTTGCTACAGGTTCTAGTAGACGGCTCTTCCTGGCGGCGTTCGGCTAGGATCGACGATTTTACATTTTTCTGATGGTGCAGCTGACGTTTACGTAATTGTAGATGAAACGAGTTTGTGAGTTTTTACTCCGCTCTCACTCGAGCTTACTGATTTTACTAGTCAGTGTTAGGTCGGCCTTTGTGCGACAATTACCTTTTAACTTTTCGTAGCTCGCGGACGACACTTAACTGGACAGCTGCGGGATAACTAATTATTCCACGAAATAAAAAGTTTGTTTCCGCACTTAAATCTCATAGCCAAATGCTTTCGCCTTGCATCCACGACGAATTTTGAGAAGAAATGAATCGACTTGCCGCTGCGACGGTTGTGACCTGCGTGGTGATGGTTTTCGGACACCTCGCATGACCGATACCGGCCAATGGCAATTTTAGGTCTTATCGGCCTTCTCCTCGTTGGCTGATATCTTTTCGGTCGCGGGTTTACACACAACCGTCGCTGAGCGTCATAAAACGTAAAAATAATGTTCGTCAAATGTCAGTTTCAACAGCTCACTACAAAAAAATTCATATACTATACTCGTACATATACGTTACTTTACAACGCATTGCCAGATGAAATTAAACAATTAAATTTGCACATAAATTTAAGTTAAAAGTAGAATCTTTCTTGCTGCAAAAACTGTTTTTATACAATTAGATATTATACCCATCATCAAAATGAAAAATAATGTTTATTTTAACGAAACAATGATATAGTTTAATGAATTAGTTTACTTTTGCATTGTACATTTTTTTTAATACTTAATATGCCTGTGAAACGTAATGTACTTCAGCTTCCGGGTCAATGGGAGGTGAGAATAAAAGGAAGTAAATGCTTATACTAGGAGATTTTACAGTAAATACTTACGCTTCGTCGAATAAAGTTTAAGTATTAGCTTTTACTTGTAGTAAATACTACTTACTTATAGTAAATCTTAAACTTGTAGTAAGAACTAGTATTTTCCAGCGTTTACTTAAAATGGTGTGAATAAAACTCTGCTTTTGCTTCATTGCACTAGTAAATACTGCGAAATTCTTCAGCACGGTAGTGATCGCACTTAAGTAAATTTCTTCTGTGAGTTACGCGAGTGTGGATGTGTTTGAAACACCACAACACGTATATTCATGCTTGAATGTACGTATGAGGATATAATCATGTGATAATAATCATGGCGGCGTTCTTGAATTTACGAGCACCGAAAAACTATCGTCCTCGCGTTATTACATCTGAAATTGATTACCGGGAATTATTTAGATTTGATATGGAAAATGTGGAGTGGCTAGCAAATCACTTCCTTGGCGAATCTACGGAGGCAAGAGGAGGTGCTTTGACGAACGTGCAAAGATTGGAAATTTTCCTGCGTTTCGTAAGTGATCCAGGTTTTCAAATTGGAATAGGAAAAGACATTGGTGTTCATCGTTCCACAGTATCAAAGACTATTCAAAATGTTAACCAAAAAATAATAGACAAGTCCTATATTTGGATAAAATTTCCAAACGGCAGTGATGTTAATTTTGCGCAGGCAGAATGGGCTCAACGTTTCAATTTCCCCAGCGCCATAGACTGTACTCACGTACGAATTATGAAACCGTCTACACATGGAGATGAATACCTCAACCGCAAAGGATTTATGTCCATTAATGTTCAGGCCACTTGTAATTCTAAGGAAGAATTTACCAGTGTAGATGCCCAGTGGCCAGGTTCTGTTCATGATAACAGAATTCTGAAACGAAGCAAGCTGTATGACGTAATGAATCGCCAACGAAATGATGCTGTGCTGCTAGGAGACAGCGGATATGGCATTACGTCTTGGCACCATTCAGAGATCCACGAACGCCACAAGAACGTGCTTATAATTCTCTTTTTAAAAAGGAAAGAGTGATTATAGAAAGATGCTTTGGACAACTGAAAAGAAGATTTCCCATATTGCAAAGCGCAATTCGTGTCAAATTATCGATGGTACCATCTGTAATAGTAAGTTGCATTGTACTTCACAATGTTGCCAAGTATCTCAAGGATCCGGAACATCTACCAGAGAATGAAGTTACAGATGATAATGATGATGATAACTCTGAAAATTCAGATGACCCAGATGAACATTTGATACGGCATCGCGGACAAAGGAGGAGAGAAGAAATAAAACAAGTCATCTCCAATCAAAATCGATAGTTTTTATTCCATGAATATGCCAAAATTTGATGCACGTTCTTCTCTCTGAATTTATTCGAGTTAATTTTAACTGTTCCAAAAGAACAAGTCTCTGTAAATTACTATTGCTTAAATTAACTGTTTCATCAGTTTCTTGAAGTAACCTCTGTTTCTTTTGTGGCGGGGGTGGTGGTGTAGAAGATCGCGCAGGGATCGAATTACTTATGTGAAAATTGCTCGTGTGAAATTTCAGAAGCAGCATCTGCCAGTCCTACGGAGATGCATCCTATAAATAATTACATTCATTAATGTAGTGAATGCAAAATTAAGTTTAAATAAATATTGTAAATGATTCTCGTTCAAATAGTTTTAACATACCTGGTACTTTATCGAAAACGGGATTCTGTTCCCCAGCAATTAATCGATACAATTTATTTTCCCACGTCCTTAAATTATTTGTTTTATTCCCAGTCGCCTTCATGTCAGTTTTCTTTTCTACCTCATTCTTCATGTTATTTATTTTCTTTTTTATTTGTTTCACAGTAACCGGTTTTCCACTTATGTTTTGATATTCGTGTACAATAGCTGCATATGCAGTGTCCTTTGCGGTCTTCACACTAGGGAGCTGTGATTTATTACATACTATACTGTACTTCTCTAACAAATTCACAAAACGTATTTGAGAAACATTCTCATTTTCCACGGCTTCGTCCGACGAACTCATTTTTAACCAAGAAACAGTAGCACGCGTAAATCACACAACTCAACACAATACAAATCTAACCTCACAACACGCAGCGTACGAGATCAGTACATAGAGGGCGCTCGGCTTGTTACCCAGCATTCCCTAACAAGTAGTTACTTATTTTCCCAGCATTGACTACCTAGTAAAAGTATAAGGTTATTCACACCAAATTAAGAAAATGCTTTTACTAGATACTTTGACTAGAAGTAAATGCTTTTACTAGTTTCTTTAACTAGTAGTAAATACTTCGTTTTTATTCACACTGCCCAATGACTCCCATCTTCATCGGATTTTTGTCCAGTTTCCCTTATCCATTGAGCAAATGCTGAATTGCCGCTTGATTTGCTTCTGGACGTAAATGTAGCTTCTCTATGTGCACGTTTTGTTGAGCTCTCCTATTGTTTGTAATGGAGTAGATATTATTGTGAGTTTCTATTTTGTTAGCCAAACAGAAAAATCAAATCTACAGTTTGTTTACCGTTACAAATACGTTTTCTATAACTCGGAAACGAAAATATTTAATTTCTGAAAAGTTAATCTCTCGCTTTTTTAATTTTATTATTATTATTATTATTATTATTATTATTATTATTATTATTTCCATCATTCAACTATTAATAGTTAAATTGTTGAGAAGGGATTCTGAAACTCAAGAAAGCGTGCGCAGATGATTTTCTCCCCCATACGTCACCTACAGTTTTTTTAACTTTTTGACTAAATAAATAAACGTTCTTAAAAACGGCAAACTGTTGGCAACATTAAACTTTATTAATTTCGATTGGAATCCTTTAACTGAAGCATTCAGTGAAATTGATAAACAAAATACAGGATGTAGAATTATAACTTTCCCTATACTTTTTTACTTCATTTGGGAGGTTTCAAAAGAAATAATGAGTCTGCTGTAATTAATGCCACACTTTTCAATTAGGCGCAGTGTTTCTTGAAAAATGACATTGTTCGGTCACGGATCGTGTGACAGGCCATTTGCCACCTGCGCAGCCGGAAAGGTAAGGTTGCTTGAGCCATGAAACAGAGGAGATTTGTACAAGAGATTGTAAATGACATCGAAATAGAAGATGCGAACATGGCGTGATCCTTTATGCAAATTGGAGCAGTAATAGAAAGGCAATGGTGAATAACTACAGCCGGAACTGAAAGGGAAGATGTTCTTAATGACATAAACGCGTGCCATCTTGAACTCTATCTCACAACTGAATGTTCCCGTGAGATTTGTTAAGGAACAACATTTCGTGCATGAGGTAAATTGTTTCTAGAGGCACTACGGAAAGAAGATGCTTTCTTATCTTTTCTTGTAGAGTCTTTTACTTTAATCTCACGGCTTATGTAGCATATTCATTGTATTATTGGGTAGTCAACTTTCTCTTCAAGTACCTAAGATATCTTACATTTACGGAATCAGCATTAGATTGCGCATGTGCTTCACGTCAAAGTCTTGTAAAGTTACTATTATAATTAAAAGCTGAATTTTTTGGAGAAAGCTAGAGTTGCTCGTTGTAAAAGTGCTTCTCATGCAAAGATTTTTTCAACATAATCTAGGAAACTAGGTTTTCTTATATGTTTCACAATATTTGTCATGAAATTTAAAGTACATTAACTATTATATTATTATTTTTGCAAAAGGTTTATTGTAATGCATTATTATATTTCCCAGCTTACGTTAAAAAAAATTTCTGAGAAAGTATTTTGTGAATAAATTTACTCACAATCTTATTTAAGATTGGTTTTAATGGAAAAAGTTAAATAAAAAAATTGGAGCCGGTTTTGATAAAATAATCGTTTAAATATGTTGAAAATAGTCTAAATTTTCCGCAAAATTAGGAAAAAATTACTCATATTTCCATGTATATGTTTATACATGACCGTATTTCAATATCTGAATTTGAAAACCAGATATTCTAAGAAAAAATACCTTCATAATTGTAATAGTATGAAAACTTCGAAAAATGTGTGAACTTGTGCAATTTTCGAACAAGTGGGGATTTCAACGAAAATTGGAACATAGCGACCGCAATGAAACTTATGACAAACAATAACTGACGCTTCAGAACTCACACAGAATAGTTTGCACAGTAACGTAATATAACAGCAGGAAGAGGGCATTTTTTCAAAGCAGTCAACTGGCTTTTACACAAAAGAAACTTCATTCATCAAATGAATATTTTGAATCAGCACCAGTATCAAATGAAAATATATTCCCGAGTTGTTATCAAAACCTGTAGTAATTAACTGGTATATTTGAATAACGCGTTAATTCATAAAATTAAGATACGAGATTCGGACAAGTATTCCCTTCCGAGGCGAGTGACAGTAATCTAGTTCTCAGTCGTGGTCCTTTCTGTAATTCGTTGCGGTACTAAAACGCGCTGGGAATGACCGAGTACTCGTAATGTTGACGCATCGGAACGCACGGCCTGTTGGCTGGCTCGTACTTCACACTGTTAAACGTCCATAAGAGCGTGACGCCACACGTCGGTAGGCTGCCTGGTTTGCAAGTAGAGACCAGAAAGAGCGCTTGATGAGCGCTCTATAAATTCACAGAGATTTTATACATCGACATTGCTGCAATATATCGAATATTAAATGGCATTAAATGGAGAGTATACTATATTATAAACATGTGAAAGTCTATTACGATTATCACCGGGGTTGTGCAACCGTGCAACCTACCACGAGCCACTAATGGGTAGGCTCCGCATTTTGTTGTTTGAATGAAGGTGAAAATGTAGTGTGATTCGAGCCGCCGAGTCAAAGCACGAATTCCCTGCGGGTCTCGTTTTGATTTATTCCTAGAAGCCAGGTTATCCACTTCAAACGCCTCAGGTATAATTACATCTCTTTCACAAGATTCATCTCCAATAGAGAACTCGTAGTTACAATTAACAACACACCTTTAAAAACATATCCAATCAAAGCGGGTACCCCAACGATCAGCTCTATTCCCCACATCATTTAATATTTTCTGCTACGACATTCCATCGGAAGGTGACGCAAACACATCACTATACATTGTAACAGCACAGAGCTTTAACCTACAGTGGAGTTGATTTTATTAAAAGAAAAACTCTTTTCAGCAGCGGGGAAAATGAAGTTATCTTCTAATTCACGCTATGCAAAACGCCGAGATGTATCGCTGTCAGGAATTTGGCACGAAACTGTGCGTTGCCAGACTGCTAATCTGGGAAGGTATTACCTGCGCACGTTCGCCTTGAGCCCTCCTTTTTCTGGATGCGAGAGGATTGGGGTTTCGTTATTTCGACGATCGAACTATTATATCAAATGTGTAACTTGAGTTTTGAGGCAAAATAGTTTCTATTACACGGAAGGTAACATTTATGGATATCAGAGTTGTCAGGAACACTTGCTATAAAGAATTCAAGTAATGTTAGTAAAGGGGTGGGGGTATTGTAACCCGGGGCTCAAGAAAACGTGCTCGTGTAATACGCGGCCGAGTCCTTTTGTAAGTGACCAGATGCGGGGGATGGTCCTGACGTCATCAGATAGGCATGCAAATGGGTGAGCGATGCAGCGCCCCTCGTCACGTGACTTTTCAGGAAGGCGCCGCCAGAGGGCGCCAGCAACCGGGTAGAGCCAAAGTCACGGGACCTTCCATCGGGTACGTGATTGGCAGGGATACCACCGCGTCATGTGCATGGGAGAAGGCCCGCGGAGCCCTGAAATACCGGACACAGCAGTACTCCAGTCTTCTTGTATTTTGAAATGTTCGTCAAGTTTCATGCATTTTGAACTTTTCGTCATGCTTCTTATATTTGAAATTTTTTCCGAACTTCTTGCATTGTGAAATTTTCATCGAGCTCGTTCTCATTTGAAATCTTCTTCGACCTTCGTCTCATTTGAAATTTTATATCGAGTTTCTTCTCAAAAGTTTGTTCGAATCGATTTGACTAAATGTTTACTGAGCGTCAGCTAAATAATGCTCGCTTGAATTGGCCGCTGAGTTTCCCGTGAACAAGTTCGCGTCCAGCTGCTCTGATGGGAGCGTAGTCGACCGCGGAGGACACGTGGTGTTTCCCCAGGGACACTGTTCTCGCGTGTACGCACCAACTCACCGCCGGAGAACACGAGCGAGACCGCTGCGCCCACACGAACCTGCGGGGGCCCGGCCCGTCTGATGAGTCAACGACCTTGCGGAGTCGCCCCAACGGAGAACGAACACGAAGTTTTTCTTATGAGGAACACACCAAGAGTTGTCTAGAACGCTCTTGAAGCATTAATCAATAGACTTTTGATCATTTCCGCAAAAAAGAATAACTAACCCGTTAACTGCCAGATTAATTTCGTGCGCATATTATTGATAAGTGTAACCTTCATTTTAGTAATGAGCTCAGTAAAATCATTATAAGCTCACAGTAAGTTTAGTTAATTTCTATTAAAATTTTGTTCATTACTTAAATGCTAGGTCTTTTACATTTCGACAATGCCTGTCCTTCCATCTCACTGAAAATCCAGCATGAACCAGAGCTAGCCGGGGCATCACAATAACGTGAGAGTCACAATTTGGCTATTCCTGTCGTGGGACTAATAGATATCGAAATGAAATCATGCGATTCCCACTTTAACTTCCCAAGTGGGGCTAAGAAACATAGGAACCCACGAGGAACAGTCACAATATCCTACAAAGAAATAAAATTCGCAAATTATATTACACAATCAGCAAGTCAGAAAGAAGTCAGAAGAAATTCACTGTATATTTTATTATATTAAATTATAATATTATTCATTTAAGATAGAATTGTAATAGAGACTAAATTTTATAATACTTCATATACGTATTTAAAATAATGTTTATTATATTTTGTTTGTTTTAATAAACCAACGAATTTGAGAAATGATTATGAACGAGAAGATGAACACTATAGAAGATATAGAATAATATTTAGCAAAAGAAAAAAATGAATTTTAAAAAAAAATTAACATATCTTAAAAACAGATTAAAAAATGTAGAGAATGAATTTCTAATAAATAATGAGGAAATGGAAATTCACTGTGAAGAACAAAACGTCAGAGGTGTAAATAATTATTGAAATGTTTTTTTGTGTATAACATTCCTTATTTCTATAATATTTTACACCATAGTTACGAAATTAAAATAGTTGTCAAGGTGTCATTTTGTAAATAAAACCTTCCTAATCCATTGTCTGTGATTTTTTACGTGGTGTTGTCTTGACGAGAGGAGATGTTACTTCAGTAGCGTTGGCAATCCGTAATTTGAAACTTGTTACTAAGCATTTTGAAGCAACAAGAAAATCAAAGCTCTTTATTAATGAACATTTTACTTGGAAATTAGTATATTTTTTGTTTTTGTCAGTGTCGAAAAATACGAGAAAAACATTTGGGAATATGTCAAAAAGCTCTAAGTATGCAAAATATGCATTACGTATATGCAAAAGGGCTTTTAACTTACTTTGAATAAAAAATTTACTGCAACTAGAAAATTAATGCTCATCATTAATAAATATGTTTCACGTGGAAATTAATATTTTTGAGCAATTTGAGGCAAAAAGTCGATAAATACGTATAACATTGGCGTACGTGTCAAATAGCTCTAAGCAAAAAATTGATATTTTAGCGCTGTTTAAAGTAAAAAAGAGGGAAATGCACCATCGTTACGTATATGTGTCTTAAAATGATGTATACATAATTGCATCATCGTTACAATTTTATTTTGCAGTATATCGCTCAGCGGAATAAAAATATATAATTTTTTTGTATACCAGCATTATAAACGAGGTTTTCTGTTGCAAGAAATCGTTCATAAAAGGGCCTTTTACAGCACAAATGATGACGTATTAGGTTCACACGTCATAGTTGCGTCACAACTCACCTTTAAAATTGACGAACGCTGTGGAATTGCATGAAGAGTTCACAGAGTAACCATACAACCAGAATAACCAAAGATTTTTATTCTTGAATATAATAAATCAGTTTACATAATTACATTATTTATTGATGTTAATATTAATGGAGCAGTCTGTGAGGTTTTGAAAGATAAAGGAACAGAACCAGGTACATTAAAAGTTTTAGTTGATGAAGTACCTGCTACGTTATTTTCGTCATTTGACACTATTCTTCTAGCTATCTTTATTTTATTCTGAATTGATTCCTCAATGTAAGATTCTGCAACATTTGATGATCGCCATCCTCCATGACGCTTAAGGGTGGTAATATCTGCACCACTGTCGCTAACATAGTAGCCGATGTTCTCCTGAATGAATGTCCGGAATATTTTTCATGATTTGGAAGTTGAAGGTATTCGGCAATGAGTTTAGGAATTTTTCCGAAAGTGTTAATCCCAATAGGGTTACAAGTGCATCTACCTTTGTTATAAAATAAGAAAAGTTTATTATGTTTGACTTTAGAAGGTCTGAGGGCAATGTATTTTTTATACAAATCTATATAAGAGAATCCTTCATCAGAAATAACGGTAAATATTCTGTGTTTGTTAGTTTTAGTTTCTCTAATTTTGACAACTAAAACAGAACCTTCTTCAGAGACATCATCGGTGCATATGTTATACAATTCCCCTCGTCTACAAGCTCAAATATGCCGAAAATCGCAACAACCTGAAAAAGAGAGCAAAGATGTGTTCAATAGTTCCAAATATTTCAAATAAATATAACTTAAATACCTTCATCAAGAGATACTTCTCATCAGCTGCTTCTACTAAAAATTTGTTCACATCAGCTTGGGAAAAGACCATAGATTTTTCTGCTTCGTAACCGACATTCGCTTGTTTCATGTACAATTGAACTTTATTAAAAGCAGAAATATCAATACCATCTTTAATTTTGATCATGGCCTTCAATTTCGAGTGACTACACCACAAACTTGATGCCTTATACTGCTGACTTCAATGTAATAAAAATTAGAAAATTAGACCATCACTAAAACTCGACTAGGTATGTCAATAAAGTAAGAGACACTTACTAACTCCGATATGTATGCCAGAACAACTGATTCGCATATAATCTTCACGTTCTTTGTTTCCATCCAATTTTTAAATTTGTTGTACTCTTTTTCGTACAATGCACTTGACTTTGCCGGTATTAAGCATTGTTCTGCCTTCGTGGCTTGTTCAACAATTTCCTGCGGCAAGGAATCCATCTTTCTTCGCATGCTCTTCAGAATCGCTCATCAGCTGTCCAAAATGCGTGACGTCATAATACCAATGTCAATGTTGCCAACAGTAAAACTGCTTTTGCAATTAGTTCATAAATTAATTTCGATTCTTGCATAAATTTATAATGCTGTTATACAAAAAAATAGCGTATGCAACTCGTTTATAATGTTGCTTTATTGCATTCGTACAAATTTGAAAACTCGCTCCTCACGTCGCTCGTTTTCAAAAAAGTGAAATTCATAAATTTTCTCTTGAAAAATTCTGTTCGGAAAATAATCTTAAACAGAAAATGATCTTCGCTGTCCAGTGACGCCACGTTGAAGGCCGTGTTGCCGCCGTTTCGCTCATCTGATCGTGATCTTCCTCAGGGCTGATCTGCGCCGGGGGTCTGCGCTCGAGTTTAAATTTGGGGAGGGGCCAAGTCCGATTGGCTGGTACAGTCAGCCAATCGTAGCTGGAGGGCTGCTCGTCAACCGCGGGAGGCGGTCGAGTCGGGTGTCGCGACGGCACGATAAGATGATCGAAACGTCGGCAACACAGCATTCAACGCGGCGTCACCCGGACAGTCAAGATCATTTTCATGACCCTAGCCGCGGAAACCTACGACTTCAATTGGATGTACATCAGATTTTTCTAGCTGCCGATGAAGTCTTTTCACAATTTGTAATATTTGAGAATCATTTTCAAATTACATAGGAATTGTTTCCATTTCAAGGTACTGTTGGTGATAATTTATGAAATCATAAAACTGTAATAATTAATTATTTTAGATGTCTTAAGTATGACTTTTGTACTGCAAAATGCTTATCAATAGCTTAAAAAATAAAATTATTTATTATTTTCTCTATCATTCCTGTTACTACTGATCGTGATTGCTTTGTAGATATAAGCGATGAAAATACTGTTATTCTTCAGTCTCATGAAGATGGTGAAACTTTATTAATAACACCAACATATCTCACTGACAATGCGAGTTATTTTTTTTTGTACGGAAATTTTGTGTGAAAATGATACTAGAGTAAAAGAAAATAAAAAATAGAAACATTTGTCTAAAATCGAAAAAGTAAACAGAGATGATTGAAGAAAGGAAAAAGAAAAGAAACGAATTAATGCGATTAATGAAAAACACTTCAATTTATAATGAGAATAAAAAATACAAAGATAAAATTGCTAAAAGAATGAGAGGGTTATATAATGCATTTTGGAAGAAAGAAACAAAATGGAGAAGAATATTTAGGTTAGACCCAGGAAGAAAAAAAGAAGGGAGAGAAGAAGAGACAGAGAGAAAAGGCAAAAAGAACATGTTGAATACAATGGACAGAAGGATGAGAAGGCAGGAGCGAGAGAAATGAAAAAAGAAGAAGGGACACACATGTTAGGAGAAAACAGCAGTTGAAAAAAAACAAAAACAAACTTGGGATCGTAAGAATGTTAGAAGAAAGAAAGTAGAAAAACATGAATAAGGCTATTGAGAAAATTTTCAATATAAATAGAAGAAGAGAGGTTTGTGACAATACAATTTATCGTTTTAGAAAAAATTATCGTGACAATCTTCAAAGATAAACAGTAATGCGACATCCATAACAAAACATATTTGCTATCGACGTCGAAAATGAAAACATCGATGTTCAAAATACACGACTACAAACCATCGATGTTTTCTACATAGATGTTTTTAGACTGATTTAGTAACCTTTAACATCAAATTCGGTGCGTTAAAATTTAATTTGACAGTGTTCGTGTTTATTAATTCGCCAAATAAGTGTACGAGACGTTGGGGTAGACCCTACGCCCACAGCGTATTTGTTGACCAGATCTTAATGTGAGAAGTGAATATGAAAAAGGAGGAAATACAAGGGGATGGTGGGCATCTCGGGCAAAAGAGTTTGGTCGATGAAGGTAGCGTTCCTTTGGTTCCAACACATGAAGTAACAGTGTTACCACCAGCTGGTGGACATTACATGTCAGACAAGGTAACGGTCAAAGCGTAATGAGTGGGGGGAACAGATATGATGGAAGGGACATTGGCCATGACATTCCAGATAAGCCATGCGGCCGAGACGGACGAAGCGTTATATGTGAAAGAGGCAGGATGGGTGGACGGAAGGCATTAAGTAAGGAGTGTGTAAGTAAGAAGTAAGGTAGAACAAAGAAGAGGAAGGAAAGATCGTGCGCGGTCTGTGGCCGGTTAGGGTATTTCTCGGCATTCGCCTGTGTTGATCGGAGAAACAACGGAAAACTACTGATCAGAGCAGACAGTGGCATGAATTCGATCTAGCTACGTAGCTACTGTCGAAAATCCTGCCGACAGGACTTCAACCCTAAGATCTCATGATCAGAGGCGCTGATGTGGCATGAATTATTGATGTCCTGAGACAACCAAGCCAGGAAGAGTTAATGAGCTGTTTAGAACTGACTTCATTAAGGTAAGTTTGAGTACAGAAAACAAGTTACTGCAATTGATAGTATGTTTCCAAGAAAGTGAATTTTTTTTAACATTTCTGTGACACAAAGAATCACAGACGTTAATTAAACTTTGTTTTACATCATTTTTATCTGTTACAATCTTGTCGCTTGAACGATATGGGCGCCTTCTCTTGTTTTGACCCAATATAATTATGTTCAATTGATGTGTCTAATTCTCATGATAAATATCTTACAACCTAAATATAAATATTAATTATTTCGACCACAGACCAAACATTCATACAACCGAAACCTACTCTATTTGTAGTGTATAAATTGAGGACTTAATGCGTACTTGTTCCCAAGTGCTTCGAACAGTGAAACGTCCGTGTATATAAATATTTCGGCAAATACTCGATAAATCGCGACTTTTGTCAGTCCTAATTACAATTACGAACTTAATGACTCGCGTTAGAAGTACGTTGTGGCTCCGGCAACTTTTTTGAAATTTTTCATTCACCCTCTTTCTCACATTAAGTTCGGACTTTGCTAAGAGAACCAGATAGAGAGATGCAGAGATAGAGGGAAAGGAAACGTCGGCTTGTTCAGTGAACCTGTGGTAGTGGAGGATGGAGTGTTTGTGCAGTGGACGACAGGCAGTGGAAAGTGATCTGTTCAGCGCATCGAGGATGGTTCTTTCACTCGTGGCAATTCTGTCAGTATTTGTATGGATGTATACAGCATGACTGGCATATCATTTCGAAACACGTTTTTCTCTAATTCTGCACTTTCTCGGCCCATCTATCTTTGACAACCCTTCTCTTGACATTCGAATAATTATCGTGCATGCATCCTGCCATTCTGTCCTGCAATTCGCTGTAAATAGTATTATTTCTATCCTAGAAATACGCGGTATTTCCTCTCGACGTCACATTGCCCCTTTTTCAAAATATAATAATAATAATAATAATAATAATAATAATAATAATAATAATAATAACAACAACAATATGAACCAGCTGTCTTTTATGCTTTTATTACTTCCAAGTGATAAAAACAGATAATAAGAATCTTACTGCGCTAGGAAATAAGAATTACAATGAGCACGTTATATAATTATGACAAATGCTTTTTGTTTTAATTAGTATGTAATGGCTACTTAATTACATTAGTAGCTCTCTCGTCAAACAGATCGACTCAAAAACTAATTCTAAAGATAACCATTGTTTTAATTTGGTGCTGCAACTTTTTGAGGTTACTCTACATTGTTTCTAGACTTGTGTACAGTATTACACTTCATATAAAATGCTGTTGAGTGCAATTTCGATACTCATGAAAATCAGTAAAGGGATCTTGTTTTGTGCTCTGTGTAATACCAACGTTAGACATTTTGTTCAGAGCATGAACTTTTTGCAATACAGAAGTTTTAAAAGACTCCATACCAGCTTGTGATAAATTATTCACTGCTTCCATTAATGGCATTCCTCTCCTTGTGAAAGTGGAGCCTGTGTTTGGGAGTTTAAAATTTATGTAGAAGAGTACGAGTGTTTGGATTGTTGTATATATTTGCCATGAATTTAACATTAATAATTATATTAAGTTCTGTAATTTTAAAGTCCTAAAAACTACATCAAATAATATAAAATCAACGCATTTAGGCCTTAAGAATCATTAAATCAAAAATGCCTAATACCACCCGAATACAATAAATTGCAGTTTATAATCAAAATTTAAAGTTCTACTATAATTAATCAGATGCAATCAACAACAATTTTTAATAATTTGTAGAATTCAATTTAGGGTTACAATGTGCAATAAACATATTGCTGATTTTCGAAAACAAATCGCCGGCTTTTGACTTTTGTCAATGAAAAACTTACATAAACATCAGACTAACCAACAGATTTATTATTTTCAACTAGCAGTGCTACATCAGCACACACTTTAAAAAATAAACAATCAAACCCCGATAATTAATGTGGGAAGTCGCAAAGAAAAACAGTAGACTACCAATATCATAGCCAATAGTGCTCGTAATAGTATTTTATGCTATTAGTTTATAATGTTAAACTTTATTGCATGAGTTTTGAAAACTACCGACGTTAGGAGAGAGTTTTCAAATTTGTACGCATGCAGTAAAACAACGTGAACGAGTTACATACGTTATTGTTTGTAAAACAGCAATAGAAATTTATTAGGCAATCAAAGTTAATTTTTGGAAGCAATTTTATTGTGACGTCACGGGAATTTGACATTGTGCAAAAACCCGATGGTCGGCTGTTCCGTTCCGCTATCACCCCACGATTCTCTTGCTGCGATTGGCTGAATGGATGATGTCGCAAATATTCGTGCTATATTCGGCAAATACGTCGAAGTCTGTGCCATAAAATGTCATTTTATGAACGATTTCATACAGAAGCGAAAAAGGTTTTATATAATACTGGAATACAAAGAAACTATAAAATAATGTTCTTAAAACTTTTGATAATTTAAGAATTTTCCTACGTTTTCAAGCAGAAGAGAATTAAATTTTGACATTTAAGTTTGAGAAAGTCCCTAATAAATAGTAAAATGTTTACAATTTTAAAATGATAAAAAAATTTTTAATAGTTTTATTGGATAATTGTCACCATTGGACTAAAAAATTACCCCAAACTACGCACATATTAAATTATGTGTACATTGTTTAGTGTAAAGAACAGATTTCATTAAAGAAACTACAAAAGCTACTACTGCACATACTTTCCCATATTATTTATAACTATTACGTAATATTTTTGAAAAATGTATCTTATTAGATTTTCAATTAATTTATAAAACTATTTAGCAAAACACGCTCGCGGAATTCACATTTGCATTTTTTAAAAAATTGCAGTTTTTGAAGGTTACACTGTATTTCTATGCGACCGTAATCGTGTTACTCATAGTAACAGTAATTTCTTCTGCACTCTCTAACAGGGTGAACCGGGTGTAACGTTACTGCTAAACCAAACCAGCTTACTAAACTATCAGACAAGATTCGTTAAAACATCAGTTCATGAAACAAGCGACCTGTGCTGCCAGTGATATTGGATCCTCTATTAAACCGTGTTGGGGCGTCTTGTCGCTTGATTGCGATTACCCCCAAACACCCTGTTAACCGCAACTCCTGAAAAGTATTTAGAAAAGGTCTAAAACGATTTAGCCGGCTGTCGTCCGGATAAAAGCCCTAGAAAAAAAAAACAATCTGGTGGAGAGGTAAATAACCAGTTCTAATGGTACCATGGAACCAAAGTCTGAGCGCATCTTTTGTATGCAGATCAGTGCAGTTTGAAAACGCATTTGGATTTTCCACATGTTTTTCACTGCACTTCTGAATTGGTATCAATTTTTTAAAATGATCGCAATGGTGATTGTAGTGAACCTGGCAGGAGGTCATGCGAGGCAGCACAGGGCGAGGGGTGTGAAAAGAAGAAGGGTGGGTTTGGGGAGTTCTGCATAAGGCAGGGCAAACCAGGGCAGGATACTCTTTAGGCAGAATTTATTCCTTTTCATCTAAATAGATGACTATGATAAATAAGTACCCGGGCAAGTAAAATTCAATTCGGCCATAAACTCCCCAGGCAATTTGATCGCATGGTTTTCCACTAGTAAATGTGTAGTGTAAAGAGAATTCTGAAGCTTAAAAAAAGTGCGCAGGTTATAATTCTCCTCTATATGTCATGTTACTTATTGTTTTTTATCCAGAAATCAAATCCATTACATTAAAAATTCCGCCCATGTGAGATTTTGTGTATAGGTTCTGAATATTCTGCCCCTTACACAGGGGTGTATGTTTTTCAAAGGGATGAAGGAAGTTCGATAAATCAATGGTGTCAAAAATGTTTGTGAGATTTCGATTCTTTGTTTTGCTTGCATCGACGCCAAGATAAGTAGCAACCTTAATTACAGTCAACAATTACATAATTTCATCTCGTTACGCATGGTCTATGAAACGCAACTACGCACATAATTCTGATTTTTTCTGCTTAGCATGAATTCGTTCATTCTTGACGTGAGTGTGAGTTTCGAGAAGTTGGAGTTAAGACTTCAAAGGTGAAGGTCTACAGGTCATTGAAGAGCAGTATTACTTGATTTATTTTACAGAAAAAAACTATTACCAATTCATTTATATCTCGTAAGTAAAGGTTCCAATTTGGCATGTAAATATTACAATATATTGCCATTAAAATATTCGAAACCGTTAAAATATTTGGGAAAAATGTTAAAATAGGTGAAATATATAAAAAAATTCAAAATATGTAAAACATATAGTAAGTCATTTAGAAAATCTTGCAAAATCAAAAACAAGTTATTGAATTCAGATATCTTGTACCAGTAATAATCTGTATTTACATGAAATTCCGTTTCTTATGAATATATAATCAAAAGCGCACCGAAACTTACTTATCTTTTATTCTGACATTCCCATTTTATCTTTGTGTCTTCGTATTTGATAAAAAAACATTACTGGAATGTCTTCGGATACACATTTGCCTGTCTCATTCCCCTTTCTCTCAATCCTCCCCACCTCCTCCATGCCTTGGTAGCGCCTGCAAACGGAGGGCGGCACCCGCCGCGCTGCTTCGAGGCGAGAATCTATCGCTGGGCAGGGGTTGGGCGGTGTGCACGGTTATTTACACCTGCGCCTCCGCCGCCGCCGCCGCCGCCGCCGCCGCCCCGCCCCCTCCCACGCCGACCCGCCCCGCCCGCCCTGACCCCCCCCACCCGCCCTACCCCGCCCCGCCCCACCCCGCCCCGCTCCGCCCGTCCTCCGCCCAGCCACGCTCCGCCACACCCCGCCCCTTTCTCTGCCCCGACGCCTCCGGCTGCGCCGTAAGTAACGAGACGCCCTCGCCCCAGCGCCCCTAACTTCCCCGCAAAAGATGGGGGAGATTTTTCAGCCACCGAAGCCCTGCGGCCGCGAAGCCCCTCCGAACCAGCACTTGAGGAAGGTCGCAGCGATTTTAGGAGGCTTTGATACACACCCCGCTGACTGCTGATAACACCCCCATGATGGGTTTGTAAACACTGTAGTTCATATTAACTCTCAAATAATTCTCAAATTTCCGAGTTGAACATTTTAATAATTTACGAATAAATTGTCCATCAAAAAAGACAAAAGATCTTTGGTTAAATACAAGATAGGTGGAAATGATAATAGTTTTCTTGATGTAATATCTGAGTTTTCCGTATTGAATACTACGTACAATTTCCTTCTTCTATAACTACTCAGAAATTTATTTTGTATTTCCACTTAAATAACTTACTTAAAATTATCACAGGTTTTGAAATTATATACATTATTGCCTAATTAAAATAATTTCTTTTAAAATAAATTATATTAGTATATTTGCTACGGTGCAGTTACATTTTGACATATGGGTAGTCTTGGAATTTAATGCTGTAATGGGTTCCGCGCCTCTTTTTGGCGGCGGCGTGCGTCCGTGTCGTCGTGTCCGTACACCGGCCTAGCCCGAGCCCACCGTTGTGCGGCCACTTGTAATACTCTCTACACGCCCGGCACGTTATACTGCTACTTTTAATAGATTGCCCTGCTCTAGCCCTTCTTATGAACAAACAAACAAACACTAGCCTCGCGTTGGGTTGCCACATATAATAACCTTCCCATTCTCCTACTCACAATTGCCCGTCTGCTAGCTTACCTGGCCTTTTGACTCACCTGGGCGTGGTCTGCGGTGCGTCTGTACAGACGCGAGCAAGGTACTGCGCTCACGTGCGTGGATCAGTCTAGTGCTACGTGAATGATTACGAAAACATATTGATTTTACAAATCATGACCCCAAAGATGGCCATGAAATTTATTCATATTGCCTCCTTTCTCATATTCCCTTTCAATTTAGAATATTTAGTGCTGTAATAGCACTGGTGCCTCTGACTGCACACATCAACATAACCAAGCAACAAAGAACAACAACAAATAAATATTCCTTTTCCCACAATACACGATACATGGATATATACTCTCTCATTCACACAGATTATTTACAACAACAAAACAAATGCCATTCACACATATAATTAAACCCCAGAATGCATTCTGTCGAGATTTACGTATTAAAATCTATTAATTACATGACTTGGTCTTCGACAGAGCGTTCTTCAATTCGCAAAAAAAAAAAAATGTCAAAATACTTTTGCTCACGTATGATGCTGCTTCCGCGACGAATCCGCGTGTCTGGTGTGATTATCCACGCCCAACAGCGCCTCCCGTTGTCGCCACCAGTTCCGGAACACTCGCGTACGCATCACTGTTCACTCAACCTGTCGGAATTCACGCTGCCATCTTTTTTCATAAACCTTTCAAGTTATTAGAAAATCTCTGAATACCGAATCGAATTCCGCGCCTCTAATTGTAAATGCAACGTCGCGCTCCCCACCGTTGCAAAATTTCTCATACTGCCACGCTCATTACCGTTTGCTCTCGCAAGTCCAACGGGCGTTGCCGAATTTCACAGTAATTCCGAAAATCCCCCCTTTTTTTTATGAAATTCCTTTTCACGAACTGTTAAACAATGTACATAAAGTATTCCCAGTTACTATTTCGAATTATGTCCATTACTTCCGCACTTTACAAAATTTTCAAACATCGCCTACGCGAACACGTCCTGCCTTCACCAAGTCCAGGCACGTTCTGGCAAATCTTTTCCAACTTAGCATTGTTATTCTTGCTTCAATACTTTTCCCGATCGCTCGATAACTGACGATCGCGTCACATGGTTCTCTCAAAATATTTAATTTCTAACGTTTTCCGAAACACTTTATTTCCGTTTTAGTTTTAATAAAATTCTCCGGCAATTTCCTAAAATTTGATGTTTTCCTCTTGTTTTCCTTTGGTCAAAATCCTTTTATTTTCCCTATTTTCCGTTTTTGAATGTGAAATGGAACGCACTGCAATTGTTCGCTAATCGCTTCTTCTTGCTAAGCTTTTGCTTGAATTAATTTATCTGTTTTATTAAAATTTTGATACTTCCCGTCAAGATATTTAAATGGAATAAATTTTGCATGATGCAGCTAATTTTCTTCTTTTGCCCCCGAAAGTCTGAATTTGATATCTTATCGCGTTCTCTTGCAGTATTCGAAAAACCCTCTTCTTTATAAGCGTTTCATCGCTCCAACAATGGACTCCATTAATATTTTCCTTAACACAAATATACGAAATACGAAAATTTCAATAACTTCTTATTGCCTGACGCGATTTTACTGGGATAACTTTTAAAATGTTCCTAAATCAAAGCCGGATCTAATGTCTATGGTCCAAACTCGCACAAGTATCGGGTTCGCTTTATTTTCTTCCTCAATCGGTTTTATTTTTTACTATGGCGTCTTTGCTGTAAATGTTTTCGAACTGTTCATCATCCAAACGCACACCATCGGGGATCGTGTAAATCATTACAATGCACCAATATGATCATCTAATATCTCACCGCAGAAGTCAAGATACAGATCCTTTGAGAAAACAGTATGCAACTCGATACATCCTCAAGATTCACCAGTCCCAAGACAATGAAATACTGTCATACCTAAACCATTTACGATTTCACACAGTTTTTTGTAGGTGAAAGGAAAGATATAATTCCAGAAATGTGTTCAGCTGTCCTAGATATCCACATAAAAATGCAGAAATGTTCAATCAGGTATTTGCATTATAATGGCGTTCAGATTCTTGCTGATGTAAAATGACGAACTTGATTGGTAGATAACTTTTATTCAAGAATTCCATACGTTTCATTACAACTATAGCCGATCCACACAACGAGGATTGCGGAGTAGAAGGCTTCCCTAACATACTGACCACGGATCACTCGAGATCTTCATTTCCTAAACGTTCTATCATTTCCCTTTACATACACACACACACACACACACACACGCACACACACGCACGCACGCACACACACGCACACACACACACACACACACACAAACACATACACATTCACGCATGCACTACTATGTGTCGGTGTCCTATAGCTTGTTCCAGCTGAGACGGTACCTTGTTAGCGGAAATGATTGGAGAGGGAAATAATCGCAAACCAACGTGTACTTCGTCGCCGGATAACACGATTCAGCACATTAGGAACATCGCCACATCTAAAAATATAACACGAACTCCACTTACGATAGTAACGGTCTCAGCAGTTGACGATTCCAGACACATTTTGAATATAATTTCTATCAGTACGTTTTAAACTAGTGCTGCGTTTTGTAGCCTTTTCAAGTGCTTTTCAAGATCTTTGGCTTTCATAATTTGATCGTATGACGATGGATGAGAATGTACTTCTATGCTATTGAATGATATCATAATAGTATGCACTGAAAAAATACACAGTACTTCATTACTATGTATTAGACTCGCATTAAAAAAGTTTAAATTAAATAATTTTTTATTTAGTTTTACCATCAAACAGAATTCCGTCTAATTTAGCCACTGTGCATTCGATGTTGTAATTGAAAATATTACGTCATGAATTGCAATGTTGTATTTTAGTCGAGGGAGTAAGAGGCAACTTCTGTCATCGATTAATTACCTCTTTATTAACTCATATACAATAAATCAAGTATTATACCTAAAGAACAGGAGTGTTTTCACTCAGCCTAGTTTCCACTTTATAGTCCAACGTGTCTACAAGGCTTGTCGGTAACGTAACAGGTTGGTCTAAAGCACGTAAAGCCTGGACCGACGCTTTCGCGGCGTTTCTCGGGGTAGTGGGAGAGATCTCACAATTCGAATTGCTTCCAAAATCGCCTCTAACTGTTTTTGCAGCATGCAAATTTAGGGTAGCAAGAAAAGCAGCGTTTGCGCGGCAAGAGAAGATAATGAACTAATTAATGCTACAAAAGCGATCGATATATCCCAAAAGATAATGTAACCTTTTAATAAATAATTCTTGTCAGCGTGCGCCCTTTTGTTATATTATTATTAATATTATTATGATTATTATTATTATTATTATTATTATTATTATTGATTAATTTTCTATTTTGATCTGCCAGTAAAGGCAAAGCCAATAAGTCCACAGTGTCCACTTCCACAGTCCACTTTTAGTCTCTCGTCTCTTGCGTAGAGGTCACTTCAGTTATGTCTTCACCTATATATACATTCTTAATTTATGTCATTTTTAGAAGAATTTAGCAGTGTTCATTTTGACATTGCCTCGTAGCTACTTCTTTAAGAGAGCTACAAACCTCTTCACCAGGGAAGCGAGGAAATAAGCACCATGGGAGTGAGCCTCAATTTGTTGCAAGTGGCGACAAGCGCTGGTAAGCCCCGGAGCAGTCGTTTGCGAGCTGCACGGCGCGCCAGCGGTGATCCTTTAGCCCCTCTGAGCCCATCCCCACCGCCCCGCCACCCCCTCTTCCCCGCCCGGCTGCTCTCTCTCTTCGACCTCGTCCATCGCGGCTTTCTCACTCACCCCTTCACGCTCACGCGTATGTCCAGCTGTCCCGCTCTCTTCTTAGCGTCGTCCAGCTACCCGATCCCGGCCCCAGTCGTCATCTACCGCGCACAGCCCACCTTTGCTATTTGCTCTGCGCTCCCCGTTCATCCTACGCCCCATTCTCTCCTTTCGTCCATCCACCACCCCCACGCCGCCACCCCTCTGCCCCTTCAGCCATTTTCATCCCCGCCCCACATCTGCAATGTACGCCCCTTCCACTCAATCTCCCCCACCCCATCCTCCTCTCTGCCGTGGGTTCTCACCACCGCAGCTCATCCATTCTTCTTGCCCTGCCTCTATTTCCCCTCCTGAATCCACCCAGCTCATTCCACCCCGCCGCCCTGCCAGTCCTTCCTTCCTTTAACCTAGCCACTCCGGTCCTTTATCCCTGTCTGTGGCCTCACTCCAGCTGCCCTGTCCCTCCGCATACCCCCTCCTCCGCCACTTTCCTTGTACCTCACCGCAACCATTTACCCATTTCTCTCCCGCCCCTGTCCCTTCCTTCCCCTCCCTATCTCCTGCCTTTTCCAGCTTGCCCTTCCTTCACCTCGCTCTCAGCCACCCCTCCTTCCCCCAAGCCCACCCCCACCCTCGTAATTTCCCTCCCAATCTCCAGCCCCCTTCTCCACTTCCCCTTCCTTCACCTCGCTCCTCACGCCACGCCCACCCCCACCCTCACCCCCTGCTCCACCTCCGGCCCCGGGGGCAGGTGCGGGCGGCGTTCAAAGCGGCCACAAAAAGCGGTGTAATGAAGCGTATGCTAAAACATTCAATTTCCGTTCTGCAGGAGCCCCGCTCCGCCTGCATAGTGATGAATCGAAATGTAAGGACATCATTTTTGCCCGCGCCACACCACGCCGCCCCGCCGCCGCCAGCGGCCCGGATCGTTTCCATCTCATTAGCAAATGGCTGCGGCGCGGGGGCGGGGGCGGAGGGGTACGGAGGCGGCGGGGAAGGAGCTCCGCTGCGGAAAGCGAGCGCGGGCGGCCAGGGGCGCACCAGGGGTACAAAAGGATGGCAGGCCGATAAATGAGGGTCAGATCAATACTAATACATTGGAAAATTCATACCATCCAGCGCCAGAAAAAATGCTTATAAATGATAAATGGTATCGACACGAAACGCATCGTCACCCGCAAATTATTTTCGAATTCTCATTCGGCCCTTTTGAAATTCTGCTTTCTGCTCAGTTCCACTTTATCTGCTGAGTTATAAATTTGGTGTTTTTCTTTAGGGCGGAATAAACTGCCAGTAGTAAAGTACTAGGTGCAGAGAAATATGCGTTAATTTAAACTAACGATGTTGAGTGGTTGGTTTACGAAAACGGAACATACAAGGTGACAAAAGCCTGAAGACAAGGGTGGCACTGCTGGGAGCCTGATGTTGCATGCGCCAGTCAGGTGGCGGTGGGTACGGCGTGATAGAGCAAGATAGGTAGGTCGCATAAGCCACAGAAGACAGACGAGTTGAGGGGAGTTGGGTGGGTGAGGAGTGGTGAGGTGTGTTGATGAGAGGGTACTGTGGTGTAGTGGTGTGATGTGGGTGTGGTGGAGGTGAATGAGGTGATGAGGAATAGTGCGGTTTGGAACCGGGGGGATATGACGCTGAGCAAGATGGACTGGCGAGGTGTAAGGCCCGCACAGATAAAGAACGGACAGCCGGGAAAGGGGTCGATGGGCGAGCAAGGAGAACGAGTAAGTAGGGCGGATTGATAGTTGAGACAAGTTAGGCGCACAAGGTGAAGCTAGATGTTGCGCACAAGCGTGTGAAGCGAGAGCGCCAGGTGATGTGTGGTGTCGGCGCTCGGCAGGACGGGACGGGACGAAGCGGAGCGGGGTGGCGCGGCAGGAGGCGGGGCGAGGCGGGGCGAGGCGGCGAGGCGAGGCGGGGCGAGGCGGGCGAGGCGGGGCGAGGCGGGAGGCGGCGGGCGGGAGGCGGGCGAGGCGGGGCGAGGCGGGGCGAGGCGAGGCGAGGCGGGGCGAGGCGGGGCGAGGCGGGGCGAGGCGGGGCGAGGCGGGGCGAGGCGGGGCGAGGCGGGGCGAGGCGAGGCGGGGCAAGGCGAGGCGGGCGAGGCGGAGCGAGGTGGGGCGAGGCGGGCGAGGCGGGCGAGGCGGGGCGAGGCGGGGCGTGGCGAGGCGGGGCGGCGAGGCGGGGGCGAGGCGGGGCGGCGAGGCGGGGCGGCGAGGCGGGGCGGCGAGGCGGGGCGTGGCGAGGCGGGGCGGCGAGGCGGGACGGGGCGCGGGCGAGGCGGGCGAGGCGAGGAGCGGCGCGAGGCGGGGCGGGGCGCGAGGCGGGGCGGGGCGAGGCGGGCGGGCGCGAGGCGGGGCGGGCGAGGCGGGGCGTGGCGAGGCGGGGCGTGGCGAGGCGGGCGGGGCGTGGCGAGGCGGGGCGTGGCGAGGCGGGGCGTGGCGAGGCGGGCGGCGAGGCGGGGTGCGAGCGGGGCGGCGAGGCGCGGCGTGGCGAGGCGGGGCGTGGCGAGGTGGGTGGCGAGGCGGGGCGGGGCGTGGCGAGGCGGGCGGCGAGGCGGGCGTCGCGAGGCGGGGCGGCGAGGCGGGGGCGGCGGAGGCGGGGCGTGGCGAGGCGGGCGTGCGAGGCGGGCGGGGCGTGGCGAGGCGGGGCGTGGCGAGGCGGGGCGCTGTCGCGGAGGGCGGGGCGTGGCGAGGCGGGCGGCGAGGCGGGGCGTGGCGAGGCGGGGCGGCGAGGCGGGGGCGGCGGGAGTGGCGCGAGGCGGGGCGTCGCGGGGCGGCGAGGCGGGCGCGAGGCGGGGCGAGGCGAGGCGGGCGGCGAGGCGTGGCGGGGCGAGGCGGGGCGGCGAGGCGGGCGGCGGGCGAGGTGGCGGGGCGAGGCGTGGCGGGAGGCGGCGGGGCGAGGCGGGGCGGGGCGGGGCGAGGCGGGGGTTATGCTGTGCGGGCTGACGAGCATGGTGCCGAGAAGGCTGAATGTATGGCTGTGAGAGAATCTGCGCTGATGCGTCTCATTAGCAAATGCCTCCAAGTGGAGAGGGAAGGAGGCAGTGGGGAAGAGGCATGAAGAGGTATGGAGGAGGGAGAAATCACCTAGCAGCTGACGGCACCGAGAAGAGTAAGGGAAGAATTGAAAGATTTAACCAAATTCTGGAAGGAATTTACTAACTGGGGTGACATATATAAGTAGTGAAGGAGAGCCGTTGTTCAACTGTTCTTTCATTTCTCAAAGAACTACTACACCATCTAGTGTTTCCCATCAAGTAATGAGTTTGTTCTACGTTCATGTAAGAAGACCTTCTACTAATTTTGTGATAAATTGAATAATAAGCAACAGGAGAGAGTAGACTGGGACAAGAATGATAATATGAAACAGTAAAAACGTCAGAGACCTGAGAATAATACGAGCAAATGTGTCTAATAAATAACTCGTATCATAGTGAAAATGGATATAATACACACAAACGTGAGTTTTGGATCCACAAAACCAATGAAATTTATGTCACTCTACAATGTTTAAGCCGTTTTAATGAATACAGTAATTAAAGTCAAGTAAGATACCCATAAACAGATATTAACAATGCTTTAGCGATGGGTTTAGCAAAACCAATATTGAACGTCGACCACTAATAGAATGTAGATAATCAATAAAAGACACAAGATGAAGTGTAGTAATGACCTAGTAAGGTGACTAAAATGAAGTACATTTAGAAAGGTTCCGAAGGTACAATGAAATAATAAATAACAGTTAATTGTAAGCTTGATTAAAACAGACGTGAATTATTTCGTCGTTTCCACCGTTGTACATGCGTTTATTAACAACGGAATTCAATGAAAGCGCAGGAGGAAACATACATTTTCGCGGACAATAGAACCGCAGCGAGAGTCGCTTCTGAAGGCGCCGCGAAGTTGGAGCATTCGCTCGCGCCGCACTATGCGTGGGCAGGTGCGGGAAATTCACCATGTCGCCGTGACCTCTCCGAGATTACACGGAGAGATCCTGCGCTTGCACGACTGTTTCCGGGCACAGAAACCGGCACAGACGTTTTGGTATTGAGGACCACCAAGCAGTATCTTGAACGCAAGGTGTCTTTGAAGAGGTGTCGATGCGATATGGGCTCCTCTTTAGCTAACCATCTTTCGATGCCCCCAGTACAACGGGTATTGTATTTAAGTATTAGTATATTCCTTTGGTTAGCTGGCGGAGGCTTAGCCGAATCTGTTTACTACGCCCGTGAAGTGCTGAAGCGTTAAGCGAATTCGAGACTCGCGGGTTCGTGGTTGGGTGACCAGCCAGAACCTGGATCTAACGGCGTCGAGCCCTGGCCGAAGGGATAAAAGGCACACTGACTGCGACGTGACGAGACTTGATAAATATTTTTAAAAAAATTAAGCATTAATGGAGGATTACTTCCTCGGTGCAAACGCTCAACGCCCCTTAAGGTGCTTGAGACGCGTTGCGTCAAGGTGTAGACGCAACAGATTAAAAAAAAATGTTCTAAGAAATACGAAACGTGTATTGGAATATGTACAACTCTATGGCTTACTTGTAGCATTGAAAAATAAGGTCCATGAATGTTTGCCGGCCTCCGTGTTCGTCGTGTGTGTAGCATCGTAACTTCGCTTCCTTGAAAGGTCAGGGATCGCTGAGTGTATCTCAGAGCTGCCATCTCTTCAGCGTCTGAACGGGAGATTTTAGGCTTTTTACTGTGTCTGAATCCTGGCTGGAATGTAGCACCGCTGAGGATCCTGATGGCGAAAGTACCCCAAATCCGACGTGCAGGTTCCGGTGGTTGGTTTGGTTTGGTTTACGATTCCGACACGTCAACTACTGAAGTCATTAGTCCCGTAGGTGTAATGGTGTTTTTATCGTACGAGGAGGCGGTGATCTTCCTCCACTGGATGGTGAGGTATGGCGCCGAACTATCGTGACTAGCGGGGTTTTTCCCCTCAACCAGCTACCTCCCACCAACGGAACACCGCCCTAGCTGGAACAAACCCTAGGCACCCGACCGGTCTCCCTGTATGTGTGCAAGCGCAGTGCATGTTAGTGAAAGTGAGTGTAAGGGTTAGGACAAGGAAGAGGGCGGAGAGATCGCGCGCGGTCGTGGCCCGTTTGTTAGGGTGCTGTTCGGGCATTTGCCTGGTGTTGATCGGCGAAACCACGGAAAACTTCTGATCAGAGTAGTCGGCCTCTAGAGTTCTCGTTCAGCCAGCGACTGAACTCGACCTAGCTCACAAGCTAGTGTCGAAAATCTTGCCACAGGCGAGGCTCGAACCTAGAACCTCCCAGTCAGAGACAGTGCTGTGACGCCAGTTGGTACCCTCAGCCACCTCTACCGGTGTGTAGGTTCGCGTTGGATATCATCTTCGAAGGAGGAACACCGCCACCTCCTAGGGATAATAATTCACTGCACTAAAAGGTCTAATGACCGTTGGAGTTCACCAACCTGGAAACATCAATCAATCCATGAGGGGAGGTGTTAAGTCTTCTTTTGTTGCGTTACGGCGTTTCAAATGAATTAGAAGGACATTTGCTCATATTCCAACTTTTGTTCTATTGGAGCGCTCTAATAGTTTAATTTAGCAACATAACAATTGTTTACCTCTAAACGTTACAATTACATACTACCAGAGTGCTCTAACAATGACTTCTCAAGTTCAGACGTGACGACAAAGGGTGAGTGCCGACAACAATGAGCTAGTGCTATGACAAGAATATGAAAGCAGAGCCGTGAATTTCCTTGCACTGTAAAACTTTAAATTTGTTTTTCTCAAAAGTGATTTTTGGTACAAATGCCCCATTTTCTCAGAAACTATACATCCAAAAATAACGATTCTTTTACACAATGTTGTACTATTATATTAATATTTACTGAGTTTGTGTCCACATGCAAAAATGGCATTGCAATAAAATATAGATTGACAAAAAAAGAAACAGAAAAAGTGCATTCAATTAACATTATTTTAAAGCGTCACATTCATATATAGGTATCTGAAAAAACTCATTAGATAAACCAAATGTGTGTCAATCGGCATGCCAAATTTAGTTCATTTCCAATTAATATTTTGCGGGAAAATGGGTCACAAACTTTGAACATGTAACATTTCCGGGCATAAGGCTTAACACCTCCCCTTCATCAGTTAATCAAAGACTCGTGGGTTCGACGTCTGATTCAAACATAGATGTTTGCTTGCGGTTTGTAGAGGAGATTGAGCGTTTATGGATTCTTTAAATATTAATTAATCAATCTCGCAATAACGCTATCTAGCCTAATCCAGATGGACCTAAAGCATACTTGGCCATCATTTAAGACGACGAATGGCCCTACAGATCCCTTTATGTACTTGGGGAAGCCGAGACGAGGTAAGGTTTCATCCGGGCAAGGTTATATAAGAATGTGAAATGGCGACGAGATATGTAGTATCTACCCCTGGGCCCGCGGCATAGGAGGAAAAAACATGGGATGGGAATGCGCAACCCTCCGAGAAATTAGAGTGACTTAATAATCTAATGAAAATAGTTCGTTTATATGAGATCTTCATCCGTTCAGCACTCCCCTCGATGATTTTGTTAACTATCTTTTGCAAAAATGTTTGTTAATCCGTGAATGTCTGATTGATTAATACTTTAAATGCAATGTATTTAGTATTTTATCGTTATTAGTATATTTATGTTGAATTGTTTTTCTTCTCATAATTACAAATTGGTATTACCGTATGGATGTGTGTGAGATTGAATCTGTAACGTTTAAATTCACTTGCGAAATATTTAATGATTCGCAGGTGTCCCAATATAGGACCCGCATCATTTTAATGAAACGTGCACTTACACGATGAACGTCATTACAAATTAATGGATTGCTAAACAATGCCAAATGGCGAGAACCTCAATTGCCAGAGTTGAAATTATTTCATCATAATTAGCTTTGCGTAAGGTGATTTGCAAAATTGTGAAGTTTCCTGTTAACAAAAAAAAAATACTCACGCAAACATTTTAGTGTATTCGATCATCATTTAAATGCATCCTTAACTAGGAGCATATAATTTGCATGTTAATGATGATTAATACAAATAAAATGTTGCAGAGTTGCCATGACCCCTGAATTCTTAATGAAATTGTTTTGTCCTCTATAGGTAAAATTTCTTTGAGTCGTTGCATTCAACACGTACGTAAGTATTTTCATAGTTCATTGTAAGAATGTATCTTCTACAACAAAATCCTCTGAGTTCATTGAAACTAGTAATTATTTAAGATGCCAAACTACCTTAAGCATAGAATGGAAATCAGGAGTGATAAATATGTGTTGATTTGACACCAATGAGTTGAAGTCCTGATGGCGTACATTTTCTGTCAGCAATTTTATTGCAGAGAGATTGTCATCTAATAGATTCATGTGTGTACTCAAATAGCTCTACGCCTTTAGATATTTACTATTTTTTAGCTTTTCCTGACACAATGTTAATTGTCACTTTGTTCTGAGCATCTAAATATCTCATGAATGTGACTATCTAAAAAAGAAAGGATTTTAATTTCAATTTCCAAATCTCTTACTTGAAACGAGATGGCTTAAACTTCTTAATTAGTCGCTGTGTATCAGGGAAATTCTTGAAAATTTCTGATGAACATAAGTTATCAGTTCAACTGAAGGCCTCGAGCCTCGTCTTTCTTCTGCAACACCGCAAAGTCTTTTTGACATTCTTTCAAACTGTCTGCCATTATTGTCTGTGATTATGAAATGGGCTGATTATTCTGGATGAGAATCTACGCTCTTATATCATAATAATTCTTTTCCGTTGCGTATAAACACTAAGATTTCGATTCTCAGTAAAAATGGGTTTATTTCTTGAAATTGGCATTTACTCCGTGTCAAGTAAAATATGTTTCATTTTATTAAAAGTTTTTGTGTGGGAAGATTATAGATGTTTTTGTTTTGTAAAACCTATGTACTTGTCATAGCAGGAAATTCTTATATTTTGATATATGAAAGAAGACTTGAGCTATTTCCATTGCTACATATTGTGCAATTAGTAATATAATATTACTCTGTCCACTTCCATAATATTGTTAGTTACGTACTTATTCAATAAGCTGCCCCATTGAATTTGAGGCAAACGTATGTCCGATTGTCATCCGATTAATTCCGTAAAGCATCTCGTAAATCCATTCAAAACATTTCTCAAAGCTTGTGAAGAAACAACAACTGCAAACTTGCATCGTGTCGCAATGGTTGTTTTCTTAGCTTCCCCACAGCGTGAAAGACCGCAATGTTGACGGTTCGTGTGAAGCTTTGACAGAGTAATTACTTTCCTGCCACACCTAGAATGCAATTGACAAGAAATTGAGTTGCGGTAATGTACGTTTTATTCTGTTGCGGTCAGTTATATACCCCAGGAGAATTGGAAGGTTGACCAAATAATTTTCGTGTCCACTAAAATATTGCATGGAAAATCCTCTATTTTGCATCCAGTAAAGTGTTGCATGCAGAATAGAAAAAAAAAACTTTTAAGGCGTTGAACATTTCCTTGTGTGAATTAATGTTAACAAAAAATTGTGATTTTACTTCGTTATTTAATGTTGTATAGGGATAATTTTGTTGCAAGTTGTGGCAACATCCGCTCGCTTTATGTCGCTTATTGATTGCAATTTACTTGAAGCGTTCATTTTTTTTCGAAAATAGGAACGAGGTGGTTCCACACGTTAATTAGATTCATAATTGAAACGTGTGCGTCGAGTGTAATTAATATACCTATTTGTTCCATACTTATAGCTCCCCTCATTTTGATTTGCACGATTCTATACATGGACTACATGCATACTTCTCAATGAGCTTATAGGATATAGATACTTCCAAAGATCTCACATAAATTCATCATATATCTGCACATTGCTAAATCTGAATGAATAAACTAAAAAGAACTGTAAAGGAAGATGGCTAAATTCTAATGACAACATTAAAATCTACAAATCCACAATTAAATAATACGAAAGCAGTAAAAAATTACTCTGTCGTCTTTCTATGTAGAGGAAGTATTTAACGATGCAGAAAAATCTTCCATTACATTTTCAAAATTCTTCTCTAGTTTAGCACTACTTTTTTTATTTCTTTTCCTGGAATGTCGCAAATTAATGATATCGAAATAGATAGAATGAAGAAGTTGACAATGGAAAGATTGCGCGCGGTCCGGGGCCCGTTTGGTAGGGTACTGCCTGGTCATTGGCCTGGTATTGATCAGAGAAACCACGGAAAACTACCGATAAGAGTAGCTGGATGCTATAAATCTTCTTTAGGCAGGGTTATAATTACAAAAGTTACAAACTACAGCCTACTTTGAAACGTTTTCATCTAAACAGAAAATAAATTAGAACTAAAAGAATTTAATGACAATCGAACTCAGAATTTTTAAATATATTAGTCATTTTACATTGACCGTTGAAACAATTATCTCATGATCTACAAAGTTAATGCTCCAGGCAGTAATTGTGGAAACCACTTAGGAAGTGATGGCTGAAGATCTGTTTGCCTTATTTCTCTCAGACAATATCCAAGTAGCATTATCCTTCGCTTGCGTAGTTTAGCCTACTGACAGCACTGCAGAAATCCTCGTGTTACTACTCAAAATGCTTCTATTATACTTCCTTCGGACATTTAAACCCAACGAGAATGTGGCATCGGAAGGATTTTCTACTGCCCACTGAAAAGTGAGAATTAATGCGCTAAATGAAACGGGAATTCGGAGGCACCTTGGTGACTGGGTCATTGTTCTCGCTGGCGCAGGCAGCTAGTCCCACTGCCTTTCCCCGGGCCTCATTAAAGGCGCGGGCAGCGACCCGAATGCACCCCACGCCCACCCCTCCCCGCCAGTGTCCCCACCTCTGCCGCTTCTCCGCCCTCCCTTCACATGATAGGTGGGTCCCCAAACCGGGCTCCCACTGACTCACCTAACTACTGAATTCCGCCTCACCTATCCCCTTTCTTGACACCCCTGGACACGCCTTTGACCCCTCCTTTGACAGGTCCATGATCCGCCCCGACCCGCACCCGACCCGCACCCGACACGCACCCGACACGCACCCGACACGCACCCGACACGCACCCGACACGCACCCGACACGCACCCGACACGCACCCGACACGCACCCGACACGCACCCACCGGCACCCGACCCGCACCCGACACGCACCCGACACGCACCCGACACGCACCCGACACGCACCCGACCTGCACCCGACACGCACCCGACTCCGCACCCGGCTCGCACCTGACACGCACCCGACCCGCTCCTGACCCGCCTGACACGCTCCCGACCCATACCTGACCTGCACCCGACACGCACCTGACACGCACCCGGCACGCACCCGACACGCACCTGACTCGCACCGCTCGCACCCGTGACCTGCACCCGACCCGCTCCCGACCCGCTCCGGACACGCTCCCGACCCATACCTGACCTGCACCCGCCACGCACCTGACACGCACCCGGCACGCACCGACACGCACCCGATCTCCGCACCCGGCTCGCACCCGACACGCACCCGACTCCGCACCCGGCTCGCACCACGCACCTGACCCGCTCCCGACCCGCCCTGACACGCTCCTGACCCATACCTGACCCGCACCTGACACGCATCGACTGCACCCGACACGCACCCGACACGCACCCGACACGCACCTGACACGCACCCGACTCGCACCCGACTCGCACCCGACGCGCACCCGGACCCGCTCCCGACCCGCTCCGACCCGCTCTGGACTCACCTCGACCCATACCTGACCTGCACCTGACACGCACCCGACTCTGCACCTGACCTGCACCTGACACGCACCCGACACGCACCTGACACGCACCCGACACGCACCCGACACGCACCCGACCGGCACCCGACACGCACCCGACCTGCATCTGATCCGCACCCGACCCACTCCCGATCCGCACCCAACTGCACCCGACAATCCAACACAACCAGCATCCACATAAACGAGCACCCACCCCACAAACGACCCACATCTATATTCTACCTGCTCTATACGCTCCATCTCAATCCAACCATACCACGACCGCTGCCCACTCCCGACCCGCACCACCACCTCTGCGTCCAGTCTTTTACATCGCATCGCTTTCCCTCCGCCCTGTCTGCAACACTCGCGATCCGCTCCATTTCCTTCTCGCTCCGGCCCTCTCCTACTCCGGCATCTCCCCGACCTCCCCGGTTCCCTGGCGTCTATCCATCCTTTCTCGACATGTCCTCACGCCCGCTTTCGCTCGGCCCCGATTTCGCCCCCCGTCCTCTACCTGCCTCAAACACACCACCGCCCCCCACTCCCATCCCTGTTTCCGTTCCGCCTCGCTCCCCCATCGTCCCCGTTCCCGCCCTCTTCCCGCCCCGCCTCGCCCCGTTCCCACGTTCACCCTCTCCCAGTCCCCTCCCTCGCCCCGCTACCGCTCCCATCCCCGCCTCCAACACCGCCAACCTGCCACCTAAAACTACGCCCCTAACCCTGCCTCCCTAACCCCGCCCACAACCCCGCCCACAACCTGCCCCCAACTCCCGGCCCCAACTCCGCCACCCAACCCTGCCACCTAACTCCCACCACTCCACCCCGCCACCCAACAACCCTGCCACCCAACCTCCACCAACCCTGCCACTCCAACCCCGGCCACCCAACCCTGCCACCCAACCCTGCCACCCAACCTCCTGCCACCCAACCCTGCCACCCAAACCTGCCACCCAACCTGCCACCCAACTCCTGCCATCCAACTCTATCCAACCCCGCACCCAACCCCGCACGCAACCCCGCACGCAAGCCCGCACGCAACTGCGCACGTAACTGCGCACGCAACCCCGCACCCAACCCCGCACGCAACCCCGCACGCAACCCCGCCACGCAACTGCGCACCCAACCCGCTACTCCAACCCTGCCACCCAACCCACACCAACCTCACCTAAATCCCTGCCACCTAACTCCGCTACCCAACTCCTGCCATCCAACCCTGCACCCCAAACTGCGCCACCCAACACTGGACCTAACCTCGCCCCACCTAGCCCCTAACCCTCCCTAATCCCAATCCTGAAACCCAACCCTGCCCCTTTACCCTGTCCCCAACCACGCCACCCAACCCGCCTTCCCTAACCTGGGCAACACCCCAATCCCGCTCTTGTCCCCATCTGCGTCTCCAAACTCCCATCCTTGCCCACTTCAACCCACCATCAATTCTTCCCCACCCCTCATTTCTTTCACTCCCGCCTCATTACCCGTTCCTTCCCCGCCACTTCCCACCCCGTTAATCGCCCTCCCGCTCACCCCATCCTCTACGGCCTCCCCGCCTCTCCCCGCGCGGCGCCCGCGTGCGCGATAGCGCTCGCAGCCTTCGAAATATCCGCGCCACTAACTCCGTCCGCTTCCCGCGCCCGCGCCCGCACTCGCGTCCCATTGCCCACGTGCGTTAGGTGCACGTTGCGTGTAATTTAAACGGCTGGCTAAAATTTACGGCTTCCTGCTTGCTCATCACTCATGCGCGTAATGCGTTGTTGATTATAAACACAGATAAATAATGCAGTCTAGAAATTATCTGTGCAACGAGTTCCGCGAATAACGGTGAAGTTGTGGAAGGCGCCGTACGGAGCGAGCGGCTCCGAAGAAGCGAAGGAGCGGAACGACGCCAGCGCTACCTGGATTGAAGAGGAGGGGAGCTGCGTGGGAACAATTAAATAATAAATCATATCGAGAATTATGCTTTGGTTCATATTTCGCTCGTGCGACTGGGAGTAATACGCGCAGGAGTTTAATCCGCCTCCCTTTCCCGCGTCGTGGATTTATGGGCAGGGGTGCGCCCCAACCTGCACAGGGTAGGAAGGGGAGGGCAGGGCTGAGGGTGTGTTGCGCAAAGCACAAGTCTGTCGTGTCGTGTCGAAACCCGCCTACGTTTTTAACTGCCGAAACTGTAATTAACTGTAATATGTTTTATTGTATTTTAAGAAGCTTCTTGTTGGTGCTTATATGCTTCTACTGTTCCCCTTTATCACCCTAAGTGGTTATGACAATTTTTTTAACTTCTCTTCTGAGCAACATGGGCGTTGGCGCACGCGCTCGTGGTGGCGGCGCAGTAAACTATTTGTCCTGACATAACCTAATAAGAACCGCAAATAAAAATTGAAATAAAATAATATATTACATGAGAGCAATTCTTGCTTTTTCGAAAAATAAATTAATAGTTTTGGAAAGTCGGAATGGGTAATTTGTTGTTTTTGAGAATGAACGTAATTACTGGCGAAGAGGGTACAATCTTGCAAGAGTGATGAATGACTGATTCCAGGCCTGGCTGACGCTTCCATCAGTTGGTGGTCATTAGTGTCCCAAGAAATTAACTAAAAACATGTTTTGAATATATATATATATATATATATATATATATATATATATATATATATATATATATATATAAAGGTGATGGTAATTTTATTGTATCTATATATAGATTTTAAATACCATTACAGATTCAAGTTTGCTGATAGAAAACGCATATGTAATTTAATATGAAGATCTCAAGCTCACTTCAAGATATATCTTTAAACAAAGCAATAAGATAATGTAAAACATATTAATAACCAATTATTAAATAATATGAAGACTCAACTGAATGTAGTGACAAGTAATAAAACTAATATCGTCCTATTCATTCGATTTCCATTATATTTTCCCGCAGAAAGGAAAGAGTATGAGAGTTGAGGCTCACTGGAAAGAACGTCCGAGCTTAAACTGCCATTTTATTCCCTGGAGAATGGGGTGAATTCTCGAAGCTTGAGATACCGGAAGATGAAACAGAGATAATGAAAACACTTAATCATTTTGAGACAGCACCTGGAGCGAACTTGTCATAAATGCCGCCCTCCCGTCATTAAATGCAGAGAAGTGAAAATTAAACTAACACAACTTCAAACATACAATTGACGTTACTGTAGATACACAATTTAAATTCTTACTACCATGAGTTACAGATGTGCTGTGATAGTATATTATTCATTAAGTTTCGCGATGTATAGCCGGGCTTATATTACTCCTCTCTAACTTGAAATTATTAGAAATAACCTATTATCTGATAACATGCATTGCGCTGGTCTTCGTCGGTCGTGACAAGGGAAGTCTTAAATGAAAGAGAATTTCATTAAACCATATGTAATGACGCTGTAATCATAACGAGTACTTTTGTGGTGAAGCTCCGACGATTGCTTTGGACTTAGCCGTTGATCTTCAGGAAGAATGGAATATTTGAATACGATATAACCTCCTATCTCGATTACGAGAATTTAATAACGTATTCGTTAACTGAAGTATACAGAGTTATCAGAAGAGAAGCACATATAGAGCACTTCCAGAACAAAAGGACTAGAGGCGTGGCAACGTAAGTGAGAGATCGATAACAGGGAAGAGAGTCTAATATTTCTCTGCCCAGTGTGCAAGCAAATGGGTAATCCAAGCATTTTTGGCCAGAGAGGCATACTGCCTAAACCACATTTTTGGAATCAGAACTCACAAAAGTTTTTTCCTATCTCAAAATAATTTTTATGTAGAATTTAAGTATAAGATTACCCTATATTATTTCGTAGTTAAAAGGAAAGTAGAAATAATATCAATTTAAATAGTATTCTTTAAAATGATTAATGTAGTTGAAATTAAACAAAAAATAGCATAATATAAGCGAAGTGACCGCAATTCTAAAACAATCAATAATTACCTCTTTAAGGGGTGAAAAATGAGAAATTACGCAGTCCTCAAATGATACCACTCAGCCCTAAATTTGGGTTTGCCAATGACGTATATATGATGATTGATTGGGTTAAAAACAAAAGTTTCAAACGCAAAAACTCCGTTAAAAATGAAAATTAATGTTTTTCTTCGCTACAACTTTGCATATATTCCACATTTAACCGCACCTTTATTCATAAAACAACAAGGTAGTTTCCACCTAAGACTATCTCTTAGTCTGCTCGCGTACTTTCCTCAGGCGCCTGCTGCTTAAGAAGTCGATGCGAAATTCTCGCTCGTTTATACGTGCGCCGAGTTAGCAAAGTGTTTGCCATGCGAGTTGCCGCATTGTGCTGCATATTGCAGTGGGATTAAACGTCAGAGCACTTTAATTGACGAACATTTCTATTCTAACTTTACTTTGGTTAACCTTTACTCTCCTTCTCTCCACTGTGCGCGCATGTGGTCTAATCACATAGCAGATAAGCAATATCTACAAGAGCAATTGCTGGGCAATAATAATCACTGATTTTCGTTGGTCGGATATTTAAATGTGCACCTCATAGACGATATCTCCGGCATAAACGCTCACTTTTAAGTATAGATTATTGCATCTCACCTTACTTTGGAGTTCTTCAGTTTGTTATTTGTTATTCAGTATGGTAGCTTTACTTCCAGTATTCAGACAATGATATCTTTTATTTTGATTTTCTGTCTTTTTATTATGCTGAAGCTTCTCGTTATTCAACAAACTGGGCATTTATTGTTGTTGTAGGTAGCTGCATTTATTCTTGAAAGAGAAGATTGCCATTGTGGAGCAGACGATGCATGGAGAATAATAAATGTAGATTGAGTGTACGATAATTATCAAAAGTGGAAGTAATAACGAAAATGTTTCCGTGTTTGTGTTCTAGAATTTTGAAAGGCACCACAAAATTACAGAGTAGTAAGCATGCGTACCAGAGAGACGTTAACTGCAGTTGTTAATACTTCTGTCTCTCCTGAATCGTAAGAGAGCTATCAGCACAAAACAATCCTATTCCATACGAATATTTTGGATAAAATGTGAAGAAATTGCTTTAACTCTTTGTAACAGAAAGTTTTTATTTGTAACAAATATTATCTCAATTCAAAGAGATTTATGTTTATATGATCAGTAGTTTCCCCTCATGGATGTTCTTTTTCCATTATTATTACTGAACATATATCTCTCGCCTTCAAAGAATCCCAGCGGGACTGCCCAAGCAAATATTTGGCATATCTTGGTCCATCAGCTTATTTCAGGCCACCAATGTGGCCTGCCGTTTGTTGAGCTTGATCCTGGACGGAAATGGGGCGGAAGGCGGGCATCTGCATGAGCGCGATCGGCTCCTACGCAGTAGGCGGTGGCGCGAAAGCCACTGCAAAGGGTCACCGCAGGCAGCCAGGTCCTGTACTTGATTGATTGATTGCTAGTGATTCCGGACGCGTCAACTCCTAAAGACATTAGTCCCATAAGTGTAGTGCATATTTTTTCTCGGGGGTGACGGTGATCTTCCGTCGCTGACATCGATATCCAGCGCTGAGGTATTGTCGGGTAGCGAGGTTTTCCCCAACCATGTATCACCCGCCAGTGAGGCACCGCCCCAACCGAAGCTGTAAGCTCCCGAGCGGTCTTCCGGCATCTGTGTAGTGTAGTGTATGTTAGTGTGTATGTGTAAGTAGTGTGGGTAGGACAAAAAATGGATAGGCAAGTTCGCGTACGGTCCGTGACCCATTTGGAAGGGTACTGCTCCGGCATTCGACTGGTATGATTAAAGAAACCACGGAAAACTCCTGATCAGAGCAGCCTACCGCAAGAATTCTTCTCCAGACAGCGACTTCGATCTGGCTGTGTCAAAAATCTTCGGGCCGTCGCGACTCGAACCTGACGACCTCCCGGTCAGAGGTACTGCAGTGACATCAGCCGATGCCCTGAGCCACCTCGCCCGGTGTTCTGCATTTGAGCTACCCTTAGTTAAAACGCATTGCTTGCGGCGTTGCCCACTCGCAAGCGGAGCGTTGGCGTCGCCGAAGCCAATCCCTGACCCGCACGGAACGCGAACAATATGCAGCCTTGTTTACTGCGGAAATTGCTAGCGCGCGTTGTGGCGCGGGATCCAATTTTTGGGCCATATTGAATCGCCGCGCACCCGACCAATCCGATTGATGGCGGAGGACGGGTGCGAATCCGCCAGCGAATACATCGCGGCCGCAAAACTCCGATGCCGGCGTATGATAAGCGACTACCAGCGGTGGAAGGACAGACGATTCACGTTCACAACATATCTGTTGTATCGGCTCCAACAAATTTTCCGGGATTATGGAAATTGCCGATTGGAGGGCGTTGAGGGGCGGGGTTGGGGGGGGGGTGGAGGGGCGGTTGAGGGGCGGGGTTGAGGGGCGGTTGAGAGGCGGGGTTGGGGGCGGGGTTGGGGGGCGGGGTTGGGGGGCGGGGTTGGGGGGCGGGGGTGGTGGGGAGGGTTGAGGGGCGGGGTTGGTGGGGGATTGAATCATGGACTTTTCATGTGAGAGTAGAAACAGTGCCCTCATGCACATGAAAATTAAGAACAGGCTCTCTTGTTGTCTTTAACCCGTTTTTAATTATTAGATATTTAATTACTTATTTAATGTGATCTTTCTACTTCAATTTGTAGCTTCTTTTGTTAGGTTTCGAAGAACGTAGTGCTGCTGTTATTAGTAATAAATTAACATCACTCTGGATGTGGGGTGTTTGAAGATATCTATTGAATCACTACAAAACGCTTATTACTCTTTCAAAATCTACACAAGTGCAACAATCTCCAATTAGCTGAATTTTCGTGTAGACGTGTGCGTGTAAATAAGTTCTGTAGTATATCTGAAATTTAGAATTTTGACTTTATTCAACTCTTACGTCCATTTGCTTGAGCAAACTGCGCACCTTTCCTCACATTACGTTACTAAATACTTTCTCAACTAATGCCTCATCTTCTACTACTTATTTTGTCTACTTCAGTCATTTTTTGGTAGGCCTTTTTCTTTTCGGAGCTATACTTCGACCGTGACAGTTCTGTGCAGGCAGGCGGGTCCTAAGAAACAATGGAGGGTAGGGGTGCGGACCTGCCGCACAGAGTAGCTTCCATTTCTTATTAGTTTAACTAGCGCGGCGCCGCCTTTTATGTCGTTGTTATTCATGTTTAGACCACAATTGTAGGTTCGCCCCTGCCTCCCCCCCTCCCGGAAGTAGAGGGGAGCGCAGGAGAGGATCAGGTGAACATGAGATGAGCTCGGGGAAACCCCTCGGCCGGAAGTATCGTGGGCGGCTTCCGTTCGGGAGGGCTGCGGGCGTGAGCGCTGTCTCTACGTCTTTCTCCCCTTTCTACGCCTCCTCGCGGGCTTTTACGGCATGGTGGAAGGCGCGGACCCTTTCTCTGAAGGGGAAAGGCGTGGTCTTCCGTGGCTCCGGTGGTACAGCGGTTAGCGTTTTGGGCTGTTTATCTACTTAGGTTTTGACACCCGGTAGTAGATTTCTATGAAGTATTACAATGTACGTAAACCGAATATTGTTACATTAAGACTCATTAACATAAGAATGAGAAAACGACGCACACCGGTAGCGGTAGCTGTTGAATTTATTTGCACATCCATTCCTTGATGTATCTCATTTGTGCTGCATACATATGAATGTTTTAGTCACCAAATTGTGGCCACCTCAAATTCGGCCTAATACAGAAATACTATGAAAATGTTGTTAAATGTTAATATATTCCAATATGTATGTTTAATTTATTCCTTTGTTTTATACAACCTGTAAATGTTATGTTTATTGCCAACCGATTGTCAAATGCTTTATCATCAAATGTTTTGAAAAGTAAGGCGCTAAATGTGTTAAACGTTAAGCAATAAATAAATGTATATGTCTTGTATGAATTATACGTCATAATTCCTGATATTCTATTGATTAATCATGATTTGGTCCATAAGTTTAAAAAGATCCATCTTTCTACAATAATAATAATAATAATAATAATAATAATAATAATAAATTTTAATCATTTTTACGCAAATTAACAAATACAGCAAATGCATCCAAATGAGCAAATGCTTGTATTTTGTTGGAGTTCAAGTAAGCGTATAACAGAAACAAAAGCTGAGATATGGTACAAAGACAACCCAATTTATAAACAAGTAACTGTTTTACAAGAGGAGTGTTCCTATAATATATATAAAAAAATATACCAAAATGTGTTTTTACAAAGAAAAAATTGCGACAATATATGTGCATAAAGATTACAAAGTCATGTGAGACTAACTATTGTGGCGGTACTTTCAATCGACGGAATTATTGAAATGTGATGTGATATTTTGAGAAACAACGGTCACTGAATGCAGCCTTGTAAGACGCCACACGTCCGGGGGACTTCCTTCAGCGCGACCCGCGAAAAGTTTACGACAGGCATGCCTGCCTGCCCTCGGCGCGCCCCCTCGCTACCTGGCGCCAGGGTGTCCTATAAACAAACCCCTGACCTGCTCGTCCCAGAGGGTGCCTCCAGCCGATGTTTATCATTAGAAATAACTTCTAAAATTACAAACCTGGATAGATTCCTCATACGTGCACGCACCCAGCGTGAGAGAGACAGAACATTTTAATCTTGTGGAAATTTCCAGAGATCCTCGCATGGTGATTGGGCGAGAGAAATTTAGAACGTAGTATACTTTGGCCAATTAGAATTATAGGAACATGGGGAGGGAGCGTTTTTCTTAAGAAGGGGTAACTCTCTGGGAGGGGGAGGCGAGCTCTGCGAGCTGCGCGAAGACGTGAAGGGAGATTGGAAAGACGCCAAAGTGTTAGGAACGGATATTGTGATAGAAAAGAGCACCACGGGTCGCGAAGTGACCGGTGTTCTGGAATGGGGCTGACCGCCGAGGCGATTGCTGTGCGTAAGATTGCTCAGCGGACAGCAGATCTTATCCAACCGCGGTGAACAACTGTGAGCGTTCACGAACATTAATCCGACGTAATCGCGGGAAGGTTACATTTGTGTATGGCTAGCCACCACATGTGTTTGCGGCCCTGTTTGTCTGAATAATAATATGTCACGCGAGGTATCTCGTGAATGAGCGGAGGAGACGGTCGACTCAAGACGGCGGGGCTACCATTGACCTGCCCAGGAAACTTCGCCCCCATCAGCTGTCTCCAGACGCCCTAGAGAGGGGCCATTGACCTGCCAGCCTGCCCAGGAAACTTCGCCCCCATCAGCTGTCTCCAGACGCCCTAGAGAGGGACCACACCTCCGCCTTGCCGACCCTTCCAGCAGCCTGCGAGATCAACTGCAATCACTTTATATTGTGGTGCTCCGACTCCACGTCAATTGGGTACATAACCAAGAAATTGCTCTTCAAGCAGACTTGTAACATTTTTTTAATTCTTTTTTATTTGTGTTAATGTCATGAGGCTGCGCATGGTCTAAATTATGTTTAATTTAAGAATTTAATGTTGAGCTCAACGGGTAGTGATAGTCATTTCTTCACCGTTTTTTTTTTTTTGTCATGTAACTTCCTGGTTTTGGACCAGAAATAAACCTATCGTTAAATTCTGAATTATTATTAAATATCCTTCCTCCTCCACGCATTCCTCAATTTATAGAACTCTGAAAAGCCCAACCGATCGAGCTCTGCCGGTGACACTATGTAGTATTATTTCGGCTGAACTGCTCTCAAAACATTAAGGATTATTAAAGATAGTTCAACAGCCAGATAACTACAAAAAGGAATGAAATTTCCTTTTGACGTTTCCGAGGAGCTTTCAGGAACATAGACCGTGTATTTAGGATTAATGAATTGTTTCAATTAGATGATGCCATATTCTTTCACACACCTTAAAGTCTACGATAACTGCAGTCTTAAATTTCAAGAGGTTTTTTTTGTGACCATCAATGAACGACATTTCTTTTCAAACTGAAACTGGAAACTGTCCAACCAACGAGTATGATTTCATGCTATCAAATATACTAAAACGCATTCACTCTTATTTATATATTTCATATACCTTTAAAAACGACATGACAGGTCTTTCGTTGTTTATCGTCTTAGTAAGTTTTCGTTTTCCGTGGAGCTTTTCTCAACCCAACAAAATTATTCTGTTCACCCTAATGGGGTGTATGAAAACTGTATATGTCTCTAACTCACCTAGGGCAGCAGAACGCGATGTCGAGGAACAAAGGTCAAAGATACTGCCCATGTCGGGATTCGAATCGACAGCCATTTGTTCCGAGACGCTTAGGGCAGCAATCAGAATCAAATGAAGAAAAGTTCGAGTGCGCATGGCGGAGTTTTTATTAATTTTTTAATTCGTTTTATAACACACTTTAGCCCCTTTTGGGGCATTGAGCTTTATACATTGGAGTAACTTCTCTGTTAAGTTCTTTGGGGTTTGTTTCTGCAGCGCATTCAACTGAGTCCTTCTATCTCCCTTCGGCCAGCCTGACACCTCATTAGTAACCGGTGTTTTCAGACAGGAATCCAGGTGCCCTAAACTGCTCACCTTTTGTGACTTAGCGATGTAAATCAACATTTCGATGTCGTTGATTCTGCTGTCTCGTAGTGGTCCGAATCCATCTGACTGAACCGCAAACCTCTTCAAATCATTGGAGGTAGACAATATGTAGTGAATTTGAAATAGATTAAAACCATAGCTGATAGTTATGTTTATTAATATGATATATGCCTCATATGGCATAAGGGATATGTTAATAAAAATAATGTCATTTCCTAGTGCACACATGAGAGTAGATCATGTGTTTCTCCAATTATTGGCAATGTATTTCATTTATTTCTTCTACAATTTCCTGCCGAAATTTTGGAGAATTATATCAGAATTTTCCTGGGATATTTTTGTTCATTAACAATAAAACACGTTTATCTGTGTCTATAATGAATTACTCAGATTGAATGATATATTCTATACTCACAGATGGATGGACCACTATTGCTTTGGCGATGAGGCCACTAATGTCGCTATTTTGTACAGCAAAAAAATTGACATTGGTGCGGAAAGTCTTGTGTAGTAGAGAGTTTTTTGTTGTTTAATGAATAAGTGTTGAATTTTGTAACTTATGTTTTTATAATTCTATCATTCTTAAACAGTAATAAGATAGTCCTTTTTAAGAGACATAATCTACTTTATGTAGAATTATTGTGATAATTGTAAAACGTTTTTGTTATTTATGTTAGAATTTTCTTAGTAAGCTGAAATGCCCCATTTTGAACCACTGTTTGTTTCTGCAAAAGTTTTTCTTGTCGTGTGTTTAATATCCGATTGAGAAACATGACGTACCCATTAGACCTAGAATTGTCATCTACTCCTTCATTATTGCGAGTATTGAAAGTATATTTAGTACATCATATAATCCATGAAAACAAACGACACGTAGCACGTCACGTAGGGAACCCAGTAAGTCATCATTCGTGCTGAAGAAGCAGTAGTTACGTGTGCCAACCATGACATTTTATGAAACTATATCATATAAGAAAAATGTGAATTATAAACCATTAAAATGTTAGTAATCTTTCTATTTTGGAAATTAGCACAATCCCATGGATCACAATGCATTACGTAAGAACTCCCTGAGGTGCCTTAGCACTATTAACACAATTAATTATCTTTTTTTACTAATACTAGTATGTTGTTTCCAAGTGAACTAAAGTAAATAAATGTTGTGATAAGCTAATAAATGTTAAATCCATTAGAGCAATCAGTACTGATATTACCACCGTGCTTTTCCCTAAACGAGGCGTTTCTAGGTCACCTCTAGGTATTATGTAAATAAAGAGAATGGCAGGTGAGCATTAAAAGGAAATATTTGGTTCTGAAAATGTTTCAGTGAAACGTCCTGAGTCTTTTATTTTTCTGTTGGCCAGTTAATTTTTACTATTATTAATGCCTTTGTATGTATTTTATCGTGAATTTGAAACCGCTCCCTCGTAATAAATGGATTTACGGGTAACAATGCAGATTAGTTGGTATTTTGAGCAACCATTTTCATCTTTGCATTTGAAATGAAACTTCTAACACCATTATGTATATAAGTTTGTGAGTTTTTCTTCGTTTCGTTTGTTCTCGGACGTATGTTTAGTGGAGAGATCCTTACTCGCTTCCAGTTTGGGAATGTCATGAGTGCTACTTTGCATTCATGTATTCATCGAATTTGTGCAAATATTTTAAACGCCATGGGACAGAAAAAGACTGTGGTTTTTCTTGTCTGGTGACTGCAATGGGACAGATTTGCAATGCATATTGCAGAGCTTCGCCGTCCATATTCGCCAAATATTCATCCTCTACTTTAGCGTTTTGCGTGCAGCGGACATCACATTAACGCCGCAATTTGACGCCATTCCCCGCTTCTCCTCACCACACAAGTCCCCGCTCCTTCCCGGCACATCCCACAACATATCCCGCCACGCAACTCTCCGGTCTTCCCCGCCCTCTTATTCCCCGACTCGCCAATCCCCGGCCCCACCATGCCACGTCCCTCTCCTCCCAAACTCGCCACGCCCCGCTCGTCCCAAACGCGCCACTTCCCGCTTCTCCCTGCTCCTCCCCGACACGCCACTCGCCCCTTGTCTCGACACGCCCGTCTCACCCACCACGCAAGCCCCGCTTCTCCCCGCAATGTCACTCTTTCCACCCTGCAATGACACTGCCCGCTTTTCCTCGTGATACCACTCCCCGCTTCTCCAAGACCTGCTACTCGTGTCTCCCTCGATACACAATTTACCACTTGCCCGCCATGACACTCGTTTCCTCCTGCCACTTCCGCTCCCCACGCAACTTTTCGCTCCTACCTGACACTCCACCCTCCTGTCTTCTCCCAATACACTACTCCCTCCTTCACGATTCACCAATACCCGCCCTCTCCGCACCCCAACTCCCCTTCTTCTCGCAACGCCAATTTCGCTTTTCTCGACCTCGCCACCCTCCTTCACGACTCGCCACCCCTGGCTTCTCCCTCAGCTAATGATACTCACCGCTTCCTGCCACGGCACTCCGTTTCCTCATTCACCCCTCTGCTCCCACGCAACTTTCTCTACCCTACCTGACACGCCACTCCTTGCCACTCGCTTATACACTACTCCCTGCTCCTTCACGATTCACCTCTCCACGCTCCACCTCAAACGCAAGTCCCCGCTTTCCCGGCCTCACACTCCCCTTTCCTTCACGACTCCGCCACTACCCGCTTCTCCTGACACGCTACTCACCGCTTCTCCCCACCAAGACACCTGCCGTTTCTCCTTGCCATTCTCCCTTTGCTCACGCAACTTCCCGCCCACCCGACACGACACTTTGCTCCTCGCTTATATACCACTCCCCGCTCCTTCACGACTCACCACTCCCCGCTCCTCTCCGCACCGCAACTCTTCTTTCCTCCCTGCAATGCCACTCCCCGCTTTACCCGGCTTAGACACTCCCCTCTTCTTCACGACTCGCCACTCCCCGCTCCTCTCCGTCAGGCCAGCCTTCGCTCCTCCCCGCCTCGCTATCACCCATCCCTCGACTCCATGCATCTTACCTGTGGCGGCTTAACCGCGAGTATTTTTTTTAAACATTTAAAGCACGTATGGAATGCGCGAATTTAATTAAGTAGAAAATTTTAGTTGTGTTTACGCGATGGAAATGAGTCAAAATATGCGGAATATGTTTGTTGGTATAAAATGCGTTTGGTGGATTCAAGGACATTACGGTAAACCCAGCGGGCGGAGGCACGTCGTCGACTTGGAAATGTGTGCGTGAAACGAAAAAAAATGCTCCAGACATCCAATTATCGATAAGTTTGTGACCTTAAGGTTGTATTTGCCCTACTAATATCTTCACCCAACTACCTTAACTCGAATAACGATTTAAATGGTCACTAGTTTTAAAGCAAATCCCATCTATCCATCGGTACACGTGTCCAATTTGGTAGGGTACTGTACCGGCATTCGCCTGGTGTTTATCTGAAAAGCCCCGGGAAACTACCAATCAGAGTCGTTAGAATTCTCCTCCAGACAGCGACTGAATTCGACCTAGCTGAAATGCTAGTGTCGCAAATCCTGCCACCGTGGGGAGTGGGAACGTAGCACCTCCCGGTCAGAGGCGCTGCAGTGACATCAGTTGATGCACTGAGCTACCGCTCCTGGTTCGAATGGCCGAACCCTCTCGGTCGTGAGAGTCGGGCTTAGAGGGAAGCTGCTGTGTCTCTGTGGGGGAGGCGGCAATTGACACGGGTGCTGGCAGCGGCTTGATGGATCGGCTGCCCAAGTGCTGCAGGAGAGGAGTGCCTGACAACTCCCTCGCTCGGGCGGCACTAAGGGCAGGTCCATCACTGTCCTACACTTTGCGCGTCCGATGCAGTAAACTGGGATTGCCGTCGCAGTCACGGGCTGGTTCACAATTCTGGTCGAGGTCCAGAACTTGAAATACCCGAACGTCTGGAACGAGTTAATAAAACATATCGAATTGTTATAAACCTTTTCATTTCAATTACTGTTTTTACGCTTTTTGTCACAAATATTGAATAGGAGAAAAAATATCAATGAGGTCTTCTAAAGTGTCTCGATGTCAATTATTATTTAGTGAAAAAATCAAATGTATTTATTTGTGAAGATTTTGATGCGTTTGGATGTATTCATATTTTTCTGTTAAATAAATTAGAGCAATTGAATTTGTAATTAGGACTGTGCGACAAGAATTAATCACTCTATTTGGAATCTTGTAAAACTCTGGTCTCATATCGAAACTGATATATCAATATTTGAAACAAATCAATAAAGTGTTGCTCTTCATCAATAAAGTTTCCCCTTCAGATACCAGAAATTTAGATTTTTCTGAATTCACATTCATGTTATGAAACAACTTTGGTGTTCTTTTGTTATGTTATGATTTTAAACGCGCTTTAAAAAGGTCTAATCATAGAATGCTTTAAAAGGAAATAAGTTAGTTCTCAATTTGTAAGACGTAGCAGCAAGCATCTGTTTTAAAATGGGTTAGCTAATAGTTAACTTTCTCATAGAATAGAGCTCTAGTTTAGAGAGACAGCCTACCTTCTCAAGCACGTGCTGGCGCGGCCTGATTTTAGAAGCTTGTATTTGGGAGAACGGGAATGGAAGAATCGACGGTCCTGACTGTCAAAGAATGAGAATTGCTGAATCTGTAGCCCTACAAACGTTGCCTGATAGTGGTGCGCGGTACAAGAGTGGCGAGACAGTCGGACATCCACTTCCACACCATAATGTGCACAACACATACAACTGCACACACTGGTGGAAGTGGTAGCTCAGTGCATCAACTGATGTCACTGCAGTGCTCTGACGGGAGGTCCTAGGTCTGACCCCCACGGTGGCAGGATTTTCGACACTAGCTTTCAGCTAGGTCGAATTCAGCCGCTGTCTGGAGGAGAATGCTAGTGGCCGGCTGCTCTGATCGGTAGTTTTCCGTGGTTTCTCCGATCAACACCGGGCGAATGCCGGAGCAGTACCCTACAAACGGGCCACGGACCGCGCGCGATCTGTCCTTCCTCTTCCTTGTCCTATCCTCTCTCCTTACACACACACTTACACTAACATGCACCACACTACCACATATTCCGGGAGACTGGTCGGGAGCTTAGAGCTTGTCCTGACTGGGGCGGTGCCTCGCTGGTGGGAGAGTCCTGGTTAGGGGGAAACCTCCCACAGCTGACGGTCGGTGCCGATCTCGCCATCCTGCAGGGAAGACTACCGCCACACCAGAGAAGAAATATGCACTATAATTAATGGACTAATGACCAAAGCAATTGACCCGCCCGGAAACACGAAGAATCAATCAATCATATGCGGTACACGCGGTAGATGAACCTGTGCGAGACACGGAACAGTGGCTTCATATGAAAATATGTTTGCCAGATTTGTTCTATCAGACAACCGAGATTTGAGCCATACGTATATTCTTAACAATTTATTACGAGTTCTTACTTGCTGCGATGCCCGCCTCTGCGTCCGATGGTTGGTGAACGTCCTGTTGCTCGGTTGCCAGCCCACTGTAACTTACACGCAGCCTGAAGGCGTGCCTCGCTGCATGCACTCCACCCCGCACGCAGCGCCTTGTTCGCACCAAACCAGTCAGTTTTCATGAATCGCGCAACATAATGGGAGCGTGCTCATCACATTGCTACGAATGTTCAATTTCCCATTGTCTGACTGGAATTTTCGCCATTATTTGTGCCAGTATCATACAATGGCGGTAATAATTTATTGGTCAATTCAATACAGAGTTCATATACTCAAATGCCAAACGAATGTTTCATATTGTTATCATCCCGTTCAATATATTCTTTAGTTTAGTGCCTAGATGAGTATGTATTTTAGTGGATAAAATAAATGGATTTTAGTGGATTTTTCAGTGGAGTAATTTTTTGGTGTATTTTTAGTATATTTTTTAGTATAAAGTTAGTGGATATACGCCTATTGATGATAAGAATGATGGTGAAATAACAAATGGGAAAACGAGGGAACTTTCTTCAATTCTACAGAAATTCATCATTGATCAAACGGCTTTTAAGCATGCGTTCGGTGACGCAGAAAATAAGCCTTCCAGTCGTTTTTGAGATGCAAGAAGAAACGGAACTTGTGCGTAAGAAAAGGGATTTCTCAGCTGAGTGGGGTTTGCACACTCAACCAACGTATCAATAAATCTTCCACAAATATAGGCTGTTGTGGAGAAAGTCAATGAGGACATCCACTAGGTGGCTGTGCACAGGCAAGGCTGTACAGGCTAAGTCTGTTGTGGAGAGTCGATGAGGATATCCACTTCGCGGCAATGAAGCGTAGAACGAGACCCTCTTTTCATCTTTTACGACTTTTTTCGCCAGAGGTTGCATCACGAGTCAGTTTCGAAGCACTGGTGCGTAACAGACAAAGTCACCGCGCCTGGAAGAAATAAATTCTAGTGTTAACAAAACCTGGGACTTTGTAAGGTACTTTAGAACCTTGTAAAATACTTTGGACCAAAAATATCAATTTTCGGTTTTTGTGTAATTTTGGTAGTCTGATGTCTGTTCTTTCATACTGTTTTTTTTTGCCCAATTCAAATAAAAGGGGATTAATGTTCATTTTAATATTTACGTGTGCTCGGTTGGTACTTTATTCTTTCATAACTCTCCACCGTTAATGACCTTCACGTGCTATTTCCTAAGGGAGAACAGGGATAGACAGAAGTCACGGTACTATAGAAGAGTTCTGGCATAAATATCCATTCACATAACTGTGAGCAGTTTTCAAGTCTGAAATTTAGAGTTTTATAAGTTTTTCATTACTGAAATGACTGTACTGTATTCATGAAAAAGAATGAAATAAAGTGATGAAGACATCAATTATTAACCAACTGCTTCAAAAGTAAAAATAAAATAGGCATCAGAAACTGAAGCAAGAGCAGATAATTCAGATAATGGAGCTTGGTATGCATTGAGGTACTACTGGAAGCATTTTGCTACCTATTTTTCGTAAAATTATATTTATTAAATTTTTGTTCCTTTTTCTCAGAAACTATTGTGGGTAAATTAATGAAATTGGTACCTCTTAATTAATTGATAGTTCTGGATTGAATGACATTTTTCATTGATGTAGTCTTATTATTATCAAAGTTCTTAATAGATAAATGTTGAAAAATTGGTGCACGATTGTTTATTAACTTAACAAATTTTAAATAAAATAGTTGCATTAAATTAGACAAATTACAAAAATATCCAGGTATACAATAACAATAACTGAAAAATTTCATTCTTAAATCATTAGTAGTGCTTTAGGAAAACAAATTAATTTATAATAGTCACGATAGGCCTTACAAGGTTCCCATAACTACTCCAAATAAATAATGACTCCCATTTATGTACTTTTTAAATGATTAAAAAACACTGCTAAACCGAAATACTATTAATGTGTTTATCTATTTTGGAATTTCGCGCAAATCTATCTATATTTTCGATCAGAATTCTGTATACATAACCTAGAGTTCAGATGCCATTTTTAGTTAATAATCTACAAATTACCTGAATACTACTTTCTCCAGCCCTAAATTTCTATATACTTGGTTTTCAATGATTCTGACTGGCTCTTTGATAAAGGCTGATTTTAGTAATCTACCGTCGGCGATTGATTGGTTGATTGTTAGTGAACCAAGGCGTCAACTACTAGGTCGTTGGTTCTGGGTATATGTAGTGCATGCTTGCTTCCAGAAGTAGCTGTATTCCTTCCCAGCTGGATGGTAGACCCGGCGCTGACCTTCCGTCGGCTTATAGGTTTCCTGCCACCAGTATCTCCACCACTGGTATGCACCACCAGTCGGGACAAACCAAGCCCCCACCGGTTTCCATTATGTAGTAGTAGTGCATGCTAGTATATGCGGTGCGAGAGGATAGGGATAAGGAGTGTAGGAAAGAAACGCGCGCGGTCCGTGGCCCGTTTGTTAAGGTTCTGCTTCGGATTTCGCCTGGTGTTGATCGGAGAAACTACAGAAAACTAACGATCAGAGGATTAACCTGAATTCTCCTCCAGAGAAGGGTACTGAATGTGACCTAGCTGACAAGCTAGTGTCAAAAATCCCCGTCGAGACTCGAACCTAGAACTTCTCAGAGAGACTGCAGTGACTTCAGTTGATGCCCTGAGACATATCTCCCGGTACCATCGGCGAGGTTATTAGTTTTAATGAATAAAAGACATAGAGTATTTATTGCGTTAGTCGCCATCTTTTTCGTAAACATTCCGAGTGAGGGAAAAGTCGTCCGCCTCTTTGGTGACCAACCGTACGGAATACTGAGCGAGATGGCCAGCCATCTGACGCCCGTCCGGCCGCTACATTCCGACCGGCGAGTGCGGGGAACTTCACGTAATGGAAACGCAAACGCCGCCGTGAGTTGAGAGCGTGGCGATGCGGAAGCACAACACAGGTAACAGCGAGCGAGTGCTGTTGGGCGGTGGGCCACCGCTACCAGCTCGTGGCATTGCATAGCGTGGCGGGGCGAGGCGTTGCCATGGCGACGGGCGCGACAACTCGCCCGTCCGCCCGCCTGCTCGCCATTACGCCGGGCACCAAAGTTTCAGAGCGCGCGCCGACCCCTCCCGCCCCGCCCCGCACAGTGCCGCACCTTCGTGCGCCACGCCTCGAAATCGCCCCTGCACACTCCAAGCCTCCTGAACCCCGCAATACACAACCCCAACACCGACCCTCGCTGCCCCATGCTGCTTCACACCGCTCCATTCCGTCTCGCACCGCTCTAGACAACTCCACACACATACACACCGCCTCGCACTTCCCTCTATGTCCCACACGTCTATGGCACCGCCTCTAACCATCGTCCCACACCGCCCCCTCACCGCCTCAGACAGACCCACACCACCTCTGTGTTTTGTTGAAGTATTATGGCCTTTGGTGTGAAGTGGTGGTTGTAGGAAAATGTTTTGAATCCTGTTTAATGGTATGGTAGATTGCGCTGGTCATGAGAAGTAACAATCACATTTTAAAACGAGGGAAAGTGTGGAGCCTATTGTTGAAGATAAAGGACCTATAGTGTTCAGTAAAACCGATGTGGAGGGCAGGGTTCAAGCATCAGCAGTAGTATCGCTTAGCGCCATTTCCTTTGTAGAGAGAGATTAAGAAGGAACCGCTGACCTTAACCTACTTCCTTCTGCAGACCACACAACTGTCATTACCCATGTGTGATGTAATTAATATGTTCGTTTACAATTGGCTCACTCGCAAACAGCTTGGACACCACTTGTCCCCATGCCTTCATCTGACAAGACGATTATTTGTCTCCATATCTGTCAAACTGGTCCCTTCATATAGTTACTTCTCTATAGATGTTGGGAACGTAAGACCTACAGTAGTAGAGAGCGAGGTCTATTTGTTGTTGTTTTCTCTTAGGTGCATTTGATTTCGTATGAGTTATATTATAGCTCATTCTTTTTTCTACCAATTTAATTTTTGTTACTTCAAAATCCTGCTTAACTATAAATATCTTGTCTTCATGAATAGGTTAAATTAAGAATTCAATAAGTACTGAATTCATTAAATACTAAATACTGTACCTTATTCACTATTTATGTTTTTTTATTTTACTTGAAGTGAAATGTTTTAATAATTTTTTTTTCATTACCCTTGAGAACTAATGAAAAATGTTCACATTAATGGTTGAATGTCATTGCATTTCGTTTACAACTATTGTAGAATTATAATTTTTCTGTTTATATGTACCACTGACAAGCAAGGTAGAAGATTCCTGATTCCAGGATAGTCGTTTACACCTGTGTAGAAAGGTTAGTAGTAAAATATTTGCTTTCGTTTAAGCGTTACTGTAAATGTGAAATTTGTAGCCTTTTCTCGCAGGAATCTATTGAGTTTTCGAAAACCTTCATTAAAAGTCGTTTGAATCACTTCCACTTACAAAGACTATAATGTATACAAATCGATGAAAACGTGCATATAAAAGGCGCGAGACATATTTAAAAAATTTCATTTGTGTAGTTTGTGAAAAAGCCACCAAAGTGCTTTACGTCATTTAAACAGTGCCATTACCACTATATGTTGCAAACGCTTAAAGAAAAAAATTGGAGCAATTTTTTGAGAAAATGGCGTTTGAGTGTTTATGAACGTGCGGAAATTTGGGCTCATTTTAACACAAAACTGTTGAGTTTTCGAGAAACTTTATTTCCAATTCCTTAAAGCACACGTACTCATAAATACTATAATGAGGAAGAAATCGCCTCAAATGTAAATATTACCGATGTGAGAGACAAGTCATATAAGAGAGAGCATAGGCTTCCGCGGCCGGAGTCATGACTAACTTGGCTATCCGGGAGACACCGCTGTGCCCTGGACGCGGCGTCTCCCGGATAGCCAAGTGAATCACAAGTCATATAATTTACATTTTTGTAACTTTTGAAATAAACAAAAGAATAGAACAATATGGGTTAGTGTCATCGTATAGGGTTATTTAGGCGTGCTTCACAAAATTAAAGAAAATGTTGGAGCCATTTTTGAAAAAATTTTGTTTACATTTTTTTAATTGCAAATATTTTATTTAGTATTGCACGAAAAGTATTAAAATTTTCAAGCAGTGTACTTGGCCTTCATGAAAGGACAATTTATAGACAACAAATTTCATTTGAAGAAAAATCTTTATCTTCAATTTTATAGTTGTATAAGACATGGAAAATACAAACTTTTGCAATTTTCAAAATTCGAAGTTAACCATGAAAATCGGATCCATATCACCGTTATAAGTGTTTTACTCTATTCTTATGAAATTCTAGAAGTAACTTTGAAGTCGTTTTTGAAAATTATAAAATGCCCGGGGACTTCAATTTTAACAGAGCCAGATCGACAGGATTCTAATTGGAAAAGATGGACAAAGGGTTTTTGGGGAGTTAATGTTTCCAAGATGGACGGACCGACAGCCCGAAAAACCCGCAGCCCGACAGAGCGACAGACGGACTTTTTAAAAAAAAAAAACAACATTTTTCCGTATAAAAGACCCAAAACGTGTTTTTCCCGGAAAATTCGAAGTCATTTTCCAGCTTTACATAACTTCACTACGTATCGATAAAGTAAATATTCGAAAAAAATAGTAAAATAATATTTTAAAAAAGATTTAAAGATTATCGCAAAATTCGAAAATGTAATTAATTCTTTTCCCGTGAAATATTTTTTATGTACATTGAAAAAATTTCCTTATTCCTAGGCTGTTAATACTTTTCGTCACGGTCAAATGTCATAGAGGCAGTTATCAGTTATATTTTTTTTGGGTTTGGGTGTGTTTCCCGACGGAAAGATAAAAAAACGCGTAGCGAAAATAAAATATTCGTAACTCTTAGTTTACAGTTATTCTCTAAGATAAATTGAACAGAATGCAAAACCCCATTCTACAGTCAACTAGGTTAAGTGAGTTTATATTCAACGGTTCAACAAAGAACTATTTATTTTCCCCAAAGAAAATGAAGCTCAATGAAGGAAAACGTTTCAAACTGCTAGGATTTTCTTCCGCTTAAAATCCCCCAACACCCACAAAATGGTGGAACTCACCAAAAAAAACTGTCAGCCCAGAAAATTTTGCAGAGCCCCCGGGGAAGTAGGGCTGTCTAGCAAAAGTACGAAAAGGCCATTCATAAGTGAAAAGATCGACTTCTGAATTAAATTTCAGAGAAGGAAAATAAATATACAATGTTCGGGAATAAGGGTTTTTTGGCCGAATGAAACAATAGTAACCTTAAAGGTTCTTATGGATGCCGAACGGTAGGGAGATATGTAAATGAAATAACAAAACCAACACCTCTACTGTGAAACATGGAATTATCTATGATGTTTCGGCGGTGTTCGTCTAGTGAATTGAACTATGAAATATCGTGCATAATGATCAAAGGGGGATACTTAGATGTCTTGAAGAAAATCTTAAGCAAAGTGCAAAAAAAATGCAATTGGGGCAAATATATGTACCATCCGTTTCCCGAGGTCTGGGGAAAAGGGACATCAATATTCAAGAATAAATGAGCTGTTTAAACGCGCGCCAACGCGCGAACAATCCGAAAATAAAAACTGAACTATATCCGAAAAGGAGGTCTGGGTAGATTTGGACACGAAGTCGGGAGAAAAAAGCTTTTTTTTCTGAAGAAACAGCTGGAAGTGAGGACCTCCGATCACGAAAAGGCGGCACCTCTCTGCACGGACTTCAGGACTGCATCTACGATAAAAACTCTTAAGACATTCGGGAGGTTTATCTATTACAAGGCATTAAAAAAATTTCATCGGGAAAGGATAAAAGTAAAATGCCCATTTAAAATCTTTGTAAGAGAGGGGAGGGGAAAATTTGAAACTAACGGGGCTTTCATTTCTTTTCTTTGCAGTTTTTTTTTTTTTATAGTTATTCTTCTTATCGATAGACTCAGTTGTCGTATTGTAGATTCTTTAAATATGGAATTAAAATATTACATTCTATAAAAAAATACAAAAGGGGTTCAACGGAAAAAAACGAGACGGAGGCCACATTGAGTTGAACAACGGTACTGGAAAGGGCGACCGTGGGGTTCTGCAGAGGCGGCTTTGCCCCCGACCGAGCTGAAAGGACAAGGACCCCGAGCGACGGGAAAGAGTCGAGCCGTAGATTTTTTACGCCGTGAAAAGACACAAAAGGGAACTTAACAATTTGTAGATATTAGAAGGAATAATTTGTTTCGGAAAGAGTATTAGTACAGGTTCTTTATAGATATTCAAAAAAAATAATCTTTTTTTCAAAAAAAACTTAGCTAATTGAAAGTTGAAAAGGAATTTAACTGGAATGATTGGCAAAGTTTAAGTATTCTTTAAAATTGATTTAAATGAGAGAAAAAACAGTGTAGTTAATTTTGGAGTGTAAGTTGTTTTTTTTTTTCAGCAAGACAAAATTTTGTATATGTAAAGTGTTTTATGCATTGACTGTAAAAACAATTTAATTAGAATATACTTAAGTAAGTGGAAAGTGATTCGACTTGAGTTTTTTTAAATGCATTCAATACAACGGCCCACATGACCCTGACCCCCGCTATTCTAATTGTTTTTTTTTATTTTGCCCCCCCTTTGAAAACCCATTCTGATACCCGGGGGGGGGTGGGTGCAACTGGCCCTGGGGGCCTTTTGGATGCATTGCAAAACTCGATTTAAAAAAAATGAGACCAAAATTTGGGGGAACCCAAAAATTTTTAGTAAAATTTGAATCACAATTCACTAAGATTGCTGAACAGGTTACAAAAAACAAAAAAAGGTTTTTTAAAAGGGGTTTTTTCTGGAGTGTTTTCAAAAAATTATAAAAAGTTTTATCTGTTCGAGATAGTGTTTGGTATTGGTGTGTGTAATAATTTGTAAAAGTTTTGTTTGGGGAAGAGGATTGATTGATTCAGGATTTAAATCACAAAATGGCAGAAAAATTTTTGGGCTGAATTTAACTAGTTGGGGATCGCGGGTTTCAGATGCAAAAGGGGGAGGAAAAGCCCAAGTACCATGATCGGAAACGGTGAAGTAGAACAAGGAACGCAGGAGAAACTACATGGCCTCCCGACGGAATCACAACAAACCCCAACAAAAGACCCGGATGAGGAAAAACGAAACCTCGACAGGGCAAATTTAATGATGCAACGTTTAAAGGACAATTCATGCAGCAATTAGAACGAGGTTAGGAATGCAGAATAAAAAGACGGGAAAACAAAAAGAAATTGGGACAAACAAAAAAAAAATTAAAAAATAATAGGAAGTTAGAAGAAATAAAAATGCAATTCACTGAATTAGCAGAACAGTGGAAGGTCGAATTTAAGAATGAGATTCAAAAAAATTAGGGCAGAACAGGGGAATTTGAAGAAAAATTCACGGAACTGGGTCATGAATTAAAAGAAGATTGACGTTACAAAAGGATTTGAAAATAGGATCGAAATGAAACGATCTTATAACCAGTGCCCAAACGGCAGACTGAGATAGAACAAGGTGTAGAAAGTTTCAAAAAAGTTACTGAACAATTTAAAGGGTTCGTAGTAAATTAGATAGTGGAATAAAAGCTCTTTCAAACAAGATGGGGTTCTACAACACCAAATTACAGCATGTAGAATGACGTTGTAGTTGAAAAATCAAATTGAAAATTTCCATCAGTGGGGGGAAGGTTCCCACGTATTTTTAACGTGGCCCTAAATTTAGGCAGGGGGGATGAAAACCAGCGTATTTATGAGGCAGGTGGATAATTTTTTTTCTTTAAATTATGTTGGACAATAAGAAACGCACATTCATCAGATGATGCAGGGTAATGCGAATATGGGAATGTTTAAAAATTCAAAAACTATGAAGAATTTAAAAAAAAATTTTCTCAAATCTGGAACAATGAAACTCAAATTAATTTCAAAGTTAATGAATGTGGTACTGGCAGAAAGGACGATGTCCATGCAAAAATATGCAAGGAGAAGTTAGCTAGTTTCAAATTATGTACTGACGTCCCGGGTGACAAAAATTTTCTGTTTGTTAACACGTCATTTTTCAGCACACAAAATTTTCAAGAATTTTTCCCAAGTCCCCGGGAAAAGTTAATAACGCAGCGGGGTTTATGATGCGACTTTCGTGTACAATGAGAGGTTACAAAACAGGGCAAATTTGTGGTCCGGAAACCCAAAACAGCAGGCAGCAGAACATTATGTAACAAATAGAAAAGAGGAAAACAAATCGGAAAAGCCCTAGAAGAACAGACCTATGCTAGTCAAGATAGGACGCCGTCTAAGGATAGGGAAAAGAAAAATTCTATTGATAGAGGTTTTCCAAAAAAGAAATATAAACCCCGAATCCGGGACATGAGAGGGAAAAATTTGAAGGTTTGTTTCGAACGCCATCCCGCCCAAAACCCAAAGGGAAAAATCTAGGGAAAAAGATGGCGATATTATCGATCAAATTAATCTCTTTGATGACGAACCTGGGAACGAAGAAGAAAAAAGCAGATCGGATCGGCGACGTGTCCGAAGCAAAGGGTTTAAAAGTCAGGGTGTTGATACTCGTACTAGTGGGTACAGGGTGCGACCTCCTCATAGCGGAAAGTTTGTTTAATAATTGAAAAAACCCGGGGTAGGGCCACATTGCCGCTCGTAAAGCTTTTTATAGGTGCAAATCGGAAAAATCAAAACCAATAACAAGACAAATTTATTTGGATATGAGATAGGCAAAAATGATCGTTTGTGCCTAGTAGCGCCGGGAAATTTTATATCCGCTCATACTGGGGGTCGATTTCATGAAACAATATGGGGTTGTTATCAACAGAAAAAAAAAACCATAACGTTAAAACCGAAAAATCAACAGGATCTCGAATTTGATTCGTTCAAGGAATTATTGGGGGGGGAATTGTTAAAGGGAAAAAAAGTGAAGCTGAAAAATTGTTCGCATGTGCAAGAAAATTTAATTTAATGAAAACAAGAAAAATTAATTTAAGTATTCGGGAAACAGAAAATGTTTGAAAAAAAATCAGTAAAGATTTTCAATTCGAAATAGAACTAACAGATAAAACGCCATTCCGGGTTACCAATATTCATTCCAGAAAAACATAGGGGGAGGTGGATGCTCTTGCTACAATGGTTAAAAGATATTATCATGAAGTCCCAAAAACCCCATCTAAGTCCGATAGTGCTCGTAGAAAAGAATGGGAAGATAAGGTTGTGTTTAGATGCAAAACGATTGAATCAAGTTACCCTACCGTACAGAGACAGACCGTTGCGTGTAAGGATTTAACTAATCAATTATCCGGCATCAAGGGTTGGAGTTCAACCGACTTCACTGCATCTTTGGCAAAGCGATAGCACCTGAATGTAGACAATATACGGATTTTTTCACAATTTCTATGTTTTCAAAAAAAATGCCATTTGGGCTAAAAAACAGTATCTGCTCTTGTGCAATTTTTAAAAATATCATTGACAGAAAGGTCTAGCGATGCTTTTTCTATATTGATACGTGCCGTGTATTCAAGACATTTGAAGAACACATAACAAGCTAGATATTTTGCTAAACTCTCATTGAAAATAATTTCAGTTAATTTTGGGAAAAAAATTTTTTCACTAAACAAGAAAATTCTGGGTATGATTTGAAGTCACGGGGTCAAGATGAACTTGGAAAATGCAAGAAATAGATAAAATTACCGCCTAAAAAAAACGAAACAACTCAAAAGTTTATTGGTTGCGTGAACATTACTCAAGGTTTATTCCAATTTGCCATGCACATTGAAATATTCTTCCGTTGCTGGGAAAACACACTATAAAGGGGGGAAAACAATCCGGGAAAAACAATTTATAGTTTGACCTTTTTAAAAAATAGAATAAATGTCAAAGAAAGGATAAAAATAAAGACGAAAAAAGAAGGAGAAGGAAGAAACAAGATAGCTGACATTCCAGAATCAAGACAGAAGAAAGGAAAGCATCGTTTGGTTAAAAAATTTTTCGGCGAAATCAAATTCCACAAAAACTTTTTCCGGAAAGGGGAGTGACCATCCGTTTTTCCGAGGTCTCGGGAAAAAGGGCATAATATTTGAAAAAGATGATGTTTAAACGCGCGCCAACGCGCATAATACAACCGAAAATGAAAACTACGAACTATATCCGTGGGAGCGTCTCGGGAGAGTATACACCCAGTCGGGAGAAAAAAACCCTGGAACAGCTGAAGTGAGGACCTACCGATCACGAAAGGGGGCACCCCCTACCCACGGACTTCAGGACTGCATCTAGATAAAAATTTTAAAACATTCGGGGGGAATTTTTCATATTACAAGGCAAAAACAATTCATCAGGAAAAAGGGTGAAAAATAAGGAGCATTTAAAATCTTTGTAAAAGAGGGGTGTAATAGCATGAAACTAAGAGGCCATTCATTTCTTTTCTTTGCAGTTTTTATTTTTTTTAGTTATTCTTTTTATACGATAGACTCAGTTGTGATTGTGATTCTTTAAATATGGAATTAAAAAACTGTTACTTCTATAAAGAATGAAAAAAGTATCAAGGAAAACGAGACGGAGGCCACATGGGGGAACAACGGGACTGGAAAGGGGCGACCGTGCGGGTTTTGCGAGGGGGGGTTTGCTCCCCGACCGAGCTGCAAGGACAAGGGCACCGAGCGACTGGAAGAGCGACGCCGTAGATTTCTCGCCGTGAAAAAACAGTAAGGTCGTCCAACAACAATTTTTAGATATTAGAAGGAAAAATTTTTTTCGGAAAGAAAATATTAGTACAGGTTCTTTATAGATATTCTGTAAACAATGAATCAATTTTCTTTCAAGAAAAACATAATTGTAAAAATTGCAACTAGGAATTTACATGAATGATTAGGCAAAGTTTTGATTTTTTGAAATTGATTTAAAAGAGAAAGGGGAAAAAGTGATTAATTATTAATGTAATTGTTTTTTTTTTCAAAGAAAAATTTTGTATATTAAAGTGTTTATGTTCATTGTGTAACAGCAATTTAAAAGAATATACTTTAAATAATGGGAAAATGATTACTTGAGTTTCTGTGTAAATATTCAATAAACGGGCCCCAAGACCCGATCCCCGCTATTCTAATTGTATTTTTTTTTTTTGCCCACCTTGAAAACCCATTCTGACAGGGGGAAGGGGGGGCTTTCATTCTTCAACAAGACAATGAATGATCTTAAGCACACTGCTGGGACTGCAAACAGTGGCTTATATGGAAAGTGCCTGCAAAAAACTCCCATCAATCTCTGATCTGAACATGATGAAATTTGAATTATTTGAAGAATTCTATGCATTCAAGACAACCTAGTCAAGAACAATTAAACGGGTTTTAGCAGAAGAATGGTAGGAAAACTGATGATATGAATCATTCAATACAAAGACTATCAAAACAATTTTTAAAAAATTAAGACTATGCGTCAGGCTATTAAATATTTTTTTTTTCTTCTTTATATTTTCTTTATTTTTTTAAAATGTACAAAGATGACTTTTTAACGGGGATAACCATATTTACGTGAAATTATTTATTTTATCTTTATTTGAAAGCAAATTAAGTGTTTGTTGGTAGGATGTTTTTGTTTCCTCAGAGTTATATAAAGAAGACAAAAATATAAATATAAGAAAAAAAATATCAAATAGTGTAAATATTTGATTTTTATTACAAAATGTACCTGTACAAACAAGATAGTACACACTGAAATCATTAATTGACAATATGTATTTTTTTTTTTAAATTAATAAAAAAATTCCTTCAAATTTTGGAAGGGGTTGATATCTGTAACTAAGGACATCGTTTAAGGCTGTTTATATATTTTGCAATATTAAATTCTGCGTAAGGTAATGGAATGTCACATTGTTATTCCTCTAGGGTTCTCTGATTAAGTTACTTATAAAAAAATTCTACAAATCAGAGCTATTTAAATGGCACTTCTTCAGGGTCGGAATTATTTGAAACAATTAAAGGCCTGCAACGGTAAATGACTGGTGAAACAGATTGTGCTGGCCCTGATTTTGACTTTGCGTGGTCCCCTCGATATTCTAAGAAAATACCGACCGACGAACAGTCAAACTTCGAGCAAATTGTCAAGAGACTCGAAACACGGTACGGGAAAGCGCCCTGGAAGACGTTTTTTCCCAGCAAAGGGAAATGGTGTTCAGAAGCCTGGATAGAGTCTTAAAGAACGGAATATTTTCTCCTGGGGGCCCCTTTGGACCCTGATGCTTCAGAACGTTCCCGGGCCCCCAACCGCCCGGGCTTTATTGAAGCGCTACATGATGCGAAACACAACAAGCATTAAGGGGCAAGACCGAAAACCTTATCGACGCTTGCCCAAGCACTCACTTCAGGTTGCAAAAGAGCATCAAATTGACGGACGGTACGGAATTAAACCGGCGTCGATACATATGACGAAAAATATTTTGGGGCAATGGGGGAAGGTTGTAGCCCACGCTTTTCTGTGGAAAAAGACGACAACCTCGATTTGGTTGGGGAAAATTGGGGCGTGAAAAGTCGATGGCCTCCACTGAACCCGGAAAAAGGCATCTGTTGAAAACCCCGCCCCGGGGAAACAAAAGCGGTTATCCGGGGGGGATATCCGTCGACCGTAAACAAGAGACCCACCTTACAAAATCCCGTCAATCATTCGACACCGTTCTGACGCGTTTACGTAGATGCACTCGTAAAGGGAAAGGGATGCATCTTTTTTTTGGATACGGGTTTTAAACCCGGGGCATTATACAAACCCGTTTTCCAAATCATCTCATCTTATCCGCCCAAATGGAAGCTTCGAACGGCCACTGGCGACTCGGCGCATGTTGTGGGAAAATGGATGCCCTCCTTGCCTTAAACTTTGCTTTCAGTCATCGTCTGCGGGTCGCTGATATGGAAAAAGCAATTTTAGAAATGGATATTATGATGACATGTGGGTGTCAGCTGGATTTGAACGGTGTGCTGAGACTCGACAAAGTGGGGGTGATTCATTCCGTAATAACATTGCCGTAAATGTAATTACGGTTGACATAATCTTGACGGGCGTAGCGAGATGTTTATAGAAGTGAGCCCGGGGCGACTTTCCCAGCTGGAAGATTGCTATCCTGGAACCCCAAATCACGACAAAGACATTGGTCAAGAATTCTAGTGGGAAAGAACTGGTCAATAATAAACAATACCTGTGATAATAATAACATTAATCACTACCCTGTTAAGTTGAAAGGAACAGTGATTGGTTATTGTTCACGGCATCCGCTTTTTTCGAATGGGACCTCCTAAACCACCAAAAATTCCTGAACAAGCAGAATCTGGTTAAAAGGGCCTGAAAAAGGCGTATCTCGGGAAATTCTGGCTGAATACCAAATACGGCGCTCCCAGCATGTCTTTAATGCAGTGAGGGTGAAAAGGGAAAAAGACTGATATTGATCGTCCAGAATAGACACCAAAACGCCACACCGATTCCTCTGTAAAGAAGAAAAGTAGATGGATTATTAAAGGTGAAGGGGATGGCGAAATCAGACCTCAAGCAGTCCGGGGGTTCCCCGTCGTATTGGTAAAGACGAAAGACGGTCGACACGGTTCTGTTCGATTTCCACAGCTCAACAATGTAACGAAGGATGTTCCATTCCCCGTATTGACGACATTTGGACACGCTCTCGGGGGCCCAAAGATCTTCTCGACATTGCCCCGACCTGAAAAGCGGATACTGGCAGTAAATTAAAACCCCGGTCGAGAAGACTGCATTTACCATCGGATCGGTTTTGGGCGGTTTACGTAATGCCTTTCGGACTAAAGTAATGCTTCAGCTACATTCGTAAGATTGATGGAAACCGTGCAGGGGTCTTCGTGGTGTCGTCGAGTTTTGTCTCCCTCACGTTATAATTGTTGTTGGAAAATCTTTGGAAGATCACATCAATAGAATAGGTCTTCAAGAGGTTGAAAGGAGCGAACGTGAAACTCAGCCCAAAGAAATGCCATTTATTTCGCAAGCAGGTGAATTACCTTGGACATGTAGTATCTGGCACGGGAGTGAACCGTCCGGAAGGTTAAAGCCGTAAAGGATGGGCCGTCCCAAAGGATAACCATGAAATTTAGAATTTCCTTTTCTTTGGCTATTATCGCCGCTATGTTTTTGGGGTTTGCCAACATCCGGAAAACCAGACTCAATGACCGAAGAAAGTGATTGTTTCAAAGGATGAAATTGGGCCCTTTTGAAAAGCTTAAAAATGCCAGGCTGAGTGCCCTATTTGGCTATCCACACCTCAAAAGGGAAATTTTGTATGATCCCACGCAATAACGTTGGTTTTGGGGGGATTATCGCAGGTACAAGATAGACGCAAAAGATAGTAATCGGTTATTATAGTAAAAATGCTATCAAAGCCAGAACCCAAATATTTGTAATCCAAAATTACTTGCTTGGGGAAATCTTTAACCCCAAATATCTGTACGGGAAGAATTTCTTTTTTAGAAGGATCATACTGCTCTAAATGGGTGCGTTTTAAGAAACCCGGGGGTCAAGTCGCCAGATGGATTGAAAGATTGCAAAAATGAAAATCGAAGCGGAAGTAGTCACCGGAATGCCGATGCTCGCTCCAGAAGACCGTGCCCTGAAAACTGCAAACATTGTTGTCATGCGGAAGAAGGTGTCCCACCAAAGGGGCACTGTGTAATTTCAAATGGGACCCAAAAACTTAAAAAATCGAAGAGGACACAGAATTGAAACATGTTTGGAAATGGAAAATAGCAGGACAGGCAAATTTGGGGAAAAAGCTCCTGTTCTTCAGCAGTAAAATCATATTGGGCTCAGTGGGATTCGATTACTAAAAAGGAAGGTGTTATTAAACGAGTTCACGAAAGTGAAGAGGGGTCCCGAAGAGGACGCGGTATTTTCCCGGGAAGGGTTCCCGAAATATTGGGGTTTCTGATGGAACTTTGGGAGGACATTTGGGATAAAAAAAAAATTAAAAAAGTGCGCGAACGATTTTACTGGGTTAATTCAAGCAAAACTCGATGTGGGGCACAAAGTTAAGTTGTGCTGCGGAGATGAGGGAATACAACGTCCTTTCGAAAGAATTGCCATTGACTTGGCTGGCCCATTTCAATGTCAAATGATGGGGAAAAAAATACATACTCGTGCCTATAGATTTTTACAAGTGGGTTGAAGATTCCTACCTAACCGAGGCCCTGCTATTTCCAAATCTGTTAAAAAATGGGGGGACCGATTTGGTGTCCACTGGATTAAATTTAGATCAAGGGCGGAAACCGAAACTGCAGTGTTTCAAAGGGTGTGTGAACTTCTTGGAATAAAAAACACAAGAACAACAGCCCTACATCCCCAGTCAGAGAAATGGTGGAACGCATGAACAGAACAATGGGGAAAAATTTGCGAAGGGCTGTCAGATACCAACCGGCTGGGACCAATACAAATCTTTTTTTTCCTAGCCTACCGCTCATCTTTCGCGCCTGGGGAAACACCCCTAATATCCCCTTCGAAGGGGAAACCCTCTACCATTTATCTACAGTTTGATTGTAAAAATAATGAAAAACAGCCGGGGAACTTTGTAAATGACCTAAGACGGAAAATGGACGTTGTTCTAAAGGGTTTCCAAGAATTAAATCCAAAAGAAAGATGAAAAACATATGACGACAAAACTGAAAGAGGTGGTTATCAACCCCGGGGGTCTTCGGGTGTTTAACCCCCCCCAACGCCCGGTTTTTTTCAAAACACAACGACAATGGGGAAAGGGCCGTACGAGGTCGTGGGGGATAAATGATGCTACCGAAAAAAAATTGCGAATGAAAACCACGGGGTTCTTCAATCGGCTGGCCCCCACGGAAGTAATGAAAATGATAATGAAGAAAAGACCCACGAGTTTGTAGCTGGACGCAAAATTCACATTTCCCGAGTTTGTCTCATTATAGTTAAAAACATAAACCGCATTATGGTGTAACAATGGAGTGCATCGGGGTCTGTTTCGCTACCCCTGGAATATGCTTTGGGGCATTGTGTCCCCGGATTTAGATATGACCAAAGGGGTTGCTGCTGTATTAAAAAAAACGGAAGGATAGAAATTAAGAACCAACAACCAGATATTGGGAAAGGGTTTTGCAAGTGCCCACGTCAGTCGATAATATTACCTTGTCCAAAAAAAGAAGTCATATCACAAAACATCCCATGAAAGTCTTTGGGGAAAATTTGAATTACGCCAACAAGTACTGCAAGACAACGTAAAGAAGATTGCCATTTCAAAACTGGGATGTGGTTTTGATGGACTGAACTGGAGAATAGTGAAAACATTTGGAAGTCTGTTCCCTACACTGGGTTAGCATCTTGTCTGCAGCTACCACCATGGAATGTCGTCAAAGAAAAAAAGACAATTGCTGCCACTTCTTCTTAACCCCAACTGCACTGGGCTCCCGCTGCAAATATCACATGATATCACTAAACGCGCTCCGGACGGTTGCACTAAGGAGGGAGTGGCCCCGGGCCGCACCACCCAAACTACGCGCGGGGGTTTCGTCTCGCCGCCCCCCACGAGGGTCCTGTGAGCGCGGTTGCGTTATCTGCCGGCAGATTATTCCCAGAACGTTCGCGGGGTGAAAATTCTCGATTTCGCCTAGTATAAATGCGGCGGTCGGCGAAGAGTCATCTTAAGTCCGCAGTGGAAGCTGAACTGTGAAGTTGTGCATGCGGTGAATATAAATTTTGTGTGTGTATATTTTTGCGACAGAACCCCGTCGTGTTCCCCTTTGCGCGCTGTGCATAATACAACTCGGGTTTCGAGAAGGGTCGTTAGCCTAAGGGTTTGTAAACCGCTGGGGGTTAACTGCGTCGTTTGACAGTACATTGCCGTCCCCGTCAGACCTCAGTTTTTTAAATCGTTTGCCTGGATGAGGGTAATATCTGAAAAAGCGTATGGGCGGGGGAAAACGGACCCGCTTACTCCAAAAAAAAAACTTTGGCTCTTTTATCAAGGCGGAAAATTTAAAATCAGAAACAAAAAAAAAAGACCCACAAATTCAACAAAAATAACAACCCTTCACAAAAAATCACATTTAAAAAACATTCTTCGTGCTCAGAAATGCATATTAGTGCTCGAAATGCATATTCGAAGCAGTTATCCTACTCTCTCTATAAAAACAAATCACCTTATTTCGTCATTCATTAATTTGTAATTCATGCACCAGTTGGTGTAGGAATACTTTCGTCTTAAGGACAGAAAGAACACAAAGTGTTAAATTCCCTGCTCTAAAGTGCTTTCGTTTCTTAAAAGTGGTTATTAATTCACAATGCACTTCAACCACCAATGCTTAGCAAACTCAGTACAGACCAAAGTTAATTTTATTAGTGACAACATCCCTTTGAACACTTAATTAACTGGGTGACTTGTTTGAAAATTAATCACTTATTTTCTTAACATAGCTCTCATTCAAGTTCACACCAGCTTTCACAAATGTGGCTTGAAATGCGTAATATTTGAAAACTTTTAAAAGAATAGTGTGGTTTAACATTGTTCGATTACATCTTTTTCGTTTCTGCGTCCGTTCTGCCGCATGGGTACAGACGCTTCTCTGATGGGGGTTTACGTGAAATGGTCTCGTCGAGTGCTGCGAACGGCGCCTCGGCACTGGGGACGTGGCGATCGTGTACTGCGACCCCCGGGACTTTCGCTGCTCGGGCCGCGGCGGTTGGCGATGCTTCGTGGTAGCCTGGCGTCCATGCTCCTCCGCCTCTCCTTCCACTGCGTTACCGTACCAATCTTCTCGGCCGATAAGTGTCTCGGCCTCGCCTCTGTGCTCTCGCCGTTCCTTCCCCAACACAAATGCTTCTCTGGCGGTGTTTTTGGGAGTGGTTACCGACTTGGCTTCTCGCTTCAGTGATGTGACGTAGCGGCGATGCAGAAAATTGTTCAGTGTACGCCGGAAAAGAGTCCAATTCAGCCCTCGCGGAATTCACGTAACTAGCTCCCACTGATACACGTTTCTTCTCCGTCGTTATTCATCAACAAAACGAGTACAATTCTATTCACGTATTCGGATGAAATTATCTCGTTTGAATCTCGCTGCTAGAGACTCGCGGTCGGTTTCTCTTCCCTGACCGTCACTTATACCTGTTTTTACACGATTTGTGAGGCGCGTTCCGCAGCGATCCGTCCTCCGAGATTTTTCTGATACTCCTCGAACTTTCAACGAAAATAATTTCATTCCGCTGGGTTCCCTCGTTTTTCGAATACCGACCAATCACAAGACCTCGTTCCCAAGTTCATCTTTCTAATTTCCTATTCGTGGTCATGCGTTCCGCTCGACGTGGCCCCGGCCGACGTCAGAGAGTCACGTGGTTGTCGCGCCGCGTACAAATTAGCGGCCCGCCAGATGGCATTTTGGGAATTCTTGTATATGGCCCGGTCCGTTACCAGGGCGCATATTCGAGCTCGTCTCAATATATATACGAGGTAGGGTCAAAAGTTCCCGGAATGGTCGCTTACAGTCAAGTATTTGTTAGCTGAAAGGGAAATTTTTGTTTGTGAGGTTGGCATAACTGGTAGTGAATGTGCTTTTGAGGTTAGCAGGTTGTAGTTGGTTCCGTGCGTTCGGTGTTTAATATTGTAGATCGTAGTTTCTTTCTTTCGTCGGATTGTGCAATGTCGTCATTAGAGCAGCGTGGCAATATTAAATTCTGTGTGTTGCTGGAGAAATCACCCTCGGAGACTCTTGAGATGCTAAAAAAAGCATACGGAAATTCTGCGATGAAGAAAACAGCAGTTTACGAGTGGCATAAGCGTTTTCGCGACGGTCGCACAACAATTGAAGATGACGTTCGGACTGGGCGGCCACTACAGACGACAATGTTGAGCGCGTTCGACAAATTGTGCGTGCGGACAGGCGAACAACCATCAATACTATTGCCTCTGAAGTTGGTATTTCACATGGGGTGTTCACAGCATTCTTCATAATGACTTGAACATGCATCGTGTTTCGCACATTGTTCCAAAATGTTATCCCTGAGCAAAGAAATAGAGTGACCATGTCCAGGGACTTGATTAACTGGCTGATGCAGGTGACAGCTTCCTGCGCAAAATTGTTACAGGTGATGAGACATGGTGCTTTCTTTACGACCCTCAGACAAAACGGCAGTCCGCTGAATGAAATCAAAAACTTACCAAGAAAACAAAATTTCGCTTGGACAGAAGCCGGGGTAAGGTGATGTTGGAGGTGTTTTTGATTACCGTGGAGTGATTCATTTTGAATTTATTCCTGAAGGAGAACAGTAAATAAAGAATTGTACACAGAGATCTTAAAACGGCTACGGATGCAATTCGACGAAAACGACCTGAAAAATGGGCAGAGAATGACTGGTGTTTGTTGCACGACAATGCCCAGCACATCGATCCTAATGGTGAAACAATACCTTGCCAAGAATAATGTACCACTCTGGAACATCCTCCATATTCTCCCGATCTCGCACCACCAAATTTCTACCTGTTTCCAAGGTTAAAAATGGCATTGAAGGGACATCGTTTTGCTGATTCGTCAGAGGTGATTGAAAATGCGACGGAGCGGCTGAAGGAACTTTCAAAAAACGGCTTTCAAGAGTGTTTCCAACAAATATATGAACGGTGGAATAAATGTGTAGATGCAGGAAGAGAGTATTTTGAAGGGAAATAATGTAAGAATGTTATAAATATTTTTAATACATTTTTAATAACCAATTCCGGGTACTTTTTGACCCTACTTCGTAAATCCAAACACTAAATTAAGAGAACAGTAAGAAAGTAAGAGGGAGTATCGACTAAATGAGCTCTCCGCCATCCTATGCCCTATCCCAGTTATAGTCATGAAAATATCTGTATAATCAGTGGATAGAACTGAAAATAAAGTTGTTACAAAATATACATGGTTAAAAAACGTGTGAAAAATAAAATAAAAATAAAATGTTCAATCCTCTTTTTCTCATAAATACCTTCTTCTGTGTTACTGGTATCATACTGCAAGAGGGATAATTATAATTTTGAAATAATATTTCACAAGATGTAATGTATGTGAAGTAATATTCTACAAAGTGTAATGTATGTGAAATAATATATTACAAGATGTAAATGGCTGAAATAATATTCTACAAGATGTCAATGGCTGAAATAATATTCTACCTAGATGTAAATGGCTGACATAATATTCTACAAGATGTAAATGTCTGAAATAATATTCCACAAGATGTAATGTATGTGAAATAATATCCCACAAGATGTTATGTATGTGAAATATTCCACAAGATGTAATGTATGTGAAATAATATACTACAAGATGTAAATGGCTGAAATAATATTCCACAAGATGTAATGTATGTGAAATAATATTCCAAAAGATGTAGTGTATGTGAAATAATATTCCACAAGACGTAGTGTATGTGAAATAATATTCCACAAGATGTAATGTATGTGAAATAAATATTCCACAAATTTAATGTATGTGAAATAATATTCCACAAGGTGTAATGTATGTGAAATAATATTCCACAAGGTGTAATGTATGTGAAATAATATTCCACAAGATGTAATGTATGTGAAATAATATTCCACAAGATGTAATGTATGTGAAATAATACTCCACAAGATGTAATGTAAGTGAAATAATATTCCACAAGACGTAATACACTTTCTCATTAATTGTGGAGGAGACCCCTGTGTGAGAATGTATCTCGCGAATGATCCCGCGCGCGCGCGGCCCAAGCGAATGGGCAGTGCGGTCCCGCAGATCCGGCAGCGCCGCCCGGGGAGCAGCGGGCCGTGCCGGAATACACTCCCCTCGGCCTGCGGGCGGGGTGGGGTCGGGGAGGTCGGACAGAGGGATCTCTGTCGGCGCGGCGCAGAAACCACATCGCGACCCCGCAGGCCTCTCCCGGGAGCGCAGCGCTATCTGCGGTGGAAGTTGCCGCTTCCCGCTCGCCCGCGCTCCCGCCGCGCCCGGCCATTCTCGATGCGCCACTTGCTGCTATGGTCTCCGCCACCATATCCTCTCAAGCAGTGCCACTCACCATCCACCTTCGTGCGTTTACATCACAATCCACTACACCCACCACCACCAGACTTTACCAGCTTCTACAACAACCATCGCTACCAACACCATCCGCCTGCACCATTTCTTTGCACCTCGATTCGCCGGTACCATCATTCCCCTGCAACGGTTTTCCTGGCAACACCATTTGCCTGCATCACTATTCGCCGACACCGCTATTCGAGTTCATCAACATTCGTCTGGATTACCATTCGCCTGAACCCACTTTCGTTTGAACCACCATTCGTTTGAACCACCATTCGTTTGAACCACCATTCGTTTGAACCACCATTCGTTTGAACCACCATTCGTCTGGACAACCAGTCGTCTGGACAACCAGTCGTCTGGACAACCAGTCGTCTGGACCACCAGTCGTCTGGACAACCATTCGTCTGGACTACCAATCGCCAGCCCTGCCACTTGCCAGCATCATTCACCGGCAGCACCAATTTCCTGCACCACCATTCGCTCACGTGACTATTTACCTGCATCACCATTCACTTCTGCCACTATTAATATTTGCCCTCTTCATTTATTCGCATTTTGTTCCTTGACTTCTCAGTGCCAACAACTAACGTTCCCGTAAACCGGGCGGTTTATAAAAAGTGCACAGACAGAGAGAACAGGGAGAGAAAGTAAAGAAACTGTTTTTGTAAGGTAGAGCTGAGAGGCTGGGCCTCGGTGCTACGTTTGTCAAAATCTCGTGCGATGTGGACACACACCAACGTGCGTTAAAATTGTATGGGTAGCAATTTTTTCAGCTGACAGAGAATGAGCAGAATTCAAGACTCCAGGAGTGATTAAAATTAATAATAATTTCAACAACACTGTATGATAATTATAATATTTAAATAATTGAGTTAGAATTAGATTAGTGACTTTCTACGCATCATTTGAAATTTTATTGTTGAAATCTGTCAAATGAGAGAGCCACTTTTCCTTTCTTCCACCCGAAAGAGCGCAGCAGAAAAAGTATTCCTCCTCCTCATCAATGTACTATCCTTTTCTTTTCCCTCCAATGTTCTCTTCGCGGTCAGAAGCTCCAAGGTCTTTTGGGAAAAGCAATCAGCGGGAGGAGGGCCAGATGAAGGACGGGAAACTTTAAGGTTGAGCGAAAAGGGGCGTGGCGGCGCGAGGGAGGTGAGAAAGGGATGGGGTCAGATTCAAGTAAAGCGGAATGGGCAGGGCAAGGCAAGGCGTGGAACAGATGCAAGGACGGAGAGAGAAAGAGAGCAGGAAGGACTGGAAGCGTAGAGAGGGGCGGGGGCGAGGGAAGGATGGGGAGTGAAGGAAGAGGGGGAGCGAAGGTAGAGCTGAAGGGAAAGAAGGGCGGAAGCGTAGGAACGGCGGGAAGCATAGATAAGAATGAGAGCGTAGTAATGACGAGGAACGTAGAAAGAGGGGGAGCGTAGGATTGACGGGGGTATTGGAAGAGAGCGTGGGATTGGGCGGGAGTATTGGAGAGGGAGCGTAGGATTGACGGGGAGTATTGGAAGAGGGGGAGCGTAGGATTGACGGGGAGTATAGGAAGAGGGGGAGCGTAGGATTGACGGGGAGTATTGGAAGAGGGGGAGCGTAGGATTGACGGGAAGTATAGGAAGAGGGGGAGCGTAGGATTGAGGGGAGCATAGGAAGTGGCGGAGCGTAAGTTGACGGGGGTAACTAGGAAGGGGCGTAGGATTGACGGGAGTATAGGAAGAGAGGGCGTAGGATTAGAGCGGGGGTATAGGAAGAGGAGCGTAGGATTGACGGGAGTATGGAGAAGAGGAGCGTAAGTTGACGGGAGTAGAAGAGAGGAGCGTAGGATTGAGGAGCATAGGAAGTGGCGGGCGTTGAAGAGTCGCAGGAGCATGAGTGGAAACATGGAGGGAAAGTGCGAAAAGTAGGGAACCTGGTGCGGGTAGGAAGCCCGCATACGCAGATACAGGGGAGCATGACGGGAAGGGCAGGGCAGTGGGGCGGAACCCTGGAAGGGCGAGGGGTGTGTGGAGAGTGGACACCGTAACGAGAAGCCTCAACGGAAGGGCACGAGCGAAGGCAGTGGGGAGAGGCGGCGCGGCGAGCCAACTTCGGCTCGCAGCGAGGCCCGTAGGCCGCGGCGCCCCCGAGGGCTTTGCGGTAAGCGGGAATGCGCGGCCTCCTCGCCCCACCGCAATTTGGAGGTGGCGCCCGCCCCAGCAGGCCAGGAATGCGAGGGCGCGCTCGACATGAAATGCGGAGGCTTGCATTTCTCCCATACAGATTGCTATCACTTACAATCAACTGGGAAATTACGAGCAATGTGTTGCATTTGCAATCACTAGGCAGCGCGGGCAATCGCGTACTAATTAAGAGCTGCGTAATGTGAATTACATCCTATTGGCGAAGGGGATTCATTTATTTAATTATTTTCTACTTCAATGGAATATCGTTTATTTTTGTTTTAGGTTTCGTGTTGTGAACGTTAATTATTTTAAACATATCGCTGCGAGCACGCGGTGTCGGATACGCACATAATACTGCCAATAGAAGTTCAAACCGGCCAAATAAATTGCTTTGTTTTAACGAACATTATGAAAGGAATGAAACAAATGTAAGCAAATGACTGTTGGTCATGATGAATCTTTGTGCCGTAGGCATCGATGGGGAAACGTGTGGATATTGACATTGCGTGACAGTAAAGTAGCGTGCACTTTGTTCTAGTAACTTCATAAGGTCTTTTCCTTGTAATTAGAGAAAACGATTTTTCAATTCAACACTTTATGTTAATAATGTGCAAACGTTTGCGTACCATCACCACCACCTCCAAAAGTTAAATCAGTACTAAGGATGTACAGGATGGAGTACTAATGCAAGCTCTTTGACTATATAATACAATCTTTCCTGAGTCATCTCATCGCGGTACATAAATTCTAAGTATTGATTAATTTACTTACTACTAGACCCATTTATATGCAGTGTGTGGGAAGCACTGTTTATCCGGTATTGTTCGCCTGTCACGTTATTGATCATTTTCATGCTTCTTTTAACTAGATTAATATAGATGTGCATCTCCTATCTCTAGTATTTCTCATTTAGAAATGCTTTCCCAAAATCAATACCTACCCCATTATCTCGGTGCTTTACGAATGGCTATATCAGAGCATACTGAATTGTAATAGGCCAAATTATCGGTGGTGTGGGGACAATTTGTGAGGACAATAATACTACTATATACTGCAGAGGTATTGTATCTACTCGTGTTCCGAAGCATAAAATATGTCCTTATTCGAAATATTTAATTTGGCACAATAATTTCCTAGTTATTTTCATGAAAACATTTCTAATATCGATAGTTAATCGGTATTTAATTGAAAAATAAAATCCTTTCAATGATTTCGTATTCGTATAATTTGACAGACTAAACGGCATACGTTCGGTTTTCTTTATATTCGTCAAGGGACATTTAAATATTATTATGTAATTTAGTAGATAATATAAATAGAAGAGAAAAACTTATGACCTGTTTTCTCACATTTACAGCGATTTGTTTTCATCCAATGAATTTGAGAGAAGAGTAACAATTTTCACAACTTCAAAAATTTTCATACGAACTTCTGCTTTGCACAATCTTAGTGACGGTATCTAAATATCAAACGTACATACGTACTCTTTCACTTGGGTTTCATATCTCAAATTAACAAAATATTAGATAGGTAACTCTTAAGAGTTCTCGTTTGTTTCTTTCTTTCCTTCTTTCTGCAGTTTGGAGATATCATTAGCCGTCTAGTTATTATAAATACTCAATATTAAGTAATCCCATCTTACTTGAGTAGTCATGTTTTTAAAAAGTTGAAACCAAGTAATTGCAGTTCGTTATAATACATGCTCCATTCGCTTACTTTCCCTACAGAATATTTAATAGAAATGCATATACGGTTATTTTAAACACTAGATATTCAAACAATGCCATGTATCCCTCATTTCAACGACGATGAATTATTTTTCAACAACACTATATTATTTGCCCTACCTCATTCCAATGTTCGCCAATCCGGTTTCACACCGATACAATCCGTTGAGCCACCAACCAGACCTTCGTTTCTGCCTGTTGGTGTGGACAGTTGCTTTCGTCGCTTGATGCACTGGAGAGTTAGTGTCCGGAGTGGCCGCTGGGGCTCTCCACCTGTCGCGTGTGCGCGCACCTCGGCGCTTTCCCAAGGGAGCTGCCCCCCGGGCGGGCTCGACGCGCGCGAGCCACGGAGATTACAGCGCTGCCCGTGGCAAGCGATGCTTCTCCGAGCTCTGCGCCACTCACCGCGTCGCTGTTGTTCCCTCTGGAGGTCACGCCGCGTCGGATACGAGTCGCGTCGCCCGCCCGACACGCAATTACGGAAAGTGCTTTCCGTCCGGGAGATCAATTGAACAGCAAAATGTTTATTGGTAAATAGAAAATTCAAAGGACTCGTAATACGAATATCACTGTGTCTGAAGACTTGAGCAATCCTTTTTCTTGCACAAATGGATTGTGACATAATGTACACTCTTAGTAAATGCGAAGCATGGAGTTTTAACGCTGTTTCATGAAATCCAATTCAATCTGTAAGTTTACATTCGAAATAGTCAGATATGAGAAATATAGTACAATAGAATGATTTCAAATTCCCAAAAGCAAACTATAGTTTACTTCCGTGGATCGATGTTGCTATCGGTGTTAGCATCTCACAATTCCAATCATTATTGATCTTTATTACCTATCGTCAGGTCGCAATCTCGCAATTGTTCTGAAGACAATGCAATAGGAATGTGGACAAAATGGACGAGCTGGAACAATATCAGCGGAGAAATTCTCTCCGCTTTATCGAAATCGATGATTCGAACAATGAAATACTGACACTAAAGTTACAGAGTTGGCGAAGGATATTGGTGTCAGTCTTACTCTGGATGATATTAATAGGAGCCATAGGACCTAAGACTGATGGCAAGTGTCGCCCTATTATAGTGAAATTAGTATCGTATAGGAAAAGGGTTAAAATATTTAAAAATAAAAGAAAACTTGTAGGTAGTGGAAAAGTTATGCAGAGGACTTAACCTCCGTAGGTTGAAATATTTGAAATGTATTGCAAAAACGCTCAAATACTGTAAATTTGGCAGCCTGCTGGGCCAGGCGGTCTTGCCGAAACCGCGCCAAGGACTGTGGCCCTAGTCCGGCGTTAAGCTTGCTACCTACCCCTCGAAACCCTGCTACACTCTCTTATCTCAACGCGTCCATTTCGCACTTCCCTCGTGACTTGTCTGTCTTTCACATTAACGCGCAATCTCTAAAGAAACATCGCTCAGAAATTTTTCATGTTCTCTCGGAAGCTAGCTCTCGCGTATTATTAGTGAAACTTGGTTGAAATCTACTGCGCCGTCTGATCTTGTGCCGATTCCTAAATATAAACTCATACGAAATGATAGAATAATAATAATAAAAATTAGTTTAAAGAAAATCCATGGGAATTGTTGCTATGTTTTGTGTGATGATATAAATTATAAAAAATAATAAAAACATCACTATTAACTCACCGAACTTGGAATACATGTCTGTTGATATATAGTGATTGGAAAACAGCTACACTTGTAATGGTTTGTATATTGGCCTCCAAATGCAGGACTGTTATCAGAATTAGAGAGTCCACTTTCAGAATTCACAGATAAGTATCAATATACTATTATAATGAGGATTTTAATTGTGACTTAAAAATCCCATCACAAAATCTACCACTAACTTTATTCCTTACTTTCAATTCCTTATAATTTACTGGAAATATTAAAATTGAATCTACTCATAAATCATCTACAGCGGAATCGTGGATTGATCCTTGATTGTTTCAGATATTTCCAAAGTATTACTATGTGGTCAAGTTCCTGTTCAGGTATTTCAAATATAGTTTACTCTTTTATTGTATACTCAGCTAAATGTGTATACTGAGTACAAAAACAAAACAATAAATTGCGTGATAACCAGAAACTTAGTTTACAACATTTTAGTAAGACATTGAACATACGCCAACAAGTTTACCAACAATATTCATTAGACTCGAAAGTAAATATGTTTATGGAATCATAACAAACCTTTTTAACACGCATGCTCCATGGAAAATTTCTCATGTCACGCGGCCTGCTGCTCCATGGCTCCACAAATGAGATAAAAGTTCACATGAAAGTTAGAAATACCGCATATAACCGTTTTAAAATTACTAAAACCGATGACAATGAAAAGGAGTATAAAAAACTTAGAAATTTCGTAAAAGAACAAGTCAAAAACGCTAAGATTCATTATTATCATAATCTTTTTCAAACAAATTCCAATGCGAAAGGAGAATGGAGCACTTTGAAAAACTTAGAAATTTGCAAACAATAAAGTCAAATGAAGTTCATCAAATCCTCGATGACCTAAATGACTATTTTATTACTTCACATGAAATAACTGTTATTAAAGAAAGACACTTCACTCTCTGGAATCACATGCATCTCGCTGCTGACGACCAGTTTCTATTTAACAATGTTGACTGCAAGATGTCGAAAAAATAGTGAAGGCACTCCAAAGCGATTCAAAAGACTCGGACGATATAACGGCAAAGCAATTAAATTGCTTTAAAGATGCTTCAGCGCTTACTCACATAATAGCTTCTTTAACAACCGGATATTTTCCCCAGTTGAAACTGGCTTGCATACGTCCCAAATGTTTAAATTCATTTAAATCTTTATATGATTATCGACCTATCAGCATATTACCAACATTATCCAAAGTCCTCGAAAGTTGTACGTCAACAAATAAACAAGTGTCTCGCCGCCAAATGATGTTCTCAATAATTTTCAATCTGGTTTTGAGGGTAGAAATTGCGCAAACGGCTTTGCCGATCACAAAGACATTCTTTAATCTCTGGATAGAAGACAGTATAACAACGCTAACGCTTTTAGATTTTATAAGGCTTTCGATTCAGTAGACCGCTGACGTGCTTCTGGCAAAATGTAAATGTCTCGATTTTTCTGATTCTACCTTATTGTGGATTTCAAGTTATTTTAGTAATAGACAACAGGTCGTAGTTGTAGAAAATACTTTTTCGTCACCTAAACCAGTTTCACGTGGAGTGCCACAGGGCCTTCGTCCACTTTTCTTCCTTATCTATGTAAATGATACACCGTCGGTGCCATCAAGATGCAATCATCATATGTACGCGGATGACTTTACAGATCTACGTCAGTGAGAAACCTTCTAAAGTGGCTCATTTAATTAGTCAAAGGAATCAGGATTTAGCCTCTTTACATGAATGGTCAGTGAGAAACGGCTTTAAGCTAAATCATTAAAATCTCCAATCAATTATAATTGGCTCGTGTTGGTCCCATAAAGCACTTATAAATCTAAATATTCCTCATATCATTGCTGGATAACACTACAGTTCCTCTATGCACACAACCGAAATATCGGTCTGGCCATCGATAAATTCTAAATTGGGGAACCTCATGTTGGGACGCTGCCATAAGTGCTTATGCTTCAATGTACTCACTCCGATAACACAAATGCCTTTACCCAAAACCAAAGAAGCACTACTAGTAAATCCCTCTTGCTCCTCTGCTTGATTACGGTGACATTGTGTACGGTAACGTAAGAAATCAACATGACGCTCTCAAGAGAGTTCAAAATACGTGTGTTGGGTTTCATTATAATATCCAAAGGAACAGTCACATATCAGGATACTACAAAGCTAATAACATACTAAACTTGAAAGAAGCCGACGCATGTTTCATGGTTTGTGCCTTTTCACAAAAATGTTAAATACAGGTGTACCTACTTACCTCTCTCATAAAATTTCTTGTCTTAGAACAAAGAGATTCAGGAAATCTTTGCAATGCAATATTTCAAAGACACTATTTTACAATAAATCGTTTCTTAGCGGCTAGAAAGTGGAATAGCCTTCCAGTAAATGTAAGGAAATGTAAAACACTGCGATCATTCAAAAAACATTTAAATACTCTTTTTCTGAGCTGATATTGTATGATGTGAAAGTGTATACTAAATTTTGTTTAAAATTGTAAGGTAAATGTAATATTTTATATTGCTTTTTAACCATTTCTCCATTTCTTGTATTTTCTTAAGTTAGTTTTTAAGTGAGTTCAAAATTGTAAGTTAAATGTAATTTTTATAGGGCTTTTTAACAGTTTTGTTCTTTTCTTTGTTTTCTTAAGATAGTTCTTAATTTAGACTAATTATACTATTGTTAATTAAATTAAGTCTATTATAGGGTTAGAAGGTTTTTTGTGTTATAGTAAGTAACTTCTAATTCATTATTGTTAGAAAGCTTTATCAAGCTCCTGACTAGATGCGTCTTTTCCATAGTACATGATGTTGAAATCTAAAATCAGCACTAAGCCGTCGTCCTGTGGGTGGTTGTGTGCATTCTCATATTGTTTTTATGATTCTTCAAGTATTACTAGACTTGAGTGCTATAATTATGTTAATAGATATTAATGCTGAACTATCGTAAAACGTTTTACTTACTATACTTTTCCCTTTGTTGATATCTGTTGTTTCTTATAACCAACAAGCATTTCCTTAATTGACAGTACGTTCTCAGTACGCAATAGAAGCAATCCACTTCACCCTTCGAGGGGAAGCTCTTTAATTCATGAACACCATTATTAAGGGGGTTTCATGTATCCGTGTTTGGCGCCACGGCCCGGCCCGGCCTCTGTGCTTGCGTCACCACCATGCGCCCGCACCGCGGGCGGCGCCCACCGAACAATGCTACCTGATTGCCCCCCGCCCGCGCCGCCGCCCCCAACGCCCTTCGACAACTGTTCGCAGCCCCGCCCCCACCCCACCCCACCCCACCCTCCTCCACGACGAGTCCGGGCCACGCCACCTGCATATCGATTGCCCCGAGGGGCAGTTAGTCGCCCGTGTTATCAGTGCAGTACGTTTCCTTTGATTAAGCACCTCCGCCCTTAATTGTTCTCGTCAGATTGCATCCTGCGATAGCAAAGTAAAGGATAAATCTCGAAGCGAATGATATGTGATGTTGTCTCGTTATCGTCCTTTATTGTTGGGAGGTAAGTTATTTCTGGCTCGTTACATGCATTGTGGGATAACACTTTACTCATGTTCGTGTTAGGGAGTCAAAAGGAAAGCAATTATTAAGGAGTTGTTGTAGCCGGATACATCGCCAACCTCCCCCTCGAAGAACAATGTCTCTAATCCTATCTTCTCGCTTTCGCAAATTCCCGGAGTATGCAATATACCCTCTAACGTCGAAACGAAGCTATATAGCTCATTTTATCTTTTATTAATATGAAACATGGAATTTCATTATATGAAGTAAAGGATAAATCAATAAATAAGGGATTTATTAGTATTCCCCATTTTTTTTGTTTATAAAATTTAATCTTTATACTTAAATATAAATATTTTGTTTAAATTTGAGTAAGATTCATAAAATTAAATGAAGATAAATGAAATTACAATCCTCAATAAGTATAGAATTTGTTAAAAAAATAAAAGAGTAGTACATAACTTACTCAAGTTTCTTCTTGAATAACAGTGATTTAAGCTTATTCCATGTTAATTCATCAATCACTGTCATGTAATCCTTCATTACTGCGGCGCTTCTGACCGGAAGGGTCCTGACGGCCACGAGTCCTGACGGCGGCGGGATTTTCAATGCTGGCTTTTCCAGATGGGTCCAGATTCCGTCGCTGTCTGGGAGGGAATTCTGGCGACCGCCCTTCTCATCGGTAGTTTGCCGTAGTTTCTCCGATCAACACCAGGCGAATGTCGGAGCAGTACCCTACCAAACGGGCCACGGACCTCGCGCGATCTTTCTTTCCTTTTCCTTGTCCTATCACTCACCTCTTACACATACACTCACGCTTACATGCAACACTTGCACACTTGTGGAAGGACCAGTCGGGTGCTTAAAGCTTGTTTCGGCTGAGGCGGTGCTCCGCTGGTGGGAGAGTCCTGGTTAGGGGGAAACCCCACTAGCCGACGGTAGGTCGGTGCCGGATCTCGCCATCCAGCGGGAAGATCACCGCCATCTCCCGAAAAAGAACATGCACTACACTAACGGGACTGATGACCGAAGCAGTTGACGCGCCCGGAAACACGAAAAAATCAATCAATTAAACCTTTACATTATTTCCTAAACATCTAATCTTCTCGTGGTTGAAACAGTCGAAGCAGTCCGAGTTATAAAGTACACATCCTAGCGTTTGTTGCTCTGTTCGCATTCATTTCCAGCACTTGGCGCAGCTTGTTCCATGCCATGTGTACTCTATGGGCAATTTCAATTCATTTATTTGCACGTTAAAGTGACGCTGCGCAGTGCATGTGGAAGTGAACAGCGAAATAAAAGTCGCTTTACTTTTACTAATAAACTCGATATGTCATCCCACAAACGTGTGCACACACAAATGTATACGCATCTCGCGCTCTTTCTACGTCTGTCTATGTACATACCGATATTTCCATGTTCGTGATGAATGCTCAAAACTCCTGATTCTTTTCTTTGAAGCCCTCACCATTTTCTGACCCATCTAAATCCCAACTCAGGCAGGACGAAAATGTGTTCTCTCACAATTTCAATTCCCCGCGCTTTATTTATTGGGAGTCCAGTGTTGCGTGACGGCTATTTGCAATACCTATTTATCGTCAAAATAATTCACATTATACATTATTTTGTACAAATGTAAATAAATAATCAGGAAAAGTATTTTATTTAAGATTTAATAATGAATAATTTAGTAATATAATAAATAGAGTATTTAGAAAAGTGTTGTTTTAAATGTATGTATTTCACGCAATATTACTTCAACACTTCCCAGATTGAAACAATTACGATCACTTACAAGATATAATTTGAGAAGAATAGATTTACTATGAAAGAAAATCTATATTCAGATTTTTCGTTGAAGGAAGATACAAAAAAATGGAAAAATTCAATTGGAGAATTCGACCAAATCAGGCAGCTCCATTTTTATGAGTGTTTTTTCTTCCACCTGAGCCTTATTTTGAGCCATGTTTGAAATTTTGAAAATGTCGATGGATCTTCGCCATAAGGACCTCTCAAAAACCAAATGTCCCTTTCAAATGTAGAAATTTGTACAAGATCTCTCCATAATTGGCATGATCTTAAGCTACGTGAATATGTCTATAAATTGGAAGATCTTGGGATATCAGCATAAGTGGAGGATATCCACATAAGACGAACTAGTGGAGGATCTTAACAAGTCGATTAAGTGGAGAATGTCTTCGCAAGTAGAAGTCGAGAATTTTCGACTGATAGTTGAGCAGGGATTTCAAGCGAATCGATCAATGAAGGATCTCCAAGCATGGCCCAGTAGTAATATAGGATTTCAAGAAGTTGACCATGTGAGGAGTCTTGGGCATTTCGCTTATAAATTTATCTCAATCAAATCAAATAATTGCAAAAGTAGATACGGTAACTTCCAAATTGATGAGTGGAGAATCTAAATATATGAAACATAAGGTGGATTTCAAGAATAGGATCGAGTAAAAGTTTTTAATTCTTTTAATAAACTTGAAAACTCAAACAAATCGATCAAGTGAAGGTTCTTAATCCTGCCTTAATCCAACCATCGATGCTAAAAGACATTTTCATATTTTCTCAATTTTCATCCCTTGAAATTGCGAAATGAAATATGATTTATAAAGTATGAAGAATAAAACGTGAGACTATATATATTTTTCATTGAAAAATGTTAAGACACTTATTCAATAAAATGTCGTTTCTGATAATATAGATTTGAGTTAATGTTGACGAAAGGTTTTCACTTTAGAAATATCATGAATCATTTGAAGCTCTTGTATACAACTGAAATAATGTATAGAAATTCATATAATATAAATATTAACGACGTATGAGATATTTAAAGTAGTGGTACTAAAAATGCTATATACTTTCTCGATTTATTTACTTCTCCTCTCTCTTGTAATTACTACATACATCTGCAAAGTGTTTTCCATATGGCTTTTTTCGCTCTGAAACCAGACACTCCTTCCTCAGAGTTAACTAGCTGTCCTCAGACAGCTACATACAGGCAGTTGAACTCTTTTAGCAGACATAAAACGTAAATCCTCTCTTCCTGTAAAATACCATTAATCTCTGTGAAAATCAAAATATCCACTTTGAAACTCCCAGCCTCATTCAGATCGATCAATTTTGGATAAAATTGATTTGAAACTGGTTCCAGACTCTAGTGTTGACCTGATCGGACACACAGGACAGATGAATGGATTAAGACATAATTTTGCTTTTAAAACTTGGATTGTGACTTCACACCAAGTGTAGAGTTTTCTATATATTTAGCAACTGGATTTATGAACTTTTTCGTTGCAAAGTCGAACAATAGAAGTTTTCTGCCAATTTGCCACTTTCCATTGCACAGTACCTTTCTCTTCTCACGAAATACCTTCCTTATGAGCCAGTAAAAACAACTGTTGTGAATGTGGGAAATCAAGGCATGATTGAAGATTTAATGTAGACGTTTTCATTTCTCTGCCTCCTTCATATCGTATATTCAAAATCACCAGTCACCAAGATCATTTGCTCCTTCTTTGAAAATGATCATGAAGCTTTGATTCTTTGGTCTAATGTGCATGTACTGTGTGCCTCCTTTTCACTATATTTACTAAAGAAGCCTGCAGCGGGTCACTCCAAGTAACCTAGTAGTATTCGCCACCTGTGACTTGTTATGACAATGTCACCAGCATTGAATGGTTTTACATGTCTGCTGCCCTACAGAGTGGGTTCGTCTTTTGACCTGATTTTTGTAATACAAGGAAACGCCGACAAGTTAATGGTTGTACTGATCAGAGTTATAGATATGTTCTATTTGAATATTTGAATACAATTTTATCTAGTATTTACACATTGCATCGAAAACTTTTATCACTTGCTCTACCTTTAGCAATTACGTGATTACCTAACAACTGCAGTTGCGTTTTAACACTCGCATAAACACTTTACATAAAATTATATTACCCTTCACTTCACAAAACACAATAAAATACCTGTACATAAAATAATAATACATGGAAACACAAAATACTGAAAAAGAATCACATACGAAAATACCCATTACATTTTACCGTTTACACTTTCAAAGAAATTGTCACTTGAATAGTGGATGAAATATATACAAAAAGTTGTTTCACTTTCACATAGATTATTACTTTATACAATTTAGCTAGCAAAAAAATGTCGTTATCCAATGAACGTACAATGAATAACAACTCTTACTAATTATTGGTTTTGAACGATTTGAAAACGATTAAACAATAAATTGAAAACACACACTAAAATAACAAATATTATCGTTAATAGAAAAATGAAACGACTGCAATATTGTAAAAGATTACGTTTAAATGATTTCCAATTTAACTATTCTGACTATCTCTACGTCTGTAAGTGGGAATTGATTCTGTCTCTGTAGGAATAACTCTCCTTCTTTAAACAAGTTTTAAGAGGGTACAGTGAAGTTTTAAAGTTTCCTTTCTGACTCACGACGTCGCACGGTGGTCTATTTTATCGTTTTACGGGGACATTTGCCTTGAAACCAAAGTTGTTGAATCCTCAATGTATCGATTCAGGAGTGTGAACAGAATCTTGAATTGTTCGAAAAAGTATGAATAGACCATATTCTATGAAGCGTAGAGCGATGACGATTCATGAAACGTGGCAGAAAGTCACAGAGCGCGCTCAGTGCTGCTGTTTGGAGGTCGCTCGGTAGGCTGTGTTCGGTGTTCTAGTACGTGCGTGTTGCTATATTCCTGCGAGACACTTTTTATCCATTGTAGATCTGGTTCTTCATATACGTTATATATAATTTTAATACGTGTTTATCGTTTTAAAGTATAAAATGTATTTTATTAAAAACGGGAAAATGAGTGTATAACTCATGTGAAGAAATTCATTGGAGCTGAACAAAAAGGACCTCGTTGTAACATGACCATTTTTTTATATAATGTAGAGTATTTATCTACCTTTAAAACAGAGACTAATTTTATTGGAGATTTGCAGTAGTGTTGTTAGTTTGTTTGTCAGTGGGTGCGACTGGGAAGTGACGCGTCTGGAACTGGATGGATATCTTTCTTTGAGTCTCTTCTCTTTTGAGCAAATAAAACTCATGTGAGAAAGAAGGTAGTTGATTTGATAATGTCGAGAGTGCAGAATGTTACAGAAGACGGTATTATCAATAAAATTAGATTTTTTAATATCTCAATTGTAAATTGCTGGAAAGCAAGCGGAAAGCGGAAGGAAATATTTTTGAAAGAAAATAAAGACTGGTTAGAAGAAGAAATGATCTTTCTTCGACCTGATATACGACCACGAATATCCACGACACATTATCAAAGAGAATTTGACACGTTGAGTACCAGAAGGCGCACAAGAAAATTAGTCAGAGGAGCCACAGTCTGAAATTAGCTTTTACGACACAGTCTTCAGAAAACAAGGCAAACAGAAATGTTACTCATGTCATAAAGGCTACAATTTAAGCCCTCGTTCGTTGAGGACAATAGAAAAATAAATATACAAGAAAAATTTTTACCTTACACTCCAGAAGAAGTCTGGCTCTGATTATAGACACTTAAATTGAGTAAACACAAGCATATTCAGATAAGAAAAGGTTAAAGAGAGAAATTGTGATATATATCCGGCCTACAACAAATTACTGAAAGTTAAGAGCAGTACTACCCCAAAGACATAGTTATTTCTGAGACAAAGGCAGGTTCGTTGCAAAGACCTACTTGACCACACAGCACATCATTATCCATAGCTCAACACAAGTTCTCAGCAGAGTTGTTAAGTAAAGCATAAACACTATCTTTCAAATTATTTACAAATGTGATTTTGATGGAATTTCCCTGCCATTCAACTGTTTGTGGAACAGTAGCAAATTTCAAAATGCCAGCGAGTGTCCACAAAATTCTAGATTCACGGTGCTGACACCATGGATTACACTTTTGCTTCCTATAGAACAATTAAGCGAGGAGCATTAGAAACAAGACATAAGAATGTCGCTACTTTCGCGAGCAGAATACTCGCAAAAATAACAGGCAACGAAACATCGAAGACCTTCTCCAAGCTCTCTTGATATCTTTTGATCCAGTATATCTAGCATCAGAAATTTACGTAAAGAAAAATAAATCAATTTACTGCTGGCCATCCATCAATCTCTTAAAAGTCTTTACAGATTCTGGTGTCACGAGTTCACCAACATTCAGATGATTCATTCAAAAGCCAGAAAGAGGCTTGGAAGATACTTCCAGGCAGTGATTTTGATATATAAATGGTTTGGGTATGTATTTATCATATTTTCTTTCGTAAAAATGCAAGGTTCTACTCTTTACAAGATTTGTTTTTAATTATAGAATATATGTATATCCTTGTTTTTGTACGCAATAATACGCAGAAAAAAGATTCAGATATCTTTTGCATATTATAGAACAGCAGTTAAAGTGATAAAGATTTCAAAATTATATACAATTAACAAAAAACTATTATACAGTTGATTTCAGTTCCAGTAAGGCAATGTCCTAAATATTGAAAATAGACCACTGTGCGTGGTCTCCGAATAAATATTTCACAGCTCGGAGCGGCGACGGCAATCCAGATCCTTTCAAGGTCGTAGAAACACCTTGCTTTACCGAAAACGTCACGATGGCTCAGCAGTCATCCGGGCTTTTTATACAATACTTGACTGCAATATCTCCGCGTAACCGTTTCTTTTAGCGTAGTAGCCAAGACGAAAAAAAGCTGAAATAGAAAGAAATATTTTCCTATAGCACATGCTTTCTACTTCAGTATACGTTCTTGAACGTTGAAATATATTATTTCCTCGATAGAAAAATAGTATATTTCTACGTAATGCGTTCACGTGAATTTATCTGAACATTCATGATTCAAAATTCTCAATTCTCTCATGGTATCATTATTTCAGCATGATGAGACGAATTACCTTTTTCAAGCTTTTTGTCGTCGAATTTACGGCGATTCTCCCTCTCCGTCCAGCACGAACAGTTTCGGTGCGTCCGGATCGGCGATCGGCAGCAAAATGAAGGCTTTTTCGTAGCGGTGCTTTTGCGCTTATTGCTGATATTACAGAGTTCTAATGGTTCTGTGGTGCTATTTTGCGCGGGTGCGTTTCAGAAACCTTAATAAATTCTCGCAAGGGATACCATTTACTGCTGGCGCGATCTCTTGCAATTCGGTAACACTATAATTGCATCTCGTCGTGTCTTGACGTTCTCGAGTGCTTCTCAAATATCAATGAAACCGACCTATGGGCGGTTAAAATACATTAAATTTAAAGTGCGTTAAAGATAATTGCATAAATGGCTCACACTGTAGTGTCATAGTGTCATCCGTCACCATCAGGATAAACAATAGAACCTCTCGACCAAATTCCCTGCAGACACAGTGGCAATGTGACTCTAAGCTAAACTCACGTGGTCCTTTGAATGAAAGGTATTCACTTCGTAATATTGTTAGTTAATGAAGAAAAATTATCTACATTTCAAACAAATTACTAAAATAATACGTCATGCTTGAAAATTTAATTCAATTGCTGCCTTCAATTTAATGTGGGTTCTGGTGACGTAAATCAACTATTACCAGTGTCCATTCTAATGGTAAAGTTGAAGATCACCAACAATGGCGTAACTAATGATGGTTGATTGTCCCGATTGGATGGAACCGTAACAGCTGATGAGCTTCCAGACGCATCTCTGAATAAATCAGTAAAAAAGTAATTGAATTAAAATTTTCGCTACGACTGTGTTTTGTAATTTGTTTGAAAATGCAGATAATTTTCTTCATTAACTAACAATATTAAAGTGAACGCTTTCCTTTTCATTCCAAAGGACCGCGTGAGTTGGCTTAGAGTCAATATTGCCACTGTATGCAGGGAATTTTGGTGAGAGGTTCTGTTTGTCACAGTGGTGACGGATGACTTGCTGACGCACAGTGTGAAGCCATTTGTACGGTATCTTTAACACGCCTTATTGTATATTTTAACGCCCGCCGTCGATTTCGTGATATTTGAAGCTTTCGAAACGTCGAGTGACTTGAATGTATAATGTTACCGAGCCTGGGTGCGCCAACGACTAAATGGTATCGCTTGCGAAACGACCAGGTTGACTATGCTGCCGTAAACTCAACGCCAAGCTCGTGCAGGCTCCAGAGATATCGCTTGCTTTGCTTTTGGCGCTTTCTCTATTTGCCGATCACCGATCTGTTGTTCGTGTTGATGAAAGTCATAAACAGATGACTGACTCAAAAAATGGCATCATGCAGTGTGACCACCATGAAAAATTGGTACAGATGTCGAATGAAATTCACGTGAACACATACGTAAATCTTATTTTATCGAAAATAATCTGACTAACGTTCAGAGGCTGTATATACTAGTAAGCATGTGCTTCTATTCCAGCATTTTTCTTGTACACGACGCAGAAAATTAAACACGCGAAGTATTGCGATGTAACGTATAAAGGCGGTTGTTTATGAAAGCGATAAGACATTTTCGGTAGTACAGGAGTGTTTCACGACACGAGATCTGGTATGGCTCTTATCCTCGAGCTAATGAAATATTTATTCGAGACACGCAGTGTCTATTTTTTCAATGTTTGGTTTATTGCTATTGAACTTTAAGTACTGTATAATAGTTTTTGTTAATTATGCTGGCGTCTTTACTGCTGTTCTATAATATGCAAGATGACTAAGTCTTTTTCTGCGTAACTGCGTACAAGCTGAAGTGCATATTCTATAATTAAACAATTTTACGAAGAAATAGTGATAAATACATGCCCAAACTATTTATGTCAAAATCTGCTAATATCTTCAGAATATTCTTCTTTCTGGCTTTTGAATGAATATCTGAAATAAATGAATGATGAATCTGAGCAAAGATTGATGACGGCTGTATTTTGGTGATTTATTTTTCTTTTATGAAATTTCTGATGCTAATATCTTTGAATCAAAAAGGTATCAGAAAACCGATATTTCGTGCCTGTTATTTTGCAGTATTCTTTCTGCTGACATTAACATGTCTTCCTCAAACTGGTACTATAGGAAGCAAAAGTGTGTCTAACGTGAGCAAATTTTGTGAATTCACTTGGTACGAGCTTTTATACTATTCCTGGCTGGATAATGTTGAGAGAAATTGTTATAAATGAAGTTTCGTAACACTAACATCGTGTTCAGCTATAATTAAACGATGTGCTGTAATGGTCGAAGTAGGCATTAACCTCGCCTTTATTCTCAGAAAACTATTATGTCTTTTGAGGCCAACAACTTTCGACAATTGTTATTGGAAGCAGATATATCGCAATTTCTCTCTTTGCGCAACTTTGTATCTGTGTGCTTTTTATAACGGTGGCGATCTGACCGGGAACTGTGAAACAAAAATTTTTCTTTTACGTATTATTTTTCATTGTCTCGGCGAACGAGAATGAGTGCCTTTGCTGACATGAGCTTCATTTTGCCTTATTTCACGAGGCTGTGTCGCAACTGGTTCTTTTCGAGTGTGACTCTGACTGGCCTTCTGGCTCAACGTCCGAAATTCTCTTTGATAATGTGATGAGTAATTATTAAGTGATGTATAATCGGAATCAGAGAAGAGAAAGATCATTTGCTCTTCTAACCGATCTTTATTTTCTTTTCAATATTTCACTTTTATCGGCAATTTGAATGAGACTATAAAAAATCTAATTTTATTGATAATGCAAATATTCTGCTAACATTCTGCGCCTACTCGACATTATCAAATCGGCTTCTTCTTTCTTTCACATGATTTTATTTTTAAAAGCTCGTGCGGGTGTCAATCGGACTGTGATCACTCCCGATCGCGCTACCGACAAATAAACTAAATAACACAATTTCCTATCTGATAAAATTAGTCTCGTTACAAAACGAATAAATGCTCTACGATATATAAAATGATATAAATGATACAACGGTCACTGTTCTGCTCAATGATTTCGGCTGGTGCTCGCGCTCATTTTCCCGACAAAACCATTTTTGCTACTTCTAAACGATAAACGCGTGTTAAGAAACAATATATAACGTATATGAAAGAACCAATTCCATAATGAGATAAAGTGTCTGCGAACTCTGTACGCGACGCTGAAGCACAACCTACAAGCTGTTCATCTGTTTGGGCTGACGCGCTCTCTGTGACTAAACTTCGTTTCGTAATCGTCCGCTGCATCGTAGTCTTTATTCATGCTTTTTCGAACATTCGAATTACTGTTCCTGTTGATTCAACAACTTTAGAACAAATATCCCGTAATGACAAATAATTTACGCATGCGACATTAATCACAATCCTAAAACTTCACTAAAAGATATATTAAAACTGTTTAAAGCGAAATTGACAATTCACCTCTTACAATTTGTAGATAATCGTGGTCAGAGCAGAAATCGTTAAACATGTCTTAATATTGCACAGTCATTTCGACACTCTATTAACGACCAATGACTATTATTTTGTGTGTGTTTTCATTGTTTGTCGTTTCCGGGTCGATTCAAACCAATAATTAATGAAATGACCCATTCGTGCGCATTCGTGAATAACGACATTTACTAGCTAAGTAGTATAAGTAATAATCTATGGTGGCTCTTTTAACATTCATCACTATTCGACAATTCTTTAGTGAAACGGCTGAAATGTAATGAATATTTCTTTCAGCTCTTTTGTGTTTTCATATTGTGTTTATGTGCAGGCTATTTTGTAACTGTTTTATGAGTGAAAAGGCCAGCTATAATTTTATATGTAAATGTTATGCAGTGTTACTGGCTGCGAGACTGACAGTAATTACGTAATTGCCAAAGGCAAACAAGTGATAAACAAATATAATAATACTAGACCAAATTGTATTCAGCATATTCAACGAGAACATATCGCAACTTCTGATAAACGATAACTTGCCTATATTCCTTTATTACAAAAATCGGTGCTCCTGTAAACGGTAGAACATGTAAACCATTCCTATTATTATTGTTTGTTGTCATAACAGTCACAGGTAATAACTCACTAGGTACTGAGTGTTGCTGTCAGCTTTTTTAACAAATATAGTGAAAGGAGTGCAGCTCTGCTCTCATGCACATTAGGGCGATCAAGCACTGGAAGGAAGAAGGTAAGTGATGTTGTGAATAGTAATTTAATTGCACGACTATATGAGAAGCAGCTGTAGCTATCACGATAAATCTTCATCTTTTTGTTTCCACATATTCCTATGTGTTTGCACTGGCTTTCTATGAGAAGAAAATTATATAATTGTGCGTGTAACATTTCGGCAACTTCTGTTGCTCGGAAGTTTCAAAGGGATGTACGATTTTCAGAAGGTAGTGTATTTGAGAAAGTTTACGTTTTTATGCGTCTGCAAATTCCAACCATACTGTGCTCAATGGAAATAAATTCGATTTCAAACGTTAGCTGCACGAATATGTGGCTACTGAAGGAAGTAATTGAAATAAATCAGTATATACATTTTAGTGCCACTAAATATCTCATACATCATTATCTGTTGTAATTTCTATACATTATTTCAGTTAATGACAAAAGCTAAAATATTCTGCTCGAAAATGAAAACCTTTCTGTCAGTAACTCAAAATTCCATATTGTAGAAACATTTTTATTTTATTGAATATGTCTTAACTATTTCAATGAAAAAACCTCAATCTCACGTTTTATTCTTCTATATTCTATAAATCATATTTCATTCTACGATGAGATGAAAATATAATGCAGGCATCGATAGACGAACCAAACGAGATTAAGAACCTTCACTGATGTTACTAGTTCTTCTTGTAAGGGTCAATGGCTTTGCTCAATCCACCTTATGTTGTATGTTGACTATCGCTATCAATTCTGAAATTCGTATCACTGCAATTATTTGTTTGATTGGATAATTTATAAGCGAAATGCTCAGATCTGCCATGGTCGGCTTTTAATCTATGTTACTATCGGCGTAACGAATCGCTAGTTGATCATTCGCTTTAATCCCAGCTACTTGATCGAAATTCTCGACCTTCCTGCTGAAGACATTATATGTCGACTTGCTGGTGCTCTCGCTGAATTCGTCTTTACGTGAACATCTCCACTTTACGCAGTATCAGATCTTCCAATTATAGACATATAAACAACTGAATCACACCTTCGTCTTGTACAGAGGCGAGGACATTTGATTTTGAAGATAACGCGTAGTCATCATTTGACCTCAGAGGCCTATTAAGCATGACCAAACTAACCGGGCATAAAATGGAACTATGGTCATTCTTCGGTAATTTCCGACTCGTATGTCGCGAAATCTTGAATATTAGAATTTTCTTCTTCTGGAAATCTATTGTACTAAATTATATCTTGGCGTATCGTGCAGTCTGAAGATGTTGGCTGTTGCGTGAGCGCTCTGTTTAAAACAACATTTTCTCTGGCTATATATTACTAAATGCTCTGTAATCTTAATAATCTTTTCGACTATTATTTCAACCTATTTGTACAAAATAATGTGTAATGTGAATTATTTTACGACGATAAATGAGTGACTTTTAAAATAACTGCGTCACTGGCTTACTGAACTCTGTTCTTTAAAGCGCGAAGGTAATTGTGAGGAAAAGTAATGACACTCGTCCTACTTGTTTGAAATGAAAATGATGAACTGAAAAGAATCAGGAGACGTCACGAACATGAAACTATCGTAGTCTCTACATGTGAACGATAATGTGAAAGCGCAGTCATTCTCTGATGAATGTTTATCGTATTTAAGCCCGTTCACTCTATGAGCTTGCAGCGTCGCGCGTGCTGTCGCTGGTGGCTACCGCAGCGCACATGGCATGAGCTAAGCTGCCAAGATACCAGTGACCGGCTAAGCAACGGCTGTGTCTGTACTACAACCGGACTGCTCGACTGTTTCAACTGCGGAGTAAATGTTTAGAAAGCCTGTGAGACTGGTATTGATTACCAAATGTTTCAGGCGCGTCGCTACTCGTCATCGGTCCCATTGAGCAGTGCATGTTCTTTTTCTCGGGAAGATAACGGTGATCTTCCCCGCTACAGATGGCGAGATCCAGCCGACCTACCGCTCGGCTAGTGAGTTTCCCCCTAACCGAGACTCTCCCCGTGAAGAACTAACCGAGCAGCAAGCCAGATGGTCTCCCGGTATGGTGGTAGTGCATGTCGGTAATGATATAGTGGATGAAAAGGAAGACAGATCGCTGTTGGTCGGCCCGTTGGAGCTGCTCAACGTCTGGTGATGATCGAAAAACACGCGGCTTTACCGATGAGCGAGCGGCCGCCCAGAATTCTCCCGAACGGCGACGAATTCGTTTACAAAGCTAGTAGTGAAAATCACTGCCGCGGAAATCGAACTGTCGACCTCAAAGTTTAACTCCGATCAGAAAGCTTACCCAGCTAATGGTGCCTTGACGTGATTGGTATTCAACGTGAGCAAGCAAACTCTCGTTATCCAGAAGAAAACTAGTAGTATACTGCTATTGAGGTATATTTCATTTATCTTCATTTAATTTTATGAATCTTACCATTTAAACAAAATGTTATATTTAAGCAAGCCAAATTTTATAAACAAAAAAAATGAGAAATACTAATAAATCCTGACTATGATTATCCTTTACTTCATAATAATTCCATGTTTCATAATGATAAAGAAGACCAAAATGAAGCTATATAACTGAACTCATTTTGAATAGAAAAGTATGTGCATACTCCAATTCTGCAACGAAGGTAATTAGAAGACATTGTTCGAAGTACAACTGCTCCTTAATATTGCTTTCCTTTGTTTCTAACACGGGCTTGTAGTAAATGTTATCGCAATGCAAGTAACACCTAACAATGGCGGCACATCACATATCATTAAACTGGGTATCACTTTACTTGCCATCTTGGTCTGTCTGACGAAATGTTCAAGGAGCGATGCTGTCAAGGAAACGTACTACTGACAGCACGAGCGACAACGGAAGGCGCGATCGTGTGGGTGGCGTGGCGGCTTTAAATGGAGGAGGCGGAGTGGCGGTGGGCGATGCGGTGATCGAAGGCGAGAGCGACGCGTGATGGGTAACACGAGCCCGCGGTGCGACGTGTACTACACAGAAGGTCGGCGGCCGTGTTTCAAACGCAGTGCGAGCGCCAATGTGGTGTTAAATCGAACCAGGCTTCCTCGAAGGTGATGGTGCTTTGTTGCTGCTGAGAAACGTACTGTCAGTGAGGAAATGCTTGTTGAGCCATGAAAACGGCGAATATCAACGAAGGAAAAGTACGGTAAATAACGTTTTTGCGATAGTTCGGCATTAATATCTGTTAACATAATTATAGCATCAGAAATCTGGTAATACTGATGAGCTCATAAAATGTGTGAGAATGCTGGCTCTGTAGTCTTTTGGGTAACATCATGTACTAAGAAAGAACGCATTGTCAGTCTGCTGTTTCATTAAATAATGATGAGTTACACAGATAAACACAAGAACATGCAACTAATGAACTGAACAGTGGTAATATTTATATTGTCTGGTAAATATCTTGAAAACGAAGAAAACAAGGCTGTTAAAACTTTATAAATTACATTTAACACATTTTGAACTCCTTAAACTTAACTTGAAAGCTACGAAAATGGAGAAATGATTAAGCAATATAAAATATTATTTACCTTGGTACAAACAGAATTGTGTACACACTTTGCATCGCTGCAATAATCGCTCAGAAAAGAAACATTTAAATGTTTTGGAGTGATCTGCTTGTGTTTAACTGCCATTTACTGGAAGAGCTATTCCACTCTGGTCGTTGCTACCGTAATTTATTAATGGTAGTGTTGTTCTGCCTCAATTCTTTGTTCTATGAAGGCACATGATACGCATCTTCAGCATTTTGTGAAAACACTGAAACATTGTCGAACTTTCAGTTTAGTATGTTATTGGCACTGTAGTATCGATATGTGATCCTTTTTATTATATTGAAACCAGCACACGTATTGAAAAACGTCGGCAATTGTTCTTTGCGATGCAAACGCAATAATCAGCGCGAGAGAGAGATTTTACTAGTAGTGCTTTGATTTTGAGTGAAGGTACATTTAACGGCACCTTTGGTAATTACATGGCGTTCCGTGGCCCATGAAGCGATGTTATCCCGGTAACTGAAGTCGACCCAGATTTATAAGTGCTTTGGCAGGACAACACGACAGTATATTGATTGGTACAACGGACGGCAAACCGTTTCTCACTGACCGACAAATGTGAAGGCGTCTGATTTCGCTGAGCCGCACAAGCGTTTCTCACGACGTCAGATCTCTTCGAAATAAATCGCCTTGCCTGATGATTGCCTTGACTGTACCGCTGTATCATAGATGGAAAGTGGACGAAGGCCTGACTCACGAAACTGGTTTGAAGTAACGAAGAAAAGTATTTTCACAACTTCCCGACACCTATTCGTACTAAAAATAACCCGAAATCCACAACAAGAGCAAAGAATCAAAGAAAAAATCAGACTGCGACCGATACATAATCGCGTATGATCTACCGATCAGCTTACTTTACTAAAATCTAAGCGGTCAGCGTTGACCTGTTGCAGCCATCGAAGACCACTTCGACGACTCGTCAACGAAGCCGTTGCCTCTTCCTTCTAAAACCAGATTGAAAATTATTGAGCCAGTCTTGTTTATTGTTGACGTACCTTTTCGAAGGACTGAATAGTGTTGACTGAAACTATCAGATCAGTGTCCTGTGGCTGAACCCAAACATTCATGGTTGTATGTGGCAGATTTCAGTGAGAAATGTCCGGTGATAAGAAAAGTTTATTATGTGTTTTACTGAGCAGCTGTATCTTTTATTGCTTTATATATATAGTTGGCAATTTGCTTTTGTCCTTTCACCTTTCGACATTGCAGTCAGCACCTTCTTAAAAATGAGAAACTGTCATGCAACGATATGTATTCCAGAGAAGACAGTGTCTTTCTTGTAATAAGGGTTGATACCATGTGTGGCAAGCTAAAATAATCTCATTTAGGTATCGAAGAGGAACTGATGAACTGTCGACTGCAGAATTTAAGTTTTCAAAGGTGCTCCATTCTCTTTGCGTGAAGCTATTGAAAAGACCCCTTGATAATGTGAATCTGTTCTTTTACAATTTCTAGTTTGCTCTCTTTCGATTTTAAAATATCATTTCAGCGAACATGCTATTAGAGCAGCTTATTGTAATTTTCAAAGTATCTTTTGTGTTAAGGTATTATGTTCCATTAAGTATATTTATAGAGCTCTAATAGTATATTGTTGGCAACTGGTGATACGTGTTCACTCTATGAAATGTTGTAAATCTAGTTTCTATCACGTAATTGTGTTTGTTTTACTCAGCACATTTGTGGTAGCACAACAGAAGTAAATAAACAGTTTTAACTGCCCGGAACGAGAACAACCATATATTATGCTGAAGCTGTCTGAAGCAATCAGTGATCAATCACATTCCTGAAGTAACTATGGTAGAGATTCAATTTGTGACACGAAATATACGAGTGAAAAAGTATGAATAAGTTAGTGGCAATTTATGACAAATTTTTAAGTGCAATGCGCTCCACGTTGTAATGATATTGACTTGAACTAAATCTTCTCTGTTCGGCGAACTGGTAATATACAACCACATTTCAATAACTATATCAACAGAACATGTATTCAAGTTAAATTACAATGAATATATTTTATTATTTTATTTATATCATCGCACTGGCTGTAAACACTAACGATTTCTTTTAAGCAATTTTTATTATTGACGATTCTGTTCGTATGAAGTTATGTTGGAATCGGCACAAATCGGAGCAATATGTTAATTTCAACCAGTTTCACTAATAATACGCGGAAGCGAGTATGAAAAATTTCTGACGATGTTTTTGTAGAATTGCGCGTGTAATGTGGTGCAAATGCGAGAGAAGTAAATGAACATCATTGAACAGAAGGTGCAACGGCTTTCGTAGGCCAGCTGGCTTAGCAGACTGAAACGTGTCGCGGCACGAAGTTTCGGGAACTGGATAAATCACGGGCATGTGTTTGAAAGTGTTTTAACAATACGCACTATAATATTTCAACCTACGTGAAGGTCAAATCTCGTATAACTTTCACTTACAAATTTTCTTTATTTTTAAATGTTTAACCTTTCCTATACGTACTAATTTCATATAACAGGTACTTATGCATCGATGCTGGAATCTGGCTATTAACTCCGGGGTGATTGAACGCCGTATCCTTCGTAACTCCCTACAACTTTGTCGGTATTTTCGTGTTCGAATCGCTGTTTCGATAAAGCGGAAGATTTCTCCGCCAGTATCTTGTGTGCTGGTGAAGTACATTGCGACGACCAAAATCGTGTGTTGGAGCAATGAGATGTAACGCCGACTTAACGACATCGTCACGGAAAACAAACATAGTTTGCTTTGGAATTTGGAAGTCATTCTGACAACACTATGTTTCTCATATCTGTGCTAGAATATAAACTTACAGGTGGTGAATTTCGTGAGCAACTGTCATGCTTCGCATTTACTAGTCCATGCTATCTGATCCATTTGTCTGAAAAGATTTAACAAGAGTCTTCAGGTGTGATGACGGTCCTTTATTTTCTGTTACTGTAAACATTTTGCTGTTCAATTGATCTCCCGGCCTTTCCGCTGACCGACCGATCGAGCGACATTGCGACCCGACGTAATGTATTGACCTCGGAAGGTGGCCCAACGACGCGACAGTGACGCTGAAGCTCGGAGAAAGCATCGCTGCCGCGGTGGCGCTGCTCCGTGACTCGCGCGTGACCGAAGGTGCCTTCGAGAGAAAGCGCCGGTACGCACCTGCCGGCAGCTTGCTCCGGACGCTAACTCTCCGGTGCATCCAGCACGTACAGCCAACTATCTACGCCAACAGGCGAAAACGATCTGGACGCTCAGCAGATCGATGTCTTTGGACAACTGACTGTGGAGAATAGGAAGACAAATAATATGTGTTGTTGGCATTCATTCTCATCGGCAATGAAGTCACTGGCATGGCGATCTCAGTGTTAAAATAACCATATATACATTTATAAATCTTCTGTGAAAGTAGCTTGGAAATGAGCATGTATTACTAACGAACTGCAATGCACCAATTTCAACTTTTTAAGTATATGAATGGATCTTACAAAACACGAAATATACTCTTCATGTGATTGTCATCGATATCTCCAAGCGAGAAAGAAAGAAACAACGGAAACAGCAAGAAATTACCTATCTTTTTGTTAATTTGGATATGAAAACGAAGTGAAAGAGTACGTATGTACGATGATATTTGAACTGCGTCACTAGGTATTTGGCGCAGAGATTCATATTTTGGTGTAGTATTGCTCTTCTCTCAAATTCATTGGATAACAAATCACTTAATAATGACAGGTGTATTTACTCTTCTAACTATATTATCTGCTAAACCACATAATATTTAAATAATCACTCTGTGATATGAAAAACCGGAAGCATTTGTACCCAGCTCTGTCCCAGTACTTCTGATAAAATATTGAAAGATTTATTTGCAGGTGGCACTATCGATAATCAGAAAATGATAACCAGAAAGTATTGTATGACTAAGGAACATATTATTCAAACATTAGATCTATATATAATGTGTGTCTACAAATATCACACACAGAAATATTAACTGTACATTAATGTATATGTTTGCAAGATAATGATAGTATTATTTAAACTGTAATGAAAATAGGAAGAATACTGTCTATATTATCTGGTAAAAAGCATGTAATCCTTATTTGTGTTCAAACTATGTTCTTCTGAATAACAGTGCTTCCCACTACTATAAGCTGGAATAATAATAATAGAGTAATCAACTGCGACATGTGCCGCATGAACTGTTTCGAAGGTAGCGATGAAGCTTACGTGGCTAAATCTGCCGCCCGCTGTGCGTTGCTTTTGAAATGACAAGTAATATAAACTTGTTTATTATTAACATGAAATGTTGAGTGAAAATCGTTTTCTCTATTGCAAAGGAAGCAAATTGCTAAACAATTGCCTTCTGCCTGTGTCTTACGTTCCCAAAAAACCGTATGACAACGTCATTGCTTACATTCATTCGCTCTTAATGTTCGTTAGCTAAAGCAATTGCTGGCGACCAGCTTTACGACAACGGTAATGACCGTATCGACACCGCATTGTATGCAATATTTAAAATAACATTCTGCAAACCTAAAGCGACAAACGATATTCCGGTAATGAAAATGTTAAATAAGTAGTCCCTATGTATGTAATTACGTACACAGCTGCAATGTGGAGTACTGCAAATACGTACTCGTATTTCAGTTGAAGCAATCTGTGGAGAAGTGCCAGCCTCCGCATTTCTGAGTTGCTCTGTCTGCAAGACAGTCACCTGGTGAGTGCAGGCCATGCGTTGCCTGCAAAGCCCTGCGAGCGCCCGCGACCTGCTGATGGACCAGCCATGTCTTGTGCCGCCTGCAGCTGTGTGCCCGCCCACGATGAGGGCTAAGCCCCGTGTCCTTCTCCCGCCTCGCCTTCGAGGTTCCTCTTGCTGTCTTGCGTGAGCTACCTGGAGTTCTGCACTAGCACTTTTCCACTACAACTGTGCTCCTCTCGCACGCTACTGCGACTCAACGCTCATGCTCTATGTCCTCATTTCCTGTGCTTCCCATCATCCCACGCTCTCTCTCTCTCCCGTCAATCTCCCCGTCGATCCTTCCTAACACCACGCCCCGTCGTCCCCGTCTACGCTCCCCGTCACTCCCAGTCATTCCTTTGTGCTACAGTCGATCTGTTTTTGCTCTATATCAGTCAATGCTCCCGTCTGCGCTCCCCTCTTTGTGCTCCGTCGTCTGCAGCCTGCTGTGCTCGATGATGCATCCTCTCTATGTTCCCGTTCATTACGCTCTCGTGCTGCAACCCTTCTCGCCGCTAACAGCTAAGCTCTACCTTCTCCCCTCGTCGCTCCTGCTTCGCTCAGTCGCTGCAGCTGCTACTATAAAGTCGCCTCATTCACGTATTGCCGCCCGACCCTGAATGCGACCCCATCCTTTCACTTTTTCACGCCTTTCGCTCGACTGCAAAGGATTTCCGTCCTTCGACCTCCTCGCTGGTGCTTTACGAACGCCCAGGCTTTCTGACCTCAAGAACGTGGAAGGAAAGAAGGATCAATACATTAGATGAGGAGAGTACTTTTCTGCTGCGCTCTTTCGAGGAATTGAAGAAGGAAAGATGACTTCTCTCGTTGACAGGACTCAACAATAGAAACTCAGGCTGTGAAAATCAATTATTCAATTCAACTCCTTCAAATATTATCAGTATCATGCAGTGTTGTGCTATTATTATTTTAATCACCTCTGAGTCTTGAATTCTGCTCATTCTCTGTCAGCTGAAAGTACCTACCCAGGAGACAGTGTGTGTCCATCATGAACACAGTAACATGACCTAACCTCTCCGGCTTCTTACCTTACAAAAACAGTTTCTTCTTTCTCTCCCTGATACTACTAAATACTGTGCTATAAACCGCCCATTACGGAACGACAATTGACTGCTCTCGAGGGGGAGCTCAGTTGAACCGAAGGATCGCACATCGATAACTGATTCGCTCTTTCAACTCGTTCTCACGCTTTGCTCTTGACGGCGACCTATTTTGTTTTGCCGAAAGTACAATTTCACTTGATATCTGACAAGCTTGGCCTCTCAACGTTTACCATGATATACACTTGGATGTTGAAGTCGAAGTCATATCAAAATAAATGTAAAATCTCGAAATCACTGCAAAGCAACTAATCGGATATTTACACCCACCCGGCAGGGAAACGACACAAATTTTCTCCCTTCCGAGCGAGAAAAAATTTCCAAACAATTGTGGGAATGGTCGGAGGAGAAGGGAGGGTTTTTTCTCCGTCATTTTCATTTCTCTCGCCGTTCGACTTGGCCCAACTTGGTTCTTGGCGGATAAACAAAGATAAGAGTCTTCACACCTAGGTTCAGTACAGTTGTTAGGGTACCTTCTCCCCTCCCTCCCCTCCCCCCAAGGCCGAGGTGGCGATGGCGGCCCCTGAGGCCGCGGCAGACTGGGAGGGGCCCTTTGGGGCGAAGAGAGGAACCTTCCTCCAGCACGTTCGCATGCAAACCAGGTTTTTTTTTCTAAGTTGTCGGCTATGATATTTACTGAATAAATAACAGCAAAAATGAATATGAAATACTACTTTAAACGAACATCAGGTACTCTAACGTTTTGTGGAAAGGCGCAGGACGATTAGCAATCTTAATTCGCGGGGTTTGTACTAGCGAACTATAGAGCCTAGGAAACGATTGTAAAATCCAACTGCAGGGGAACGCTCAACTTGATATATTGTTGGATTTTAAAATTTATTATTGTGTATAATTATTCATCAACCACCAAAATATGTATTATTATTATTGATTTTTCTTTTTTAAGACATGTGTATAATATAAAAATAAATGTTTCATTGAAAAGAAGTTAAACCAGGATTTTCGAAATAAAACATGTGCCTTGATAGTGTTCAAATTCTTTAATTGTTTATTTTTTACGGACCTGATATTTTCAATAGCACCGAAATGCTGGGAAAATTTCTTTTTTGAGAACATTTAATATTCGCATAAGTACCTTTGGCGTTTTAACAGTAAAAAGTTAAAAAAAACAGTTTTCAAATCTGATGTCACTTCTCTGATACGACATTGACCTTACCCAAAATTCGGTTTACATGGCAAGTATTGAAATCTGGTCACGTATGCCCACGTGTTGAACCCTGCAAAGTAGGCGTTGGGTTTTGTTATTTTACAAACTTTTTTTTCTCTGGTAGGAGCTTTGGAACATATATCTGTTGTTCCTTAAACCTTCCTATACAAACATTACAACAAAACTCAAAACTTTAATTCTTTGTAATTTCTCATCAGTGATTCGGGAAAGGGGATGTGACCATTTCTGAAGAATTTTAATCTTGATCTTGTTAGAGATGAGCTCTCTGGTCTCTGATAGGATCAAGCAATAATCAAGTAATAAAAGACAAGTGTCAACATTGGCTTCTGTTGCAATTAAAGCAAATTCAAAGAAAGTTAGAAGCTGGGGTAAACAATGTGAAGGACAACATAAAATTAATATTTTTTTCTAGATCTAAGTATTTTGCCCAAATTTTTTTCCAAAAAAACAAATGTATTTTTCTGTCTGGAATTTTTTAATAACAGTATAAAAAAAATTTCAGTATAGTATACTTTACACCCCGACACACCCCACCCCCGCGCACCCCACGCCCCACGCCCCCCACCCCGCACGCACCCCCACGCACGCCCCGCACACCCCACGCACACGCACCCCACACGCGTACGCACACGCGCACTCACGCATATATAAAGGGGCCCAAAAAACCCAGTTGAAGACAAAAATCCGGGAAGTAAAGCGCGCAAAAAGCGTGGGAAGTTGATAAAGATGTAGGGGAAAAAACCCAAAAAAGTTAAAATTAATTTAAAAAACCCCGCATAATGGTCTTCAATCCCGCATTTTTCCCCGGGGGTTGTGACAACTTTTTCCCCACCCACCCTCACTAACTGGGGGTTATTATGCCACTTTATCTAAAATTTTCCATCAGTCACTGAGGATGATCTCCCCACGTAACCCAGTAAAATTGGTAATTGAAAACATCAGGCCCGGAATCCCCAACATCGCCCTCAAGACAGCGATATGCGCTCTGGTAAAATATTCGTGGACCCCCCCTTTATTTTAAAAAGGGGAAAAAACTCCGAAGATCCGGCGTTTTCCCAAGCCGCTGTATTCGATCCCCGGGGAAAAGGTTTTGGGTTTTTTACCAAAATGGGAAGATGCAATAGAAAAAGGGAAATGGACCCCCAGGGGCCAGTATGGCTTTCGCAAGGTCGTTCAACAATCGATGCTGTTAATCTTGTTGTCGACACCCCCCAAGGGCTTTAAAAGGGGAGCAGGTAAATGAGGTCAAAAAAATTTTACTGTCATTGTAACTTGGACATTAAAAAATGTTTTCCCAACTCAGCAAGATTGAGTTTTTCATTAATGGGGCACCACGACTCAATGAAACTCTACAAGAAAAATAGTGGTTGAATATCTGAATGAAATTTCTAGTCTACAATCGGATGACGGCCCGGTACACAATATCACCGCTGGCGTCCCACAGGTTCGGTGCGGGTCCCTTCTGTGGAATATCATGTATGATGAAGTTATTGGCTCTCACTCACAGAAGGAATAAAGATAATTGACTTCGAACGACATTGCCGTTTTCGCCATCGACACCCAAATTTGTAAAAGACATTTTTGTATTTGCCATTGCAAATCATTGCCTTTAATCGTCGTTGGCTATATTCCGCGTGATTGGGCTTGCCAAACCCAAAAACAAGTGATGCTCGTAACTAGCGAAAAAAGAGTCCATCCTCTAAAAGTCTGTCACCAAAACTTTTCATTACAAAGGGATAAAATCCTCGTCATCATGATCAAGGTTACCCAAAGACCATTTGGACTACCCCAAACAAAACGGGTGATGGTGAATGCGGTTGACTGGGTTTAATGCCAAACACGGACCTATCATAAAAAAGGCCCCCTTGTTTCGGTCGTCACTTGGGTTTTCTGCTCTACGGTTCCCATTTTTGGGCCAACTCTGCAGATACAAGTTTAAAAATGAAAATTTTAATATATCGGTTATCTGCGCTGGGTGGCATGTGCGTTTCCCCTGTCTCCAACAAAAAACTTTTGTTATAAGGGATGATTCGATGATATAATGGCCCGTAAACGGCGGATGTTTACGACCAAGAGAGGGGAAGCGAATTTTGGCAAGTGGCAAAAGCGAGGGGGCCCGTCCGCCAATGGAAGATGGACATACCAGTGATTCCCCTGTTAATCTGGATCAGTCAAAAGCAAAAATTTAAATTAAATCACGCAGTTTCAACAGGTCATGGTTGTTTTGAGCCTACCTTCCGGTTCAAACTAGGTGATCCCCCTCTTTGTCCTGTGTTTTAAAGGATGTCGGGACCCCGAACCATTTTCAGTCCCCCTTTTCCCCCTCAACGACTAGCCACAGCCCAGTTTTGGTATGGGGCCAGTTGACCCCAAAAAACATTTTTCCCTTTGTTTTTTTTTTGCCCTTAAATTGGGAAATTGGTGAGCAATTTTGCACATGATATATTGATGGAATTAGGAAAATTTTAAAAAAGGGGGGGGAATTTTCATGATTCCTCCGTGTTTAAAATTTATGTGATGGGGTCCTATTCCCTCCCAAATAATGCCTTTAGGCGGGTTTCCCCGGAGGATGGAAAAAATGGGGGTTCGGTTTTTGTCAGACAAATGTCCCCGCTGGGGGGTACGGGGTGCCCCGTGTGTTTAAATTTTCCCCCTCCCTCGTAAAAAAAACACACATACACACACCACAGTACTGGGGTCGGTGCTCGGGGCATCAGCTGATGTCACTGCAGCGCCTCTGACCGGGGGTCTAGGTTCAGTCCCCGACGGCGGGGCAATTTCGACACTGGGTTTTCAATTGGGGCGAATTACCGCTTCTGGAAAGAATTTTAGGGCCCCTGATCGGTGGTTTTTGTGGTTTCTCCGTTAACCGGGTGAATGTTGGGGCGTTTCCCCAACAAACGGGGACGGACCGCCCCGCGACCTTGTCATACCACACTAAAATGCACTACCCCTATCCCTATTCGGGGGACAGATCAGGTTTTTGAAATTGTCCCGGCTTTGGGGAAAAACCCCTAGTAGTAGAATCCTATTTTGGGGGGGGGAAACCCCAGGGAAAAGGGCAGTTGGATATGGCAACGGAAGGAAAATTGGCAGTGGCAATTTCCCAAAATCATTTTTTGATAAACTCTGACTTTCGTTTATTCCCGACAAATGTCCCCAAATTTCATTAAAAAAAAATAGGGTTTACTGGGTTTATCCCTACCTGAGATCTTAAAAACAATTTTATTTAAAAATTATGAAACTATTGCTGGAAAAAAATCGAAAGTAAAATAAAACGGTTTTTTTAAAATAATTCATTTTAACGGCGCGGCAAGCTGGGGAAATCATAAAAAAAAAAAAGTCGTCCCTTGAGCTTTAAAGGGGAATAAATGAAATCATTAGCGTGATTTTGCCAGTAAGGCGACATGACGAGGGCGATTGGGGCTGGGGTCTTGGGTCAGAACCCCCAGCTGAGCGGGGTTCTGGTGGCTGAGGGGTTCCCAAGGGGGGGTAGGGCGGGGCAGGCGGCGACAGCGCGGGCCGGGGGGGTGGCTGGCCTGGCTCGGTCGGGCGGGCGTGGTTCAACCACCCCCACGATTTTTCTGAATCCATCAGGTGGTAACCGGGTGTCGGGGCACGGGGGTGGTAGAGGTTCTCGAACTGGTCCAAAAGGTGAAAATGCGCCCGTTGATCGTTTTGCGAGTCTACTGGCCGTGACCCAAAGCGGGGCCCCTTTTCCCGGTTTTTTCTTCCGATGCTTTCAATGATAAAACGGGGAAAGTTTGGAGACCCTCAAACCACCAAACGCCCCCTTTTCGTGCACTGCTCCCCCGAACATCCTCTCGACCCCTTTTTGAAATCTCCCGAGGGAAAACCCCGTCCTATGCTCACCCCCCTTTTTCGGGGACGTATCGTCTCATTGGCCTAGGGCCCTATCAATCAACTGCACGGGCTCTCAAATTTTCCCACTGACCAGGCCTCTTTTTCTCGCGCGCGCATTTGGGATATGCGCGCACTGGGCCTTTTACTGTAAACACTAAACGCTCCTCTAATAAAAGATTCTTATTAACGGCTTTCGGCTTCCCTCCCCGAAAGGGGGTGCTGTTTTTTTGAAAAAAACACCTCGGAAGGGGGGAAACCCCCCCAAAGGGGGCGAAGCCCCCAAAAATTAGGGCAGGGAGCTGCGGGGGCTTTAAATTTCCCTTGGAAACCGCGCTGGGCGTTGGTCGTGGGGCCCTTGAACATACTATTTGTTTAACGTGTTTTTTATTATAATAAAATTTTTTTATATATGTTTTATATATATATATATATATATATATATATATATATATACACACATATTGTGGCAACACGTTATAACCAGATTAAAAAAATATAATTTTGAGAATAATTTTTGTGTTCAATGCGGCCCCGAAACCCGGCAGGTTTTTAAGGGATTTTCAACCCCCAGCTGGGCCCGGGTCTCATTACAACCCTACATACATATATGTGTTTTTTTTTAAAATATTTTTATGTTTTTTTTCTTCTGTTTTTTTATAATTTCCCCTATAATGTTAAAATTTTTCGTGATGCAACCACGCGAATTGTATTCTATATAACCCAAAGCTATTATTTGTTGGCGAACTGCAGTTCTATTCCCCTACCGACCGGCGGGCAACTTTTTATTATGATTGGGTCCGGGGTTTGGGGCGTTGCTTTGGGGCGAGGAAAGGTTGGCCCCCCGTCCCAATCCATTCCCCTTGGGGGTCGGGGCCCCGGGCCCTTTTTTATGCCCCCCCCTCGCCCTCTCTTATTCCCCGGCGTGGGACCCAGGCAGATTTTAAAGGGGGCATCCCCGCGAAACAGGCCTGTTTTTTGAAAACGTATGGCCGGTGTGAAGTGGTGGTTTGGGGAGGAAAATGTTTTTTAATCCTGTTTAAAGGTATGGTAGGTTGGGTGGTCATGGGGAAATAACAATCCCTTTTTAAAAAAGAGGAAAGTGTGGAGGGCCCTTTTTTGAAATAAAAGGGCCTATAGTGTTCAGTAAAACCGATGTGGAGGGGAGGGGTTAACATCCGTAGTATCCAGGGCCCTTTCCTTTGAGAGAGATTAAGAAAAGGGAACCCCCAGCCCGCAACTACTTCGCTTCTGCAGACCACACAACTGTCGGTTACCCATGTATTAAATTAATTAATATGTTCGTTTGCAATTGGCTCACTCGCAAACAGCTTGGACACCACTTGTCCCCATGCCTTCATCTGACAAGACGATTATTTGTCTCCATATCTGTCAAACTGGTCCCTTCATAATTACTTTTTTATAGATGTTGGGAACGTAAGACCTACAGTAGTAGAGGCAGGGTCTGTTTTGTTGGTAATTTGTTTCTCTTAGGTGCATTTGATTTCGTATGATTTATATTATACTATTCTTTTCTACCAATTTAATTTTTTTACTTCAAAATCCTGTTTAAATATAAATATCTTCTTCATGAATAGAGTTAAATTAAGAATTCAATAAATTTCTGAATTCATTAAATACTAAATACTGTACCTTATTCACTATTTATGTTTTTATATTTACTTAGATGAGAAGAAATGAAATGTTTAATATATTAATAATTTTTCTTATTACCCTTGAGAACTAATGAAAAAAGTTCACATTAATGGTTGAATGTCTTTAAATTTTGTTTACAACTTTTGTAAATTATAATTTTCTGTTATATGTACCACTGACAAGTGAGAAAACAATTTTGATTCAGATAGTCTTTACCTGTGAAAAAGGTTAGTTTAAAAATATTGCTTTCGTTTAAGCGTTACTGTAAATGAAAAGTCCCTTTTTCTGCGGAATCTTTGGTTTTTAAAAACCTTCTTTAAAAAGTCTTTGAATCCTTATTAAAAAGACTTAATGTATACAAATCATGAAAACGTGCATAAAAAAGGCGCGGACATAAAAAAAAATTTCATTTTGTAGTTTGTGAAAAACCCAAAATTAACTTTACGTCTTTTAAAACAGTCCCATTCCATTTTAAAACCCAAAAAAAAAATTGGAAATTTTTGAAAATGGCTTTAGTGTTTAAACGTCGGAAAATTTGGGCTCATTTCAAAACTGTTGATTTTTGAGAAACTTTATTTCCAATTCCTTAAACACGTCTATAAATAAAAATTGAAAGAAATCCCTCAAATGAAAATTTTACCGATGTGAGAGACAATCATATAAGAGAGCATAGGTTTGGGCCGAGTCATATCTTTATCGGGAGACACCCCTGTCCCTGGGCGGGGTCTCCCGATAATAAAAAATCAAATCTTTAAATTTCATTTTTTTAACTTTTAAAAAAAAAAAGAAAAGAACAATTGGGGTTATTCTCGTAAGGGTTATTTAGGCTAGCCCCACCAAAAAATTTTAAAAAAAATTTTGGGGTTTTGGAAAATTTTTTTTACATTTTTAATTCAAATATTTTATTTATATTGCACAAAAATATTAAACAAAATTCGCCTTCATGAAAGGACAATTTATGGGGGAAAAAATTTCATTTGAAGGAAAAATCTTTATCTTCAATTTTATAGTTGTAACGCCGGAAAATACAAACCAAATTTTCCAAAAATTTAGAATTAAACCCCAAAAACGGATCCCTGTCACCGTTATAATGTTTTTTTCTTTCTTTATGAAATTCTAGAAAAGACTTTGAAGTCGTTTTGAAAATTTAAAAATTCCAGGGGCTTCAATTTTTAAATAGAGCCAGATCGACGGGGATTCTTCAATTCGGAAAAGATCGGACAAATGGGTTGGGATTAATGTGTTCACAGATGGACGGACCGACAGACCGATAAACCGGCAGACCAAGGGGAAACAGGGACGTTTTAAAAAAAACAACCTTTCCGTATCAAAAGACCCCAAAACGTTTTTTCCCGTTAAATCTAAGTCATTTCCCAGCTTTACATAACTTCCTATACCGATAAATAAATTTTCCCAAACAAAATATAAGAATGAATATTTTTAAAAAGTTTTAAAAGGGTTATCAAAAAATTCGAAAAAAAATTAATTCTATTCACGTAAATATTTTGTATGTACATTGAAAAAATTTCCCTTATTCTAGGCTTTAAATTTTTTCGTCACGGAAAAATGTCGTTGATAGAGCGGTTATCGTTATATTTTATTTGCGGATTTGTGATTCACGACGGGAAGATGAAAAAGCAAATTTTGGGAAAAAAAAAAAATTCGTAACTCTTAGTTTACAGTTATTCTCTAAGATAAATTGAACCGAATGCCCCAAAAATTTTACAGTCAACTATGGGTTGTGGTTTTATTAACGGGTTTAACAAAGAACCTATTTATATTGAAAAAAATGAAGCTTTGGGGGCAGTTTCTCAATCTAAAATTTTTTACCTTAAAATCTCCCAACATCCCAAAAATTTGGGAAAAAATCACTCAAAATAAACTTGACCAGACAATTTCGGCACGGGAAAAACGGCTGTCAGCAAAAATCAAAAAGGCCCTTTGGAAAAAAAATCGACTTGCCCGTTAAAATTTTGCAGAACAGGAAAATAAATATACAATGTTCAGGAAAAATGGTTTTTGGGGGGGAAACAAATAACTCTTGGTTCTTTTGGATGCCAACGGGATGGGGATATGTAAATGGCCACAAACGCAACACCCTCTCTCTGTGAAACAGGGCTTATCTATGATGTTTCGGCGGTGCATGTCGTCTGTAATTGGAACTTGCAGATCATCGATGGGTTGATCAAATGGGGATCGTTTTGAAGAAAATCTTAAGCAAATGCAAAAAATGCAATTAGGGCTAATATCTGTGACCATCCGTTTTCGGGTCTCGGCGGGCCCTCAATATTCAAGAAAAAATGGCCCGTTTAAACCCCGCCAACGCGCCGAAAACAATCCCAAAATAAAACCGAACTATATCCGTAAGGGGGCGTCTCGGTAGGTATGCGCACCGAGTCGGGAAAAAAGGGCTTTCTTTTCTGAAGTAACAGCGGGAAGTGAGGACCTACCGATCACGAGAGGCGGCACCTCGTACTGCTACGGACTTCAGGACTCATCTCGATAAAACTCTTAAAGACATTCGAGAAATTATCATATTACAAGGCATTAAAACAATTCATCAGGAAAGGATGAAAGTATAAGTACATTTAAAATCTTTGAAAGAGGGGAAAGTGTGAATAGCATGGAAACTAACAGGCCATTCATTTTCTTTTCTTTGCAGTTTTTATTTTTATAGTTATTCTTCTTATACGATAGACTCGGTTGTCGTATTGTAGATTCTTTTAAATATGGAATTAAAGCTGTTACATTCTATAAAAGAATCCCGAAAAGAGTATCAACGGAAAGAGACGGAAAGGCCACATCGTGAGTTGAACAACGGTACTGGAAAGGGGCGACCGTGCGGTTCTGCAGAGGGCGGCTTGCTCCCGACCGAGCTGCAAGGACAAGGACACCGAGCGACTGGAAGAGTCGACGCCGTAGATTTCTCTACGCCGTGAAAAGACACAGAAAGGTCATGCCAACTTGAACAATTTGTAGATATTGGAAGGAAAAATTTTGTTTCGGAAAGAAAGTATTAGTACAGGTTCTTTATCCCCGATATTCTGTAAACAATAGAATCAATCTTTTCTTTCAAGAAAAACTTAGCTAATTGTAAAGTTGCAACTAGAATTTACGACTGGAATGATTAGGCAAATTTTTAAAGTATTCTTTAAAATTGATTTAAATGAGAGAAAACAGTGTAGTTAATTATTGAGAGTGTAAGTTGTTTTCTTTTTCAGCAAAAACAAAATTCTTGTATATGTAAAGTGTTTTATGTTCATTGACTGTAACAGCAATTTAATTAGAATATACTTAAGTAAGTGGAAAGTGATTCGACTTGAGTTTCTTTTAAATGCATTCAATCCCACAACGGCCCATGACCCTGACCCCCTTTCTAATTGTATTTTTTTTTTTTGCCCCACCTTGAAAACCTTTCCCTGAGCTAGCCGGTGGAAGGTGGGTCGCAACTAGCACCATAAGCGGGGCTCGATTATTGGATCTTTTGCAAAACTCATTTGAAAAAACTGAGACAAATTTGGTGGAACCAAATTTCTAGTAAATTGAATCACAATTCACTAAGATTCTGAACAGGTTACAGAAAAAAAAAAAAAGTGTTGTGTAAAAGTGTTTTTTTCTGGGTTTTTAAAAGATTATTATATGAAAGTGTTATCTGTTCGAGATATTTTGGTATTGGTGTGTGTAATAATTTGTAAAAGTGTATTGTGTCTGGGAAGAGGTTGATTGATTCTAGGCAGTTAATACAGTCAAAATGGCAGATAAATATAACGCGTAGGAATTTAACTACCGTTGAAGGATCGTCTGGGGATTCAGATAGCGATGGGGAAGTGGGAGGACAAGCCCCAAGTACCATGATCGCGAAAGAAACGGTAGAAGTAGAACAAGGAACGTCAGGAGAACTAGCTGGCCTCGACGGAATCACAGCAAACGCCAACACAAGATCCGGATGAGGAAAAACAAGACCCTCGACAGGGAAAATTTAATGATGCAACGTTTAAATTAGGACAATTCGAGCAATTAGATCGAGGTTAGGAATGCAGAATAAAAAGACGAGGAAAACATAAAGGAATTGGGACCTTAGAAAAAAATTGAAGAAAATAATAGGAAGTTAGAAAGAATTAAAAAATGCAATTCACTGAATTAGCAGAACAGTGGAAGGTCGAATTTAGAATGAGATTAAACAAGAATTGGGCAGGAACACGAAGTTAGAAAAAATTCCGGAACTGGGTCATGATTAGAAGAAAGATTGATCAAGTTAAAAAGGATTTGAAAATAGGATCGAAATGCAACCCAGATCTTATAACCACCGTGTCCGACAGGCGACTGAGATAGAACAAGGTGTAGAAAGTTTCAAAAAATAGTTACTGAACAAGTTGGGGTTCAAGCTAGTAAATTAGATATGGAAAAAAAGCTCTTTCGGAACAAGATGGGGTTCAACACCAAATTACAGCATGTACGAATGACGTTGTAATTGAAAATCAAATTAAAAATTTACCATCAGTGGAGAGCGTTCCGCACACGTATTTTCATTCCCGTGTACTCTAAATTTAGTGCAGCGGAGATGAAATCCATGCGTATTTATGGGGCAGGTGGATAATTTCTTTTCTTTAAATTATGTTCCGGACAATGAAAACGCCCCATAGTCTATCAGATGATGCAGGGAAATACGAATATGGGCAGATAGTTTAGAAGAATTACCAAAACCTTGACAGAATTTAAGAAAATTTTACTCAAGATACGGAACAATGAAACTCAAATTAATTTCAAAGTTAATGTAATGTATGGTACGTGGCAGAAAGTCGATGTCCATGCAAGAATATGCAGAGGAGAAGTTAGCTAGTTTCAAATTAGTACTCGACGACCCCGGATGACGAAATTGTCTGTTTTTTAAACCCGTCATTTTCCGTAAACTACAAAAAGTCAGAATCTCTTGCCAATGCCCAGGGAAAAAGTTAATAACGCAGCTGGGATTGTATGATGCGACTTTCGTGTACAATGAGAGGTTACAGAGCAAGGGCAAATGTTAGTGGCCCGGTAGAAAGCCAAGACAGGCAGCAGCAGCATTTGTAAGCAAATCAGAAAAGGAACTTACAAATCGGAACAGCCCTAGAAGAACAGACCTATGCTAGTCAAGATAGGACGCCGTCTGGATAGGAATAGAAAAATTTATTGATAGAGAGTTTTCCAAAACAGAAATATAAACCCCGCATCTCGCGGACATGAGACGGGAAAATTAGAAAGGTTTGTTTCGACACGCCATCCCCCCGCAAACCTAATAGAAGAATCTAGGGAAGAAGAGTGGCGATATTATCGATCAAATTAATCTCATTTGATGACGAACCGTGGAACGAAGAAGAACAAAAGCAGATCGGATCGGCGACAGTGTCCGAAGCTTAGGGTTAATTCAAGGGTGTTGATACGTCAGTACTAGTGGATACAGGTTGTGCGACCTCCGTCGCGGAAAGTTTGTTGAATGAATTGAAAAACCAGGGAGTATTTTATTGCCCCTCGTAAAGTCTTTTCTGATAGGTGCAAATCGGAAAAAATCAAAGCCAATAACAAGACAAGTTTTTTTGGATATAGAGATGAGCAAGAATAAGTATCAAGTTTTGTGCCTAGTAGCGCCGGAACTTTTTTATCCGCTCATACTGGGATCGATTTCATGAAACAATATGGGGTTTTATCAACAGAAAAAATACCATAACGTTAAAACCGAATAATCAACAGGATCTCGTTTTATTCGTTCACATGGAATTATTGGAGAGATTGTTTAAGGAAGGGAAAAAAAATGAAGCTGAAAATTCGTTCCATGTGCAAGGAAATTCTAATCTTAATGAAAATCAGAAGAAACAATTAATTAGTATTACTTAGGAATCAGAAAGTTTTGCAAAACAAATCAGTAAAGATTTTCAATTCGAAATAGAACTAACAGATAAAACGCCATTCACGGGGTTTCCCAAAATGTCATTCCAGAAAAACATAAGGAGGAGGTGGATAAGCTCATTTTACAATGGTTAGATGAAAATTATCATGAGTCCAAAACCTCTTATCTAAGTCCGATAGTGCTCGTAGAAAAGTATGGGAAGATAAGGTTGTGTTTTTGATGCAAGACGATTGAATCAAGTTACCCTACCTTTCAGAGACAGACCGTTGCGTGTAGAAGTTTAACTAATCAATTATCCGGCATCAAGTGGTTGATTCAACCGACTTCACTGCATCGTATTGGCAAATAGCGATAGCACCCGAATTAGCAATATCAGGATTTATTCACGGAATTTCGTATGTTTTCAAAAGAATGCCATTTGGACTCAAGAACAGTGCATCTGCTCTTGTGCAATGTTTGAACAATATCATTGACAGAAAGGTCTGCGATGCTTTTATCTATATTATGCGTGCTCGTGTATTCAAGACATTTGAAGAACACATGAACAAGCTAGATATTTTGCTGAAACGTCTCATTGAAAATAATTTACAGTTGAATTTGGAAAAAAAGTAATTTTTTCACTAAACAAGTTAAATTCCTGAGGTATGATTTGACAGTCAACGAGTCAAGATGAACTTGGGAAAATGCAAGAAATAGATAAGATTGCACCGCCTAAAACACGAAACAACTCAAAAGTTTATTAGGTTGCGTGAACTATTACTCAGGTTTATTCCCAATTTTCCCCTGCACATTGAAATATTCTTCCGTTGCAAAACCACTAGTGGAAAGTGGAAGACAATCGGAAAATACAATTTCCATAGTTTACGACCTTTTAAAGAATGAATAAATGTCAGAAAGGATAAAAGAATAAAGACGAAAGAAGAGGAAGGAAGAAACAAGATAGCTCACATTCCAGAATCAAGACAGAAGAAAAGGAAAGGCATCAAATTTGGTTAAAAGATTTTTCGGCATATGAAATCAAATTCCACAAAATCTTTTTCCGAAAGAAGGGTTATGTGACCATCCGTTTTCCGAGGGCTCGGGAAAAAGGGCACATCAATATTCAAGAATAAGATGAGCTGTTTAAACGCGCGCCAACGCGCATGAATACAATCCGAAAATGAAACTACGAACTATATCCGTAAGAGGCGTCTCGGGAGGTATGCGACACCGAAGTCGGAGAAAGAAAGCTTTCTTTTTCTGAAATAACAGCTGAAGTGAGGACCTACCGATCACGAGAAGGCGGACCTCCTACTGCTACGGACTTCGGACTGCATCTACGATAAAAACTCTTCAAGACATTCGAGGTAATTATCATATTACAAGGCATTAAAACAATTCATCAGGAAAGGATGAAAGTATAAGTGACGCATTTAAAATCTTTGTAAGGAGTGTGAATAGCATGAAACTAACAGGCCATTCATTTCTTTTTTTTGCAGTTTTTATTTTTATAGTTATTCTTCTTATACGATAGACTCAGTTGTCGTATTGTAGATTCTTTTAAATATGGAATTAAAAAGCTAGTTTTCATTCTATAAAGAATACGAAAGAGTATCAACGGAAAACGGACGGAGGCCACATCTGAGTTGAACACGTACTGGAAAAGGGGGGGGCCGTGCGGTTCTGCAGAGGGCGGCTTTGCTCCCGACCGAGCTGCAGGACAGGACACCGAGCGACTGGAAGAGTCGACGCCGTAGATTTCTCTACGCCGTGAAAAGACACAAATAAAGTCGTGCCAACGAAAAATTTGTAGATATTAGAAGGGAAAAATTTGTTTCGGAAGAAAGTATTAGTACAGGTTCTTTATGCCGATATTCTGAAACAATGAATCAATCTTTTCTTTCCCAAAAAAAACTTAGCTAATTGTAAAGTTGCAACTAGGAATTTGACTGGAATGATTAGGCAAAGTTTTAAGTATTCTTTGAAATTGATTTAAATGAGAAAAAAACAGTGTAGTTAATTGTGAAGTGTAAGTTGTTTTCTTTTTTTAGCAAGACAAAATTCTTGTATATGTAAGTGTTTTATGTTCATTGACTGTAACAGCAATTTAATTAGAATATACTTAAGTAAGTGGAAAGTGATTCGACTTGAGTTTCTGTGTAAATGCATTCAATCCACACGCCCACATGACCCTCAGAAACAAAAAGCCAAAGCAATAGCAAACTCCCCATCAATCTCCTGATCTGAACATCCCCTTAAAACCCATTCTGAGCTAGCCGGCGGAAGGGTGGGTCGCAATACATTCTTCAACAAGACAATGAATGATCTTAAGCACACTGCTGGTATCTGCAAACAGTGGCTTATATGGAAAGTGCCTAAGCAATAGCAAACTCCCCATCAATCTCCTGATCTGAACATGATAGAACATGTGAATTGATTTGAAGCATTCAATACAAAGACTATGCAAAGCAATTTTCAAAGATTAAGACTATGCGTCAGGCTATTAAATATTTTTTTCTTCTGAATTCTTGATATTTTCTTTATTTTTTTAATAGTGTACAAAGATGACTTTTCAACGGTATAACCATATTTACGTGAAATTATTTATTTTATCTTTATTTGAAAGCAAATTAAGTGTTTGTTGGTAGGTGTTTTTGTTTCCTCAGAGTTATATAAAGAAGACAAAAATATAAATATAAGACAAAAAATATCAAATAGTGTAAATATTTGATTTTTAGTTACAAAATTACCTGTACAAACAAGATAGTGACACACTGTACATCATTAATTGACAATATGTATTTTATTATTTTGAATTAATGAAAAATATCCTTCTAATTTTGGAAGGGGTTGATATCTGTAACTAGAGCCGACATCGTTTTAACGGCTGCATTATATATTTTGCAATATTAAATTCTGCGTAAGGTAATGGAATGTCACATTGTTATTCCTCTGAGGAGTTCTCTGATTAAGTTACTTATCAAAAAATTCTACAAATCGGAGAGACTAGTTACATGGCACTTCTTCATGGTCGAATTATTTGAAACAATTCAAGGCTGCTGCAACGGTAAATGACTGGTCCGCAACAGATTGTGCTACGGCCCTGATTTTGACTTTGCGTGGTAACGCCGTCGATATTCTAGAGAAAATACCGACCGACGAACAGTCAAACTTCGAGCAAATTGTCAAGAGACTCGAAACACGGTACGGGCAAGCGCACCTGGAAGACGTATTTTACCCAGCTAAGGAATGGTGTTCAGAAGCCTGGATAGAGTCTTCAAGAACTGGAAGCTGATATTTCTCGTCTGGTGCGCTTTTCGGACCCTGATGCTTCAGAACGTTCCCTGCAACGCACAGCCGTCCGGGCTTTATTGAAGCGCTACATGATGCAGAAACACAACAAGCATTAAGACTGGCAAGACCGAAAACCTTATCTGACGCATTAAGTCAAGCACTACACTTCCAGGTTGCAAAAAGAGCATCGAAATGTGACGGACGAGTACGAGAATTGCAAACCGGCGTCGATACATATGACGAAAAATATTTGGAAGGTTGGTAGACGCACGCATTTCTAGTGGCAAAAGACGACAACCTCGATGTTGGAATTGTGGAGAATTAGAGCACGTGAAAAGTCGATGTGACCGTCCACTGAAGCAACAAGGAGAGCAGCTATCTGTTCGTAAACCCAGCAGCCAGCAGGGAAACTAAAGCAGGTTATCCTGGAAGGGGATATCCGTCGACCTGTCAAACAAGAGACCCACCTTACGAAATACACGTCAAGTCCATTCGACACCGTTCTGACAGCGTTTACGTAGATGCACTCGTAAATGGAAGGCCATGCATCTTACTTTTGGATACTGGTTTAACCAAGAGCATTATACGAACCGATTTTGCCAAATCATCTCATCTTAGGCCGTCCAAATGGAAGCTTCGAACAGCCACTGGCGACTCGGCGCATGTTGTTGGAGAGATGGATGCCCTCCTTGCCATTGAAACTGTTGCTTTCAGTCATCGTCTGCTGGTCGCTGATATAGAAGAAGAAGCAATTTTAGAAATGGATATTATGATGACATGTGGGTGTCAGCTGGATTTACGACACGGTGTGCTGAGACTCGACGAAGTGGAGGTGATTCTACATTCCCGTAACAACATTGCCGTAAATGTAATTACGGTTGACGACGTAATCTTGACGGAGCGTAGCGAGATGTTTATAGAAGTGAGCCCTGAGGGCGACGTTCCAGCTGGAGAGATTGCTATCCTGGAACTCAGAAGTCACGACGAAGACATTGGTCAAGGAATTCTAGTAGCCGAAGAACTGGTCAGAGTGAATAGAACAATACCTGTGATAATAATGAACATTAATCACTATCCTGTTAAGTTGAGAAAAGGAACAGTGATTGGTTATTGTTCTACGGCATCCGCGGTTTTTTCAGAATGTGGACCGTACCTAACCACCACCAAAAGGAATTCCTGAACGACAGCAGAATCTGGTTACAGAGGCCTGTAAAGGCGTATCTCGGGAAGAGTGTCGTAAGGCTGAATACCTAATACGGCGCTACCAGCATGTCTTTGAATGCAGTGACGGTGTAAAAGGAAAGACTGATATTGATCGTCACAGAATAGACACCGGAAACGCCACACCGATTACCTCTGTCAAGAAGAGAAGAAGTAGATGAGATTATTAAAGAGATGAAGAAGGATGGCGTAATCGAACCATCAAGCAGTCCGTGGGCTTCTCCGTCGTATTGGTAAAGACGAAAGACGGGTCGACACGGTTTTCTGTGTCGATTTCCGACAGCTCAACAATGTAACGAAGAAGGATAGCTATCCATTACCCCGTATTGACGACATGTTGGACACGCTGTCTGGGGCCAAGATCTTCTCGACACTTGACCTGACCTGAAAAGCGGATACTGGCAAGTAGAATTAGAACCCAGAGATCGAGAGAAGACTGCATTTACCATCGGATCAGGTTTGTGGCAGTTTACAGTAATGCCTTTCGGACTGAGTAATGCTTCAGCTACATTCGTAAGATTGATGGAAACCGTGCTTAGAGGTCTGTCGTGGGTGTCATCGAGGTCTTGTCTACCTCTACGTTATAATTGTTGTTGGAAAATCTTTGGAAGATCACATCAATAGAATAGGTCTTCAAGAGGTTGAAAGGAGCGAACGTGAAACTCAGCCCAAAGAAATGCCATTTATTTCGCAAGCAGGTGAATTACCTTGGACATGTAGTATCTGGCACGGGAGTAGAACCTGATCCGGAGAAGGTTAAAGCCGTAAAGGAATGGCCAGTCCCAAAGGATAACCATGAATTGAGAAGTTTCCTGTGTCTTTGTAGCTATTATCGCCGCTATGTTTTGGGATTTGCCAACATCGCGAAACCGCTGACTCAGCTGACCGAAGAAAAGTGATTGTTTCAATAGGATGAAGATTGCCAAGCGCTCGAAAGCTAAAGTGCCAGGCTGAGTGCCCCTATATTGAGCTATCCACTACCTCAAGGGAATTATGTACTTGATCCTGACGCAACTAACGTTGGTATTGGAGGGGTATTATCGCAGGTACAAGATAGACGACAGAGAGATAGTAATCGGTTATTATAGTAAAGTGCTATCAAAGCCAGAACGCAACTATTGTGTAATCCGAAGAGAATTACTTGCTGTGGTGAAATCCGTTGAAGACTTCTACAAATATCTGTACGGTAAAGAATTTCTTTTGAGAACGGATCATACTGCTCTGAAATGGCTGCTGAATTTCAAGAATCCGGAAGGTCAAGTCGCCAGATGGATTGAAAGATTGCAAGAATAGAACATCGAAGCGGAAGTAGTCACCGGAATGCCGATGCTCGCTCCAGAAGACCGTGCCCTGAAAACTGCAAACATTGTTGTCATGCGGAAGAGAAGATGTGTCCCACCTTAGGGGTCTGTCAGTATTACAAATGGCACCAGAGAACTTCAGAAATATCAGAAAGAGGACACAGAATTGAAACATGTTTGGAAATGGAAAATAGCAGGACAGAGACCAAGTTGGCAAGAAACAGCTCCCTGTTCTTCAGCAGTAAAATCATATTGGGCTCAGTGGGATTCGATTACTAAAGAGGAAGGTGTTATTAAACGAGTTCACGAAAGTGAAGAGGGATCGCAGAAGAGGACGCAGGTATTGTTACCAAGAGTAAGGGTTCCTGAAATATTGAGGGAATTGCATGATGGAACTTCGGGAGGACATCTCGGTATAACGAAAACATTAGAGAAAGTGCGCGAACGATTTTACTGGGTTAATTGCAAGCAAGACGTACAGATGTGGTGCACAAAGTGTCAAGTTTGTGCTGCGGAGATGAGGCAATACAACGTCCTTTCGAACGAATTGCCATTGACTTGGCTGGCCCATTTCCAATGTCAAATGATGGAAATAAATACATACTCGTGCCTATAGATTATTTCAGCAAGTGGGTTGAAGCATATCCTTACTAACCAAGAGGCACTGCTATTTCCGAAGTACTGGTTAAGAAATGGTGAGCCGATTTGGTGTGCCACTGGAATTACATTCAGATCAGGACGGAACTTCAGATCTGCAGTGTTTCAAAGGTGTGTGAACTTCTTGGAATAGAAACACAAGAACAACAGCCCTACATCGCAGTCAGACGAAATGGTGGAACGCATGAACAGAACAATGGGAAAATATTTAGCGAAGGTCGTGTCAGATCACCAACGCGACTGGGACCAATACATACATCTTTTTCTTCTAGCCTACCGCTCATCTGTTCATGACACAACTGGGCAAACACCCGCTAATATCCTCTTCGACAGGGAACTGCGTCTACCATGTGATCTACAGTTTGATTGTAAAATAATGAAGAAACAGCCGGTGAAGACTTGTAAATGACCTAAGACGGAAAATGGACGTTGTTCATAACCAGGTTTCTGAAAGAATTCAAATCACAAGTGACATGATGAAAGACAGGTATGACGACAAAGCTGAAAGAGGTGGTTATCAACCTGGAGGTCATGTCTGGCTGTTTAACCCCCAACAACGCCGCGGTTTGTGTCCAAAACTACAACGACAATGGGAAGGACCGGACGAGGTCGCGAAGAGGATAAATGATGTCTACCGAATAAAAAAATTGCCGAATAGAAAACCAGAGTCGTTTATTCGAATCGGCTGGCCCCGTACGCAGGAAGTAATGAAAATGATAATGAAGAAAAGACCGCACGAGTTTGTGAGCTGGACATGCAAGAGTTCACATTTCACGAGTTTGTCTCATTATAGTTAAAAGCATAAACCGCATTATGGTGTAACAATGGAGGTGCATCGGGATCTGTTTGCGCTACCCCTGGAATATGCATTGGCGCATTGTGTCGCCCAGGATTTAGATATGACCAGAGGCGTTGCTGCTGTATTAAAGAGAAAATACGGAAGGATAGAAGAATTAAAGAACCAACAACCAGATATTGGGAAGGTTCTGCAAGTGCACGACGTCAGTCGATAATATTACCTTGTCACAAAAAGTAAGTCATATCACAAAGCATCCTATGAAAGTCTTTGGGGAAACTTTGAATTACGCCAACAAGTACTGCAAGACAACGTCCAGAAGATTGCCATTTCAAAACTGGGATGTGGTTTTGATGGACTGAACTGGAGAATAGTGAAAAGCATGTTGGAAGTACTGTTCCACTACACTGGGGTTAGCATCTTAGTCTGCAGCTACCACCATGGAATGTCGTCATATGAAAAGAAGACAATTGACTGCCACTTCTTCTTAACCTCCAACTGCACTAGAGGCTCCAGCTGCAAGTATCAGCATGATATCACTAAACGCGCTCCGAGACGGATTGCAACTAAGGAGGGGGTAGTGTCACCGGCCGGCACCACCACGAACTACGCGCGGGTTGCGTCATCTGCCGGCGCCACCACGAGCTGCCTGTGAGCGCGGGTTGCGTTATCTGCCGGCAGATTATTCCAGAACGTTCGCGGGGTCCCGAAAGTTCTCACTGGTACTCGCCTAGTATAAATACGCGGCGGTCGGCGACCGCGAGTCAGTCTTAAGTCCGCAGTGGAAGCTGAACTGTGAAGTGTGTGCATCGCGGTGAATATATGTGTGTGTGTGTATATATTATTGCGACAGAACACACGTCGTGGCCTTCCCTCCGACACGCTGTGCATAATACAACTCGGTTGCGAGAAGGAGTCGTTAGCCCTAAGGGTTTGTAAGACCGCGTGGGCGTTAACTGCGTCGTTTGACAGTACATTGCCGTCCCGACGTCAGACCTCTCGAGTTGTTTTAAATCGTTTGCCTGGATGAGGCTAATATCTGAAAAAGCGTATGGGCGGGGAATACGGGCCAGCTGACTCTCAAAGAAAAACACTTGTGGCTCTTTTATACAAGGCGGAATATTCTAAAATCAAGAAACAAAAAAAAAACGACCCACAAATTCAACAAAAATAACAACCCTTCACAAATAATCACATTTAAAACACATTCTTCGTGCTCAGAAATGCATATTAGTGCTCGGAAATGCATATTCGAAGCAGTTATCGCTACCTCTTATAAAAACAAATCACCTTATTTCGTCATTCATTAATTTGTAATTCATGCACCAGTTGATGTAGGAATACTTTCGTCTTAAGGACAAAAGAACACAAAGTGTTAAATTCCCTGCTCTAAAGTGCTTTCGTTTCTTAAAAGTGGTTATTAATTCACAATGCACTTCAACCACCAATGCTTAGCAAACTCAGTACAGACCAAAGTTAATTTTATTAGTGACAACATCCCTTCGAACACTTAATTAACTGGGTGACTTGTTTAAAGAAAATTAATCACTTATTTTCTTAACATAGCTCTCATTCAAGAGTTCCACACACCAGCTTTCACAAATGTGGCTTGAAATGCGTAATATTTGAAAAACTTTTAAAAGAATAGTGTGGTTTAACATTGTTCGATTACATCTTTTTCGTTTCTGCGTCCGTTCTGCCGCATGGGTACAGACGCTTCTCTGATGGGGGTTTACGTGAAATGGTCTCGTCGAGTGCTGCGAACGGCGCCTCGGCACTGGGGACGTGGCGATCGTGTACTGTGCGACCCCCGGGACTTTCGCTGCTCGGGCCGCGGCGGTTCGCGCTGGCGATGCTTCGTGGTAGCCTGGCGTCCATGCTCCTCCGCCTCTCCTTCCACTGCGTTACCGTACCAATCTTCTCGGCCGATAAGTGTCTCGGCCTCGCCTCTGTGCTCTCGCCGTTCCTTCCCCAACACAAATGCTTCTCTGGCGGTGTTTTTGGGAGTGGTTACCGACGGCTTCCGCTTCAGTGATGTGACGTAGCGGCGATGCAGAAAATTGTTCAGTGTACGCCGGAAAAGAGTCCAATTCAGCCCTCGCGGAATTCACGTAACTAGCTCCCACTGATACACGTTTCTTCTCCGTCGTTATTCATCAACAAAACGAGTACAATTCTATTCACGTATTCGGATGAAATTATCTCGTTTGAATCTCGCTGCTAGAGACTCGCGGTCGGTTTCTCTTCCCTGACCGTCACTTATACCTGTTTTTACACGATTTGTGAGGCGCGTTCCGCAGCGATCCGTCCTCCGAGATTTTTCTGATACTCCTCGAACTTTCAACGAAAATAATTTCATTCCGCTGGGTTCCCTCGTTTTTCGAATACCGACCAATCACAAGACCTCGTTCCCAAGTTCATCTTTCTAATTTCCTATTCGTGGTCATGCGTTCCGCTCGACGTGGCCCCGGCCGACGTCAGAGAGTCACGTGGTTGTCGCGCCGCGTACAAATTAGCGGCCCGCCAGATGGCATTTTGGGAATTCTTGTATATGGCCCGGTCCGTTACCAGGGCGCATATTCGAGCTCGTCTCAATATATATACGAGGTAGGGTCAAAAGTTCCCGGAATGGTCGCTTACAGTCAAGTATTTGTTAGCTGAAAGGGAAATTTTTGTTTGTGAGGTTGGCATAACTGGTAGTGAATGTGCTTTTGAGGTTAGCAGGCAGTTGTAGTTGGTTCCGTGCGTTCGGTGTTTAATATTGTAGATCGTAGTTTCTTTCTTTCGTCGGATTGTGCAATGTCGTCATTAGAGCAGCGTGGCAATTAAATTCTGTGTGTTCTGGAGAAAACACCCTCGGGCTCTTGAGATGCTAAAAAAGCATCGGAAATTCCGGGTGAAGAAAACAGCAGTTTAGATGGCATAAGCGTTTTCGCGACGGGCGCACAACAATTGAAGATGACGTTCGGACTGGGGGCCACTACAGACGACAATGTTGAGCGCGTTCGACAAATTGTGCGTGCGGACAGGCGAACAACCATCAATACTATTGCCTCTGAGTTGGTATTTCACATGGGAGTGTTACAGCATTCTTCATAGGGGCAAAACATGCATCGTTTTTGCTTGCACATTGTTCCAAAATGTTATCCCTGAGAAAAAGGAAATAGAGTGACCATGTCCAGGACTTGATTGAACTGGCTGATGCAGGTGACAGCTTCCTGCAAAATTGTTACAGGTGATGAGACATGGTGCTTTCTTTACGACCCTCCAGACAAAACGGCAGTCCGCTGAATGAAATAAAAAACTTCACCAGAAAACAAAATTTCGCGGACGAAGCCGGGGTAAGGTGATGTTGGAGGTGTTTTGATTACCGTGGGTGATTCATTATGAATTTATTCCTGAAGGAGACAGTAAATAAAGAATTGTACACAGGAAACTTAAAACGGCTACGGATGCAATTCGACGAAACGACCTGAAAAATGGGCAGAAGAATGACTGGTGTTTGTTGCACGACAATGCCCCAGCACATCGATCCTAATGGTGAAACAATCCTTGCCAGAATAATGTTTACCACTCTGGAACATCCTCCCTATTCTCCGATCTCCACCACCAAATTTTACCTGTTTCCAAGGTTAAAAATGGCATTGAAGGGGCATCGTTTTGCTGATTCGTCAGAGAGTGATTGAAAATGCGACGGGGCGCTGAAGGAACTTTCAAACGGCTTTCAAGAGTGTTTCCAACAAATATATGAACAGTGGAATAAATGTGTAGATGCAGGAGGAGAGTATTTTGAAGGGAAATAATGTAAGAATGTTATAAATATTTTTAATACATTTTTAATAACCAATTCCGGGTACTTTTTGACCCTACTTCGTAAATCCAAACACTAAATTAAGAGAACAGTAAGAAAGTAAGAGGGAGTATCGACTAAATGAGCTCTCCGCCATCCTATGCCCTATCCCAGTTATAGTCATGAAAATATCTGTATAATCAGTGGATAGAACTGAAAATAAAGTTGTTACAAAATATACATGGTTAAAAAACGTGTGAAAAATAAAATAAAAATAAAATGTTCAATCCTCTTTTTCTCATAAATACCTTCTTCTGTGTTACTGTATCATAAGAGGGAAATTATAATTTTAAATAATATTTCACAAGATGTAATGTATGTGAAGTAATATTCTACAAAGTGTAATGTATGTGAAATAATATATTACAAGATGTAAATGGCTGAAATAATATTCTACAAGATGTCAATGGCTGAAATAATATTCTACTAGATGTAAATGGCTGACATAATATTCTACAAGATGTAAATGTCTGAAATAATATTCCACAAGATGTAATGTATGTGAAATAATATCCCAAAAGATGTAGTGTATGTGAATAATATTCCACAAGACTAGTGTATGTGAAATAATATTCCACAAGACGTAGTGTATGTGAAATAATATTCCACAAATTTAATGTATGTGAAATAATATTCCACAAGGTGTAATGTATGTGAAATAATATTCCACAAGTGTAATGTATGTGAAATAATATTCCACAAGATGTAATGTAATGTATGTGAAATAATATCCAAAGATGTAATGTAAGTGAAATAATATTCCACAAGACGTAATACACTTTCTCATTAATTGTGGAGGAGACCCCTGTGTGAGAATGTATCTCGCGAATGATCCCGCGCGCGCGCGGCCCAAGCGAATGGGCAGTGCGGTCCCGCAGATCCGGCAGCGCCGCCCGGGGAGCAGCGGGCCGTGCCGGAATACCTCCCCTCGGCCTGCGGGCGGGGGAGGTCGGACAGAGGGATCTCTGTCGGCGCGGCGCAGAAACCACATCGCGACCCCGCAGGCCTCTCCCGGGAGCGCAGCGCTATCTGCGGTGGAAGTTGCCGCTTCCCGCTCGCCCGCGCTCCCGCCGCGCCCGGCCATTCTCCGATGCGCCACTTGCTGCTATGGTCTCCGCCACCATAATCCTCTCAGCAGTGCCACTCACCATCCACCTTCGTGCGTTTCATCACAATCCACTACACCCACCACCACCAGACTTTACCAGCTTCTACAACAACCATCGCTACAACACCATCCGCCTGCACCATTTCTTTGCACCTCGATTCGCGTACCATCATTCCCCTGCAACGGTTTTCCTGGCAACACCATTTGCCTGCATCACTATTCGCCGACACCGCTATTCGAGTTCATCAACATTCGTCTGGATTACCATTCGCCTGAACCCACTTTCGTTTGAACCACCATTCGTTTGAACCACCATTCGTTTGAACCACCATTCGTTTGAACCACCATTCGTTTGAACCACCATTCGTCTGGACAACCAGTCGTCTGGACAACCAGTCGTCTGGAAACCAGTCGTCTGGACCACCAGTCGTCTGGACAACCATTCGTCTGGACTACCAATCGCCAGCCCTGCCACTTGCCAGCATCATTCACCGGCAGCACCAATTTCCTGCACCACCATTCGCTCACGTGACTATTTACCTGCATCACCATTCACTTCTGCCACTATTAATATTTGCCCTCTTCATTTATTCGCATTTTGTTCCTTGACTTCTCAGTGCCAACAACTAACGTTCCCGTAAACCGGGCGGTTTATAAAAAGTGCACAGACAGAGAGAACAGGGAGAGAAAGTAAAGAAACTGTTTTTGTAAGGTAGAGCTGAGAGGCTGGGCCTCGGTGCTACGTTTGTCAAAATCTCGTGCGATGTGGACACACACCAACGTGCGTTAAAATTGTATGGGTAGCAATTTTTTCAGCTGACAGAGAATGAGCAGAATTCAAGACTCCAGAGGTGATTAAAAATTAATAATAATTTCAGCATAACACTGTATGATAATTGATAATATTTAAATAATTGAGAGTTGAATTGAATTAATTGACTTTCTACGCATCATTTGAAATTTTATTGTTGAAATCTGTCAAATGAGAGAGCCACTTTTCCTTTCTTCCACCCGAAAGAGCGCAGCAGAAAAAGTATTCCTCCTCCTCATCAATGTACTATCCTTTTCTTTTCCCTCCAATGTTCTCTTCGCGGTCAGAAGCTCCAAGGTCTTTTGGGAAAAGCAATCAGCGGGAGGAGGGCCAGATGAAGGACGGGAAACTTTAGGTTGAGCGAAAAGGGGCGTGGCGGCGCGAGGGAGGGAGAAAGGGATGGGGTCGATTCAAAAAGGAATGGGAGGGGGGGAAGGTAGAGCTGAAGGGAAAGAAGGGCGGAAGCGTGGAACGGCGGGAAGCATAGATAAGAATGAGAGCGTAGTAATGACGGGGAACATAGAAAGAGGGGGAGCGTAGGATTGACGGGGAGTATTGGAAGAGGGGGAGCGTAGGATTGACGGGGAGTATTGGAAGAGGGAGCGTAGGATTGACGGTAGGATTGACGGGGAGTATTGGAAGAGGGGGAGCGTAGGATTGACGGGGAGTATAGGAAGAGGGGGAGCGTAGAGTGGGGAGATAGGAAGAGGGGAGCGTAGGATTGACGGGGAGTATAGGAAGAGGGGGAGCGTAGGATTGAGGGAGCGAGAGTGGAGAGCATAGGAGGGAAAGTGCGAAAAGTAGGGAACCTGGTGCGGGTAGGAAGCCCGCATACGCAGATACAGGGGAGCATGACGGGAAGGGCAGGGCAGTGGGGCGGAACCCTGGAAGGGCGAGGGGTGTGTGGAGAGTGGACACCGTAACGAGAAGCCTCAACGGAAGGGCACGAGCGAAGGCAGTGGGGAGAGGCGGCGCGGGGGGGGGCCGGCCCAGCGAGGCCCGTGCCGCGGCGCCCCCGAGGGCTTTGCGGTAAGCGGGAATGCGCGGCCTCCTCGCCCCACCGCAATTTGGAGGTGGCGCCCGCCCCAGCAGGCCAGGAATGCGAGGGCGCGCTCGACATGAAATGCGGAGGCTTGCATTTCTCCCATACAGATTGCTATCACTTACAATCAACTGGGAAATTACGAGCAATGTGTTGCATTTGCAATCACTAGGCAGCGCGGGCAATCGCGTACTAATTAAGAGCTGCGTAATGTGAATTACATCCTATTGGCGAAGGGGATTCATTTATTTAATTATTTTCTACTTCAATGGAATATCGTTTATTTTTGTTTTAGGTTTCGTGTTGTGAACGTTAATTATTTTAAACATATCGCTGCGAGCACGCGGTGTCGGATACGCACATAATACTGCCAATAGAAGTTCAAACCGGCCAAATAAATTGCTTTGTTTTAACGAACATTATGAAAGGAATGAAACAAATGTAAGCAAATGACTGTTGGTCATGATGAATCTTTGTGCCGTAGGCATCGATGGGGGAAACGTGTGGATATTGACATTGCGTGACAGTAAAGTAGCGTGCACTTTGTTCTAGTAACTTCATAAGGTCTTTTCCTTGTAATTAGAAAACGATTTTTCAATTCAACACTTTATGTTAATAATGTGCAAACGTTTGCGTACCATCACCACCACCTCCAAAAGTTAAATCAGTACTAAGGATGTACAGGATGGAGTACTAATGCAAGCTCTTTGACTATATAATACAATCTTTCCTGAGTCATCTCATCGCGGTACATAAATTCTAAGTATTGATTAATTTACTTACTACTAGACCCATTTATATGCAGTGTGTGGGAAGCACTGTTTATCCGGTATTGTTCGCCTGTCACGTTATTGATCATTTTCATGCTTCTTTTAACTAGATTAATATAGATGTGCATCTCCTATCTCTAGTATTTCTCATTTAGAAATGCTTTCCCAAAATCAATACCTACCCCATTATCTCAGTGCTTTACGAATGGCTATATCAGAGCATACTGAATTGTAATAGGCCAAATTATCGGTGGTGTGGGGACAATTTGTGAGGACAATAATACTACTATATACTGCAGAGGTATTGTATCTACTCGTGTTCCGAAGCATAAAATATGTCCTTATTCGAAATATTTAATTTGGCACAATAATTTCCTGGTTATTTTCATGAAAACATTTCTAATATCGATAGTTAATCGGTATTTAATTGAAAAATAAAATCCTTTCAATGATTTCGTATTCGTATAATTTGACAGACTAAACGGCATACGTTCGGTTTTTTTATATTCGTCAAGGGACATTTAAATATTATTATGTAATTTAGTAGATAATATAAATAGAAGAGAAAAACTTATGACCTGTTTTCTCACATTTACAGCGATTTGTTTTCATCCAATGAATTTGAGAGAAGAGTAACAATTTTCACAACTTCAAAAATTTTCATACGAACTTCTGCTTTGCACAATCTTAGTGACGGTATCTAAATATCAAACGTACATACGTACTCTTTCACTTGGGTTTCATATCTCAAATTAACAAAATATTAGATAGGTAACTCTTAAGAGTTCTCGTTTGTTTCTTTCTTTCCTTCTTTCTGCAGTTTGGAGATATCGATGACAATCACAATTATTATACGTACTCGTATTCTGAAAATAATCCCATCTTACTTGGGTAGTCATCATTTTTAAAAAGTTGAAACCAAGTAATTGCAGTTCGTTATAATACATGCTCCATTCGCTTACTTTCCCTACAGAATATTTAATAGAAATGCATATACGTTATTTTAAACACTAGATATTCAAACAATGCCATGTATCCCTCATTTCAACGACGATGAATTATTTTTCAACAACACTATATTATTGCCCTACCTCATTCCAATGTTCGCCAATCGGTTTCACACCGATACAATCCGTTGAGCCACCAACCAGACCTTCGTTTCTGCCGTTGGTGTGGACAGTTGCTTGTCGCTGATGCACTGGAGAGTTAGTGTCCGGAGTGGCCGCTGGGGCTCTCCACCTGTCGCGTGTGCGCCACCTCGGCGACAGCGCTGCCCACAGCAACCGATGCTTCTCCGAGCTCTGCGCCACTCGGAGCTGCCCCCGGGCGGCTCGACGCGCGCGAGCCACGGAGATTACAGCGCTGCCCGTGGCAAGCGATGCTTCTCCGAGCTCTGCGCCACTCACCGCGTCGCTGTTGTTCCCTCTGGAGGTCACGCCGCGTCGGATACGAGTCGCGTCGCCCGCCCGACACGCAATTACGGAAAGTGCTTTCCGTCCGGGAGATCAATTGAACAGCAAAATGTTTATTGGTAAATAGAAAATTCAAAGGACTCGTAATACGAATATCACTGTGTCTGAAGACTTGAGCAATCCTTTTTCTTGCACAAATGGATTGTGACATAATGTACACTCTTAGTAAATGCGAAGCATGGAGTTTTAACGCTGTTTCATGAAATCCAATTCAATCTGTAAGTTTACATTCGAAATAGTCAGATATGAGAAATATAGTACAATAGAATGATTTCAAATTCCCAAAAGCAAACTATAGTTTACTTCCGTGGATCGATGTTGCTATCGGTGTTAGCATCTCACAATTCCAATCATTATTGATCTTTATTACCTATCGTCAGGTCGCAATCTCGCAATTGTTCTGAAGACAATGCAATAGGAATGTGGACAAAATGGACGAGCTGGAACAATATCAGCGGAGAAATTCTCTCCGCTTTATGAAATCAGTGATTCGAACAATGAAAATACTGACACTAAAGTTATAGAGTTGGCGAAGGATATTGGTGTCAGTCTTACTCCTGATGATATTAATAGGAGCCATAGGACCTAAGACTGATGGCAAGTGTCGCCCTATTATAGTGAAATTAGTATCGTATAGGAAAAGGGTTAAAATATTTAAAAATAAAAGAAACTTGTAGGTGTGGAAAAGTTATGAGAGACAACCTCACGTAGGTTAGAAATATTGAGAAAATGTATTACAAAAACACTTTCAAATACTATGTCAGAAATTTGGCAACCTGTAGATGACGAAGTCTTGCCGGAAACCGCGCCAAGGACATTGGCCCTAGTCCGGCGTTAAGCTTGCTACCTACCCCTCGAAACCCTGCTACACTCTCTTATCTCAACGCGTCCATTTCGCACTTCCCTCGTGACTTGTCTGTCTTTCACATTAACGCGCAATTAGTTTAAAAGAGAAATCCGCTGGGGGTAAAGAAACATCGCTCAGAAATTTTTCATGTTCTCTCGGAAGCTAGCTCTCGTATTATTAGTGAAACTTGGTTGAAATCTACTGCGCCGTCTGATCTTGTGCCGATTCCTAAATATAAACTCATACGAAATGATAGAATAATAATAATAAAAATTAGTTTAAAAGAGAAATCCGCTGGGGGTGTTGCTATGTTTGTGCGTGATGATATAAATTGTAAAATAATAAAAACATCTACTAGTAACTCACCGAACTTGGAATACATGTCTGTTGATATAGTGATTGGAGGAAAACCTTTACTTGTCGTGGTTGTATATTGGCCTCCAAATACGGGACTGTTGTCAGAATTAGAGGAATCACTTTCAGAATTCACAGATAAGTATCAATATACTATTATAATGAGGGATTTTAATTGTGACTTAAAAAAATCCCATCACAAATCTGCCACTAACTTTATTCATACTTTCAATTCGTATAATTTGCAAATATTAAAATTGAATCCTACTCATAGCTCATCTACAGCGGAATCGTGGATTGATCACTTGATTGTTTCAGATATTTCCAAAGTATTACTATATGGTCAAGTTCCTGTTCCGGGTATTTCAAACCATGATTTACTCTTTGTTGTATACTCGGCTAAATGTACTGAGTACAAAAACAAAACAATAAATTACCGTGATAACAAAAACTTAGATTTTACAACATTTCAAGTAGACAGTGAACATGCACCTTGGCACCAAGTTTACCAACAATATTCATTAGACTCGAAAGTAAATATGTTTAATGGAATCATAACAAACCTTTTTAACACGCATGCTCCATGGAAAATTTCTCATGTCACGCGGCCTGCTGCTCCATGGCTCCACAAATGAGATAAAAGTTCACATGAAAGTTAGAAATACCGCATATAACCGTTTTAAAATTACTAAAACCGATGACAATGAAAAGGAGTATAAAAAACTTAGAAATTTCGTAAAAGAACAAGTCAAAAACGCTAAGATTCATTATTATCATAATCTTTTTCAAACAAATTCCAATGCGAAAGGAGAATGGAGCACTTTGAAAAACTTAGAAATTTGCAAACGTAAGTCAAATGACAGTTCATCAGAAATCCCCCTCGATGACCTAAATGACTATTTTGCTTCCCTACATAAAATAACCTATTATTAAAGAAAGACACTTCACTCTCTGGAATCACATGCATCTCGCTGTGACGACAGTTTCTATTTTAACAATGTTGACTGCAAAGATGTCGAAAAAATAGTGAAGGCACTCAAAGCAAATTCAAAAGACTCGGACGATATAACGGCAAAGCAATTAAAATTGCTTTTAAAAGATGCTCTTCCGCGCTTACTCACATAATAAACTTTTCTTTAACAACCGATATTTTCCCAATTGTGAAACTAGCTTCATACGTCCCAAATGTTTAAATTCATTTAAATCTTTTGATTATCGACCTATCAGCATATTACCAACATTATCCAAAGTCCTCGAAAAAGTTGTACGTCAACAAATAAACAAGTATCTCGCCATAAATGATGTTCTCAATAATTTTCAATCTGGTTTTAGGGAAGGTAGAAGTACGCAAACGGCTTTGCTACGAGTCACCGAAGACATTCTTTAATCTCTGGATGAAGGCAATATAACAACGCTAACGCTTTTAGATTTTAGCAAGGCTTTCGATTCGGTAGACCATGACGTGCTTCTGGCAAAATGTAAATGTCTCGATTTTTCTGATTCTACCTTATTGTGGATTTCAAGTTATTTTAGTAATAGACAACAGGTCGTAGTTGTAGAAAATACTTTTTCGTCACCTAAACCAGTTTCACGTGGAGTGCCACAGGGCCTTCGTCCACTTTTCTTCCTTATCTATGTAAATGATACACCGTCGGTGCCATCAAGATGCAATCATCATATGTACGCGGATGACTTTACAGATCTACGTCAGTGAGAAACCTTCTAAAGTGGCTCATTTAATTAGTCAAAGGAATCAGGATTTAGCCTCTTTACATGAATGGTCAGTGAGAAACGGCTTTAAGCTAAATCCATTAAAATCTCAATCAATTATAATTGGCTCGTGTTGGTCCCATAAAGCACTTATAAATCTAAATATTCCTCATATCGTACTGGATAACACTACAGTTCCTCTATGCACACAACTTAAAAATATCGGTCTGGCCATCGATAAATTCCTAAATTGGGAACCTCATGTTGGACACTTGCCGCAAAGTGCTTATGCTTCAATGTACTCACTCAAATGTTACAAATGCCTTCACCCAAAACCAAGCACTACTAGTAAAATCCCTCTTGCTCCCTGCTGTGATTACGGTGACATTGTGTACGGTAACGTAAGAAATCAACTGCTGACGCTCTCCAAAGAGTTAAAATACGTATGTTAGGTTTCAATATAATATCAAAAGTATGATCACATATCGGGATACTACAAAGCTAATAACATACTAAACTTGAAAGCCCGACGCATGTTTCATAGTTTGTGCCTTTTCTACAAAATGTTAAATACGGGTGTACCTACTTACCTCTCTCATAAAATTTCTTATCTTAGAACAAGAAGATTCGAGAAATCTTTGCAATGCAATATTTCAAAAAGGAACACTAACTTTTACAATAAATCTTACTTAGTAGCAACGACTAGAAAGTGGAATAGCCTTCCAGTAAATGTAAGGAAATGTAAAACACTGCGATCATTCAAAACATTTAAATACTTTTTCTGACTGATATTGTATGATGTGAAAGTGTATACTAAATTTTTTTAAAATTGTAAATTAAATGTAATTTTTATAGGGCTTTTTAACAGTTTTGTTCTTTTCTTTGTTTTCTTAAGATAGTTCTTAATTTAGACTAATTATACTATTGTTAATTAAATTAAGTCTATTATAGGGTTAGAAGGTTTTTTGTGTTATCTAGTAGTAACTTCTAATTCATTATTGTTAAACTTTGTCATGGCTCTGACTGAATGCGTCTTTTCCCTTAGTACATGATGTTGAAATCTAAAATCAGCACTAAGCCGTCGTCCTGGCCGGGTGGTTGTGTGCATTCTCATATTGTTTTTTATGATTCATCAAGTATTACTAGACTTGAGTGCTATAATTATGTTAATAGATATTAATGCTGAACTATCGTAAAACGTTTTACTTACTGTACTTTTCCCTTTGTTGATATCTGTTGTTTCTTATAACCAACAAGCATTTCCTTAATTGACAGTACGTTCTCAGTAAGCAATAGAAGCAATCCACTTCACCCTTCGAGGGGAAGCTCTTTAATTCATGAACACCATTATTGAGGGGGTTTCATGTATCCGTGTTTGGCGCCACGGCCCGGCCCGGCCTCTGTGCTTGCGTCACCACCATGCGCCCGCACCGCGGGCGGCGCCCACCGAACAATGCTACCTGATTGCCCCCCGCCCGCGCCGCCCGCCCCCAACGCCCTTCGACAACTGTTCGCAGCCCCGCCCCCACCACCCCACCCCACCCTCCTCCACGACGAGTCCGGGCCACGCCACCTGCATATCGATTGCCCCGAGGGGCAGTTAGTCGCCCGTGTTATCAGTGCAGTACGTTTCCTTTGATTAAGCACCTCCGCCCTTAATTGTTCTCGTCAGATTGCATCCTGCGATAGCAAAGTAAAGGATAAATCTCGAAGCGAATGATATGTGATGTTGTCTCGTTATCGTCCTTTATTGTTGGGAGGTAAGTTATTTCTGGCTCGTTACATGCATTGTGGGATAACACTTTACTCATGTTCGTGTTAGGGAGTCAAAAGGAAAGCAATTATTAAGGAGTTGTTGTAGCCGGATACATCGCCAACCTCCCCCTCGAAGAACAATGTCTCTAATCCTATCTTCTCGCTTTCGCAAATTCCCGGAGTATGCAATATACCCTCTAACGTCGAAACGAAGCTATATAGCTCATTTTATCTTTTATTAATATGAAACATGGAATTTCATTATATGAAGTAAAGGATAAATCAATAAATAAGGGATTTATTAGTATTCCCCATTTTTTTTGTTTATAAAATTTAATCTTTATACTTAAATATAAATATTTTGTTTAAATTTGAGTAAGATTCATAAAATTAAATGAAGATAAATGAAATTACAATCCTCAATAAGTATAGAATTTGTTAAAAATAAAAGAGTAGTACGCAACTTACTCAAGTTTCTTCTTGAATAACGAGGTGATTTAGCTTATTCCATGTTGAACACCATCAATCACTGTCATGTAATCCTTTACATTACTGCAGCGCTTCTGACCGGAAGGTCCTGACGGCGGCCACGAGTCCTGACGGCGGCAGGATTTTCAATACTAGCTTTTCAGATAGGTCGAATTCCGTCGCTGTCTGGGAGGAGAATTCTAGCGGCCGCCTGCTCTCATCGGTAGTTTTCCGTGGTTTTTCCGATCATCACCAGGTGAATGCCGGAGCAGTACCCTACCAAACGGGCCACGGACCACGAGCGATCTGTCTTTCCTTTTCCTTGTCCTATCCTCTCCTCTTACACATACACTCACACTGACATGCACTTCACTACCACATATTCCGGGAGACCGGTCTGGAGTTTAGAGCTTGTCCCGGCTGGGGCGGTGCTCCGCTGGTGGGAGAGTCCTGGTTAGGGGGAAACCCCACTAGCCGACGGTAGGTCGGTGCCGGATCTCGCCATCCAGCGGGGGAAGATCACCGCCATCTCCCGAGAAAAAAGAACATGCACTACACTAACGGGACTGATGACCGAAGCAGTTGACGCGCCCGGAAACACGAAAAAATCAATCAATTAAACCTTTACATTATTTCCTAAACATCTAATCTTCTCGTGGTTGAAACAGTCGAAGCAGTCCGAGTTATAAAGTACACATCCTAGCGTTTGTTGCTCTGTTCGCATTCATTTCCAGCACTTGGCGCAGCTTGTTCCATGCCATGTGTACTCTATGGGCAATTTCAATTCATTTATTTGCACGTTAAAGTGACGCTGCGCAGTTCATGTAGAAGTGAACAGCGAAATAAAAGTCGCTTTACTTTTACTAATAAACTCGATATGTCATCCACAAACGTGTGCACACAAATGTATACGCATCTCGCGCTCTTTCACACACGTCTGTCTATGTACACTTACCGATATTTCCATGTTCGTGATGAATGTATAAAACTCCTGATTCTTTTCTTTGAAGCCCTCACCATTTTCTGACCCATCTAAATCAACTCGAGCAGGACGAAAATATTGTTCTCTCACAATTTTTCAATTCCCCGCGCTTTTGTTGTTACAGAGTCCAGTGTTTGCGTGACGGCTATTTTGCAGCCACCTATTTATCGTCAAAATAATTCACATTATACATTATTTTGTACAAATATTGGAAATAAATAAATCGGAAAAGTATTTATTTAAGATTTAATAATAGACAATTTAGTAATATAATAAATAGAGTATTTAGAAAAATGTTGTTTTAAGTATTGTATGTATTTCACGCAATATTACTTCAACACTTCCCAGATTGAAACGAAAATTGCACGATCTACTTCAAGATATAATTTGAGAAGAATAGATTTTGTGAAGAAGAAAAATCTCTATATTCAAGATTTTCGTTGAAGGAAGATGCCGAAAAAATGGAAAAATTCAATTGGAGAATTCGACCAAAATCAGAGCGGCTCCATTTTTATGAGTGTTTTTCTTCACCTGAGCCTTATTTTGAGCCATGTTTAAGAAATTTTGAAAATGTCGATGGATCTTCATATAAGGACCTCTCAAAAACCAAATGTCCCTTTCAAATGTAAATTTGTACAAGATCTCTCCGCAAGTCCAGCGTGTGATCTCAAGCACGAGTATGTCTATAAATTGGAAGATCTTGGGATATCGCGCAAGTGGAGGATATCCACGCAAGACGAACTAGTGGAGGATCTTGGCGCAAGTCGATTAAGTGGAGAATGTCTCGCAAGTAAAGGAAGTCGAGAATTTCGACTAAGTAGTTGAGCGGGGGATTTCAAGCGAATCGATCAATGAAGGATCTCAAGCATGTTGATAGTAATATAGGATTTCAAAGTTGACCATGTAGAGAATCTTGAGCATTTCGCTTATAAATTATCTCAATCAAATCAAATAATTGCAAAAAGTAGATACGGTAACTTCCAGAATTGATGAAGTGGAGAATCTAAATATGGCAAACATAAGGTGGATTTCAAGAATAGGATCGAGTAAAAGTTTTCATTAACTTTAATAAACGAAGAAACTCAAGCAAATCGATCAAGTGAAGGTTCTTAATCCTGCCTTAATCCAACCATCGATGCCTAAAAGACATTTTTCATATTTTCTCAATTTTTCATCCCTTAATTGCAGAAATGAAATATGATTTATAAGAATTATAGAAGAATAAAACGTGAGACTATATGCTCTTTTCATTGAAAAATATTAAGACATATTCAATAAAATGTCGTTTCTGATAATATGGAATTTTGAGTTAATGTTGACAGAAAGGTTTTCACTTTTCGAGAAATATCATGAGAATCATTTGAAGCTCTTGTACTCACAACTGAAATAATGTATAGAAATTCATGTAATATAAATATTAACGACGTATGAGATATTTAAAGTAGTGGTACTAAAAATGTATATACTTTCTCGATTTATTTCTAACTACTCCTCTCTGTTATAGTACTACATACATCTGCAAAAGTGTTTTCAACAAGCTTTTTTTCGCTCTGAAACCGAACTCACTTCCTCAGAGTTAACTAGCTGTCACTCAGACGACTACGCCACAGTACGGGTTGAACTCTGGCAGACGCATAAAAACGTAAATCCTCTCTTCCTGTAAAATACAATTAATCTCTTGAAAATCAAAATATCCCTTTGAAACTCCCAAAGCCTCGTTCAGATCGATCAATTTTGGATAAAATTGATTTAGAGGCTGGTTTAGACTCTAGTGTTGACCACAGTCGGACACACGGACAGATAGATGGATAGAAAGACTCGTTTTGCTTTCAAAACTTGGATTGTGACTACACCAAGTGTAAGAGTTTTTTTCTATATTTAGCAACTGGATTTATGAACTTTTTCGTTACCGAAGTCGAGCAATAGAAGTTTTTCTGCCGAAAATTTGCCACTTTCCGACGCACAATTACATAACTTTCTCTTCTCACGAAATACCTTCATATGAGCCAGAAAGTAAAAAACAACTATTGTGGAATATGTGGGAAATCAAGGCATGATGAAGATTTAATTAGACGTTTTCACGTTTAAGCTTTGATTCTTTAGTCCTAATGTGCATGTATACTGTGACCGCACTCCCTTTTCACTATATTTACTAAAAAGCCTACAGCGGGTCACTCAAGTAACCTAGTAGTATTACTTCACCTGTGACTTGTTATGACAATGTCACCAACAATTAGGAATGGTTTTACATGTCCTAACTGCCCTACAGGAGTGGGTTCGTCTTTTGACCTGATTTTTGTAATAAAGGAAACATAGGCAAGTTAATGGTTTAACTATGATCAGAGTTATAGATATGTTCTGTTGAATATTTGAATACAATTTTATCTAGTATTTACACATTGCATCGAAAACGTTTATCACTTGCTCTACCTTTAGCAATTACGTAATTACCTAACAACTGCAGTTGCGTTTTAACACTCGCATAAACACTTTACATAAAATTATATTACCCTTCACTTCACAAAAACACAATAAAATACCTGTACATAAAATAATAATACATGGAAACACAAAATACTGAAAAAGAATCACATACGAAAATACCCATTACATTTTACCGTTACACTTTCAAAGAAATTGTCACTTGAATAGTGGATGAAATATATACAAAAAGTTGTTTCACTTTCACATAGATTATTACTTTATACAATTTAGCTAGCAAAAAAATGTCGTTATCCAATGAACGTACAATGAATAACAACTCTTACTAATTATTGGTTTTGAACGATTTGAAAACGATTAAACAATAAATTGAAAACACACACTAAAATAACAAATATTATCGTTAATAGAAAAATGAAACGACTGCAATATTGTAAAAGATTACGTTTAAATGATTTCAATTTAACTATTCGACTATCTACGTCTGTAAGTGAGGTGAATTCTGTCTCTGTAGAATAACTCTCGCTTCTTTAAACAGTTTTTAAGAGAATTTTTAGTGAAGTTTTAAAGTTTCCTTTCTGACTCACGACACGTCGCACAGTGGTCTATTTTGCTCATTTACGGGGACATTTGCCTTGAAACCAAAGTTGTTGAATCCTCAATGTATCGATTCAGGAGTGTGAACAGAATCTTGAATTGTTCGAAAAAGTATGAATAGACCATATTCTATGAAGCGTAGAGCGATGACGATTCATGAAACGTAGCGAAAGTCACAGAGCGCGCTCAGTCTTGTTTGGAGGTCGCTCGGTAGGCTGTGTTCGAGGTGTTCTAGTACGTGCGTGTTATATTCCTGTGAGACACTTTTTATCCCATTATGGAATCTGGTTCTTCATATACGTTATATATTAATTTTAATACGTGTTTATCGTTTTAGAAGTATAAAATGTATTTTATTAAAAAACGGGGGGAAAATGAAGGTGTATAACTCGTAGCCGAAATTCATTGGAGTAGAACAAAAAAGGACCTCGTTGTAACATGACCATTTTTTTATATAATGTAGAGTATTTATCTACCTTTAAAACAGAGACTAATTTAATGTGGGGAGATTTGCAGAGTTGTGTTATTTAGTTTTATTTGTCGGTAGGTGCGCGACTGGGAGTGACGCGTCTGGAACTGATTGGATATCTTTCGCACGAAGGTCTTCTCTTTTGGGCAAATAAAACTCATGTGAGAAAGAAGGTAGTTGATTTGATAATGTCGAGAGTGCAGAATGTTACAGAAGACGGTATTATCAATAAAATTAGATTTTTTTATATCTCAATTGTAAATTGCTGGAAAGCAAGCGGAAAGCGGAAGGAAATATTTTTGAAAGAAAATAAAGACTGGTTAGAAGAAGAAATGATCTTTCTTCGACCTGATATACGACCACGAATATCCACGACACATTATCAAAGAGAATTTGACACGTTGAGTGCCAGAAGGCGCACAAGAAAATTAGTCAGAGGGCCACAGTCCTGAAGAACTAGCTTTTGCGACACAGTCTTCAGAAAACAAGGCAAACGAAATGTTGCTCATGTCATAAAAAGGCTACAATTCCAAGCCCTCGTTCGTTGAGGACAATGAAAAAAATAAATATGCAAAAGAAAAATTTTTACCCTTACACTCCAGAAGAAGTCCTGGCTCTGATTATAGACGCCAAATTGAGTAAAGCACAATATATTCAGATAAGAAAAGGTGCAAAAGAGAGAAATTGTGATATATATCCGGCCTACAACAAATTACTGAAAGTTAAAGAGCAGTGCTACCCCAAAGACATAGTTATTTCTGAGACAAAAGGCGAGGTTAAATTGCAAAGCCTACTTGACCACACAGCACATCGTTTATCCATAGCTCAACACGAAGTTCTCAGCAGAGTTGTTAGTAAGCATGAAACTTCCTCTTTCGAAATTATTTACAAATGTGATTTTGATGGAATTTCCTGCCATTCAACTGTTTGTGGAACAGTATGGGTGGTTCAAAATGCCAGCGAGTGTCCACAAAATTCTAATTCACGGTGCTGACGCCATGGACACACTTTTGCTTCCTATAGAACAATTAAGCGAGGAAGCATTAGAAACAAGACATAAAGAATGTCGCTACTTTCATGGAGCAGAATACTCGCAAAAATAACAGGCAACGAAACATCGAAGACCTTCTCCAAGCTCTCTTGATATCTTTTGATCCAGTGATATCTAGCATCAGAAATTTACGTAAAAGAAAAATAAATCAATTGCCACAGCCCGTCATCAATCTCTTAAAAGTCTTTACAGATTCACCACAATTGTCACGAGTTCACCAGCATTCAGATGATTCATTCCAAAGCCAGAAAGAAGAAGACTTGGAAGATACTTCAGGCAGTGATTTTGATATATAAATAGTTTGGGTATGTATTTATCACTTATTTTCTTTCGTAAAATACAGGTTCTACTCTTTACAATTCGTTTAATTATAGAATATATGTATATCCTTGTTTGTACGCAATAATACGCAGAAAAAAGATTCGAATATCTTTTGCATATTATAGAACAAACAGTTAAGAGTGATAAAGATTTCAAAATTATATACAATTAACAAAAAAAACTATTATACAGTTGATTTCAGTTCAATAAGAGCAATGTCCCCCTAAATATTGAAAATAGACCACTGTGCGTGGTCTCGAATAAATATTTCCACAGCTCGGAGCGGCGACGGCGATCCAGATCCTTTCAAGGTCGTGGAAACACCTTGCTTCACCGAAAACGTCCCCGATGGCTCGCTTCTACAGTCATCCGAATTTTATACAATATGACTGCAATATCTCCGCGTAATGAATTTCTTGTACGTGGTAAGCCAAGACGAAAAAAAGCTGGAAATAGAAAGAAAATTTCCTATAGCACATGCTTTTTACTTCAGTATACGTTCTTGAACGTTGAAATATATTATTTCCTCGATAGAAAAATAGTATATTTCTACGTAATGCGTTCACGTGAATTTATCTGAACATTCATGATTCAAAATTCTCAATTCTCTCATGGTATCATTATTTCAGCATGATGAGACGAATTACCTTTTTCAAGCTTTTTGTCGTCGAACTACGGCGAATTCTCCTCTCCGTCCAACACGAACAGTTTCGGTGCGTCCAGATCGGCGATCGGCAGCAAAATAGAGAGCTTTTCGTAGCGGTGCTTTGCGCTAGTGCTGATATTCTGGGGATTCTAATGGTTCTGGTGCTATTTTACGCGAGTGCGTTCAGAAACCTTAATAAATTCTCGCAAGGGATACCATTTACTGCTGGCGCGATCTCTTGCAATTCGGTAACACTATAATTGCATCTCGTCGTGTCTTGACGTTCTCGAGTGCTTCTCAAATATCAATGAAACCGACCTATGGGCGGTTAAAATACATTAAATTTAAAGTGCGTTAAAGATAATTGCATAAATGGCTCACACTGTAGTGTCATAGTGTCATCCGTCACCATCAGGATAAACAATAGAACCTCTCGACCAAATTCCCTGCAGACACAGTGGCAATATTGACTCTAAACTAAACTCACGTGGTCCTTTGGATGAAAAGGAAAGCGTTCACTTCGTAATATTGTTAGTTAATGAAGAAAATTATCTACATTTTCAAACAAATTACAAAATAATACGTCGTAGCGAAAATTTTAATTCAATTACTTTTTTACTTCAATTTAATCATAGGTTCAATTGACGTAAATCAACTGTTACGGTGTCATTCTAATGGTAAGTTGAAGATCACCATAGTAACGTAACTGTGGTGAAGTTTACAGTTGTCCCGATTGGATGGAACCGTAACAGCTGATGATCTGTCAAATGAAGCTCTGAATAAATCGAAGTATAACACAAAGCCTGACATAAGAACGAGCATTTGTTACAAACTGTAAGTTCCACAGTGAGTCCCTTCTTCGGTGCGCGGTTCTGAGTGCATTCTGGTGGCGATGCTCCTCCCTCGTGACGTTGCGTGTGCATGTCGGGCGGCGCCTGGGGGCGTGTCGCTGCCGCTGCTGCTGTTGCTGCAAGCTGCGCAGTTAACAGTGGTCGGAACACCTCCTGCGGGAGCGGCCCCCAGCTGCCCGAGTTCCCTTCACTCCAACTTGCTCAAAGCGCAAGTCCCAAGAATCATTAGTCGCGCGTCCCGGGCGGTGACGAAGATAAAGGGCGGCCTGTTGGGCGGTCCGCTGCCAGGCCTGCACCCGCTGCGCTGTGTACTTCCGCGCGAGCGGCCACTTCCGCTCCCGGAAATTGACCTCTTTACTTGGAGTTCCGGCGTCGCCGACGTGCAGTCGCCTGGCCGTTGCAAGTGCAAGTTCTAAATGACGTATTGTTGCAGTGTATGCGTTGTGACACCAGGACGGGGCAGACGGAGTGAGAGAGGGGACTCGCACTACGTTTTGCGAGCTCGTACTTTGCCTCTGTAACTCTGCATTTGGGCTCTCGTGAATTGAATTAAAACCATGGATGTGGTGTGTTCAAATTTTGAGTTTTGGCGTTAGATCAGAATAAGACTAATATGTTAGTATATGGAAACACGGAATGTATTGAAGCTAATTGCTTACAGCTGTTAAGGAGAAATCATCCGCGGTATTGAGGCAAACCTTTTGATGTTGGTATTGACATGGATTTTGTCGAACCCGAGGCAGCCGCCAGCTGGGGGGTAGCTATCCTTCCCCTTGCGACTAGAGGGGCAGCGGCGGGGAAAGGGAGACGGCCTTACAAGTGGCGCGAAGCTAGGAGGGGATGGATAGCCTTTCCCCTGACGAAGACAAATACAGGAACGAGCGGAGAGACCCTTTACCTATAAATGCTCTATTCTACTCACTTGATTCTGTGTTGTGTTCTTGACTATCTGTTAGGTATTTTGTAATTTGCCCTTGTGGTAGTTACGTGAACTTTTACTAAACAGTGTCTGATTCATGAATGTAGAATACTTATTTTCTTGGTCCATCCAAAAGGATTTCAAGGGGACAAATATGGATGTATTGTGCGAAATTCATGAACTTTGAACTTTGTTCTTAGTAAGTCAATAAGTAAAAGACTGTTGTCGTATGACTGTACTCTGTCGTAGAGAAGATATGAATACCAATAGATGACCCCTGAATGATCCATCACTTATTTTTTATCAAATTCAACTGATGTATGCCTGTTGCTTTAAACTTCATTATTAATATTTTTTGGTTTAGTGCGTTAAAAGCAATACACCGTGAAATACACTTAGTTCTTATTGATGGTCACTTAGGTTTGCAACCATCTACCAATTTTGAGATTACGGTCAGTGAGAACCAGTTTGACTTCTGTTTCCATTACAAGTTCAACCAACAAATCAGTCCATCACATCTTTGATCGGGTTTCTTTTGAACATTTCATTTACTGCGTTTAAATGACACGTATGGTTTATAATAATAATAATAATAATAATAATAATAATAATAATAAATATGAACTTATTTCTCTAGACACGACAAAATGCTGTAAACAACCCATTCAATACAGAGCTGAATTACATTTACATCATTCACTATTATCTGTTTGTTTGTTTTTTCGAATTAAAATATGGTGCTTTTTCCTTGTTGCCACCTTCGCTTTCTACACTTCCCATTCTTTCTTCATAAAGGATTTATTTCTCTCTGAATCCTCCTTTCTTTGTCTTCATCATTTCTCAATTTTTATCTCCAGTTCTTAACGATCTTTGCCAGTTTTCTGTGTTTTTAGATATAATCTTTCTCAAATGTCATTTCACACCTTACACCCTCGCTGGTATTCCGTCTGTCGTTGGGCTCGCGCGCATATTCAGTTCGCCCGCTCGTCCAGTTCATCCTCTAAGCCCCGCCTTCTGGCCGGTGCGCGGGAAGAAAAGCGCGGAAGTAGCTTTCAGGTCTAAGTCGACAAGGGCAATCTCGTGCGCGGGCTCAGTGAGCCGCCGTCCCGAGCATTGTGGCTCTGACAGATTGTCCCAGAGTCTGAGGAAGCGCGCCAGCCGACCGGCTTTGTTTACATGTCGTCGACCGTTATTAATGTTGGTTTTTATTAGTGTCCAAATTTTGCTGGCGTGCTTTGTCAGGTCATTAATTGTGTCAGTTCATTTTTGTTTTTCATAGTCTTGTAGTGCGTCGTGTAAAGTTTGTTTGTAGTAAAGGTAGGTCATTTTGTCTTCATGTCGGCGAGTTTTGTAGAATATCTTTTGTGTCTTTCGTTTGAGTCGTAGCAGCATTAGTACGTTTTCAGGAAGTCGCGTCTGTTTTTGATCGTGGTAGGTTGAGGCTTTATGGAAGGAGCGATTGATTGGGAGGGATAGGTGTGCTATGGCTTTGTCAATATCTTGGGATGTGTGGAGTGGATTTGGGGGTTTTACTTTTTTGGATAACAGGTGCTTGAATTGGGGCCTGTTAGTAATGATGTTTCGGAATGGAGTGTTGATTTGAAAGGATGTGGTGTCGGTGGTGAAGAGGATGGGCAAGTGATCAGAGATGAGTTCTGGGTTGGGATGAGAGGTGCTGATTATGGTGTTGGATGAATGGAGGGCAAAGTCGAGGAAGTCGTGTGGGAGGTTTCGGATGAGGTGGGTGGGTTCAGATGGTGCTGAGTGGGTTACGTGTGGATTCGTGTCGAGGTATGTTTGAAGATTTTGTTCGTTGCCGTTGCTGTGTCTGCATCCCCAGGTAGTCGATTTACAATTCGCCAGCAAGTAGGAATTTGTCTCGTGTCAGTAAGTTGAGGGAGGTGAGGGGATTTGTATATGGATGCTATTGTGAGGTGTCCGCGGGGAGTAGCTATTTCAATTACAGTGTTTTCTATATGGGTAGTAGGGACGGCAGGGATTTGGGTGTGGGGGATGTCCTTATGAATGCAGATAGCAGTTCCGCCGCCTTGAGTGGGTCGGTCGGTGCGGTATATAATGTAATTGGGGATGTTGAAGGAGTGGGATGGTGTCAGGTGCGTCTCTTGTATTAACAGTATTCCGACGAAGTAGTCTGTGAAGTATTGTCTAATGTCAATCAGCTTTCGAACCAGTCCATCGTTGGCGTTCCAGGATGAAATGTTGATCAGTCGATGTCTGTCCATTTTAAAACAAGTCGCTAATTTTGGTAAAAGTAGTAATACGTTTTGTCATTGTGTCAGTCGGCTGTTTCCAGATTGTGATGACGTCTTTAATGATGGTGATGAGTTGTTTTAATGATGGTGATAGGTCACAAGATTTTAGTAATGTCAGTAGGTCTTTAATGTCGCTAAGGTTGAGTTTGATGAAGTCGAGCTCGAGGCCGAGTCGGAGCTGGTTTGTCCTTTTGAGAATATTTGTCTGAGTCTGTGAGGTCAGTAGGAGATAGTGAGGGAAACGAATCAGAGGATGAAAGTTGGTGGCTCTCTTGTCTGGTCTGGTTTTGTCTAATCTTCTCCAGTTGTTTTTGTCTGTCTTCTTTAGCTTTCTTTATTATTGGGCAGTCATGGGAGTAAGCGGGGTGGTCTTGGTGGTAATTAGGGCATCAGAAGGTGGAGGAGGTGCAGGTTGAGGTGAGGTGGTTGCCGCTGCATTTGGCGCAGATGGTCTGTCGTCGGCAGTAGTGGCGGGAGTGGTATAGCATTTGGCAGTTGTCGCATCTAGGTACTCGGCCAGTTTGTTTGTAGTCGTCGATGGTGATCCTGTGGTGAAGAAGGTACTTGATGGTCGCTTTAATTTGTCTGATGTCCTGTTTGTTCACTTCTACTACGTAGAGTCCCAGTCCTGTCAGTGTGTTATCGTCGAGTCGCTTCTTCATTTCAGAGATGTGGTGAATTTTGAAGCGGTGTTGGCTGAGTGCGGATGAAAGGTCAGTCAGGGGGATGTTTGGGGAGAGTCCTTTTATCATCAGTTTTGTCTGTCTTTCTTCCGTTGTCTTGTGGTGGTGGTAGTACAGGTTGGTGTCAAAGTAGCGAGTCCTGATTCTGGGGTCAAGTTCAATTTTCTCAAGAGTGGCCAGTAGTTTCTGGTGGGCGCCGTGTATTAGGCCGCACTAGATTCGCAATACGGCAGCATAAACAATTTCCTGTCGGAATAGCCAACTTAGGAAACTATTACTCCGATCAACTCTCGCTTTTGTTTTGTTTGGTTTCTGATCATCCGCACTCTTCGCGCAGTTGAGAGACTGTTCACTGTATAATAATGCATGTCTCGTTTTTCGTTAGAATTAAAAAAGATTTATTTATTAACTCTGTGAACAATTTAATTAAGAGTTACCATTATCAATAGGTGTGAGCAAAAGAGACGTTCAAACGTGTCAAGTGCAAATGAAAAATATAACCTTAAAAGTTACGTGGTCAAATTTGTGTTAATAATTATTATCAATTTCAAATGGTAAATAAATATCTTATTAAATAAATATTTCTAACAATAAATATCCTCTCAGGTGAATCACCTTCCTTTTTAATATCAATTTATTAATGCTTTCAACCCTCAATGATTTATATTAAACATAAATGAATTCCACAATTCTTTAACTTCATTAAATTTTTAATGTATGGTAATTTTTAAGTGACCTAATGTATTGTATTTCACAGTCTAGTGATGTGGAAATTATTGCAAATTCATCAATTTTATTTAACTGTTAAATTATTCATTACCTTTTAAAAGAAAAAAAATTTAAAAAATAGAAAATCATCATTAATGCAACCAAGTCTTCGGTAACTTGTCTGTTGTTACCAGAGACAGTCTTTCTCTCTACACATATTTCTTCTTAATAAATGGATTTTTGGGATATTTATGGAAATAAATAGAATTTTTGGTTTTGTTTTTTTAAATGAATTTTCTACTATGTTATTGTAACTACATTACTATAAATTACTACCTAAACATGCATATTACACTCAATCACTCTCATTCACTTATTAAATAATTCAAATGAAAATTATTTCATATACCGGTTTCCATAACAAATGCATGCCAAATAATTCCCAATAGTCAGCCAAGAAGTACAATATTAATGTACTTATTACACCTGTAATCGTGTTATACTTATAGGAATTGTGAAAAAATTCAAGGTATTCAAAGTAAGACAATGGTTATTTTCAGAATTAAAATTAGTGTAATGTGTTAAATTCAAAATGCATGTGGGATTTAATGAGAGAAACATGGTGCCAGTGGTCCAAATCCAGTTTTAGAAATAATGTCACTAATGCTGTCCATCAAATAATGTTACAACAGGCCACATAAACTGAAACAAAATTAAAAAGACATTTACATGTATGTTTAAATATACAAGACAAGTTCTTGTGTGAAAATAAATATTTGGAATAATAATGATATGGTGAAATTAAGTAAATTGAATATATGGTATGATCTATATGAGAATTATTAACAAATGTCTGGAGATGAACTATGTTTAGGATATTACAAAATCAATACTTTCTAATGACGATTAAAGAAGAACATTATCATGTAAAATTGTGTCAACAAAACTGGTTCCAATAAAAGATTAAGAGGGGCTAGTACAGACATTTCAAATGCTGGAAGACGAAAAGTTATTTTTACATCAATCTGCACCTACTTCTTGCAATAAACATTCACCATTAACCATAAGGTTAATGCCGTACCTGAAATCGTACCAGGCTATGCATCACGTTAAACATTTTTTCAAATAGATGGAGCATGACAGTTCAGATGCAATGCATAGTGCATTCTTCCGTAAATGCATTATATAAATAAACAGTTAATTCCATGATTTTGATAATAAATGATGAATTACTGTCATGATAAAATTTTTCACAATATAAGAAACATTGTTGTAATGAATATCGTACCCCTATTATCCCTTACTGTAATGGACACCCTCTTCTCCAGAAATGTTCTCCAAATTTATTATGATTTTGTCAACTTCTAAAACATCTTGGATTTATTTCCTCCAATTATTCTTTTATCGTTCATTATGTGTGCTACACATAATTGTTCCACTTTTAAGGAGTCACCTACAAGGATATGTGTCAAAAAGAAATTAGATGATATTGGATTCCATTACAATTAAAATTACTGAGATAAATATTTAAAATAATAATAATTAAGCAGTAAAGGCTACACAAAGAAGGAAATGTAAAATACCTCCATTCAAGAGTTAAATATTCTCTTAAAAATGTTAGGCACACCTAACATAATACTTACTCCCAAAACTGTAATTCTTTCATTACCACTGTCTGACCTTGAAACTACCACATTTTGTCTCAGATCGTTCTAAGGTACTGAAAACACAGTGGCAAAATACTTGATGCACCTTATCTTCTAAAGGTTTGTCAACAATATATCTAGAAAAAAAAAACCAATCCATCTCATACATATTTTCTTCATTAAACATTTTGAAAGGGCAAATTATATATTGAGAGCAAACATTTTTAATTGACTACTTAAATGTGCACAGTTGCCTCAAGAGAACGACAGTGGCATTATTTGGTGGCACCATGCCTTGTTGTAACCACCTCTATAAACAATTTATTGTTCAAATAATTTATATTTAATGTTAAAACTTTAATCTTTAATTGTTACTTTCCACCAAATCTTTTTTTTTTCATCTTGACGAAATGTTTTCTTCCATCTACTATAAATGAAGATTGTAAATTATGATTAGGCAAGGCCCACATTTTTAATGCCAGGAATTAACTGAGGTTGGATCCATCTTTGGAAATTTGCAAAACCATATAAATATTGATTTAATAATGACTTTATTACTTTGATCATAATGAAAATTAATAACGCACTTACCTTTTGATATTGTCACTGTTCATAGCACCAAGTTGCACTGTTCATAGCACCAATTGAGTTCTGTTTAAGTGTGGTCCGGGCTTCTTGTATTCTGTCTTTGTTGATAATTGTTTCAGTAAACATCACACCCAATAACTTGAAAAAAGAAAATCGGATTTATTACTATCAATACACAAATAATAATAATTAACAGTTATAGATAATCAACAACTACACAAATCACTATTTTAATTAATAAAAATTACACTTGTCAGTTTTAAAATATAAGATTTAGAAAAAACATATTAATCGACTAAAGACTTTGCCCCCCCATTATCAGACAAGGGGTGACATGGACCTTCCTAACCACAAAAAAAATTTCATATCCACTTTTGAAGGCTGAAAGAGCATTACCCCACCCAAAAATGACACCAGTTCTAGTTGGGCTACCATTTTTTCTAATTTAATAAATAGTATTCAGGAAAAATTAATAATGACTATAAAAAAAATTGGAAAATGGGAACTTGGTTAATTTTTATACAAAAAATTTAAAACCCAACTTCACTGATAACGATGAAACAATCAAAAATAATAAATAAAATAAAAAACGCCTGGCTAAACGTTAATGGCAGATTTAAAAAAAACGGAAAACCCAAAGTCAAACCCCCAAAAAATAGCAAACTGGCACACCCCCGAATGGCTTTAATGTTGGGGAATCAGGAAGATAATTTTTTTGTTGAAAACAAAGAAAAAACACTGGTCGAATACCACTGCGCAACTTTTTTGACCGATAGATTGACGAAATGCGGGCGGAGGGGGAGAAAAGACAGCCACTAGGTATTTTCGAATCCCAACCTGTAGATAAAAGTAAAACCCAGTTTGCACCCGGTCATGCTGGGGGAAAAGGGGGGTAGATAAATTTTGTACGTATTTTAGAGGTCGGTTGGGATCTTTCAATTTTGACAAGCATTCTGTAAAATTACCCAAAACCCCCAACGAGGAGGTGTCTACACATCGAGTTCCCCCTTCCCCTCCCAACCACCCTCCTTTTGGGGCAAGTTTCAAATCGAGGTTTAAAAACAAGTGGGGGTTTGGTGGCGACGGGAAATTGATTTTCAGAATATTGAGAGTTCTCAGAAGAATCTTCCCCTCATCACTGGACCGTAAAGGGGTTTTTAAATCACAAGGCCATTTCTACAATGCCATCCTGGTAATACCCCTTCGGGTTTTTACATCCCTCGTAACCTTCCCCAGCAAGGTGATATTGTGCAAAAGCTATTTTGTGAAAACAAATTTTCCCCCAATATCTCCTGAAATTTTTTCCTCGGGACATATCTTTTTTTAGCCCTAAGTTTGGGGTTGAAATCACAATGGGGGGAGACAAACAGGGGCCCTTTTTTGTTGCTGGGGATTTCATCTACAATATATGTTTTCGACAGGCTTTTTTTCCCTTTAATTTTTGAAAATTTTTCCCCTGGACATATAAATGAAATCCCCTTATTTTCTAACCATCGCACCATGGTTTTTTTGGGTTCATATCGAGGGGTTTTTTTCTACCGTCTGCGGGGGAAGGAGCGTTGTCCAGCACTAATGTTTCAGAGGGATTATCGTTTTTTTTAAAAACCATTTTTAAAAATTGTCTGAATTCATCTGAATGATAATTCCGTTGTAGTTTTGGTTAAATTTTAACTGACCCTCTTCCATGAATCCTTTTTGGGGGAAACCAATGCTAGCCAAATAAATTTTTTGGATGCATTTCCCCCATTCAGTGAACAATAACGTTTTTTTCTTTGCCAGCATTTTCCAACAGTAAGGTTGCTGTGATCCAGGATTCATCGAGATAAAATATCTTCCCATTCCTCAAAATTTTCTTTTGGACAATGAAACGGTTCCCCAATCAACAAATTGCCTTGCAAAGTTCTTTTTTTTTAAACTTTTTTCCAAAAACCCATGTTTGTAATTTTTTTCGAGCGGTTTTCCCCCTTTTCCCAAATTAACTTTCTTGCAGAACGGGAAAGTTTTAAGATGGAACAACTTTTAAACAGAAAAAAAATGCGGGATTGTATCCGAATAATCCTTTCAAATTCATCGACAGAAACCCTTACCTGTTCTTTTTTAAAAAAAAAGAAAATAATAAACCTTTTAAATTTGTTTAAAACGAGGGAAAAATTTTCGAATTAGCAAACAAAAAAGACGGTTCAAAAATACCTTTTTATGTTTTTGGTGGGTTTAAATTTTAAGGTATTTAATAATTAAGAGGGGGGGGAATTTTTTTAAACCAATGCATATCTATATTTACCTTTAATCTTTTCAATTTTTCCAAGTTTTTAGAATGAATGGTTGATTTATAAATCAAAATAATTAAAAATTGTATAAAACAATATTAGTGTTGGGGGAATTAAAAAAAGGGAATTTCTTTTGTCATAATAACCAAATTTATTTCCCAGCAAAACAAAGATGGCTCAAAAAATTAACAAGATAATTCTGAAGTCAAAAAGAAAATTTTTTTTTAAAGGGAAAAGGAAAAAACTTTAAAATTTAAATTATAATTAAATTTTTCATAATATTGGGGGCTGAATTTGAAAAATTTAAAAGAATTTTTTTTGTTTTTAATTTGATATATAATAATAAATAATAATTTAAAAATAATCAAAACAATTACTCATTCATTGATTCAGAAAAAAAAGAATAAAAATTTGGGGAAAAAACATTACTAAGATTTGTGCTGTAAGTATTCAAAATTTTTCCCTTTTCTAGCTTAATTGATTAGTGCTCCCAGTACATATTGAATGAAATGTTCTATATCAGATATGTATTTAAAATTCCCCTTTTTCATCTGTAATGCATATTTTAAATTTCCTTGACTTTGAACCCATATTGAGTGGGGGAATCTTATTTTATCAAATTTGTTTTATTGCATTAATTGTTTCTTAAAAATTTGGGAAATCAAAAGGAAAAAATAAACTTTAAAAATTTTAAAAATACTATAAATAGTTTTCGTTGAAATTGTTGGGGGAAAAAGTATGAAAAAAAAATTTAAGAGTATAAATGGTTTTAATATTCCCCTTTTTTTCCCAAGGGTTTCTGGGATTGTGGGGGGGTCTTTTTTTTTGCATTTTTATCTCGTTAGGGGAAAATACTAGCACCAGATACGCAAACCCCGATAAAAGATTGATAGGATGCAAAAAAACCCTTTTTCCCCTTTTTCTATTTACAAGATTTAAAACCCTTTTTAAAATTTTTGGTTTCGAAAATGATGTCCTCCTTTTTTCGAGAGTTTTAGGGCCTCCTTGAAGGACCTGAACCTGCCTACCATTTTTTTTAAAATACTAAAAGAAACCCCCAAAGACGTTTTCTATAAAGCTACTAGTTATGTTTCCACCAACGAAGTTTTAATGTAAATGAAAAGCCCGGGATCTTTGCCTTCAGCTTTGGTTTCAGGGGGGGCAAGGTCTCTAGAAAAAGGGATATAAAAAAATTTGTAAGGTTGAGGGGTTTTTTACCAAACAAATGAAACTACCCAAAATTGAGTGAATACATTTCTCATCCGATGGGATTTTTTTCGTTGTCCGTTTTTTTCTTTTGCGGGCCCCGCACTTTTTTTTCCAAAAAATATACATTTAAAAAGGGCCCCTCTCTGAGAGAATGGACCCCAAAACCCAGCGCCCCCTGTGGATTGGTTTAACCAGCTGCCAGAACCCAGGTTCCAGATCTCGTAAGAATGTTTAATAAGGTTTGTTTTTAACTTAACGCCTGAAGACGTTTATTATTTTTACGCTGGGCACAGTATTACAGTTTAACATATTTATGTGAAATTACATGTTGAACTTATACTTTCATAATATATAGTAGTACAGTTCAAAACCTAGAAATTGAAATTTTGTTTTTTAAAGCACTGCTCAACGAGTTAATTTGTTTATCTCGTTGGCAGTTTGAACGCCCATCAGGCGACATTTTGCGGGGCCCAGAAAGACGCAGAAAAAATTATTCCATTTTGAAGGAATACCCTCGTCCCACGTTCAAAAACCCGATACTGCAGAATGAAACCCTTTTTTCCGGGGGGGAAAGTGTCGAGACTGAGTTAAAGGGGAAACCCCATGGGGTCTTTTCGAAACCCACAACCAGTGCAAATTAGCAAAAAGCATGCGAAAGTGTTGTGTTGTTCGCTGTGGTGACGTGATTCGTTTGCATCAGGCCTCTGGGTGTCTTCATTCATGCAAATGAACTACGTAAGTTGGCGACACCAAAATGACCATGACGGATTATCATATGCTTGGTCTCCCTGCATTGCAACAAAATGTTGGTTTGCCCAACGCATCAACGTGCTGCGTCATTTGCTTTGGCGGAATCGCATCGGCCCCCAGTGTTTTAAAGGGTTGGGGAAAATATTTAAAATTTGTATTAAAATATTAAAATACTTATATACAAAGTTTTTAAATACATTCACAAAATACATCAGGACTTGACATGCTGAGTACCTACATAGGTATTTAAAATACTTTAAATACTCAAAACACTGTAAATATATAATAATTTTGTATTGTATATTTTTATTGCAACAATAAATTATAATTATCAATTACAGTACAGTATAGTAATTGACAGTCATCTAAATTTCTAAACAATGACTATTGTAATGTATTTTAACTATATGTATAAACATTTGCAAATATAAAATGATTTCAAAATATGTTAAAAAAGAAAGGGAAATTTCTATTTAAAATGACTAATTTTTCAAACAAATCATCAGACAAAAAACCCCTAGTTGGCGAATGTATAAAACCTGCCAAGGAAAACAATTATTCAACTTACGTGTATGAACATAAACTAGTGTTATAAACATCTTTTTTATTGTAGAATAATTGGACGGCATTTTTAATGATTTAGATTTACCGTTTAAAAATGAAGAGAATCCAAATTTAACAGCTGTAAGGAGATTTATTTTTTAAGGACTTTCCCAAAGCTGAATAAAAAAAAGAACCAATCCCGTTCTAAATATCTTCCCTTTTATTAAAGTTTTTTTTAATGTTTTTTTGGGAGGAAACACAATTTTAAAAGGGAAAAAAAAACTAAATTCCCGTTTCAATTTTATAAATTATACATCAGACATTATAAGTATATCTTAGATGTCAACGGTTGTTAAAGAGAAAGTTTGCGACCTGTAAAGATTTATAGGATTTTATGGAAAACGACAAAAATGGGGGATTGATTCTTTTATGAATTAAAAAAATTTTTCTAGAAAACAAATACATTGCTCAAAAGTACGATGGTTTCCAAAAACACACTCATAAGTAGCATATAGTTACCTGTCAAAAAGATGGGAAGGGGGAAAAAATTTAAAGAATTTACCCTAACGGGGGTTTTCGAACATCCACAAAGCAACTACCGCAATTCCCCTCTCACAAGGCTGACTCACTCGCTAGTATTTTTTGAAAAACATATTACGGTTGTTTAACATAAATATTTTGATAAAATAATTCATATAACTATTACGATTTTTACCAGAAGTTAAATGTTCTTTGGAGTTTTTATCTTTAATTTACTCATTTAGTTTTCATACCAGCAATTGAAAATTATGTAGCATCAAAATCTATCAAGTCATGTACAATTTTCTCAAAATTAACAAAAATAACATAAATGTTGTAATAGCAGCACTCATCAAATAACTCAAAAGTTCTGTTTTCTTTTATGAAACATTTATTTTGAGAAAATTGTATTTAATAAAACAATGTCCATTTTTCATATTTTTTAATATTTTTATTGGTGCCAGTTTTTTCAAAAAGTGACTTTTGAGATTTTCTGGAAGTGAAATATTTTGAGCTCTGTTTGACAGAAGAAAATTGAGTTTTCGAGAATCTACATAAGAAATCATGTTGAACTTTTACTAGAAATCCAAAATTTAAATCACCATTTTAAAAATTGTACCAATGTGGTTGATCTCCCCGCTGTGTTTATCTTCTAGTTTGTTTAGGTAACACCTAAATGTTTCAACTTTTCAGTACTAAAAATATTGGGTTTCTGAACTCGTAATGATAGTTTTGTCCTTCTACACTTAGGGGTGTTTCAAAAAATTGAAAAAGCATAATTCAGGTTTTCACAACCTGATTTGCCTTTTAAACACGTAAAAGATCTATGGTAACTGCTAAGGAAAAAAAATACCATTTTCGTGATGTAACAAAGACTAAACTTACGGTGAGAAAGATTCTAGGGGTTATCGGGCCTTGAATCATTACTTATCCATTTAGTGAATAAAGTAAATATTGATTTCCATGACCAATCAACGTTTCTCAGTCCAAAAACTATGCCAATTCTGGGAAAATTTTTTATCTCGGTGGAAAAAGCCAAAAATGAAAAAAAACAACCCAAAATCAACTGATATTAAAGCATCCAAATCATCAACTGAAAGAAAATTTTTAATAGTGAGTAAAATGATGTTAAAATAGAGACAGAAAGATCGCAGAGAAAAAGTAAGACAAATTGGCGCAACCATTTCTAGTTACTGTTGAATTTTTAATTTAAGTTTCTGATAAAATTAAAATTAATTAAGTTATTTGATAAAATGTGAATATTTAAACCAAAAAAAAATTTTGCAATCTTTTCCCACATTTTTGCCCAGGGGGACACCCAATCACAACCCCCAGCCTCGGGCGTCGTTCGGCCATCGATTTTTAGCCCCTTTTAACCCTTTTGCAACATGATCATAACAAAAATTTGTTTTAAAATTAAAGAACAAGAAAGCAAAAAAAAAAACCAAAAAGGGAAACTTTTTTAATTATTTTAAATTTTTTTTGGGGCTGAAGTTTTGAGAAAATGTGAAAATATAAGTCAAAAAGCAAAAAAATTTTTAAACTTCCTCCCTTTGGGGCCGGGGGGCCGAATCCAACGCACCAGGGGGGCGCGTTCCCCCATCGCAGTTCGTAGACCTAGTAATGTTATACAACATGACCATAAGTAAAAATATACCAGCTGTAAATTAAATCAGCAAGACTGCAGAGAAAAATTAAACAAAAAAGCGCCCCTTTTTAAAATTACTGTTACATTTGTAATTGAAACTGGACGGGTTTTTGAGAAAATGTAAAAATTTAAACCAAAATCTTGCCAAAAAAAAAAGTTTGCAATCTTCCGTGTTGGTGCCGGGGCGGGGCGCCTCTAATCCTGGCACTCTGCCGAGCGGGCGCGCGTCGCTGGCCATCCCCTTTTTAGCCCTGAATCAGCGCGCATCTGCGGGGTGCGGGGGCGGAGGGGGGGGATCTCCCAGGGCGCCCGCCCGCGCTCCCAAAAACCCTTTGGGCCCTGCATTTTGGGGGGGCCCTAACCAAGCGCGGGCGTCGCCGCCGCCCATGATGGATCGGGGGGCCCCGGGGCCATTTCAGCGGCACGTCGGGGCCCTGCCCCCCTTTTTGCAGGTGGGAAAGGGCCCCGCGGGGAACCCGCGGAAAAAAGGGCCCCGCTTTCGGTGCACCCCGTTTCTTTTAAGACGTTGGTTTTTACGAGCAAAATGGAAGAATGAATGAACAACTTTCCTTTTTTGCGCTTTATCCAGCCAGCAGCCGGTTATCATTTACGTCCCCATAAAAATATTGACCCACTAGACCAACACACTTTCCGGCTCCTGATCTGGGGCAGCAGAACGCGACCCCCGGCAACACATCAAAGTCGGGCAAACAACCGCAAGCCGCCGAACCGGGCCCCGCGGACCGAAGCACGAGTCTACTGCCTTTGCCCTGGGCCCTCCCGGTTTACACGGATTTTTAAATATATTAAAAATCCCGAAAAATTTAGAAAAATCTTTTTGTATAGAGAGAAGGGAAAAGGGAAATTTATTTTTCAAAAGAATATTTACGTTTTTAGAGACATTTATTTTAGGTTTGGGGGCATGGGTCCCTTGGGGTTTTTACTTGATGTTCAGTAAAACAAAAAGACATTATACTATTATTTTTAATGGGGTTGTACCCCGTAATGCCTGACGTAATTGAAAAAAGGTGCATTTTAAAATTTGCAAAAAGAAAAAACTGCTATACTCAATGGGACACGGGAAATGTCAATTACTGGTAAGTAAGGTGGAAACTAAACGTTTGCGCCAAAAAAAAATAAAATTTGCTGGGCAAACTGCCTTACGTTGTGCCTTCTTCCCTCCTAATTTTTAGGACAATTATGCAGCTATGTATTTTTACCACGTTTTAATCCGCCTTCCATCACGTATTTATTCTTCGCCCATAAAATGAGTTTCAAGAATTTTTACTGTTTTTATATATCTTTTCTTTCCCCTATATTTCAAACAATCGGAAACAGGCACCGATTTGTATTTTTCTGGAAAAACCTCTATAAAAAGGGGAAATCAATTTTTGATTTGAGCATCCCAAGGTCAAAAAGCGTCAGAATATTTTTTTTTTTTATACAGGGCATCTTTCAAAAAAATCTTTCAATTACATAGAACGTATCTTCAACGGATTGGGGGAATAACGGTCAGGGTACCGGACTTTGTACATTTGGGGTTCAAACCGATCGAAGGGCCAATCAATAAAAACTGACGTGTGATTGCCTCTAGTGTAAGTGACTTACTATATTTTGAAGGTCATGCGTATCAGTTCATGAAGGATAAACATAGGGTTTGGAACCAAGAAAAATTTTAGAAACGAGGAAAAAAAAATCCCTTTTATATTTTGTCAGTAGGGTGAAATTGAAACGCGCCCGGGTTTTAGGACAGAACGAGGTCCAGAGTGGCGCGGAGGGGGGCCCGCCGGGCAGAGGCCCCGCGATGCGCGAGAGGTAACGGGCAGGAGACGGAGCGAGGGGGAGTTAGAAAATGGGGGGACACGGAAGTGAATTGGGGTTAATGGGAAGGAGAAACACGCAATTTGGGGATGGCTGGGAAAAAAGTGCGGGCTAATAAAGGGGTTAGTGAGAGTGGGGCGAGTAGAAGAAAAAACTGGGTAATATCGAGTAGGGGGAGGCGAGCAAAACCATGTGGTGGGGAGGGTTGGGGAACATCGCGCCCCCTATGAACTGAAATCAAGGGGTTAGGGTTTCGATCCTGAATTCGGTAATGCAGCAGTCGTGCATCGAAGATCGGGGCATGGGGAAGATCGCAGCCGATAACAGACGGGGCCGGGGGGAAAACTCCCCCACTACGGCGCCACGCGGAGGGGCCGAGCGGGCCGAGGGGGCCGAGGTGCCGAATTACGGCATACCAACCGAACAGAGGACGCCGGGGGGGACACGCCCAATGAACACAGGTTATTCTGTATCACATCTAAATAATCTAGCCTGACCTACCGGGGGCTGCGGATTCCGCAAATAACTAGGGGAAAAGTTTAATTTAAAAAAATTGTATGATCTGAAAATAAAATTTTGGATGATTCCAGAAATTGTGTTTCCCTGTTTCCCGAACCCCCCCATTGGAAAAAATCCCGTCCCCATAACACAAATTTACTGGGATAGGACCGGAAGAGCGTCACAATATTTTATATACACATATACCTTTTGGCTCTCACACCCAAACCCAAATTTTTTTTTAAAAGAGGTCTCCAAAAAAGAAAACTTCCGGAGCGGGTTAAGTTTTGACTTTAAAAATATGAAAGCTTTGTTAAAAAAACAGGTACAAATTCATGTCAAATGCGACCCGCAACACTCCATCGGATTTTTTAATCTGTATTGTTAAATGATTCCAAAGCGAGGCGTTTAAAGGCCTTAAAAACAAAAAATTTGAGGCTCGAGATCTAACAAACCCCCCACGAAACTACAGGATGAAACTTTTCTTTTTATTACAGGGTGGGGACGTTTCGTTTCAACCCCACCTGTTCACTACGTAACAGTGTTCAAAAGAAGTTGGAATATTAAAATAGCAAGACGTTTCTTGTTCCTAAAATAACATCAATTGTGGGGTTTACGATATTATGTACTTTTATAATCCGTTTACGTTTGGTTAAAAAATCGTTTCCCTTTCCCTTACCGCAGTCAATGGGAAAATTTTTTAATTTGAGGTGAATTCATTTTTATTATATTATTATTGTTGATTTTAGTGATTCCGGGAGTCAACAACAGATTATCCCAATAGTTCATTTTTATCGGGAGGGGGGGAGATCTTTACCCACTGGGTTTGGGGATTTGGGGAACTACCGTGACAAGCGGGGTTTTTCAACCAGGTATTCCCCCCAGTGAGGGGGACCGCCTCAGCCGAGAGTTCAATCCCCCACCGGTCTCCCCCCATTAGGTAGTGTAGTTGTATGTATGTTGTGTGGGGGGGGGATGACAAGGAAAAGGAAAAGGTGAGGGGGCGTTTTTTGTTAGGTATCCCGGCATTCGCCTAGGGCAATTGGAAAAAAAACGAAAACACCGATCAGAGCAGGGGCCCTAAAATTTTCCCGACTGTTCGATCTTTTGAAAGTTGGGTTTCCCAAAAACCTGCCGCCGTCGTGACTGGCTAGGGCCCCGGAGGGCACAGTGACATAATTGATGCGGCTCCTTACGCCTGAGAAAGAGTTCACTGGTATGGGGTATGAGAACAAGCGGAATAACGCAATCAAATATTTGCATTTTCATACAAAATCCCAACTGTCTTAGGATTTTCTCTCAAGTCCTGCGCGTTTAGGAAGTTAGTAAATAGGTTGTATTTTTTCCGGGTTCGGGTATCAATCGAGACCATAGACCACTCATACGGGCGGAGGCTGCAAAGTTTTCTGTGCACAATGAACATTAGTAATACAAATTTTCATTATAGATTTTATTGAAATCATTTATATATTTTTTTTTAAAATTTTTTTTAAATTTTTCAATTAGAAATAATTTCTCTTTGACGGTGTTTTAAATACATTTTTACTTGTGACCGTTGCCCGTGATCGTAAGGCAAACACCTGAGCACGGAACTTCGGAAAGTACATGAAAAATCCTTGACTGAGCCTGAACGTGACTGTCGAAAACCTGTGTAGAAGAAGTTACCTAAACATCGGTGGGAACGTCATATGTGTAACTTCGTTACATGAAATGCCCACTACATGTTTATTTGCAATATATTGCATCGATTTTGGCAAACTTTTGAAATGCATTTTAAACACCTCTATACGCTCTAGAATTTTGTTATATAGTATGGAACATGCTTGTAAAAATAAGACAGATGAGCATTTAAAGTACAACAATTTTCGTTTTAACCACTTAAAAAGAAACTTCTTGAAAAAATTGTCATGGTCATCAAATTATCTTCACTATTCTCACTGTGGTAGGTAAATGGCCCAATTTCTCGCGACACAGAATTTCAAAATATTTGAAACTCTTTTTGATACCAAACTCTTTCCCCTATTTAAGAAAATTATGGAGGTTTAGGTGAAATTTTCTGGAGAAAATATTTTGAAAGACAATTCTCATCTTCATAATTTCCGTACGATTGAAGTAAAGTATTTCTGGGAATACTGGCATAAATTACATTTCATTACAAAAATATTGTCAAGCAGTACATTTATGCTTGCTGTTAAATTCGACTGGATGAAGCAGCTCGTTTGTGTTTTAAAAAAAGTTGAAGGAGAAAATGAATATTTTATATATATTTATAAGCCAGCTACGCAAAAAAGCAGCATGGAAAATTTCAGAGAGACATTTGCGTAAAAGGAATATTTCCAAATACCGGACGGCAGTAGGCATTTTCGAAGGATTAAGCCCAGCGCCACTACTTGCCACCCTGCGTGATCGCGAGCGCCAAGAGCGGGAGGGGAGCGAGGAGGGGGGGTTTAGGGGGTCGAGGGCAACACGATCAAATGCGTGGGACGCCATAACGATAACGAGTTTCGACTCTTCGTTGATTCGGAATATCGCTGTAGAGCAGCTGAGGTGGGGGTGGGGGTGAGGTAATCGAGAGAAAGCTTCCTCTACCAGGGGTTGCCAAATGTTCGAAGGGGCCGTATTTAAGATAAGCGGAGTTTCACGATGTAAAAGTATATTGATTTGATACATTTTATAAAATATGATTATTTACCTTGTTACTCAATTTAATTCCAACAAAATTTTCATGATCATAGAATAATCAACTAAACGATTTTTGTTTGTAAGTATTTTGATCAATCCTCCCCTCAGACACACACACACACAAACACATGCCATTCTCTCTTTAACATCTGACATTTTCATTCAAAATTTTAGATTTCTTATTCCTACGTGTATAAAAGCGTCCTATAATTATATACGTTAATTAAAGTTGTGAAATCAATGTGAAAACAAAGTGTGAAGTAAGAAAACTGGAATCTTGATGGTGTGCTATTGTCTTCCACTGAGTTCTCGACACGATAAAACACGCCTACTGTGTATTCGGAACTCGAAGTAATAGAAGAATTAGCTCACCCAATTTTGTTCAAACCAAACTGAGAGACGGGGATTTTCAAAATGCAGAAAATTCTCTGACGACCATGACCTGCTGTAGCTTGCACAAGAACATAAACTAATTTAAAAATATAATCATTCGATAATTCACATTCTAATTTATATCCTACATTCTGTCAGCTAGGGAATGACGTGAGTAACGCAACGGAATGGCTGCAATTGTTGTCAGTCATTAGGTGCTAATATCCATCGCATGATTTTATAGATTGTAGGAAGGGTCTTAAAAATAATAAATGTACTAGTAATTACTAAATTATTATATTTATTATTAATATAATTATCAATATTATAAGCTCAGGTACTTCTTTTGACTTTCTCGTATACGTAAAAATCTCATAGACAGCTGCAGGAAAACATGCCAATATTTTGAGAAAAAACAGGATTTGTTAGCTGATTCAGAAAATAGTACTTGTGTGTACTCCAACACATAATTAGTCAGTTCCTCGTGTACGTAGAACAACCAGGATCTTTTCAAATATTCTTTTCACCTGTAGAACATCTTCAGTATTGAAACTAAAGGTTCTTTATAATGCAATTTATTCCTCGATATTATATCCATCAATTATTTCGTGTACCTTTTTTAATATTAGTATTTTAGAGTGCATAATTTGGCGTTGTAATGGGTTAGAATCATCTCAATAAAAATAACAAGAACTAAAAAAAAATACGGGACGAAATGAAACTCACATATTAAAAATTCTTTATAATGAGTAGTAGAACTCAATTCATTTTTTTAAATTCTAAATTGAAGGTGTTTTCTATAGAAAAATTTCTTTATTATTAGTAACAGGTTCTAAATTTCACCTCTAGAGCACTGCGAAATAATTTTAGGGAGGGTCCTAAGGTGCCACCAATTTTGTGCTATTTGCGGTTGGTGCTACTGGTTGCCGCCTACCATGAAGGACACGAATTTAGTTCTTCGAGTATTTATGATGGACGTTTAGACACTTAAGCGTTCTCGGAATCCAACAGCGATTATATTGAAGATAACGTTCTCTGCGTTTCTGAAATTGCATTTGCGTGCAGCTCACCCGCACGGGCATCTTCCAATCCTCTGCCACGGGAGCAAAGAGCTCGGTTTTATCTCTGCGAGGTTGTCTTCCCCTGTCGGTCGTGTTTTGACTATATCATTTCCTTTCTACGATATAATTGTATACTATGACATATGATCGTTCAAAGTTTTGTTGGTTTACTTTACTAATTGATATGGGACTAATTTAAACTTTTCAATACCTTTTCAAATTGAGCTTTTGTAGTTTTTCCGTCAACACCATCGTTGTACATCCCTAGCGCGCGTCGCGAGCAGAAATACTCAACCTGCCTCCGCAGGGCTCTATGCTCGGAACTGCACGCGGCATTGACGTCGAGCACAATCGTGCTAGAACAATTGCCACCTTTTCACTACTCAGTCGCTCAAGTTATAAAATTGAATAGCGCTCCGCGAAAATTAACGAGTTGTTTCCTCACAGCTCGTCCCAATAGCACCAAATTTCATAGCGATCCGGTAGGTTTTTAATTATTTTACTGCTTATTGAGACGTTCTTGTCAACAATTTTTTTGGCGTATATCCTTAAACCATACATAATAATATGTATAAAAAAACCAAAGTTTTTTTATCTTCCTTGAGTTTCCTCAGACTTTACGATATTGGGGAACGCAGAACTTACGAATCTGGGGATCGCAGGAAATTATGTTCTAAATGCATTTTAGCCCTGAAAATGGAGTAGTTCTGGTACACGGTTAAATAGCTTCGCGGAAAATCACTTAACTTGCCATTTGTAGTGCTCGACTTTGACTCACTGGACGGGTAAATATTTTTAAATGCTCGAATTCAATAGAAGAAAGTCCTTTTTCATTTTTTAGCTTTTGGAAAAGAAAGGAAATGTAGGTACTCGGATATTTCTTGCTTCATTTGGTTACGATATTTCCATGTGTTTTCTGAAGTGTCAGTAGCATAGAAGTTGCAACATTTTAACACTATGATACCATGGAAATAATATTTGAACTATGATGACGTTACCAATAATACGAGAAATGTGTGCTGTAGCACCTCTTGTTCTATTAAACTTAATCATTTCAAAACGAATATTGTTTATCATTTTCTGTCATTTGAAATAAAAAATATATAGCTTAAAATGAAAATCATGCTCTTACTTTTTTATTTCGTTCATCTTATTTTTTTATGCTTTCGTAAGAATTCTGCCGTTGTTTTGGTACCCCTGTGCCAAGCGGCAGACAATTCTCAGAATGGGACAGCGTGGTGCCCAGTGTCTGGGACGTAGCGTTCCAAAGGAGCTCCTTCTGCGACCGAATCAAAGCGAGGCGATCGACTTCGAACGGGTCTTCATTATCGTTCGGAGCAATGCGTGTATTGTGCTGCGTGCCGAAAGGGACTGGCGAACCTTTTTGTTTTTCTTCTACAGACACGACAAGGAACGACAAGCTATTAAAGTGACTTTTTGAAAGAACCGTCAAAATAAAACTAATACGAGTCTGTCGTTTAATTGGGTGCGAATTGAAATGCAAACTGGTCTTCAAATTTCAGAGAAGATAAGTATATTTTCAAATATTCGAATTTTATGTTAAAACGTAAGTATTTTTTAAAATAATAATAGTAAATATTAAATAATAATAATAATAATAATAATAATAATAATAATAATAATAATAATAATAATAATAATAATAATAATAATAATAATAATAAGTAAATGAAGCTTCGTTGGTTTTAATGACATTGATGTCAAGAGGTTTATGTTACGGATGTATTTATTTCAAAATTGTCATTAATACAAATATTCTCAGTAATTCACAAGAGTCTTATATAAAGAAAACTAGAGAACATTTATGTGCTCTGTTAGTTTTCTTGACAACACAACAACAAATGGATTTCTATTTGAACCCTAACGGCTATGGAAAAACAAACCGCAAAATATTATGAATCATTTGGGGGAGTTGAGTGCAATCGTGTTCCAGTCGATTCCACGCGTGGAAGCAGGGCGTGTCTAGGTGCAGCACATGGTATTTTTTGCTCGCCTGGAAGAAAAGATCCTACTTTTCGTTAAAACGAACGTTTTTTTCGCATGAAGTGATTGCATTAAAGTTTCTCAAATATAAGTTAAGTGTCTACATATTTATTTTTGATTTACTAGTTCATTACTGTTTGTTAATGAACCTGAAATAAAACCCACAATAGTGTATTTAATATTCTTGCGAGTATTTTGAATACATTGCTACCAACATAAAAAACTAGTCATTTTTACGTATTCGATTTAAGAAACCAGTATACGTAAATAAATGTCATAATTTTCAAATCATAAAAATAAAAATTCGACAAATACATTATCTTGCTCAATGAGTGTGAACATTCCAATTTTGGCAAGTTCACGTGAATTTAAAACTCCCATCAGTCACCCTTACTTCACTTTACGTATTACATTTTTTTTATATACACAGGTGCTTTTTAATTGAAGAGTACTGTAGTAATACATATGAACGCGCACACTACACCTCGAAATGTTATTTTTTATGTAATGTGAATTTCTAAATAGCTTTCAGCAGTGGAAGCAAATTACCTAAAAGTTCAATTTCATTTACGTAATTTTTATTTTCCATCTATCTTCAAATAATCATATTTGTTTTCAGGAATATTTTCAGGGGTTTTACAGGAAAATAACTGTTAAAGTTTCCAGAATACTCGCAGGAACTTCGAAATATTCTAACATTTTATACAGAGAAACTCTTATAGATTCGATTGGTACGAGAGTATTCAATAGTAGTTAGATACGTACTCCGTTTTGTTTATCGATGCCATATTGATATAAAAATGTGGATTTTCACGTTTGATGCATGACAAATTGAAATGTATTTGAATTCTTATTTGATTCAGCAACGCACTAGTAAACTAGGTGTTTACCAGTTAAGTTGCTAGTGAACCACGGGCGTTTTTTGATGTTTCTACTCCTCAGGCAACATCAAAACTCACAGGCGAGAGACTTCCGAGGTTGAAAGTCTCCCTCAGGCAAAAACATCTGCTTAACGCCCTAGATATATAAATAACTATTGCCATTATAATTAAAGGAAACCTGTAAATATTACCTCTAGATACATGTTGGAAACTCGGTAGTCACTCAGGTCATTTACTTTATTCCTTTTGAGGGTAGAGAATACCAGAACAAAAAAGCGTGTGTTGTATGAAGAGAATGTCACATATGAAGGGCGCTAACGTTCACGAACAATTTGCGAGAGCATCCTAGTGCGTCAGGCCGTTTTTAGATTAGGGGCAAACCGCATAAACGAAAGACAGTTACGAATATTGAAATGGATGTTAATGGACGAATTTTCAAGGCAATAGAGTTTCTTCCTTAAAACAAGGTCTCTTTAAATGATGAATAATATATTGGAACAGGAAAGGATAATTTTGTGATTGTTGTGCTTGGGTGCAATGAGCTGGTTATTAACTAGTTTCTATAGTGAACATAACAGGTGACATTCTCCTCGCTACCAAGCCAAGAGGCATTTTATGTGCTAATCGTTATTACGAATACAAAGGAAAAGTTCCATTTCTTTGATCATGTTAAGTCATGGTATTTTGAGTGTAGTCAGCGTTGGTCATGAAAATCGCAAGGAGTTGTCGAACGACTTCAGGTACTTGAATTCAAGAGCATTTTCGTAAAGAGGGAATTATTCACATCTTTGATGATATCTATGAAGAGTAATCTCAAGTTTATGTTATGTCATGTTATCTACAGGTCCTTCTTACTTATCTCATTCTCGTAAATATGTTATCACACTTCAAAAAATTGAAACTGCTTATTTTGTCTACGTCGTCCATCTTGTTAGTCGCTATACAGGAGATATGAATGGCGTTCTCAACTAAACATTTGTCGTGTTAGTAAACTCTAAGAGTTTCAAATTCATCTTTGCCGGAGATACATACTAAATTCCTCAGATCTTCATTCCTTGAATGACATTGCGTTTTTCGTTTTGAAATGGGTCATGATAAATGTCATTCAAAATTAATAAATGCAAATACAAATAACTAATTGAATCTTGTTTCGAGACATTATTATGTTCCAGTGTAACTAACATGAGCAAGGCATTAATCTTGCGCACAATCAAAGTTATTTCAGACTTTAGAACCTAGTACAGAGTGAGTCACGTGACTTTAGCACCTCCTGCAGTTTTTCAACGGTTGAAGTTATTGCAGTGCAGTTTTCACGAAAGTGCATGAGGGAATTGCGCTAATTCATGCATTTATTCGTTTCGATTTTATCACTTATATTTTACGAGTTATTGAGGTAAGTTTCTTTAAAAAATGGAACTATACATATTTTTGGATTATTGTAGCGAGCGTAAAAGGACGAATCCAATGATGTAAAATTGTTATATGGTAGATAAGAATTTGTTTGAGTAATTCTGATTTTTTTCTGTTCAACTTTCCTTGCTCGTTAGCAGGTTGAGTACTGAGTGATTTGTGTGCGGACTTGTGTTACCCGTTCAAAATATCCGTTAAACAGGTGGCAAGAAAACGAGAGGCAAAAAAATGAAATTCACTCAAACAAATGTTTATCTAACATATAACATTATTTACATCATTGCATTCGTCTTTTTATGCTTGTCATGATAAATGAAAAAATATGTTTATTTATTTATTTATTTATTTATTTTACGTCAAAAACAGTTAAAAACTGCGTATGACGTGCTATGGGAAAAGTGAATTGTGTGCACATTTTCAAAATTCTGTGATCCATACACTAAGTCATATACTACTTAAATTTTGAATTTTGAAAGGAGAAAACAAAACCCCATGTAATAAAATCTATTTTCAAGGATAAACAAGCAATAAATTTATATGTATAGTTCAATTTGAAAAAACAAAGTTACCACAATATATAGTAAAATACAAGTGATAAAATAGAAAAGAATACATATATCAATTAGCTCTATTTCCGCATGCACTTCCGTAAAATTGTCTTGCAATAACTTTAACTGTTTAAAAACTGCACGAGGTGCTAAAGTTATGTGACACGCAAGAGAAACTGAAAGACGTGCTGAAGTTACAGTAAGTATAGTACATTCACAAACACATTAATCTGACAGAAAAAGTACGAGAAATTTTGATATTTCCAATCCGCTGGAATTCCGCTTAATAAATAGTGACTAATATTCACCGAGAAGTAGCATATCTTCTTCAAAGGCTGGTGCTAAGATTCGAAAAATTCACACGTATCACTTCATTGAGAAAATTTTCTCATGAATTCTCCAGATACCTGAAACCCATGAAGTTAATCTGAGAGTCTTCGGCGAGACCATTCCCAACTGCTAATTCGGGCCTCCTTTTAAGGAGACGCTATGCCAATATTGGCTGGTGGCTGAGGTGGGATCGCGGAGATGGGGGTTGTACCAGTAAGGACGTGAGACGCGGTGTCGCATGAGGCTGACGGGGACGATTTGTAGCTCGGCTGCGGAAGCAGCAGCTGGCACCGCAGCGATGGCAAGCGCTCATTAATCCCCCATCTGCCTGTGGCGCGCGTCGCCACGCCATGCGACGCGACGCGACTTCGTGTGCTAATGGAGCGAGCGCCAGCGCCGCGGACGCCGAAGCCGCCTTCCCGGCGGCGGCGATGGGGTAACGGTTAGCGTTTCGGGCTAAAACCCTGCACGGTGTAACGGTTAGCGTATCGGGCTGTTATACTCAAGTTCGCGGGTTCAAACCGATCGAAGCCGACGATTTTTAAGGGCGAAAAAATCCTTCGTACCCTTCCTGGAGGGGAAGTAAAGCCGGCTGTCCCATGTTAGTAGATTTACTGTATGTAAAAGATCTTCAAGCCTAAATGAAGCCTCTAAGCCAAATTCAAATTGCCTCTTTCGTTGTCCATGTAATACCTTCTTTCTCCCCAAGTAGGTGAAAGGAGCGTAACTAAATTTGCGTGGTCAGACCTCATGGCCTGAGTCTGGCCATATAAAATAAAGCATTCATTAATTCATTCCCCAGGCACACTAGCTCCTGCGCACTAGCACCTGGTCAAAACTGAGTTCCCTCTTGGTCTGTCACTGGCTTAGGTAGCTCAACTGATGTCACAGCAGTGCCTCTGTCATGGAGATCTTAGGGTTCGAGTGCTGACGGTGGCAGATTTTTCGACACAAGCTACGTAGTAGCTAGGTTGAATCAGGCCGCTGTCAGGGGAGAATTCTAGCAACTGGCTGTCTGATAGGCAGTTTTCCTAGGTTTCGCCGATCAATACCTGTCGAATGTCGGTGTCAGGACCATAACAAACGACCCACTAACCACGCGCGATCTTTTCTCCTTTTCCTTGTCCTATCTTCACCCTTACTTACACACACATGCACTTGTGACGTCAGGGATACGTGTGACGTAATGGGAACACAACAAAAATCACAGACACGAGCTACAGATATTTACAAGTTTATTAATAATTATTTAAAAATAATGAGTTTGGAAAGTTCTTTACAGCTCTAATAGACTCAATCCCCTGATCGCAGGAGCCTTCCTTAAATGCTGCAAGATCTGCCTGACTAGTGGCCCTTGCCACTCCTCAGCACACAGCATAGAGCCCCGTGATCGCAGTCACCCATGGAAACATATTCTACAGCGGTGTGTCAACACATGGTTACCCTACGAGCATCGCTCGTCTCCGCACCGCCCTGGGCGCAAGTTTTGTGCATTCGCACAAGGTTTTCACTAAGCTCCAAAACCCAACCCCACGCTTTGCGTTCTCGCTTATATAAACCACGTGACACCTTCAAACCACGTGACATCAACGTCATGTTGCGTTGGCGCGGCAATTCTCGCCACGTGACTGTCGCGCCGCCACGCATTTTGGATATCCCATTCCATGGATTTCTGGAAGATCCCAAAATACCTCGGGGTGCCTCCACCCCCTAGCTCCCGTCTATTCAATCTCTCCTTACTTTCTCCCACCGGTATTCTCTGCCTGCACTAATCCTGCTACGCGGTGCATGGGAGATACCTAGTCTGTGAAAATCCCGATTATTGACGTGTAGGTTGACTCCGGATCTCACCTTCCAGTGGGGGAATCGCCCTTAACGTCGGGGATGAAAACATCCGCTACACTTACGGGACTAAAGGCCATAGCTCTTGACGCCCCCGGAAATATGAAATATCAATCTTGCTGAGTCTATGAGAGGAGCTGGGTGGTAGGTAGTGACTTTTTCTAATCTTGAGAGTCACAACACTTAAGAACGTATTTCACTCCACAGTATTCGCGCCACACTTGTAAACGACAGTAATCGCGGCGGACTGCGAGTTTGCGCATGACCAAAGGTGGATAAAAGGAAAGTAAATACGTCAAATAAGCTTGGATATAAACTGAACCTACGTAAGATATTCATTAGAGGGTTGAATTATTTTATTGCTCCAAATTCAGACATGCAAAGAGAAATAAAAATAAATTCGTCGGAATGAAAATTCGCCAGGGTATGCACATATTTGCGTTCTTCCCAATGTTCATTGAGACGGAATTGCAATATGTGAGATTTATTTGTATATCTGCTCATAAAATTAGACTAATGCATGTTTACATACATATAATTACAAATTATTTACTACTAAGAATTACGTGACTAAAGAATGTTAGAACTATGCTATGTCAAAAGATTTCGATCAGTTCGATCACTGTTCTTTCTTGAATTTTCTCTTCTTTGTTTACTTTTGCTTTCTACTATTAAAGGCTAATAACATATACCAACCAATATCCTCTATCTTTCATGTTTTCTCCCATTTGTTTCAAGTTTTATTCTTTTATTTTCCTTTTTCTCCTTTTTATATTTCTAACTAATTTATTTACATATTAATTTTTTACATATTGATAATTTTTCTCGTGTATAATATAAACGGCGTGTGCATATGAAATGCAGTGCGGTGAAAAATCGATGCAGAGTGTTTGACGGTCAAACGCCTTTTTGAAAACGAAAAAAAAATTAACGTCTGTTTGTTGGAGTTTAACAACATATGTTTTGATAAATGTATGAATTTTGATCTTTATCATGTCATTGGTGGTTGTAACGCAGACGTGAATAGAACTTTGTATAATGCAGCTCGCAGCTGTTGGATTTTTTTTTTCATTTTCAAGGTAAATTAGTAAACATGTTTACTTTATACATTCACAACAATTTTTGGAGAATTATTTATCCTTACTTAAATTAAATAATCCTACAAACCGAGCGTACATATTATTACTTATATTTGCCGTAGAATCAGGTCATCCAAAGCTGTCAATGCATTTTATTAATCTGGTTGTTGAATGATTCGTGACAAAGTAATACCCCATTGCCGAACTCTGGGATGGATTATTAGATGAAACTGTCATTCAGCCCAACCATTCGTCAATCACAATGAAATCCATTGTTAATGATATCAAGTATGCTATCAATTAGCTAGTACTTTCAATCAGAGTGTGGTTTATTGCGTATTTTAATCCACCGAAAATGGTACACATATCTTATCCTCCGGTATTATTTGCCTACTGGAATACGATATGCCATTTTCCCCAATATTAAAAAATCAATTTCTCTGGTGAATTGTCTTTTTATTTGTATTTTTAATTTCTCGCCTACTACTTGCTTATCAAATAAAGGCAAAGTATTCTAAAACTACAGCGAAAACTGGCGATTTTTTACTGGAAAATTCGCATTATGGGTCCCTGACATTGAAAAGAGCATAAATCTTGCTCCTGCATGTAGTAAATTACGAGCTTTGATATGTTTTTGAACTCAGAATTTACGTTTCGGGGGTCTTTAATGACAAAAGGTGCTTCACAGCAACACGTGTCTCTCTCCGTCTGTTAGTCTCTGCTTAACACTAGCTCTCAAAAGGTTCAAACGATTTTTTTTCATATTATCCGATCAATACGGTCGAAATGCAGGCCCTGTAAATTTGAAATGATTACTTTTATTACTTGAGGGTACTATACATGAAGCCTCGACATTAAAAAAAAATTCAAGAAAAGCTCCAAATTTTTTGATTAATTTTTTAATACAGAAGAAAGTACGGTTGGAAAGTAAATTCCGGTTCCAATTTCGGTCAACTCGGTATTTTTGAAAGCTGCAAAAGTTTAAATGATAAAATTTAAGTGATAAAAAGTGCATAAAATTGAACATTGCAAATTTAAATTTTTAAAACGGAAGTTTCTTTCCTTAATGAAATGTGTTTAAAAATTACAACTTTAAATAAGATCATCTAAATGTTTTTGAAAATATTAGTAATTTTTCATAATATTTTATTTAAAGGAAGACTATTTAAAAAATGTTATTTCTCATAAACGGCTCCAATTTTTTTTCTTTATTTTCTTGTTCGAATAGAGCAGAATAAACAATATGTCCTTATAAAAATTGCGCAGGTTCCATTTTCATTGAACTCATGAAAATTGTAATAATCGGGGATTTTCCTACAACTACAGTATTGAAAATAAAGATTTTTTACTTAATGGAAACCACTCTTTATAGATAAATCGTCAAATAAAGACATAAATTTTTTGAAAATATGAGTAATTTTCCTGAATTTTTCCTTGAAATAAAGGCAATTTTTTAAACCGACCTACATTTTTCTTACAATGGACGGAAGTATGCTTATAAATATAATACATATTTCACATTCGTTAAATTTACAAAAAATTATATTACAAAATGATTGTATTTTTCCTTGATAGATAGTTTTAGTATGGTACATATTAATTCTTTAGGATATTTATTCAAAAATATTAATGCTTTGAACAATGTCAAGTACATTTCGTCGAAAAAATAGTCATTCATGAGTAATTTTTGCTTGACATGAAGTCCATTAAAATATTTTCCCGTCGGCCTCGATAGCTGAGGTCTTTCAGGCTGAAGGGCCGTAGTTGCCTCGACTCAAAGGATTGCGGCTTCGAAACCCGCCTTGGGCATAGATGCATTCCGTGCATTGTGCTGTCCTAACGTGTTCTCACAGAGTTCCTTACAGTGTAAACAATCGTAGTGGTCGTTATATGACCATCGTCTTTAAAAGCGACCTTAAAAGCAAACAAAAATACAGAATATATACAAAATGTGCAAACGAGTTCAATCCACGGCATCTCCACATTTTCCCTTTGTATAATAGAAAGAACGACATTTACAGGAAAGGAAGCATTATGCTCTCGGCGTATGTAGCTCAGCCATAGAGCACTTGATTTGCATGTGAGAGGTCCCGACTTCAATCCTCGGCATCTCCTAATTTGCCCTTTGTATAATAGAAAACAATCACATTTGCTGGAAAGGAAGCCTAATGTTCCCGGGGATGTAGCTCAGCGGTAGAACACTCGCTTTGCACGTGAGAGGTCCTGAGTTCAATCTTAGGCATGTCCGAATTTTCTTTGTATAATAAAAAGAATCACACTTACAGGAAAGGGGCCTTATGTTCTCGGGATGTAGCTCAGCGGGCTGTAGCAGGCTCACTTTGCATGTGAGTGGTCCTGAGTTTAAACCTCGGCATGTTTAAATTTCCCTTTTATAATAGAAAATAATCACATTTACAGGAAATGAGGCCTTATGTTCTCGGGAGATGTTGTCACGATGGTTCACTTCGGTAAACGTATTGGACCAATGCTCATTTTAGGAGCTCACATTCAAAAGATGACATGTCCATTTGGCAAAAATGGTTGGCACGATGGCTCACTGCTGTCAACTCATTTGGCAAAAATGGTTGGCACGATGGTTCACTGCGGTCAACTAATTGGACCAATGCTCATTTCAGGAGCACACATTCAAAAGATGACATGTCCATTTGGCAAAAATGGTTGGCACGATGGTTCACTGCGGTCAACTGATTGGACAATGCTCATTTCAGGAGCAAACATTCAAAAAAGA